>JANHMN010000024.1:11686311-11728831 GCA_030674055.1 Rhabdomys pumilio
TCTGTCTGTCTGTCTGTCTGTCTGTCTGTCTGTCTGTCTGTCTGTCTGCCTGTCTCTGTCTTTCTCTCTGTCTCTCTGTCTCTCTGTCTCTCTCTGTCTCTGTCTGTCTCTGTCTGTCTGTCTCTGTCTCTCTCTCTCTCTCTCTATCTCTATCTCTCTCTCTCTCCCTCTCTCTCTCTCTGCCCAGAAATCTTGCCTTTTCCTTTCCTTCCCACCTACTGGCTGTTCAGCTCTTTATTTAACCAATCAGAAGGTGAGGGAGAATGTTTACGGAATGTTGAGTTCAGAGCTGCTTCATAATAATGACAAAACCAAAGTCAGACTTCAACCAGAACTCTGGAGGCATAGAAATTAGCTGTTGAATACATAGTTCTCAAAAACATCCTCCAACAGAAGAGACTGTTAAATGTGGGCAAGTTGGAAGCAGAAGGCTAAGTGCAAAAGGGTTTGAACATTCTTTGGAGAGAAGGTTCTAAATAAGGTCTAAATAAGGCAGGCATAGCTGAAGATAGGACGAAGGAAATGGATTTGAGCAATATTAACAAGAGAGTATAGACAAAGTTGCATAATGTTCTTTATGATGGAGAAAGGGGAGGCAATGTTGGCTCCTAGTTCTGTTGGAGTTAGTGACTTAGTGGTATTTAATGAAAGCCAACAAAGAGTAAGACAGACAGACCAGAAGGTCAACTTTGATCTCATTGAGTTGCATTTGTTAGATGTGTATTTCAGCAGGAAATTTGATAGGTAATTGCTGCTTGGACTTGGAGCTCTGGCTATTAAAATTCTAGATTCTTTTGTATTTAGATAATCATGGGAGTCAATGTGTATATGGAACACTTAACTTTTAAATATCTGTTAATATTATTTAAGATAGAAAAAGCTGCCCTCCTTTTGACTATCCTGTACCATGGCTCCATAAGGCACAAGAGTCTATTTTATTTCATATTTAGGATCCTAAGAGCACTCATTTATGCAGTGGCTTCCTCTGCTTCGTCTCAAAGAACTCAGAGGTTTTGACCAAATTACCTTTAACATTCTTGGTCCATTGTAGCTTATGCTGTTCCCAGCATCTCTTTCTCCTTAAATCTAATTTGAGCAAAGCTATACAAGACATGCACATAAAAGTAGAAGAGAATACAAAACAGTAAAATCAGAACATTTAGTTTAGGACAGAGTAACTGAAATAGATTTTAGGAAGGGTGTTATTTGAGTTATCTGATACTTGATTTAAACTAGTTGCTTCCCACTCACCATTTAATTAATTCATCTGTTTGGCCTGTCCTGACATGGTCAGAACTTATTTAGCATCTCTTGTTTCCAAAGATCAAATTGCTTTTCTAAAGTACATTTGGTTTCTAAAACTTGGCATCTCTGAACTGCTGATGCCAATACAAAGAGCACATACATATTCCAACAATCCACAGATTGTTGGTCAGAAGAGGCATCAGTTGTTGGCCTCTGAGAGGAAGGGCACAGCAAATTTCTGCACAGGGGGGAAGGGAAGGAACTATTATTATACTCGACACATCACAGACTTGTTCATTCAGAAAGGCACAAGCCAGGCTCTGTGGGCCATTCAAAGGAGGATGCTGTGAAGTTGGGTCTCCTGGTTACACTTTTCCAGGCCTTCCTTCACATCCTTTCTGCAGTAGAAGGGTCCCAGTACCCTGGTTTGTTAACCTTGACCTCTGCTTTCACCATGGAAATGCAGCACTGTCAGGAGTACTTCCTCTGTTAGTACCATCCCCTCTATATAAGAGAAAATAGGAGGGGGACCAAACTAGAAAAATCCATTGCCCATTTCAGGTCATTATTCAGTCTTTTTTTTAAAGGGAAAAAACACCAAACAACAACAACAATGAACAACCCTTCTAATTTCTTTGAATGTTTGGTATGGGGGTTGGATTACGAGATTCGGAGAAAAAGAAGCCCTGCTAAGAATTGCCTCAGCAGCTTCAAGTATTCTCAGTCTTCTGATTTGTGAAATGCACATGTTTAGGGAGCTGAAGTGTACTCATGATATATTCAAGCCCTTGAAACAACGACTATATCCTTCATGCTGTATGATGCTCATTTGGGGCTGTGGGTTCCTATGCAAACAACTAGCTATCAATATCTAGTGGCAATTACAATTTATACTGGGGTTGTCTACATAGAATGAGAAGGAACTATGGGGATCTAGTTTATGGTTTCTTGACCAGAAATTTGTATACTTCTTGAATCTGTGTGCACAGTATGGTATGTATATTAAACATACCTTAGAGCTTTTCTCAGTTTCTCGTGAGTTTCAGTACCTAGAGATAGGAATGAAGTTCTTGCCTCCCCCAAATCTCATTTAACATGCTAACAACCTGGGACACAGGATTTTTGTTATTTCGTTTTCTTCCTACTACGTTCCCCTTTCTTCTATACTTACTTCTTAAGTACTGCCTCTCTGTATTCCTCATAAATCAACAGAGCTTATATCCTGGGACGTTGTGATGTGTAGATAAGGTTTAGGATAGAGCATTCACCATGTTAGAAGCACTATGTGGTCAAAGAATCGGACTGCATTTGTAAGTAGCCATAAATTCACAGGATCAGTGATTAGGTAGATTCTTTTAGAAACATGTTTTAAGGGTTTTGGTCACCAATTAATTCAAGTGCCCCTGGTTTTACTGCAGTCAGGACCTGGACTATTCTTAGAACGTATTCCTTAGTCTGTTAGTTGCCTTGGCAACTTCTTGTCTCCAAGAGTAAATGTAAGGAAGCAGCTTTGGCTCTGAGACCAGCAAAAGAGTGAGCCAGGAGACCCAACACTTCCTATTGTAGAGGTGAAATTGTGCTTTCATGTATGATTCTTCATTATGAGCTTACTGTTTGTTCTAAACCTTAAAGTTCCTCAGCAACAGATACAGAAAAATCTTACATGGTCACTGAAGAGAAACATGGAAATAGCTACCAGTCCTGGGTTGTTCCCCTTTCTCTTGTATAAAAAGACAACCATGATAATTTTTCTTTAAGGGGTATTATTTCTTACAAACTGTAACCCTGACTATAGCTTTCTGAGCCCACCACACAATGCCCATTCATAGAATTAGATGCATATACGGAGAATAAATGGAGGTGGCTGATTCTTTCTGTTTGTCCTTTAACAAATAGCAATATTTGAACCTCATTTACTCCCTCTCCTTTTCCACATGTCCTTAACCCTGGCACAACATCCAGTGGGCTCACCACAGCCACAGTTAAATGAACCTCAGGGACCAGGGTCTACAGAGCAGAGTGCCCAAAAGTTTTTTGACTTAATAACTTCCATAGCAAAATCCCACAATTCCCATTAGGAGCTTTTAAATCATATAATTTTTATAGGGTAGGTATGAAAGTGGAACTCTAAGTTCAGATTGACATGTTTTAAATTTGTGCTACGCATTCTCAAATTCAGTGACAAAGTGTGAGTGTTCATTACATTGCCATTTAGATATTTTGTGCTCCTGAATTATTTCATTAACAGAAAACCTTTGAGGCTAAGACAACTGGAAAATGGCCTCCATAGACAAAGGAGCATGTCCTTGCCAAGTAGAGGCCTTTCTAGGGCTGCTGAGCTTAGAAAACCACTGGGCTCACCTGAGAGGGGTGTGCTATGCTGCCTGCAGGTTGCAAACATGATGGTTGTGCCTAGGATTCCAGTAGCAGCAAGATATTCAAGATGAAGAATGGTTCATTTTCTGGATTAAGTTTTCTTAAGACTTCTGTGATTTATGTTGCTGCTGGAAATCATGTTGATGCCATAATCTGTGTTGCCACTTGGAGGCCATGTTGATATCTGTGATTTGTGCTGCTCAGAAATCTTCTTGATGTCCAAGATCTATGCTGCTGCCAACTGCTATGGGCATGAAGGTATCTTTTGCAGTGGTATCCATGACTGCAGACTCAACTGAGAATGAGAGATATTGAAGGCCTTGGTGACAAACTCCTCAACCCCCCCACCCCCCAAAAAAAACCCAGTCCAGACATAAAGCTATTGAAGAGCTCCTTAAAAATTGTGCTTTTGCTGGGGTTTGGGGAAGGACTCAGTATCTTTAAGGGGTTGGCTACTGAGAGTTTGACCAAGCTCCAATGAGAATATTGGCAACACAAATTGAAACGGTTGTGTATTTTTGGGGTGGGTGAGAGGGCATAGGAGGATCGACCAGAGAGGTATGGGAAGCAAGTGTGATCAAAGTTCACTGTATGAAATTCTCAAATTACAAATAAAGACATTATACTGGGAGAAGGGGAGAGGAGAAAAACTTGTGCTGGTATTTTATTCTTAATACTCTAAAATTTACTCCAAAATGGGCAATTTCAATAATATTTCATTTATGGTATATACATATATATATATATATATATATGTATATATATATATATATATATATATGTGTGTGTGTGTGTGTGTGTGTGTGCTATTTCTATGAACTTTATAAGAACAATTTATAAACAAATTGGCATATTTGTATAAGTTCTAGACTCACCTATATCGTAATATTTAAAAACTCTTATTTGAACTTAAAATCAACTGGCATCTTTTTCATGTAAATATAAAAAAAATCATAAACAGAAGAGAATGGGATAGAGTCTGGATTTGATTTACGAACACTGCATAGATTAGACACTGAAAGCAGTTGGCAAACCTTAGTCTCAGGCTAGAGAGTGGTTGGCTCAGTGGTTAAGAGCACTTGTTGAATAGACCCAGGTTCAATTCCTAGCACCCCCATGGAGGCTTGCCATTTCAAGAACTAGCATGTGTGGGGAACAGATGCACATGAAGGTGAAACTCTCATACACATAAAATGATTTAAAAAATCTAGAATATTTTAGGAACAGGGAAAATGACTCAGCAGTTAAGAATCTTCTTCCAAAAGACATGGGTTCCATTCTCAGCACGCACCTGACAGCTCACAACTGTGTTTAACTCCAGTTCCAGAGGATCTGACATCCTAACACATATATACATGCAGGCAGAACGCTGATGGACATAAAATAAAAATAAATTATTTTTTAAATAGAAATTCTGATTGTATATAAAAAGTATTATATCTTACATTTACATGTTATTAACATACTAGAGTAGGTTAGTATATAACTATTTACATGTTATTAACAATTACACTGATGAATTACATGAGAACTTAAAATGCTATAAAACTTATCGGATATCTTGAAGCAAAATGACAGAATTAATATGTTGAGTTTGCTATCTATTTTCTATATTTCTGAGTTCTTTAAAAATGAAGCAATGTGCAATAAAATGAAAAACAATATAAAGTGATACATGGCTCAGAAGTATGGAATCACAGGGCTTTACTGTATGATAAAATATCTGAGGGACTGAGTCATGTTGATTCTTGTCTAATGTCCATTAGGACCACATGCTTAGTGACCTGAACTCAGAGACCACAGTCACACGAGTTCCGATACATCAAGCCTTAAATGGGAAAGTGGCTGTGTTCTGACAATCTAATGGACAATGTAACAGTCATTCTATTGCACAACTGCCATTAGATTGAGAGTATTGTCCCAGTCAAAAAATAGACATCAACAGACCCCTGGACACTGTGTCTGTCAAACTGCCAACACGATAGACAACTCAATGGTTTGGATCACAAAGCCACAAGTTTCTGGGAAGGAAGTTGGTGGATTTTCCACCATCCCAGTGGCTGTTATCGTAATAGATAACTCACAGCAGTTGCTTCAAAGCTTTCTATTTATTTTTAAGCCTCACATCCTCCAATCTTTCTCTTGACATACAGATTCACCCTCAACCTACTGAGATCAAAGCTGGAAAACTCAAACTTGCTCATCCCTGATCATTCTGTATTCCTGCCCTCTTCCTGCTTTCCAGGACGTCATCTTGCTACCAAAGCCAACAGCCTTGGTCTCTTCTCAGAATACCCCATTCTCATTATTTATCATCTTTAAGTCTATCTCTTCTTGACTTCACCCCAAATCTCTGCAAGCCAGTTGGCTTTT
Organism: Rhabdomys pumilio; assembly: GCA_030674055.1. Taxonomy (NCBI): domain Eukaryota; kingdom Metazoa; phylum Chordata; class Mammalia; order Rodentia; family Muridae; genus Rhabdomys; species Rhabdomys pumilio. Next base: position 11,692,306 of record JANHMN010000024.1, read on the forward strand.
ATTCTAAAAGTTCTCTCTACTTTGTTTTATTGTCAGAGTATGAGACTAACTCATGCTTTGCCTCACACGCCGCTGGCCTAGTATTCAGGGGCATTTTCTTCTTCTCTCTTTGCTCTGATTCTTTCATTAACTTCCCTTGTTTGAATATCTGTTCCTTTAAAAATATATACTGAAATTTAACTTATAATGCGATACTGCTTATGTTAACCATTGCATTGGGGCCTCTGAGAAGTGATTGTACCCCTAAGCGTCTATCCTCAACATGAGTTTATCAACTGAAAAGGGGCAAGAGAAAATGAGGAATACTACAAAGATAAGTATGTTAATTTACTTGACTAATATTTGAACTCCCACTATTGCTACCTGTTCACAGGGATGAAAAAGAAATCATCCTGTTTTCAGTCATTTATCAAAACAGTTAAATAGTTAAAACTTACCATGTGCTGACAATGAATTAAGCTTTGTACTGAATGAATGACTCGCTGAAATTACCTCAGTCTTTCATGTCTGCTCAATAAGGCCAGGCCACTTTTTTTTTTCATTTTATGTAGAATAAAGTGAGACCTGATGAGGTGAAACCCAATAAGACCTAGCCCCTGAAAGTAGCAGCTGAGCTGAATTTTTAAACTCTATTCTAATTCAGACCAACACCATACAGTCATTGCTTCATTAGGAGAATGGACCAGGCCTTTTGGGGGTCATTGGGATGCAGTTTAAAGCAGAGGTATCAGCGAGAAATATAGTCAGAAACATCTACTATCTACCCTGAACTTTTAGAAGCTTCCATTGCTCCTGGTATACAATAAGAAGGAAGCTCACTTCTCTGTCCTTGGCTTGTATTCTTGGATAAATAACATTTTTACTTTTAAGAATTTACACATAAAGTTCCCTCTCCTCATCAAGTGGAGGGGTGGGGTTGCTATCACACAGTCAAAAACTCTGACCCAGAATTGTTCTTGTCTAGAAGAACCACAGGAACAAAAAAGTAGAAAAGATTGACAGAAAGGAGGTCCAGTGATCAGCCCAACTTGGGATCCATCTCAAGGGGAGGCTTCAAGGCCTGACACTGTTACTGATGCTATGGTGTGCTTACAGACAGGAGCTTAGCATGGCTTCCCTCCAAGAGACCCAGCAAGCAGCTGACTGAGACAGATACAGGTATTCACACCCAACCAATAGACTGAAATTGGGGATCCCTGTAGTTGAATTAGGAAAATGGTGGAAGAAGCTGAGGAGGAGGGCAACCCTAGAGGAAGACCAGCAGTCTCCACTAACCCTAAGATCTCTCAGATCCTGAGCCACCAACCAGGCAGCATACACTAGCTGGTCCAAGGCTCTAACACATACAGCAGAGGATTGTCTGGTCTGGTGTAAGTGAAAGAAGGTGCACCCAACCCTGGGGAGACTTGAGGCCCAAGGGAGTAGGGAGGCCTGGTAGATGCTGCGGGTGGGAACATCCTCTTGGAGTCAGGGGAGGAGGAATGGGATGAGGAACTGTGGGAGGGCAGCCTAGGAGGGGGATAATGTTGGAACTGTAAAAAAATAAAAGTAATAAAAATTTTTAAAAATTTAAAAATTAAAATATAAAAGAATTTACAAAGAAATTTATCCCACTACCTATTCTTTTTGTGTTTAAAAACTTCTTTTTTTTCTAACCTTAATTGCCTTTTTAAATTTTCTCTGAGTTTGTAGTCTTCAAGATGTAACTACAGACTAATCTTTTTAGAATGTTTTAACAGTCATTGCCCTTAATAATCTTATTTACTTAAACATTTTGGTAATTGAACTTTAAAGGACTCTTACTTCTACTCCATTTTCCTAAATGTACTTTATTTTCTCTCAGTGAAACTTGGCTTAATTTTATTGACTTAATAAAATTGATCGAGTGCACGTGTTTAAATGTTACACCTTGTAAGACATGCAATGTGAACTTTAGTGTAATGTGGAGGAAAGATATTGTGAGGTGTGACCCCTGATGTAGTCTTTGGTTCCCAGTGAGGTTGAGGACGCAGAGGCAGCTTGGACAGAGTGAGACAAAGCTGGTTGCGTGAGGTAGGGCTATGTGGAGTCAGAAGTGAGTGCTTCTTTCATCATCTTTAGCAGTCACTCCTCAGCTTTACTCAGTGGTGACAGACAGTGGCTGAAATTCATCGCCCCAAAGAGATCTTCCTAGGGCTTACATTCTGTGTGTACTATGAGTTTATGGTCGAGGGAGAGTGGAAGACAGCAGCATGTTTTGAGAAAGCCTTGTTAAAATGATGTAGCAAATCATTAAAATATTGTTTTAATAATTATAGTTGCAAACATAAATATAAAAACAATGTTTTGATGCTTTGCTATACCATTGTAGATTTACTATATGAATTATATTATATATATGCTTATGCAACTATATATTATTTTGTATATATTTATAAACAGGTATATTCATAAATTATTTATATTATATAACACTGTATTTTATATTTGTAATAATGTTTACAGCAGAAATATTTTTGCATATTCCCTTGCTGCGTGTAAACTTGCGTCCCTCTCTCAGCCCGTCAGCCCGTCAAGACCTCCTTGGTATCAAAATGGCCACGTCAAAATAAAATAAACTTTTCTTAAAATGCAAAGGCTTTTATCAGTATAGAATTAGATTTGTGTTCCAGGCTCAGGTACTTTGCAGGTCCCTTAGCAGCCTGTGTGGTTTTGGGATGAACTTTTTCAGTTTTCATTTCTTTATCCAAAAAAAGTAAATTACTGGTATGGAGTTTGGAACTATTGTTATTTTTAAAAAAGTAAAATGTAATTCAAGCCAGACAAAATTCCAGTTTGATGGTGGGTGGGATTGGGCATAAAGTCCCACCCTTGGCTAAGGAACTGCTGGGAAGGCAGAGGAGGAGTTAGTTTTCTCTAAGGGTGTGGCCCCCGGGAGGTCAACCACACTCCCAAGAGTATGTGTGCAGCCCAAATTGGACACAATGAACTTACCAAAAAATGAAGATACAGAGTTGGGTTGTTATGGAAGAGGTGGATCTGGGAGGAGTTGGGAAGAGAGTATGATAAAAATACAATGTATCAAATTACCCGAGAATTAATAAAAATATTTAAAATTCTTTAAAAAATGAAACACTGCAAGAGCCAATATATGCCTCATTAAATAGCAGGGAAGAAGTAAAGCTAAGGTCGTATGCCTTTAAAAGAACTTCCTAAAGCAGAAAGAAAGTTGTGTTTCACAAAAACATCTTCAAAACATCACGTGTTTTATAGGGTGGAAGGGATCGCATATCTCAGGCAAACTACTGGCCATACGGATCTTGAAGAGGTTAAGTGGGCAGGGAAAGCAGAGGTCAGACATTTAGAGAGTCTGAACGGATGCTGACTAACTCACAGGATTTACAAGGGGAGGGATGTTAGTAAAAAGAGATCTTCATTCTTACTCCCTTGGATTCCCAGGCTAGAGCCCTGTTTCTGAGTCAGAACGAAACATCCGCATTTTGAAATGCAATTGCTCAATATAGCCATGTATGATTCTGATGAAGCAAAATCACCCTTGAGCTATGTGGCATCCTGACCTTGTCTTAGGAAGAGTCATTTGTGGCTGGAAGCTGGTGAGCCAGTTGGCTTAAAGATGAAACATAAGTTTGGAACACCCCATGAACTTTTTGAGAAACAAGATAATCTTATAAAATTGTGCTGTCTGGTGGCTACATTCCTGAGGCAAAGCAAACAAAGAAATCACTGAAGTGTGTATGTAAGATATTAAAGGTGGTTTAGAACCAGCTGGACGAGGATCAGCACGATGATGGCGACAGTGGAGATAATTTCTAGAGTATTGTAAGAAGGAATGTGTTTGGGTTCTAGAATGTAATGTTCTCACTTCTGCTTCCAATTTTGGTACAGTCCTTTAACCTCAAGAGAGAAAATTAATGGGATAGTCGTTTCATTTGAGTTCACATTCTTTTGAGATAGATAAAGGGTATCCAGTTTATACTAGAAGCTGGTATAGATATTCAAGCTATCAAGCAAATAAGAGAATACCAAGTGGAGTAGAGTTTTATTGGAGTAAAAAGCAGCGGATAGACCAACATGGTGAATAATGGGATAAGATAAAATAAAAAAGAAAGAGAGTTAGAGATAAATCTTACACGGAGCACATTGAGCCAGAAATCAGTATAGCACAGATTATCAGGGCAGGAAAATGATCAAAAGGCTAAGGAAATACTAAGTCAGGATTTGGGATAGGATGACTGTAGAAGTTGAGTTGAAATGATAAATTTAGGGCATAATTGAGACTACACAGAAAGGAAAGAAAAGGCTTCATTGTTTGTCTTCGGTTGTTTTCACTTGTTAAGTTGAGGTGGAATCTAGTAACTTTTTCTTTAGAAACACAACTTCAGTGCAAGAAGGAGATTTAATCAATTATACTAGAAAAATAGTCAACTGAAGGCCCTTTCAAAATGTACTATATCACTTAAAGTCAATTACCTGAACATAAAACTAGGGAGATAACATAGTCAAAAAGAAGAGGCCGGATTTAAATTGTATGCTGAGACAGAATAGCACGTATGACTTTACCCAGGCCATGTGTACAGGATTCTGCCTGGGGCAGCAGGCAGAACTGATGATGTCCTTGTTCCTAGCTCTGATGGTGGCACTGATATGAAGAAACTGCATTTCATGTTATACAAGTGTTCATTTTACCTGCTGCCTTAGAAAAGCCCAGGCTTAGTGCGCAAGAGCCAGTCACAAGGAGCTGTGAGTCCAGAGAAAGAGACAAACAAACATATCTAGTACTGCCCAAATTGCATCTTAGTATGGATTTTTGAGTAAAAGTGTGTTCTAGGGAATAGCAAGAGAGGAAAATTTCTGGGGGTAACAGTTCATATACTAAGCCGAGAACATCGGCTATGAGTGGATTATTTAATTGTCTTTTCTCAATAATTAACATGTTTTGTGTCAGCTAATGTTTTGTGTCAGCTAAGAAGCAGTGTGGCAGCGGTTCCTGGTCCATCACATCACACAACTGTCTTAATGACTTTGAATGACCAGGGTGGTTGTATTCACACCAAGGTGGGTCCCTAATACATGTTTGTTTATATACTAAGAAGAAAAAAATAATACAACTGATGTTTTCTATGTGGGGGAAAGTGAGTTTTGGGTTTTTTTTTTTTGTTTTTTGTTTTTTGTTTTTTGTTTTTTGTTTTTTGTTTTTTTTTGATAAAACAGCATTTGGTTTCACCATCCCAAGTGTAGAAGCTACTTAGCTATTCGTAACAATCTGAATAACCAGTGTTTTCTGGATGCAGCCAGAATATATGCCCTAGCTTCATATTCAGGAAGGTATAGCCACGTGGTTGAGTTCTAGCTTATAACTTCTGTCCCCTACTCTTTCTAGCACCAATAGAAACCCCTCTGAACCACAGGATTAAGATAAAAAAATCCTCTAGTCACCTGCATTCCTGACTTAGTATGCAGAGGAGATTTTCACCTGCTTAGTATTGCTGCAAGAGTAAAACTAGGCACCAGCTGGGAACTGTTACTGACATTACCTTCTCCCATTATAGTCTTCTGTTCATTTTTATTACATATTTATTACTAAGTACTAATTATTTCCTGCTATACTTTAGGTTATGAGAGTGTTAGAGAACATTATATAAACTTTTGACCTCCAGGAGCATGTACTTGAGGAAAAAGCACAAATTTGGTGCTGCTTGACATATCTTGATGCAGTATTTAATTACATGAAAACAAAACTCTTATCTTTGAACTCTTTCTGCTTATAAACATGCAATGTAAAACTCATGATTGAGTCAAAGCTTACCATTAGCTACTAACATCACAGTGCATATGGCTATAGAAGATAAGAACCTGGCCTTGAATTTTCATCAGTCTACACTATTAAAACTTTGTCCCCAAATAGTTATCTTCCTAAAAAAATGATGTCATTGGAAGACCGTGAAGGACCTGCTGCTCTCTGGGAAAGTGTTGTGGAAGAAATAGTTTCCTTGTTGGATGATGTCAAGAAAACTCTTGTAAGAACTGATAAATTGGAGATGAGAAAGCTATTTCAGTTAGAATAAAAGATTCATCAAGTAGAAAGAGTAATGGATGGAGGAAGGTTGAAGGCTTGAGAGATATGACTAGAGTCATACCAAAAGCATCATGGAAAACTAGATGTAGTTTCTCCCTATGGTACAACAATCTGTGGAGAAGTGGGACTGGCTACATTACAGTTCTTCAGAGAACATAATACACAAAGAGCTTTACAACATAAGCATGGCCTCTGGTAGGCATTTGATCTGATGATACCATCTCTGCAGGAAAAATAGGTGGCCCATAGGTCATAAAATATTGGAGGGCCACTGTTATAAAACAACTCTCCTCTTAGGACCCTTAGACCCCCATGGCAAATGTACTAAAATTGTAACATGGGGGGTCTTATATCTCATAAAAGTAAAAAAAAAGAGAGAGAAAATGCCCACTGCCAAGATGCCCTCTTTAGCTGTTGGCACATTAGACTACCCAAGGGAGCCTGGAAGATCAGATTTTTACAGTTAGATTCTGAGGACCACACTCTTCCCTCAGTGCTTCTGAAAAGTGTCTATAGCCTTGGCTTACTTCTAGTTGACCTCTCTGCTTTGGGCTTGTGGTTGAGATGTGATCTCTTAACTTTCTGTTACTGTTGCCATGCCTGCCAAATGCCATCTTGCCTTCCTGCCAAGGTGTATCTGTATCTATCTGTATCTATCTGTAGCCATGGGCCAAATAAACGTTCTCTTCTGTAAGTCACTTTAGGTCATGGCATTTTATCACAGCAATGGAAAAGTAACCAGTACAGTGAGTCATTAAATAGGATCTGTAGTGGTTGGTTTTGTGTCAACTTAACACAAGTTAGAGTCATCAGAGAGGAAGGAGCCTCAGTTGAGGAAATGCCTCCAGGAGATCCAGCTATAAAGTAATTCCTCAATTAGTGAGCAGTGGGAGAGGGTTCAGTCCATGATAGGTCCACCTGGACTGGTGGCCCTGGGTTCAACAAGAAAGCAGATTGAGAAAAGCCATATATAAAACTATTAATCAGCATCCCTTCTCATAGCCTCTGCGTCAGCTCCTGCCTTGAGGATCCTGCCCTGTTTGAGTTCCTTTTCCTGTCTTGACTTCCTTCACAGATGAACATCAATGTTTAGACAAATAAACCCTTTCCTCTACAGCTTGCTCATTCTTCATGCTGGTTTGTTTGTTTGTTTGTTTGTTTGTTTGTTTGTTTGCAGCAATAGAAACCCTAACTAAGAACGACCTAAGATAACGTTTTGTAATTAATATAAGAACTTTAGTCTCACCTGTAACATGTTTCATCTTACTAAGGACATTGACTGATGTCTGCAGTCCTAGCACTGTGGAGCTTGAGAAGAAGGAACATGTTTGAGACCTACCTAAGTTACATAGCAAAAACGTAATTGTGTAAAAACGTAATTTCTCACTTCTGTCATATATGATAATTAATCATGGGTATGGTGGTCCCAGACTATCTGTCATCTTTACAGATGTCATCTCACTTTTACCGCAGTAGACACTTCTACTGCAACTGATTTACAGTTGTGCTCGCCCTGAGGAGAGAATCTTCAAGGTCAGATGAGGATCTGTCTACTGCAATATCTCTGGATATAATTTTTCAGTTGACAAGGTTTCCTTGGGTACTTACTGACTGCTGGGCTTTACTAGTTTACATTTGAAGGCAAATAAATGCTTTAAAAATAAAGCAGAATTTGGGTTGCAGGGATTATCATAGAAAGTTATTTAAAGCAGGGTAATAGATGTTGACTTAATGGAGAAGATATCTTGGCATAAACCTTTGATAGCCGTGGCTTGTCCTTTACCTATGCTGAGAGCTCTGCAGATGTTGCTGCATATTGCTTCTTTACACAAGATCTTTATTATTGTAGAAATACTGAAGGGAAGTATGCATTATACTGTGCATTAAAGTGATCCCGAAAGCAAACATCTTGTGGGCCAAATGGAAACCTTTGACATTTCAAGGTGGTACACAGAGCAGAAGTGTATTGTGCGAAACAGGACCAGGACACTGTCATTCTGTGGTCCTCTTAATGAAGTGAGTATGCTGCTGGGACTCAGCATATGGTTTATTGACTGACTAAATTGTTGGATTTCATAAACTATACTAAGAATATAATATGTTAGGCTTTGCACTAAACACGGTGATTTCAAAGAAGAATCAGATACACTATCTCAAGAATTTATAAATTAGGATAGATTTGTACATGGATAATTTAAATTATGGCATCCTATTTGGTAGATAATTAGCATTTTATTACAGCAAATGTAAACAGCATTTCTAGCATACACTAATGGGACCATTGAATCAAGAACTTGAATAATTTCTAGTACATCGTTCTGAAGGTGCTTAGTATTCTACACACCCAAGCTGGTATTGATGAAATTTTCATGCTTGGCCACACATGACTGCCTTGAGCTCATATAGGGCAGAGGAAACTGTGAGTCAATGTTGTCCCTTGATCACAGGACACTAGAGAGATGAACGGTCAGAATTAAGTATTGATAGGACAGAGTTTGTGTAGCTGTGTGTAGCACAGCAGTACAACAGATTCCACACTTGGAAAACTGGGGTGCAGCATGCTCATAATGAGTCTCCAATGTATGCCAAGGGTACTGGATGAGAACAGTCCTGAGGGACCTGTCCTTTGCCTCAGACCTTAAGGGCAATCCCACAGTAGTTGATTGTGACTGACATGTTTGCATATACCAGGGACCAAGCCAACGCTGTCCCTTATGTGTTGCTTGGAGGCAAGCAACCCTACAGTTAAATGGCTTAAAACAACAACATTTTGGTTAGCTCACAGGTGTGCAGACTGACCTTAGGTAGGCAGTTCTTGCCTAAGCCAGGTTTGGGGTGCTCGACAGGAGCTGGCAGTTGGTTGATGGGGCAACTGGAGCTGTCTGGTTTGAAATAGTTTAAATTAGGCCGAAGCAATGGTGGGAGATTCCCTCTTACATGCTCTCTTATTTTCCAGGGAGCTTTTCCAGACTTATTTGCAAGGCACTTGGAGATGCTAAGAATAGCAGCACAGCAGGCCCTCTGCAGAAGTAATGATGGGGTAATTGTTAGTAATCAATTAACCAAAATGAACTGGCACATAGAAGGCAGCATGTAGATTCTCTCTTCTATTTATGAACTATACGCCCTGAAGTAAATCTCTTTACTATTGTGAGTCCAGGTTCTTCAATGTAAAATTAAGTCAAAAAATTGTGACTATTTCATATGAACACTATAACGGTTAAATTGCATTTTGTAAAGCTCGGTACAATATCTGGCACATAATACATTTTTAATAGATATCAATGATCATTATTATAAGGACCGCATCCTTATCATCACAAAAATATATCTATTATTCCTTATTTTACCTTATTACCCCCACCGCCATTACTTTTTCTTTCTGATCTTGTCTCCTCAGAGCTGAAAACCTGCAACTGACCTTGGGATCAGATGATCCTTGGTTTGAGACCACTGTCATCAGAATGGCTTTATGAAATCACAGTGTCTTTGAAATTTATATTTCATTCATTGTAATTTTAATTTTTTGAAGTTTATTTTTAATGGTGGTTTTTAAACATTTTAACCTTTTTTTTTAGACCACCACCCACCAGACATAGTAGAAAACTAAAGGATATGGGGGAAGTGGACTTGTTTAGAAATTGGTTTGGGGGGACAAATATTATCTGTGTCATCAGGAAATCAACAATTCAGTTTGTAGGTCAGCAGCGACAGCTCGATCTACTCATAAATACTTTACAAATATATCAATAGTCTAGTTTGGTAGAGTTGGGGTAGCAGCAGTGGTGGCATGACCTAGCAGAGACGGCAGGAGTCGGCAGGAGGGACTGGGGCCAACAGGAATGCCAGGAGAAGTTTTCAGCTCTCTACAAAGTGAAGATCAGCTAAGCCTCGAGACCAAGAAGTGTTGGCAAGCCAAGCTCTTTCACAGTCCACTGCGTCTTGTTCATGCTCCCTGCAAACATCACCTGTCCTCCACAGGTCTTGAATTACCACGTCTTGTCTCAGCATGTGAGTCTGTATCAGTTGATATCACTCTGTCAATCAGCCTGAGTCTGTGGAAGTCGTAAGAAGCTACTACACACAGCACAAGAAGATTTTTGGTGTGTTTTTCCTCAATGGAGTCCTGACAAAAGGAGCTCAGCTACACAATGGAAGGCAGACCAATACATGTGTGTCATTAGGAAAGAATCTTTTATCGTGTGTTCTTTTATGTGTTTGTTTTAGCAGAACATCTTTTTACTCATGTCTGCTTTAGGGAAACATCCTTTACGAATCTGCCTTAGCCTTTTTCCAGTGTCTGCCTTAGAAAAATATTCCTTTACATGTTTACCTCAGAAAAACACGATCTAACACAACTGACTTTCTAGAGAACCCTTAACTTTATACTTTAATTCACCTACATGTCTTTATATTTCTAGAATTAGTATCATTTGGCCAAGTATTTATATACATATGTGTGTGGAGAAAACAGTTCACACGTTAAAGCATAATTAGTGATGAGAATGAGTGGTTTTCCCTTTAAAATGTTGAATTATTCATTATCTTTTGATTTGATGGTGTTGTATAATAAGAAGTCACAAAACTTCAATGATAGACATAAATTTTGTCCTTTTTATGAGCCTCATGGGCCTGCTTCTTTTGTGTACTGGTCTAGTCTGATATCATATGAACAGATAGGATCCTGAGATCAGCTCATCATGAGCTAGAGGGTTAAATCTAGGTTTGCCTCATTTGTGATAACTAAGTTCTAATTCACACAGCCCCTTATGTCCCAACACATTGTTTAACTTTTTATTATAAGATATCAACCCTTTTTATTTTAACATATCAAGAGAAGATAGAGACAGAGAGAGACAGGGATCATAGAGGATCACATCTCCACAGATGCTAGAGATGATTGACAGAATAAGTAGAGAAATGGAGGTAAGAGAGACTCAACCAACTAACCAACCGTTGATCTACATAGGCACCGACAAGTCTCCTCTAAGATTCCAGACAGCGGTGTCTCTTGGAAGGTGACAGCCTCTCTATGGATTGCTGTACCACCTGATGGGCCCAAGAGAGTACAATACTCATTATCATTGGAGTTAAAGGCACGCTGAGTCCCCCAGTCCTGAATAAGACCAGCTTTGGAACAGGTCATATGGGAGAACCTTGTAGTCAATGATGTGGTGTGTGTCTGCTGTGCAGTCTGTCTTTCTGTTCAGACTTCCTTGTACCTTCAACTCTCCCAACAGTGTTTCCCTGAGATAGAGAGAGGCAAAGCATGCCCAGAACTTTCTTATGTCTGTGACAGAGCCAGTGAGGAGATTGAATGAATGAATGCATAAGTCGGTGAACCTTTTCTACTGCTTTTTAAAAACTTAATATGTTCAGGTGTGGTGACTCGAACTTGTAATACCAGAACTCAGGAGGTCTACCTAGGGAGACACTGAGTCTGAAGCTATCTGGAGCTACATAGAGAGACCTTATCTCAAAAAAGGTAATGGATTTGTTGTGAGAGAATTCATGATGAAAATAGGATTAATAAACTTTAACAATATATAGCAAGTCATTCATTTTAAAAGTAAACTTTCAGTTATCTGTACCATTTGAGAGAAATGAGAATTTTATGTGACATGTGATTTCAAGTCCAACTAAATTATACTTCCTTCCCTGTGAAATAAAGGTGTTCTGTTTACCAAAAAGAGCCATGGGAAGTCACTCAGTTTGATAGTATTTAATTCACTGACTATTACCATGCCAAGTAATAGGGTGTAAGTAGGATATATTGCCTTAGTCACTTACCTTACAGAATCGAGAGTATCTTAGAAAATGCAAATGTGTTCAGCAAGAAACTAAAACTCAAGATTTCAATAAAAACTGTAAGTAGCCACAAGAACATGATCACACTTATTCTCAGAGAACCTGGAGTTTCCTCTAGGAATGGTGTTTGATTTGAAACATGAAGAAAAATTTAGAATTTTTAGGTGATTAGGCTGGCTAAAGTGGAAGCCCATGCTCACTACATAAGAAAGAGCCCCTGTGGATGCTTAGGACTGAATGAAGCCTGGCTAGAGGGAGGAGAAATTCAGGACAGCAGTACCTAAGACAATAGCCACAGAAGGTTTTATTTTTTTGCTATTGCTGTTAAATCCCTCTTTTGTTGTTTATAGTAAGTTTTTTTTTTTACAAAGAGTTTTTATTATAGCTGTATTGGTCCTAATATATACCTGTTCTCCTGCCTCTGTGCCAGGCTGTGTCCCTCTCAGCATGGCACTATGTATCTACATCTTGAAGTCTCCCTGTATCCCGAGTATCTTGAGTGAGCTCTGTAGTCAACACTGAATTCTGGGAAACCACGCCCTACCCTCAATTTGTTATAAGCTTTAGCAGTTTTCAACTTCTATAATTGATTTTTTTCTCCCTAAGATTATTGAATTATTGTTAAGGTGGAATTTCATAAGATGCTATATCAAATGTTTTCTGCAGCTATAAGCATTAGAATTTTAAATGTCCTATTTAAGAAGCAAAGGAAACTATGAACCAACCAAACAGACCCCTCTGAGTGATGATCTGAGTTCCTTTCCATTAAACGCAAAGTGTGTGCTACTCCATGTGCCCGTAGGTTTTTGATCCCTGGGCAATAGTACTTAAAGCAGAAGAAATTAGATGGCCAACTTCCAGAGTGGGGTTTCGTCTTCTTTAGTACTTATTTGGCTTTTGGTTGATATTTCTGGGTTTTGTTTTTGTGTTTGTGTTTTGAGTTTTAATTCACACTTCATGATATTTACTGGAGTAATCAGAAGTTGTAAGTGTGGGGTTCTCGTTCCACTGTTTGCTTTGCTGTTTTTGTCTTTCTATACTGTAGTTAATTACAGTGGTGATTCTTTTATCTTTTTTCCTATTGTGTTCTGTGGTTATAGCCTGTAAAATAAAGCTGATAAAAGATATAAAACAAAGTTCAATATTAGCATGTGTAACACACACATATACTTATGCACTTGCACGCACACATGAGACTCTCTGATGGGTAACAGAGTATTGGTTAAAATTTGGAACATGGATATACAACTTAGTGGAGAGTGGTTAGCATTGGGAGTGCACACACTAACTTAGGAGCAGAGCATACTAGGGAAATGATAGCATATGGCTTTGAGGAACATGAATTGGGCCCTAAAGAAAACAAACAGGAAATATGATGGTTTCTGACATAGTACCCTATGTATGTGGGAGAATGCTGAGAGAAGATTAGAATTGCTCCCAGGGAAGGTGTTTATGATAATTAAGGTTTTTTTTTAGTCAAATAAAGAATTTCAAGGACTCAAATGCTTAGCTGACATGCAGTACAGATCTGTAATCCCAGCACTCAGGACATGATGACAGGGGATTATGAGTTCTAGGCCAGCCTGAGTGTATACTGAGATCCTATCTCAAAGAGGGAAGAGAAGATGCTGGAGGAGAAAAGAAGGAGGAAGAAGAGAAAGAGGAGAGGGAGGAGGAAGAAAACAAGCTTAGCTAGTTTCTATACAAAATAATTATGTTAAAGCACTAGGTTTGGGGTAACGTATCTTTAGTATTAAGAAATCTGTTTTGCTTTGTTGACAACTAATAGTGATCAGCTTATTCTTTGTCCTTTAAGCTGCACAGCAGCAGCCAGTGTGACATGCTCGTTCTGTCTGGGTCACTGAAAACTTCTATATCTAGAGTATGCACTGGGAGACAGTGGGGGGAGGGGCAGAAACTTTTTTTCTGTCTGATTTGAATGAAATGGTGTACTGTATTTTATTAAGTGTTAAAAATGAACACCATTCACCTAATTCACCTCAGATGGTGCATTTAGCTTGTATCAGACATGAATTCAAGTATTCAAAGACATTGAAGAATTGGAAGACAGAATGCTTCAGAAAATCCAAGAGAAGAAATTCTGAAAGAAGGCAAGATGTTGTTCATTGGTATTTATGATATCTGAGGGAATGTCCAACTAAATTATGTATTTGTTTAACCACAGTACTGAGAGCCCAGTGCCTGCTTAGAAGGCAACTTCTGCAAGATAGAAAATGTTTTCTAAAGAAGAGTAAGAGTGAAGCTGCCATGCTGGAGCTAAAAAATTCTTTCATGTCAAGAAAAGCTTCTGCATGCTCTGTTGTTAAGAGAGTTTATTTTGAAATAATTCTTAGTTATGTCCTCCTTTAAATGAATATAATGGAATTTACCACTGAAAGGGGTAAAAAAACTAAATACAACAAAAATTATCTTAATGTTTGAAAACATCCTAGATTTTAATAGAAAAATAAAGTGCTATATCTTGATAGCACTCAGATATTTCTATTAAAAAGCATATGTGTATGTCATGTATAATAGAGACTCATATGTATGTACACATAATAGAAACCCATACATATGTATTTATACATATACATATATATACGTATGTGCAGTGTACACACACACACACACACACACACACACACACACACACACACACATTCTGGGCCACCCAATTATGAGAAAACAGATCTGGGAGCCACTCAGGATGTGTCTGTGTGTCTGTCTGTATATGTGTGTGTATGTGTGTATGTGTGTATGTGTGTATGTATACACATGTGTATGTGTATGTATACATATATATGCATATTATGTATATATTAGGTCTCTAAATATATATGCATATACATATATACAGCTATATATTTACATGGATTTATTTCTTATGGACACACACACACACACACACACACACACACACACACACGTGCACATGCCTATGCATGCACAGAGAGGGATATGTTAGCAAGGTGTCACTAAATTCAAGCGGTACCCATCTCAGCCGTCTTTCAATTTTCATCTGTATTTGAAAAATTCTCTAAAGAAAAGCACTCCTGAGTAATTTCAAATCACTATGCTGCATGATCTGGGTTAGCTGTGTGGAGAGTGGGGTTTAGAAAACTCAACCTAATCTGGTGGAGGGAGGGAGACTCACAGAAGACTTACCTATGGAACTAATGGCTGACTGAAATATTTTGTGTGTTTTTTTTAAAAAAGATTTATCTTTATTTATGTGTATGTATATGTGAGTATACGCCATACATTTGCAGGTACCTGCAGAAACCACAGAAGGTCGTCAGCTCCCTGAAGTTGAATTATAGGCTATTGTGAACTGCCTGACTTGGGTGCTGGGAACTAAACCCAGATCCTCCAGAAAGGCAGCTACTACTCTTAACCACTGAGATATATCTTCAGCCCTAACAACGGTTTAAAAGAACTTAAGTTTACATTTATTTTATTTGTTCTTTTTTTTTCCCCATTTTTCTCTCTACAACCCCCTAACCCCCTCCCCCCTGCTTCTATGAGGGTGCTTCCCACACACCCACCCACTCACTCCTACCCTAGCTCCCTAACATTCCCTTATGATGGGTCATCAAGCTCCACAGGACCAAGGGGCTCCCCTCCCATTCACTGATGCCAGAGAAGGCATCTATATATGCCACTGAAACCGTGGGCCCCTCCATGTGTACTCTTTGGTTGGTGGTTTACTTCCTGGGAGTTTGGGGGAGTCTGGTTGGTTGACATTGTTGTTCTTTCTGTGGGTTTGCACACCCCCTTAAGCTCCTTCAGTCCTTCCCCTAACTCCTCCACTGAGAGCCCTGCATTCTGTCCAGTGACTGGCTGTGAGCATCGCATCTGTATTGGTCAGGCTCTGGTACAGCCTCTCATGGGACAGCTATACTAGGATCCTATCAGCAAGTACTTCTTGGCATCAGCAATAGTGTGTGGGTTTGGTGACTGCAGATAGGATGGATCCTTAAGTGGGGCAATCTCTGGATGGCCTTTTCTTCAGTCTTTGCTCTACTCTTTGTCCCTGCACTTCCTTTTTATAGGAGCAATTCTGGATTGACATTTTTGAGATGGGTGGGTGGCCCTATCCCTCAACTGGGGAATGTGCCTAACCACTGGATATGGTCTCTACAGGTTCTATCTCACCTTTGTTGGGTATTTCAGCTAATGTCATCCCTGTTGGGCTCTGGGAAACTCTTGGGTCCCTGACATCAGGAACTTTCTAGTGGCTACCCAGCTCCTCATTCCCCATTGCTACACACCTTCATTCAGATACCCTCTGTACTTCTCCCACACCTGATCCTGGCCCCCTCCCCCCTTCCTCTCTGCCTCCCAAATCCCTCCTTCCCTTTTCCTCCCATGATTATTTTCTTCTGCCTTCTGCGTAGGACTGAAGCATATACCCAAAAGATGCTTCAACATATAACAAGGACACATGCTCTACTATGTTCATAGTAGCCTTATTTATAATAGCCAGAAGCTGGAAACAACCCAGATGTCCCTCAATAGAGGAATGGATACAGAAAATGTGGTACATTTTTACAATGGAGTACTACTCAGCTATTAAAAACAATGATTTCATGACATTCTTAGGCAAATGGATGGAACTAGGAAATATCATCCTGATTGAGATAACCCAGTCACAAAAGAACACACATGGTATACACTCACTGAGAAATGGCTATCAGCCAAAAAAACAAAAACAAAAAGTTCGGAATACTCATAATACAACTCACAGACCATATGAAAACCAAGAAGAAGGAAGAGCAAAGTGTGGATGCTTCAGTCCAATATTTTGTATGTTAAATAACTGATGCTCCCATGAGGAAGGCCCAATGTGGACTCTGAATATTTTTAAGGGAAAAAAGAGGCAGTGATTCTTGTTGCATAGCTCCAGAGGAAGCCATTTTCAGAACTGTGTCATACAGCATTCTGGGCCACCCAACCATGAGAAAACAAATCTGGGAGCCACTCAGAATGTTTAGCTGCAGCACACACATCTTCAACTCTGCAGGGAGATCCATATTGCTGAGACATGAGATATGAAGCCTTAGTAGGGGAGAGTGAGGTGTGAAGTCAGCTTCGAAAGGGCCCTCTAGGCTGTGTCAAACCTGATTTTATGCTGACCACTGAAGGATTTTAAGTGAAGGTAGATCAGATTAGAGCACTGAAGAGAGCACTCATGTGCACATTAAGATTGGAGTAGAGGAATCAAATAGCAGATATCTGTGGACTATTTGGGAGACTGTGGCAGAGACTCAAGTAGGAAACAACAAAGACACAACAGAGGCACTTGGACTGAGCTGAGAATACGGAAAGTTTAGGTCAGCTTTGTATGGTGATAATGAAATACCTGACCCAGCTACTTAGGAACTCAAGGCGGTTACTTAGCTCTACTTTGGGGTCTAAGATCATGCGTCTCTATTTACTTGGCTCTCTGGTAAGGAGAGGGGATGGTGGCATATGATGGCAGGATCATGTAGGAGCAAGTAGTCCCAAATCAAACAGGAGCAGAAGGCATAGAAAGGCCCTTCTTATTCCCTTTATTCTGTTCCAGAAAACTTAAAAGATTTCATGGCAGCTACATTCCAAAAGTACACTATCAACAACCTTTGGGCATCTTAAGATCTACCTCCAAATACCAATACCCCAAAGACCAAACCATCAGTCACAATATACCTTAGAGGGACACTCGAGACATACCTAACCCATAAAGTAAGGAAAGGGAAATTAGTAAGGAAGAATTAATACAACTTTAATATCTACATCACAGAATATTTCCTGGCATAAAGCAGATATTCAACAAATTACTGTTGAATGAATGACAGAGACTCTTTCAGAGGCTCAGGAAGGGAAATAAACTTAAAGACCATCAAATACCTTCTCTCAGCATGACTGGGTTTTGTCTTAGTATTCTTCTTTACCCCTGACTCCCCCAAACACCCAAGGGGATAACTTGGTTGGAATCCCTCTTGCCTCTCTTGTTTTCTAGTTAGGTTTCTATTGCTGTGATAAAGACTATGAACAAAAGCATCTTGGGAGGAAAAGATTTTTAGTTCAGCTTATATCTGAAAATCTATCATGAATTTATACTGTCGCCTCCATGTAGGGACACTCCTGCTACACAAGTTGCCTCAGTGGCTCTCTGAAACGATGAAGGAAGATTTCACAACCCCTTTCCTCTTGTAAATTTCATCACTGAGAAGCCAGAACCATGTAGTTAACACTGCCAAGAGCTGTCCCCATCTCATGTATATAATCACTTCTCAGATTTCAAATGTTAAGAGTACAAAATGACAAAATATTGGGATTAATGCATGAACTCAACCAATGGAGTCTTTTAATCACAGAAATTGAATGAACTAAATACACATTTATAAAAACTGACAGTGAACCAGGGCTGTAGCACAGATGGTAGTGTGCTTGCCCATCATGAACAAAGCTCTGGGTTTGATCCCTAAAACCAGACAAACTGGGCATGATAAGACATGCTTAAGCTCCCATCATTCAGAAACCATCAAAAACTCAAGGTCAGTTCTTGGCAAGTGAGTTCAAGGTCAGCTAAGGCTAAATGAAACCTTATCTCAGAAACAAAAATTCATCAACGAAGTAATAGGAAGGCTATCAATGTTTTAGGTTGTTTTGTTTAGCTATGGTCTTAGGTTGCACAGGCTAGCCTTGAACTCCTGTTGTATATCCCGCCATCCTTAGTTTATAATACGCTGTGGATCAAACTTAGGGCTTCGTTCATGCTCTATAAGCATTGAACCAAATGAGGTAGTCCTCGTCTCAAAAGCAGTTTGTCTTTAAGGAAAATGTTTCCTCAGAGGTCTTAGCAAAATCTGAATTAGATTTTGAAATTTATTCACATCTATTAGAGAGTTTTCTAAGTAAACCAAGAAGTCAAGGTTTGCAAAGAGCTCTACGATAAGTCCAGGCTTCCCGAGTTTTAGTATGAGGACTACATATAGGAAGGTAACTTCTGTGCCCCACATCCTCATCGTGCCCTTCCTTAGGGAAACAAATGGAGTGGAAGATGTGACATTGCCAAGTTCATTCCATCCTTTTTAGTTCTTTAAATAATAATAATAATTATTATTATTATAATAAAATATATAAGAGCAAGAAATTTGGAAGCAAGATATGCTGCTTTAAAAGCTATCTTTGCTGTCTTGCATATATGCCAATGAATCTCTTATTTAATTAAAGTAATTTGACTTCCTAAATTAGCATATGCACATTGCGATTTCTGATTGGCTGGAATGTAGGGTATATTCAGATGATCTGGCACAGCTCTGAGTAGAGTGAATGTATACCTTTAATTGAATTCACTTTTTATTTTTAAATTCCAGAGCAGAAGGAGCCTGGCTACCAAAATAACCTCACTTCCCAATAAGTAGTTGAGAATGAAAAATTAACATAGTCCATTCAATATGAGCTTATATCATGCCCTCTGTGCTATATATCCAGATTGGGAATGGGAGCTTTTTTAGTTAAAATGTGACTGTATGGTGACTGTTTCTTTAAAAGTTTTAAAAGATATCAATGACAGTCACTGTTCAATTATCAGTAGGTATAGATGCAGAGTCAAGTATAGGATGTATTGATAAGGTTGAGAATTAGGGAAATGTAATCTAGAGAAGCAGTGTAGTGAATAATCAAATGCCTTTAACTAAGTAAGGCTTTGTCATTCAAGAGAGAGCAGCACTGTTAGAGGTATCCAGAGATGACAGGAGGGAGCTGCAGAAGCTAATGCTGAGTATTCTTGCTACAAAGCCTAAGGAATACAAAGAATGAGAGGGGAGGACAGAAGGAGAGGGAAGGGAAAGGAAGAAGAACACACTTTAGGATGAAGCCCTGTAGAACAGGTGGGAAAAGGAACTAAAATATGAACCCCAAATAATGACATCTGAACAACAGGCTAAACATTAAAGAGAGCAGATGACAAGAGACGGGGATTCTTGTGGCAGAATTCAGCCAGTGTTTACAGAGTACCTATGTAGTGGAAAAGAAAAGTGACAGTAAAACTAGAAGAGGAACTAGAAGAGTATTTAAAGAACTCAGACAGATTGCAGATGCTGTCATGGAGAAGGGAAGTAGTTTTCTCTGAGTTAGCTCAGGGACCCGGGTACGATCTGAGCACTGCAGACATGCACCTGTCTGAGGTTGTAGAATCCCTCAAGGTCTTGTTCTTGCAGAGTAGTAAGAAACATGGCTCTCTAACTCATGTACATCATGCTTTATAACAAAAGAATGCAAGGGAGCCGCTGGGAATGGGCTTATTTTGTGACTTTGTATTTAGTCAGGCACTGTCTTTCTCTTCACACATATCCTGTGGTCTATTACATCAGAGGAGTGCTGGCCGGTTCAATCGGTGGGTCCTGAGTATCTAATTCAGTTTTCTATTGCAGCACTGGACTTAACACAAGAGTAGTATTAGGCCATTTAATGAGACTCCTTTGAACAAACATTATCACAACATTTTGTATGGTAATCTTTGTTGGTTCTAGTTACTTTGAGACACTTAATCTTTTTGTTAATGTGCAGCTTTGCTTTAAGAGAGAATATGTAGCTCAGGTTGACTTGAAAGTTACTGTATAGTTTAGGCTAACCTCAAACTTATGATTCTCCTTCATTACCCTTCCAAGTATGAAGATTCAGGCATGTACCACCAAACCCATCTGATAGTAAATAATTATAAAATGAATTTTATAAGTAGGTTCTTTTATTATCCCCATTTATGACAGGATAACTGCTATGTGGTTATGCTGTTTCCCTGCAATCCATAACTGTATCAAATGCTCAATCTTATAGATCCTTAAAACCTGTGAAGGTAATGGCATCCTGTCCCAGTTTAGAGAAAATATACAACTTCCAGAAATTTCCACAAATATCATTACTACATAAGTGTGCCTGTCCCAGCATCCTGCTATTGAGGGATTTTATTTTCATCACTTTCTTCTTTCCCTCTTTTTTTTCCCTTAAAATAACATTTTCATTGGTGACTGCTCTTACATGGCAGGCATACGTCGTCACTAGACTTTCCTAGGATGAACAAGTGTTTGAACCGAGGCTTCAGAAGGGAAAGAAGCTCGTGATGCTTTTGTTTGTCTTACATTTCACTATCAGAGAGGATGGTAATGGATTTTTAGAAGTATCACAAGACACTTTTTTCTCTATTCTCTGAAGTTACTTAGTTGAGCACAACTTGAGAGAGAATCCATCCTTTCCCATGAATAGGTATGTCTATGGCTAACACTATCAGCAAAACATGCTGTAGTCTAGTTGGTGAATTTGTTAAACCCCAAGGAAAATTTCAGTATAGAGGCATCAAGCTGAGGACTACATGCTTCAGTGGAATTGTTTTTCACATATTCTCTCCAATACTTTAAAAAGAAGAAATGTGGTCTCCTCCCTAAAACATTCTAAACTTCCTTGGGTATCTTTAGAGTAATTGAATAGATACTGACAGCAACCACAAGACTCATATCATTTCACATATGATAATTTAAAAAAGATAATAATCTGCAAACTGCAAACACAAAATTACCTGGGGTGTCTGAACCCCTATACCATTTCTCTGAAAGACTGTTCTGGGAATAGTACTGAGCGTCTCTTCTCCATTTACAGTAGTCTGCCATCCCAATATACAGTTCAGTGAAGCAATGGGCATGTTTCCTCTCCATCTACCATAGCCTATCATTCCAATATGCAGTCCAGTGAGGTGATGGTACCTCCCTCCCTACTTCATCATCTTTAGATGCAGTAACATGAGGGAGGAATCGGAAATCCAAAACTACAGAATGTTTGCAATATTTAGTTAGAATGAATTCTTAGGCAGAGTATTCTTCCCATTAAGTCTGTCAACAAAGATGGCCTCTGTCATAATATCTATTGTCCCCAAAACTCAGAATAAACTCTGAAAGAAATGAGGAAAGACAAAAGGATTATATCTGTAAGTTTACACCATTTGCTCTTATTCCTACTAACCTGTGAGATGATCTAGGGCAAAAGTTTATGTGTATCATGCCTGTGGCTGAATCCTCAGTTCCAGTCATGATTAGCAGCACTTGATTAAGCAGAAGGCATGCCATGGTTTTCATTGTAAAATCAAGCAACACAGGTAATATTCTTTTTCTTCAAAAGTTCCTTTTTAATAGCACAACTCAAAACTACCTGTACACATTCCTTGACTGTGGAGTGGATACCTGGGACTGCACAGGCAATGCTCTTCAGTGGAACTTGCAGAGTACCACAACACACACACACACACACACACACACACACACAAATGTCATTCCAAAAATTCTCTGACAGGGGGCAAAACACCTCAAAAGTTTGAGCCACGTATTAGTTTCCTATCACTAGTACATCGAGATCTAGAGCTGGGAGGCCAGATCTGGGCTACAAGTGAGTGGTATAAAAATTATTATAGACATAGAATTTAGACTGGGCTACATAGCCTATGCATAGCTTAAAAGTAGCAAGGTATATAAAATTCAAAGAAATCTTACTATGGTAAGGATATTCAGAACATTATCTACTCCCCTCACAAAATTTTCGCCTCGTTCTCATAAGTGCCTACTTTCAGCATCTCAGACATATTTACTTCCATGCATAGAAAACCAGGATCTATTTAAATGCCTTGCTAAACCTCATGGAGTTTCACCAATTACATGTTTCTAAGATGTGCCTATCATTATAGACTGTTTCAGGGGTCCACGCTTTCCTCGAAACCATCTCTGAAGGTGTGCCCTGCTTAATGACTGTTCTCTCTCATCTGGGTTAAGCAACACCTTCTTAGGTATTCTCTGCCCTACCTTCTCCTGGCTGGTCTCCCAATCAAGGCAAGGAATCTCACGAAATGTACACTTTCTTCAGTCCCTTAAATAGAATTCAATCACATAGAGAATCAAATTCAATTAGCCTGGCCTAGAATTCTTGTGCTGTGCTAACGTCACCCCACTCTCCCACATCCTCATTCTTTATGCTTTACCAAATGAACTTTATACACATCCAGCAATAGCAGAAAACACATTTTTCTTAAAGCATGCAAGGAACATTTTCTAGGGTTGGTCACAAAACAAATCATAATAAACTTAGGAGTCTGGAAAAACCATAGTTTCATGAAAGTAGGTATCAGTAGCAGTAAGTTCAGAAAACTCATAGATATGCTAGATTTAAACACAATCCAGGGCAAGACATATCATAGAAGAAATGAAAAATTAAGTAAAATTTTGAGACAAAAAATGTTAATAGATTTAAAAAGAACACGCCATAATGTATGGAAGCATCGAGGCATCAAGAGCTGTTCTAAGAAGGAATTTATAGTAACATGTCTGCATCAGAACGGAGGGTTCCAAATACACAACTCAATAGCAAATCTCAAAGAAAAAAGAAAGAAAGAAAAAGCATAAAATTAGTAGGAGGCAGAAAATACTGGGTGTCAGATAGAAAGAAATGATACAAGAACTGGAAGAGCTACAGAAGCCTTGCTAGGGGAGCTAGCTCTGAGATAAACGCCTCAGTGCACCCTTAGCTATGCTAAGAAGCTCATCAAGAATCAGAAACTGAAGAAGAGGAGTTACAACAGACACCACAGGGTAACAAAGGAGATCACAAGAGATGTGTGTGAAAATTTGTGCACAAACTTTGATAACCTGCTAGAAATGGATAAATTTCTTGTAACAGATAGCCTACCAAACCTGAATCCTGAGAAAACAGGAAATCAAAACATACCAGTAATGAGTAAAGAGGTTAAATCAGTAATGAAAAATCTCTATCAAGGCATGACTACACCAGCTGCAATCTCAGCACCACATAGACTGTAGCAGGAGAGTCAGGAGCCCAAGTCATGCTCATGCACTACTGTGTTTGACATCATCCAGCAGTATATGAAGCCCTGTCCAAAAGGATTTAAAAAAAAAAAAAAAGAAGAATCTCTAACCAAAGACAAAGATGAACCTAGAAAATGATGACTCTACTGCTGAATTTTACCAAATACTCTAAACGAATTAGTACCAGTCCTCAAATGCTTCCAAACACTAAGGCCACACAATGTTTGTGGTCTTTGCTGCAGCCTGAAGCCATGGTGATGATCCTGGGCTGTGCTGCCACCAGGAGCCATATTGATCTGAGTGGCCTCCTCTGCCACCTAAGTACATAGTAATGTCCAGGTCTGTGTTGCCACAGAGGGCCATGTCTGGGTCCCTGGTCTAACTGCTGCTGGGTCTGTGATGAATTCTTTGACCTGTATTGCCACTAAATGCTGCGCAGAAATCTATGGTTTATGCTGTGGCTGGAAGCCATGTTGATACCCATGATCCCAGCTGCATCAGAGAGCTTTATCTAGGTCCATGGGTCTACTACAAACAGAATCCCTGTTCACGGTCTATACTGATGCCAGAAACAATGTAGAAGCCCATAATCAATACTCCAGTAGTCCATAAGCAGCAAATAAGATACTTAAACAATAATATTGATGACTGCAAATTCACAGTTGAAAAAGAGAGACATGGCAGACTTCTTTAACAACCCCTATCTCCACTCAAACCCACAAAAACAAAAATAGTTAGCCTAAATATAAAACCACTGGAGAAAACTATTAAAAACTGTGATAGGATGCTATCTCTCCACAGTAGCTGACTTCCAGCAGGGTTGCAGGAGGAAATGGACTGAGCTCCATTTAAGGGGCACCACCACTGAGAGTTTGGCCATACCCCAGTTAGTGTATATAGATAAAACAAGTTGGACTTTTTCTTGCCAGAAATGTTGGAATGAAGATTGAAGAAGGACAGGGAAGGACTGGGAAGCAAATCTGATAGGGATATATGATGTGAAATCCCCAAAGAATCAATAAAAATATTATGTTGAAGAAAAATCAGGACATAAGAACACTTCCAAACTTATTTTCTAAGCTCAACAGTTCCATTATATGAAAGCTACACAAGGGTGCTATAAGAATATTAAAAGCCAATACCCATGATGAATATAAATATAAAAAATACTGAGTAAAAATACTACCATATTCAAAAACATGTCAAAATATTATTTACTATAATCAAATGAGATGTATTTCTGGTTAAACATATACAAATCAATAAACATGAAATGTTGCATTTAGAGAATAAAAACTTTGTGACCTGAGGTGTGTGGTGAGCCTCTTAATTTTAATACTTTAATGTCAGCTCTCCATGAATAATAATTGCAATAAAGTCATATCATAAAAATGAAAAACTAGTCCTTACAGACTGGATCCCGGGCACAGAACAGATGCTGGGCGGCAGCTCTGCCCTCAGTCTCACAAAACCCAGAGAAAGCAGGCCTCCCAGGAGCTCTAACCCGGGCAGTATCTTAGGTAAGAAGACAGCAACACCAGCCCCAAACAGGGAGTAACTGGGATTCACTAGCACCCAGGAATTCACTCGTGGCCCTGAGCACTGAGCAGATCTTGGGCCCCAGCTCTAACCCCAGTAGAACACCCACTCCACACAGTTCTGATACAACCAAAATAATAGGAAGGACATACTCCAGTCAGAGACAGAGCAGGTAGCACTAATGAGATCCAGATGGCAAAAGGCAAGCTCAAGAACATAAGCATCAGCAGCCCAGGGTATTTGGCATCATTAGATACTAGTTCTCCCACACAAGAAAGTCCTAAATTCCCCCATATCACTAGAGAAGCAACATTCAGATTTAAAATCACTTCTAATGATGATGATAGAGAACTTTAAGAAGGACATAAATAATACTCTCAAAGAATTTGAAGAGAATACAGGTAAACAGGTAGAAGCCTTCAAAGAGAAAACACAAAAATCCTTTTAAGAATTACAAGAGAACACAACCAAACAGGTGAAAGAATTGAACAAAACCATCCAGGACATAAAAATGGAAATAGAAACAATCAAGAGATCACAAAGGGAGACTACTCTGGAGATAGAAAACCTAGGAAAGAAATCAGGAGTCATAGACACAAGCATCACCAACAGAATACAAGACATAGAAGAGAAAATCTCAGGTGCAGAGGATACCATAGAAAATATTGAGACAACTGTCAAAGAAAATGCAAAATGCAAAAAGTTCTTAACACAAAACATACAGGAAATCAAGGACACAATGAGAAGACCAAACCTAAGGATAATAGGTATAGATGAGAGTGAAGATTCCCAACTTAAAGGGCCAATAAATATCTTCAACAAAATTATAGAAAACTTCCCTAATCTAAAGAACGAGAGGCCCATAAACATACAAGAAGCCTATAGAATGCCAAATAGACTAGACCTGAAAAGAAATACCTCCCGTCACATAATAATCAAAACACCAAATGCACAAAACAAAGAAAGAATATTAAATGCAGTAAGGGAAAAAGACCAAGTAACATATAAAGTCAGACCTATCAGAATTACACCAGACTTTTCACCAGATACTATAAAAGCTAGAAGATGCTGGACAGATGTCATATAGACCCTAAGAGAACACAAATGCCAGTCCAGGCTACTATACCCAGCAAAACTCTCAATTACCAAAAATGGAGAAACCAAGATATTCCATGACAAAACCAAATTTACACAATATCTTTCCACAAACCCAGCATTACAAAGGATAATAGCAGGAAAACTCCAATACAAGGAGGAAAATTATACCCTAGAAAGAGCAAGAAAGTAATCCTCTTCCAACAAACCCAAAAGAAGATAGCCACACAAAGATAATTTCACCTCTAATAACAAAAATAACAGGAAGCAACAATCACTGTTCCTTAACATCAATGGACTCAATTACCCAATTAAATGACATAGGCTAATGGACCGGATATGTAAACAGGACCCAGCATTTTGCTGCTTACAGGAAACTCACCTCAGTGACAAAAACAGACTCTACCTTAGAGTAAAAGGCTGAAAAACAATTTTTCAAACAAATAGTCCTAAGAAACAAGCTGGAGTAGCCATTCTAAAATCTCCAGCCCAAGAATACAAAGGGAGGGACTCATGGCTCTACCTGTACAGGTAGTTGAAAGTGGCCTTGCCAGGCATCAGTGGAAGTGGAGGGCCTTGGTGCCTGAAAGTTTGGATTCCCTAGTGTTGGGGAATTCGAGAGCAGGGAGGTGGGAATGGGAGGATGGTGGGAGCACACCCTCATAGTAATAGGAGGAGGGGGGATAGGTTAAGACGTTTTAGCGGGGAATGGGATAGGAGATAACATTAAAAGGTAAATAAATAAAATATCCAATTAAAAAAAAACAGATAATGGGTCTGGCAATTGTAGTTGAGCAGTTGAGACATTTTGTCAACAATTTATTACAGGTATTTCATATAATCCTCAAGGACAAGGTATTGTGGAAGAGGCCCATGGAACTTTAGAAAGATTAGGGAAACATACTGTTGCTGAGACAAAGAATGATGCTGACCTGTGAGCTTGCTGAGTGCCCTGACAAGGGTGACTGAAGAGCTGTATTGGACATATGTTCCTGACCCACTTTTGCTTGACTATATCCCAGATGGGACAAGCTGCCTTGTCTCAAGTTTTTAGACCTTGTAGGATAGAGAATTGAAAAGAGAAACTGTGTCTCTTGTATTCTTCTTAAAGGTGCCCAGCTATTAAGACTCAATCATGTATTGGTCTAGAAATCAATCCAATATGGGAAATAACAGTCTACTTTTGGGAGACTGTATCTGGACTCTGTCAGGAACATATTTGGAAGCTAGCTATAGCTTGCTATGATGTTAGGATAGCAAGAGATAATGTTAGGACAGGATCTGGATTTCAAACAAGGGTTAGTGCATGTTTTAAGGCTATTTTAATTGTCAAGCTAAAATCAGTTTTGTCTCTTCTACAGCATTTATGGTAAGTTGCATTGACTGTAAAATTTCTAGTTATGTTAGTGTGTTGAAACCTGGCATGTCTGTTATGGGGGGTCTATCAACCAGCTTTTGTCTCACTGTCCTGAGTATTAGAAAACCTTGATTCTCTGAAAAAAGCTTGAAAGTGCTGGAAGAAGTGAATTAGGCTTTAAGCAGAAGCAAGAGAGTAGCAGGCTTGATTATTACTGGTATAATAGCTTTAATTCCATTAATTGCTAGCACCACTGCTTCTGCAGTAGCATTGACACAAGGAGTTAAGTCAACTATTTTTCTTAACCATTGAGCAAAAAATGTTACTAATGTATTGAGTCTACAAAAGTATTTATATAGGTATCTGGAACACTGAATGATGCTCTATAACCCATTCAAATTATCTGGAGGAGGTTCAGGGTTCAAGAGTTAGGAGCCATCCCAAGTGTCCTGACAAATATTATTGGAGTAATGTTACTTTTGAAATTCACAATGATTGTCATTATAATTAGAAAAAAGTTTAAAGACTCTTCTAGGCATAATCCTAACACCTCTCTGGGTGTGTTAACTTTGCATAATGAGATTGTGAATTCAAAGAATGCTGCTCTGTAGACCTTTGATGCTGCAGATAATCCTAATAAAATTATCCATGGCCTGAGCTCAGTATTTCCATTTTGGACAAACCTCAGGAATGGCATAGATAGCTTGATCAGGCTAGCCCTTCTTGTCCTTGGAATACATTTATTCCTGCCTATCATGTTAAAGCTTATCTTTAACAGCATCAACATGTTGGCAGCCAAAATACATGGCTTAAACCTGAAAATGGACCCCTAGACAAAGTTATTAAATTAACAAGCTGGCAAACCAAGGATGGGTAAGATTCTGCACAGAGCCTTACCAACCACAAAAGTATAAAAAAATAGAATCATACCAAAGACAGAAGTGCATTGCCTTTGATAATGCATATTCCATGATAGATAAGGAAAGCATTCTTGTCAGAATGACCTAAGACAGACTCAGTCTTGTTAACAAAATAAAAAAGGGGGAGAGGTGGAGATCCTTTGGGGCTGCTTGGCAAGAAGCTGACATGGGCCAAGGACAAGGAAAGGGGCTGCTTGATAGGAATATGACATTGGCCAAGGACAAGAAAGTAGGTTTCAAGAAGGAATCTGACATTAGACTAGAACAAAGAAGTAATTTCTGGTAGGAGTCTAAATCGTAGGCTACAACAAAGAAGTAATCTCAGGCAGGAATCTAAAAATTAGGCCAGAACAAAGAAGTAATTTCAGACAGGATTCTAAATTTTAAATTAGAACAAGGAAGTATGCTTCAGACATGAAAATGACCTTGGCTAGGATAGGGAAGTCGGCTCAGATACCTTGGTCATCCTGATAAGCCTTTAGAAACAGTGATCCTGGAAGTATTCACATCATAGACTTTCAGTTCTCTATTAAGTCTTAGATTTGATTTTGGGTTGATTGCTGCACATGGTGTGAGTTAAGGATCTGGTTGCATTACTTTCTCTGCATGTGGACATTCAGTTCTTATAGCATCATTTCCTGAAGACACCAGGTATGTTTTCTAAGCTATTCATATTACATCATTGTTGAAGATGACTGACAATTCATTCATGAGCTTATGACTCATGCTCCTATGCTCTATTGATTTCTTCTATGTATGTTTCTATGTACTTACCCTGCTATTTGATTGCGTAATTTGTAGCCAATTTTCAAATCAAATAGATGTTAGTTGTCATTTTTTAAAACTAATTCTCCTTTCCCCATTTCCCCTCCCTAGAACTACCTATCCTACACCCCCTCTTCCTGAAAGTTGTTAGAACACTAGAAGGAAACATGGCAATATTCTGTAACTTTGCTATGGACAGTGGTTATTCTGTATGTGACCCTAATGCACAAGTCAATTAAACACAAAAGTATAAAAAAATAGAATCATACCAAATTAAAATCCTTAATACAACAAAGGAAGTAACACACAAAAAGGTAGTCTATGAAATAAAAAAAATATTTTCAAGCTGTATTTCTGATTAATAACTAATATCTGAACTATATAAGAAGCTCTAACAACTCAAATATAGTACAGTAAACAACCTAAACGTTTTTAAAGAGAAGATATAGAGATATCTATTAGATGTATAAAAAGGCTCAATATCATTTAGTTATTAAATTGGCTGCTATCAGAAAGCTGAAAGACAAGCAATGTTGATAAAAACGTGGAGAAAGAGGAACTTGTGTATGCCACATTGGTGGGAACATGAATTCATGCATGTGTGTGGGAAGCAGTATAAAGCTCTTTCAAAGAAATTTAAAAATTGAATTATAACATGATTTAGTGGTTCTACTTCTTGGGTTGTATTTAAAGGAATTGAACTCAACATATCAAAATTTTACCTACATGTCTATGTTCATTTTATCAGTCTTCATAGTAGTTGAGATAAGGAAGCAGGCTACATGTCCATCAGTATATAAATAGAATTTGAAAGCATTGCATGGGTACAACATGAAATGCAATTGAGCCTTTTAGAAGAAGGGTTTTGCTAGTGAGGGAATCTTGCCTTGGTGTTGATGGCTACTGACTCTTCTCAGTGGTGGCTGCTGAGAGATGAAGTGGCTGTGACCATTGCTTAAAATAACAATGAAGTTCTCCAACTGATTTCATTGTATAAGATTAAAAAAGCAAAGGAGGGAATTGAGTCATCTGTGAGAAAATAGAGGCCTCCATGGGACACCATATAAAGTGAAATAAGCTAGGCAGAGAGAGACAAATACCTCTTTGTTTCTTATATGTGGAGTGTAAGGATCTTAGAGTAGGATTGTCACTGGAGGCTAGCCTGCCTTGAATGAGGGAGATGTTAAAGAACAGAGTCTTATATACGAGAAGATAAACTCTAATGCTGTATTGTACAGCTTGCTGGCTGTGGTTAATATGACAGGGCATCATAAATATATAATTGTTACTTGTCAAGTCAAAAGTGAATGCACTGAGGTGTAGTAACAGCTCATAACATGGGAAGTTGTCCCCACCTGTTCCTACCACATTTCACTGAATGCTTAAGTAAGAGTAGACTTCCTTCTCGGGTTAAGATGTAGCACTCATATTATCCAGGTATCCAATAGTAAACTGCAAACAAATATAACCACAGAAGTTACATCAAAACTATCTGCGTTCTAAAAATCCTGTGTTGGAGATTGTAAAATAAATATTTAAAACTCATCCAGAGGTTTCTACCCTGCCTTTGGTAATTGAGTTCCTGGATTAAAAAAACAAACAAACATGCACAGTCTTTATATTTTTAATAAGCTTTAAACAGCACAATAGCTGGGCAGCTAGCTGCCTACCCTCCATGCTGTCAGAATCTACTTTCCTATTGATAAACCTGAGTCATTACTTACTATTTACCACGGTTCATTTGGGCTGCTCTTAACTCTAATTGGCTAGTCCACACGACCCTCTTTTTTATGGCTCAGCCAACCCTTAGCGGCTTTTCTTTTCTCCTTTTTTGCACATTTCTCTTCTTCCTCTTCTCGACCTCAAACCCCTAAAACCTCAACCTCACCTATGTCTCTTCTTCCCAGATACTAGCTGTTGGCATCTTTATTGACCAGACATAATGAACTTGGGGCAGGGTCACAGGGGCTAGTGCAGACCCCAGGTCTTGGGGGCTCACACTTAGCATTAGAACAGACAGTAAAAGACAAAACCTCAGCAGTAAGACTGTCATACTATGATGATGGTACATAGAGCATCACTTAAGCAACAGCAGTTAGTCTAAAAAGAGATAAGTCAAGATCTGTCTTAGAAAA
This sequence comes from Rhabdomys pumilio, assembly GCA_030674055.1. NCBI lineage: Eukaryota > Metazoa > Chordata > Mammalia > Rodentia > Muridae > Rhabdomys > Rhabdomys pumilio. Next base: position 11,723,850 of record JANHMN010000024.1, read on the forward strand.
TGAACAAAAAGAAAAAAATGAAGAGGAAAAATAGAACCCATATCATTCACAGAAGCTGAACTGACTGTGGACTGGGGCCCTGAGCTTACACATTTGGTTCTTCCTCCTTCCTATAGACCCAGTGGCCCAGGGGCTGTTCTAACCTTCTTGGCCTTTGCCCAGCTTTGTGTGTCGAACAGAAACAGCAAATAGGCCACTCTGGAAAACATGATCTACTGTGCAGCTGGGGTCCAGCAAGACAGGCCAGGAGGAGATTATTGATCGTGTACTTCAACTCAAGGACCACACTTATGACTAATAACCAATAATAATAACTAATAATAACTAATAACCAATGGCCTAAAGTTCTTGTGAGATTTGAGGTGGGTCTGCCTCCCCCTTCTGTTTCAGTTGTAAGCTTATCTGGGATTTCCCTGTCATCATTGGAGTGTTTTCTAGGCCCTGGTCATACCTCAGAGCTTTTTACATTGACCACTCCTGCTATTGTGGCTGAGCACTTGGCCCACATCCCCAAACCTCTGCATCTGGAGATACAGCACTCATCTAAGCAGATATGTGATGAGAACTGTGCAAATTCTGCAAAGTTAAAGGGCTCAATTTGTTCAACGGCCTGGCCTGCAGAAGGTTCTCCAAATTTTTCCAACCCCCAGAGATTTATCGCAATTATCTAACTTGTGAGAACACGCTTGCTCGTGAGAAAAGCTCTTTCTCATTGAGAAGGAGCCTAAGAGTCGAGGCTTTGCTTTCTAAGGGCAAGTCTGTGCTTTGACTTTTGGCTGTAGACTCATCAGAGGAATGAAGAGAAGCTTTGAATTCTTTCTAGGCTGGGAGCATGGCAAAGGGTTCCAGTTGGGCTCAATTCAATGGTTGGATAAGTTGATAGATATCAGATAGCTCAGTGGATACAGGAATGAGTTCCTTTTATCCTTTGTACTTAAGGATAAGCCTTTAGTGTGCTGGCACTGAATTTCATGTATATTAGAGAAAGCTGAGTTGGGGCTTGGGGTCTTGTGATTGGAGGATAGCTTTGGGAAACATCTGTAGGTATCTTGGGTTTGGAAATTGACCCTTTTATATCCCTTTTCTGCTTTAACTGGAAATAGCTACTGACAGCCCCTTCGAGTAGACATCTGTGGCTGCTTGGAGCTGTAATGGTGCCATGAGAGTGAAACCATGGCAATAGTTCTCCAAGGCCTTAATTTGGGAATCTAATAGGACCAATTATGTCAGGTCTGTCTCACAGGATCTTTAGGCCTGCAACAGCAGGGACTCAGCTCCAGAGGTGTGGCATTGAAACACCTTTGTGAAAGCTAATGGAACTGCAGCCTCTGAACTCCCTAGGGAACTCACCTTCCTGTCAGTCTCTCTGTATACAATCTCTCTTCCATTCATTAAGTGCACACTGCTGGGTTGCATATTGGGTACAAGCTTTTGTTGTTCCTTGGGAGATGTCCCTCATTGGGACTTCTGATTTTCCCTGGAGTCTTTCTCACCAACACTCTTCTCCTTTTGCTGGCTCAGTCACAAAGCCTATGCTGAGAATCAGTAAGGCTGCCCCCAGAGGTTAGAAGCCTGTGAGAGATCTCAAGCTGTGCTCCCTAGAAATGGTCCATTAGAGCTCTCAATTGTTATCACAAGAACATTGCAAGCTGCTCTCATCATCTGTATTTCAGACACATTGAATGGAGGCAGCGGTGTGGGGCCCCCTGCCTGTGTCCTTCTGGAATTAGGTCTTGGGGAAGGGTGAACAATGTCATTCTCCCCTCCCTTTACTAGAGCAGGAGAATGTGCTTCTTCCCCACAAGGGAAAACCTACCTCAGTCTCTCATTCATCTGTTTGGTCCCAGGGTGGACCATAGTTGGTTTGAGATTTTCATTGTATATATTCATTGTACGTAGTCCTGAGCCATATAAGAACATTTTACCTAAGGATATCCCCCTCTCTCCTCATTCCTGAGTCCTCTCTGATCTCCTAAGAATTTTTGGTTCTATTTTCATTTTTCCTGCATGATTTCTGTGGAAAATCACATTAGTCCTTTGGTGAGGATTGTATTGAATCTATAGATTGTCTTTAGTTAGATAACCATTTTTACAATATTGAGTCTTGCAACCCACGAGCATGAACTGAACCACCTTATTGATGGGTATTGCAAAATGCAGAAACTTTAAGGTTTTTTCAATACTATTATGCACTTGGTAATTCAGTTACCAAGAGGATGTGCACAGACTTACCAAATGCATTCTTCCTGCTCCCTCTCTAGGATTCAGGCTGGCCTGACATTCTGAACACTACTATACTACTGTAATGTTTTAGAGTGTTATTCAGAAACTCTACCTCTTTGTTCTCATTTTTAAACCAAGGTCAAACTATTAACTGGCTTCAGGAGTTCTCTGAGAATTATGCCTGATACAATGCCTGACATTTAATAGGGACACAGAGGATATATTTATTGTAGGAATAAATACATTAGAATTTTAAATATGATGCATAATAACAGAAACATGTGTCAGAGTTAAATTAAAATGATGGACACAATTAGAAATATCTGAGGTCAGGAAGCATAGATGAGCAGATGTGAGTCCTCCTTTAGCCAGGCCTGTCTTGTGGTTTAGGTAATGCCAGCCCTTGGGAAACAGGAGATTCTTGAGTTTGGGGAACCAGTCTGGGCTATACAGCAAAACCTTACCATCAGCTATGTATGCTTGTAGATTAAGTGGGCAGAGGGATGAAGACTAACCCTTCCACAAGAAGCCTGCCTATGATGCAGCTCGTTGTGATATCCATAGGTATCACTCACAGTTATACTCTATGATAATATTTTAATATCCCCATCATTACATCAAGGACCCCCCTGAGGCCAGGGGTTATGTCTTGTTGATTAATTTTATCTACCATATTTAGAAAGACATGGAATTTAGACCTTGGTAACTGAATTACCAAGTACATAATAGTATTTAAACAGCAAGTTTCTTCAAATCCCAAGATGTTATCAGCCCAGCCACTCCTGAATACTCACACCATGACGAGGTCATTCCGTTAAGCTCCCTACTACAGAAGTCACCTGTCCCATCATAGCAGCCCTTTCATGCCGTCTGATTCGTGAGACCTCTTACCCCTAAACTAATTCTGGACTCCCTCTAAAAGTGACCTTGATGAAGGAATGTCTGCCCCAGGTAATGTTTCAGCTTGTAGAGCCCAGCATAGTGGCTCATTTCTTTTCAGAATCTGTGGGTTCTTGTCTCTGTTCACTTCCCCAGCTCTGTCTTCTTCCCTTCTCCATAGTCCAGGTTCAGGAGTCAGGGAAACATGGGATTTTGGCTCAACTTCTAGCTGGAACTCCCTGTTTCTATAATGATTTGAAGGTCATATAAAGGCATGTGATCTGCTCCTGCTAGTAATAGGTAAACAGTGAGAGTTGTTACCACCGTTATTCTGGGCTTCATTTATGAAATATCATCTACCCCTTTGTTTTTTTCTGTCTCATCACACTAGTTCTGTTTCCTTTTGTTCTTTGTCTAATTGGCATTAAGACTGAAGGCTCTTCTCAGATTTTATTTGAGAAAGAGGCAGTTTTTGTTCTGGATAAAAGTGATTGGAGTCCCCAAAAACTATGTATCTCTATTTTATCTTGATATGTTGTAGACATTTATTTTATAAGTAATTGTATAAATTGTTTTTAAATAATAAGAAATAGCTGGTTAACTATACTATAAATTCTCCTAAGATGTCGATTTCATTTGTTATGTAAAATATAGTAGATAATTAAGGTGGTAAGAAGGATAAAGGAAGGCAGGAAGGAAGGAGGAAAAGAAGGAAGGAAAGAGGAAAGCTAACCTTTAAGAGTAGCAGGAAAATGTAAGACATATTTAAGTCTTGACACTATTATATTGCTCAATTTGAGATATATTGAGATATAGTTGGCAAACAATTAGATTTAAGGAATAAATACCCAAAGTAGGCAAAGCTATCCTCTTGGCAGATTGAGCACATGCTTCTTAGTTAAAAGCATGGCAGTGGCTAAGGGTGCCTTGAGAGGATTCAAGAACAATGAGTCAGAGAAAGATTGGTTCTGGAGATACATTGATATTTAAAGAGTAGACAAAAGAATATTCACCCAGTAAAGGAGAATATGGGTTTTTCTTTGACCATAGGTATGGTTCCAAACTCTTTCTCTGTGACCTGAATCACTAGGATTTCAAGATGCAGAACATTCCATCTCTCCTTCAGCTGGGTTAAGTAAATGTTATTGAGTCATATGCCAAACAGCTGTGTCCTTCTCCAGTCCTGCTCCTCACCAGCATTCTGCACGAAGCTTTGGCTTTTGCCAAGTCACTCCACCCTCCTGAATTACTGTTTTCCTCCTCTCCCACCTCCACGTTTCCGTCCTGGAGCCTTTGCCTTATTTAGTATTCTCCAGTCTTTATTTATTCACAGTTCACTTGCTCTCCAGCACTTCGCCCAAGATCTCTTCTCCACCATCTTCCTCAGTCATCTGAGTCCATGGTGATGCTTGTGGGTTGTTTCCTTGTTAGTTCTCAGGGTGACTTACTGGCTAGACTGCTGCTCCTTTCTGAAAGGAGCTGTGGCCAAGACACTTATGTTGACGTCTGTTACCTGGAGAGGATGTGCACAGACTTACCAAATGCATTCTTCCTTTTCCCTCTCTAGGATTCAGGCTGGCTGGGGAGCGGAATGCCAGCCTTGGCCTCTACAGGCTGGTGTCAGAATGAGCAGGATGGCTACTGACCACTGAATGGATTCATGTGACCTGAAAGAATTGAAGCAGGATCTATATGGCCTGGTTTACATATAGGTAACTCACCTAGACCTAAGGTTTACAGAGGTTATCCATAATGTCCAAAGCAAGAAGTCAGTAGAGAACAAGGCAAAGACAGAATATTGATAGACAGAAGAGCCTGCTACCTACCTTATTTCCTTCCTTCCTTCCTTCCTTCCTTCCTTCCTTCCTTCCTTTCTCCCC
>JANHMN010000024.1:11728931-11738974 GCA_030674055.1 Rhabdomys pumilio
CTTCCTTCCTTCCTTCCTTCCTTCCTTCCTTCCTTCCTTCCTTCCTACCTTCCTTCCTTCCTTCCCTCTTCTCCCTCCCCTTCCCCCTCTCTCCCTCTCTTTCATACTGTCTCATGTAGCCCAGGCTGTCCTTGCTATATAGTATAGGTTGGTGTTTGAACCACTGTTTCTATGACTTCCACTTCCTAGACGCTAGTGTTATATATAGATGTACATTGGCACCATGCCTGGCTAAACCAATCTGACTATTTTCTCATGAAGTAATGGTAATTGTCTTTACATCACCAACATCTTCAGATATTTTTTTTCTTTGACATGGAGTGTCATGTTGCCTAGGCAACACTGGCCTTGAATTCCTGACCCTCTTGTACTTCCAAGTACTTGACTTGGATCACAGGTATGCACCACTACACCCTGTGGCTTGTTTTTAATGGGGTGAGTTGGTGCTTTAGATAGATACAAATTAAGACTGGGGTACTGCCCATGCTGATCTGTCAGAATATGCTACCAGTACACGCTGACAGATGTGATCCTAGCCAGGGAAAAACAATATAAGGGCAGCCCCAGGTGGGGATGTGCTGTCTGTTATGAAAACTGATGTGTGCTAAATGAAGTTTCTGGGATGAAGCTATCCCCAGGGACAATGAGGGCATTTGCAAAGTCTTGAATGAGAACAAGCAGGTCTCCTCTGCCAAGACCCAGACCACATACTTGGCCTGAACTCAGTTCATAGGACTGTGGGTGTTCCCAGTGTTTGATAGAAACCCATTTTTTTTTATTTCTTATGAAAATTCCTTGTCAGTCTGTTGGCTTATGCTTGTCATTGGAGCACTTGAGTGGCTGAGGCAGGAGATCACTCATAGGTTTTGGGTCAGCCTGAGATACATAGTAATTTCTACTGTAGTCTACAGAGTGAGAATCTATATCATAAGATTAAATAATAAAAACTATAAAGACCATATCAGAAAAAAAAACCTGTCAGTATAACATAGGGAAGATAGACTTGACCAGTGACAAATCTGGGCTGCCTGGAAGAACTGACATTGCTGGATAAAAAAAAAAACTGATTAAAAAAGAGGGGACACTAACTGTAGCCTCTATTTTCAATATCCAGGTAACATCATTGTTCTTTCTCCTTTATCGGTTTGGGAAGTTAGCATCATGGCTAAGAATCACAGGATGACACAGGCTTATTCTCAGCACCATCTCAGCCACTTCACATACATAAATCTTTCCTGAGGACTACAATACACACATGGATGTAGAGGGGTATGTGGCCAGACAAGCTCTCTGCTGTGTCTAAATGTACAGTGTTCTGTGGAATGGGAAGGGAAGGGAGGAGATGGAGTGATAATCACATGTTCTCCAAGATAGCGTCAAGTACCAGTATCATAAAAAGAGCAAACTGATGTGCCTGAAGGGTATGGGTAGCCAGACACAACTCCAGGTGGTGATCTATCCTAGGTCATAGATTGGTTACTTGCTCACAGCAGGTATTTAACTTTTCTGGGGTTTTGTTTGCTCATTTACCATGTGGCTATGCTAACAGCATATATCTCAGCCTCTCCCTTGAAGATTACAGTGACTCTGAACCTCCTCGAATACGGTGGTAAGTCTTGGCACCTTGTTTTTTTGTTTTTTTTCATTTGTTTGTTTTGTTTTGTTTGTTTGGGTTTTGGGGTGCTTGTTTGTTTGTTTGTTTGTTTTTTGAGACAGGATTTCTCTGTATAGCCCAGGCTGTTCTGGAACTCACTCTGTAGACCAGGCTGGCCTCGAACTCAGAAATCCGCCTGCCTCTGCCTCCCAAGTGCTGGGATTAAAGGCGTGCACCACCACTGCCCAGCTATGGCACCTTGTTATTATCAGGTCAAGGGATGTATGTCAAATCAGTCCCACTTACAAGGCATCTCCTCCCTGCCTTGATTTTATATTGCTTATCTCCAAGGTATTACTCTGGAGAGTTGAATGTTTGCAGAACTTGTTCCTGTTTTTTTAAACTCATCTTACTCCCATCCCACTGTCTCCTCGGTCTTTGGGTTGATGGTTATAGAACAAAGACCCTGAGAACATGCTGCTGCCTGCTGCTGCCTGGGATAGTGGTGGGATAGAGAAGGGAGAGAATACAGATCCTGGGGGAGAGAGAAGGTGTGTGTGTGTGTGTGTGTGTGTGCGCGAGCGTCCGTCTGTCTGTCTGTGTGATTTGAGAGGTCAGGAATGCGGTTAACATGCAATAAGTTTGCAATGGTCCTTTATTCTAGACTCTTTTCTTTCTCCACCCCAAGGCCTGTACTTCCTACTATTATGTTGATTTCACATGGAGTTTTAGCTCCCGAGGAAACAACACGTTATTAAATACAGGCTGAGCTATTTGAGAAAATAAAGGTAGCTACCACTCATCCAAGAACTGTGAGCTTATCACATCACATCTGAGCCAGAATGGCTCTGAAGTCAGGCGAGTGGCTTTGAAAAGAGCTCCAGGCATCAGGCAGGTGGAAATAAGTGTGTGGGGTCAGAGAGTGCAGACATAAGATCACCAAAATTCTCTTCCTACATCTTAAGTCTCCTAGAACATACTGAGGGGCCCCTTGGGTTAGAATAAGTGGTACATGAGAAAATGCTGTTATTAGGTGACAGAGTTGCCCACTTCTGTCTTAAGCCCTTGAGAAGAGGGCTGAATGTGTTTTCCCCTAAGTTGATAAAAATCATGTGGAGTTAGATAAATTTGCATTCAAGTATAGCTCCACCCTGACCCTGAGAGGCTAGTGTTTTCCTGAACCTCTCTGTTTGACGTTGTCTGATGACATTACTACTGCCCTCCTCCTAAGACTGATTGTATAGATTGAAAGGAAGATTTTCTGAGACCTCCCAGGTGCTGCCAACTGATTCAGTTTCCCATAACTTCAGAATATTGTCAAAATATCAATACCTAAAGGGAAAGGTAATGGCAGGTCTAGAGAACTGTGCTGGACATTATTCATTTGCTGATGAGTACTTTGAGTACTGTAACAGGGGCTTCCCAGACAGCCAGAGCTCAGTTTGAACTCTAAACAGAGTGACCTTAGAACTAATGTTGGTAACTGAGTTGAGGCTAGCTCAAAAGCTTTAATGAGATACTATGGATGCAGAAAGGAGACATGGGCTAAATTCTGTCTGGGAAAGGCTTTAGGAAGGCAGAGAATTAAGATATGTAGAGTTTTTCAGACTGAGAGGAATGTTAAAGAACAGAAATAAAACAAGTTGGGGTAACTATAAGTGGAAATCAAGCGCAGAGAAAAATTCAGAGTTTAGCATGGTCCAGCCCAGGACAAGAAGAGAGTGATAGTGAATGAAAGCTGATAATGTAGGTTTCATTGAAGAAGCTAGACATTGCCTACGTCATGATGAACCCACTATGTGGACTGAGAACTCTCCACATCAGTGCTATTAGATTGAGATGCTCCCATTTCACCAGGTCCTTTGGATCATTTCGTTTCAAAGATGGAGACCATGTTTTTGGCTTACACATGACACCGTTGATGGGATCTGGTACTCTTCAGCTAAGAACAATGTCACCAACAGTGTGCTTCTAGAACTGAGGAGTGGAAAAAGTCTGTGTGAGGCGAGGAGCTTTCTCAGCCTTGGTAGCCCTCCCCCACCCCCGACATACACACCAGCTAGCCTGCAATCCTCAGGAACATGGTAGGCTGGGTGCCAAGGTACCTGATGACACCTGATTGACTTTGCTAGAAATCTTGTCTCTCTCTTGCCTGTGAAAGGACTCTTGTCTCTACTGATAGCTGGAAGATAAGGGGAGGAGGGTCCCCGTACCATATCTGTAGTGAAACAGAAGAACCACATAACCCAGCCAGCATAGTAGCTCAAGTTCACACCCTGCAGCTCTCCTTGTGCCAATACAAGACACCCTCTCTTAGCTGCCTTGTGGCCTTAGATGTGTTGCCCAAACTCTCTGAAGATTTTCATGAGATTTCTACATGCTGCAGGGCACAGATTCCCTGGGGACAGCTTATGCTTGTCACCTTGATGTAATCAACAATACCTCCCTGTGCTCTTCAAAGTGTCCAGTCTGGATGATAAATTGACACTCTTCTTTATCTACCCCATCTCTCTGCTAGGGGTGCTCTGCAGATGAAATGCATTAATATTGCTTTCTTTGGGGGCAGTTTAATGGCAATGACCATAAAATGCAATAATTAAAGTTAACAGTGGAGAACAACTGTAGCTTGTGTAAGTGAACGTGGCTGTTTCTAATCCAAGGCCAGGGCTGTGGGGCTGTTTCCCTGTTGAGATTATTATCCGTAGTTGTAGGAGCAGCAGCAGCATGGTCATCACGAGCACTGTCCCTCATTCAGCCCCCTGTCACCTAGCCAAGAAACTTGGTTACTTTATTCAGGACAGGATATTAGTATTGAGAGCTAGAATATTTGAAGGTGACGCTGAACTTCTATGAACACTGGTTTCTGGGCCACGGAGACACACCACTGGGCTTTATTAACGACATAGTAGGTTCTGCTACATGGAAGTTTCTGAAGGTACAAGAAGAGTGATTCATGAAAGAGACTTCAGTGACAGCTTCTATCAGAAGCCTCCTTTATTGTCAAACACTCTCGAGACTATGGTCTTAATTTCCTACAAGAACCAAGTGAATGAATGGAGGTCAGTTATATCCAAGGCTGGGCTACATCAGGGCAGGATGAATCCAGGTCACTTTGATAATTTGATAAAGATGTGTCATGTGTGAGGTATGTTGAGCCATGATGGCTAGCTAAGACAGAGAATCCAACAGGGCTGTCAACACAGAGTGGCTTTTGACACAGAGGCCAGGTGGTTGGAGGACCATGTGAGTGGTAAAAGGCCAACCATTTTTTCCTCACTCCCAGAGCTTCAGGTAGCAAGCTGCACAGCCTTGCCCATCTATAGGTGGTCCCCATAGATCCATAAATGGCTCACAACAGTCCTTGATGGATATGCCGATAGGTATAAACTCAGGGAGTTATATATATAAAATGAGAACTTTCTCTGGTTTCAATACTAAAAGTCAGAAGCTTCAAAGGAAAGTTCCCCGGATGTACCAGCTAGGCCAAGCTGGGGTTTAGCATGGCTAAAACACATTCAGTTCATGACCTTGATGGAGTCAAACTTGCCTCTGGATTTGTTTCTGGTGAAGAATTAGGAGGTAGTTTTATGTCAGAGAGGAAGGGAGAAGAACGAAACTCGAAAGAAGGTAGTTTGGTTGGGACTTGGTTCCTGTTCCCTCAGGTCCTGGGGGATGGGGTCTGAACCTACAGGAAGGAGGTGTTCCATCCCAAACTGGAAGATCTCTATGTCCTGAAACAGTGTGTTTGGACTGTGATGGAGTAGCAAAGGCTGATGATGTATGTGATGAATGTGATGATAAAGGCTTCTCAGTTATTAGATGCCTGGCAGGAAGGAAAGTGACTAAGGAATATGGCATGACATAGAGAGATCTTGCGTCTGAGGACTAAATGAGTTTTTAAGCTTAGGTGCTTCCTGCCGTATGGACAGTGATCAATGAATAGAACCTCTTACTGTTATTACTGTTTGCTTACCCCCGGGCCAGGCACAGTGCTGGCAGAGGCATCTCCCAGTTCTCAGCCTCTAAATGCTGAGGCTAGGAATGCTTCTTCCACTTCATTCTTCAGGTGATGGGAACAAGCTAGACATCACCTACCTGAGAAGTGAGAACCCAGGACTGGGTTGGATCACTGGACACTGTTCGATTTCCTCTACGTTGCTTCCCTGGAGAAACCTTTCACAAAAATAGAATATCTTTTCTTAGAATTGCAGGCTGTAGGAACATAAGAGCTGCTTGAAAGAGGTAAGGGGAGGTCTGGCCATTTTCTGATCTGCTGGAGGTGCTGTCCTGGTCTTCCCAGTTAACACCCCTTAGGAAATTCTAATCTTGGTCATGGATATGCTGCAGCCACTGATCATGCCTGGGTGGCAGTGGCCTGGGGCTCCAGTGAGAGTCTGTGTTACCTTGCAGATGATGGCTAGATGGTGCTGCGAGTGTTGATGGTTAGGCACCAGGCTCATAAAGAGATCTGTGTAGTGATAAGCAGTTCTCTCTCTGTCTCTCTCTGTCTCTCTCTGTGTCTGTCTCTGTCTGTCTCTGTCTCTCTCTCTGTCTCTGTCTCCCTCTCTCTCTTTGTGTGTGTGTGTGTGTGTTTCTCCATCTCCCTGTGTCTGTCTTTCTGTGTCTCTCTCTCTTTTTTTCATGTGTGTGAGTGTGTGTGCTACCAATCTATACATGTGAGAAAACTACACTGAGCTACAATACACACACACACACACACACACACACACACACACACACACACACACGAAAGCCAATGAACTCTGCATAATGTCTACAAATAGTACCAATGTCAACTTCTCTATTAGCTATGTGGGATGCTGTCTTTAGGGAAATACAAAGGAGCTGGTTTTGTGGCTTTCTGAGTCCATGTTTATCTCAAAATTAGCTTTGTTTAGTGGGTCAAGCATCAAATGAGGATGTTCTTGTATGTTCTTTTGTTTCTATTTGGTAGATTTGTGAGAGAATTAAATTAGAAAATTCATGTAAAATTACTAGAATCAATCAAGAGCTGGAACACATGCTTGTAATCCCATCCCTGACAGGTAGAGGCAGGAGAATCAGGAGTTCAAGATCCCTCACTGCTACGTGCTATGTGCAAATCCAGCCTGGTATACATGAAATACTCTCTCACAAAAAAAAGAGAGAGAAATTCAAAAATTAGAACAATCCTGGCAGATGGAAAAAACACAATTATTTCTATTGCCTTCAGACTCACTTCCTGTGGAGCTAACCCTCTTCAACCAGTCTTTTTACTGAACTCTTTGGGAGTGCACCTTACCCCACTCTTCCTGAAAGCCGCATTTCTCCATCTCTAATTGTACAAAAATTATCTATCACTTTTGTTAGAGCTCTCAGGTTCCAATGCACTTAGTTAGTTGGCTAATATACATAGCTTTGGTTAACGTGACTGTTATTTTAGTGACCTCCTCTGTAAACATCCTATAAGCAGGACACCAAAATAGTGAGGGTCCACAGAAAACATATGATACCATAGGAAGAGTACAGCCATTGCCTTCCACAGAAGGAGAAGCACAAAGAGGTTATCACTATTCTTCACACACACTACCCAGTTACCTCTTTGTGAACACTACAGTTGGATTGTTTGGACTCAGCGCTGTACTATGCTAAGAGATCAAAAAGAAGTAAAGTACGTTCCCTGCTCAACAGTCTTTTGGGGGAGGTATATAATTTTGGATTTATATCCTAATTCATGGTCCCCTGTGCTCACAGAAAAATACAGATATGTTTAGAGAACACAGAAAAGTGGCTTCAATCAAACCAGGGGAACAAAGAAAACTTCCCATAACAGGTGACCATCCTGGGGAATCTTGAAGAAATCACAGGAATTGGAAAGATGGGCCAAAAAGAGAGCAAAGGAAGCAGGGGACATGATGAACAGTGGCCTGGAAAGTTGAGAGATGACAACTTTTCCTGCAGCTACTCAGAATTAGGAATGGTTGGCACAAGTCTGCTTTCTGGAGGTTGAAAGGGGAGGGTCAACAAAAGTTAGAAGTCCAGTTCACTTGGAAAGTTCTGGGTTAAATAAAAACAGACTGAATGAATACAGCCAGAGGCATCTGGAAGCGTCCAGAGCGGGGAGAGAATATCATAGACTGAAGAAGGCCATGAGATGGGGTTGGGCAGAGTGAGAGAAGAAAAGAAGAGAGGGCCAGGAGAGAGTGCATATGGCCCAAATGGCAGTTATATAGAAAGGAGAAGCTGGGGAGAGGAAGGCTGAGAAGAGCTGAGATGAGTCAGGATGCTAGCACAAACTCTTTAACGGGTACTTGCAATGCTGAGAGAGCCTGGGGCCAGCATGCACTTCAGTATGCTAAATAGGTACCATAGTTAGCCATTTGTCCCTGGTTTCTTTTGGACCAGATGCAAACCGACTGTTTTTCTGCAGAGCATCTCAGAACATTTGAAATGTTCTCCTGTATTATGAGTCTTTCAGAAGAGTTACATTGCCCAGGCTCATGTCATACAGATCCTTTCTTTCAAAGGTATTTTGTAGAAAACAAATACTCTAAAATGCACTGGAGAAACATTGGGCTATTCAAATAGGTTCTGATCATTATCAGTATGTACCAGGCAACATAAAGATATTTTTTAACATGCAGAATTATGGATAGCCCTGCTTTTTCTAGAAGCTCATGCATAGCTATTAAGTAATAGTAGATTAAGGTGGTTCTTCCCCAGTGGGTGTCTATGGGCAGCACCCCATGAGACTTAGCTTTATACTGACTGGCATGTGGACTCTGACAATTACATTTGTACTGGTTTGGGCTCAGTTTCTTCATTTGTCACCAACTTACCTTCTCTGAGTTTTGAAACCATAGAAGCAGAGGCCGAAACATAGAGTATGAAGGTTTTAAAAGGCTGCAGTGGATGATTTCTGCACTGATTATTCAAAGAGCAAGCAACATGGAAACAGAAGTAATAAAACCTTGAAATATAACTCAGAATAGGGTTTTCATGAAATTGCATTGTATTTTGTTTCTATTGTTTAAGAATAAGACAGATGATTTGCACACACACACACACACACACACACACACACACACACACACACAGTGCTGCAGTGAACAGAAAGCACTCTGGAATAAATTCAAGTCCTGGAAACAAGAATCATAACAAATCGAAAGTTCAGTTCTTCACTCCTCGTCTCTTCTACCCCCACAGTACTCATAAATTATTTCAACCAAGAAAAATATTTCTCCTATGTCTTAAGAGTAGAATTTACTGCCTCTGCTCTACATCAGCTCTGCCTCGATTATCAGCTCACTAAATATTTATGGTGGCTTTTTCAAGGTATGAGTTTTCTGAGTTCAGTCCCTAGGGCACAGTGCCGATGAAGTGTGGGTTATTTCAGCCCCACGTCTTCTCAATGCTTCACGGATGCAGGCTCTGAGCCACCTCTGCCTTCATTGATTTCATATTTTATGCTTAAAAGTCCTTACCCTCTCAAAGATGATAAAGAAAAAATTAGTATCTCCAAACATAGAAGGCATGGCATTTAACAAAGCATGTATGTAGCCCTGTAGCACATACCTAAGGTGAAACCTTAGGTAGAGGGTTTAGAGATTGGGAGTGAGTAACTGATTTGGCTAAGAGTGAATCATACCCGACACATTTCTAGCCTGAAAGTTGAAATGATTTCTGCCTTCTAACGTGTCCTAAGTTCAGCACTAAGTTGCTATGTTTGGGAACTGACCATCTTCAAGGAATGTGAGGCCAGGGAGCGATCCCATTGTTAAAGACTAGTAAACCCACTCACTGTGTGGACTACAGAATTGGCTACTGGCTAGACAGCAGCATCCTCTCTGTTGCCTTCTGGAAGAGTGCCATGCAGCTTCTTTACTCAGTACTCCAATTCTCTTCAGGATCACTGGACAGAATGGACCTAGCCTTTACTTTTACGATTTAAGGGTAAAGGGTAAATTTTATGGGATTTGCGCGTGCGCGCACACACACACACACACACACACACACACACACACACACACACACTTATCTCTAAGCCTGCTCTTTTCATAAGCTGTAACCTATCTGTTCTTTGCAATCCCACAGAAATCTAAAACCTACAGTGTTGATGGAAACAGCTATGTTTTATTTCATGTGTTAAAAAGAAAAGTTTTCAGGCAAATGTTTCCAGAGTCCACTTGGGATGAGGAAAGTGATAGTAGCCTTCATCACTAACACTATAGACATGCAGCATTGAGTCTTGCACTGGGGGACATTTTAATGTCCTCTGAGGGGGCTTGGGAATGCAGTTCTAGTTAGGAAGCAGCTCTTCTGAGGACTGTGGCAAAGGATTCCTGAAATAAACACACACAATTCTACCATTGTTCATTCTGAGTATAGGTACCAATCCAGGATCTAGCCTGGTGAGCCGTTGGTGAGGCAAAGATCTGCAGCAAAGTATATGTGTTTGTTAGTTGAGGAC
>JANHMN010000024.1:11770376-11838708 GCA_030674055.1 Rhabdomys pumilio
CAATGGCTTGGATACACATAAATATTCTACAAAATCATTTGAGCCCAAAAAGAAAGACTAAACTTATTTTTAAGCCATTTTTGTAGGTTTTTTGTGAAAGTATGTAAGACAAAGGTTGGGAAGTAAAGAAGGCATGCAAGCTAGCATAGAATTTTTTTTTTAATTTTCTTTAGCTTACTGCTAACCATAACTACAATGTAGCTCCAAAACTAGGAAGAATGATGGTTTTGAGCAGAAAAATGTATTCAGTAACGAAAAGCAAAAAGTTCTTCCAAAATGCGAATCTATTGCTTAAGCATTTTTCAATTTTCTAACAATTAATTGTATAAAATAAAAGTAACAGCAATCATTAGAGGGGTGACATACTATTCCTAAGGCAGGGAAAGGATCTTATAAAAGATGCAGAATAGCTTTTAAAAGGCAGAAGAAAGTGTTCTAGATTAGAAATGTCTTCTCTTCTACATTGCAGATGGTGCATCCTGAGTTCATCAGTGATAGCTTGGTCCTCCAGAGTGGCCTCGAGAACAAAGGAGAAAAGAAGTGGGGAGAATGCTCTGGCTAGTTTTATGTTAACTTGACACAAGCTAAAGTCATATGAAAGAAGGAAATCTAAATCAAGAGAATGTCTCAATAATACTGAGCTGTTGACAAGCCTATAGAGTATTTTCTTAATTAGTGATTAATTAAGAGCCAATTGTGGGTGGAGCCAGCACCATCCCTTGGCTGGTGGTCCTGGGCTCTCTAGGAAAGCAGGCTGAGTAAGCCATGAGAGAATCCCAGTAAAGAGCACCTCTCCATGGCCTCTGCATCAGCTCCAGGTTTCTGCCCTAAGAAAGTGGAATCTAAATAAACCCTTTCCTCCTCAAGTTGTTTTTGGTTATATTGATTAATCACAGCAATAGTAACCCTTACTAGGACAGAACAGGAGTAGGATGGGGAGGTGAAGAAGCTTTTTTGTTTAAAAGGTTCAGTCTCCAGGCTGTCAGGGTTGTGTGATTGACAGTGACTTGTTTTGCTTCCAAATCTGGAAAGCCAGAAACCAACTTCTAGTTCCATGGCAGCCTTCCACTGGTCTGAATCTGCCCCATTCTTGAGAGATCAGCAGCCACCCCTTTCTGTTGGGCCTGGGTCGCCTCCACTCTGAGTAGTCTTAGGAGAAGCAGTGACAGCACCCAGGTCCACTGCTCAGAGTGTATGATCATACAAGCATGTCTTCCCATCCATTGTCACTAAGATCTTTATAAAAGGGATAAATTTGAACACAGACTTACATAGAGTCATAAAATATTAAGAGACAGTGAGATCACTATCTACATGCCAGGGAATGCCCAGAGCTATCAGATGCAGTGGGGAGGAGTAAAAGTTGGAATAGGCTTTCTCTCTTCACACTTAGATACAACCAATGGTTGAGAATTTGACATTGAAGTTCTAGCCCCCATGCTATGAGACAATAAACCCCTGCTATATCTCCCTTACAACATACAATGGCAGTACTCTGTTCAAAAATTAACACAGTATCCCTTTTCCTACCCTCATACAATATGCCTTACCCCCAACCCAACCCACATTGCTATCAGCCCATAGACTACCTTATTTTTATTTTACAGAGGCCTAATCCTCTCCTGGAAAACCTGGAGGGAGCTCTTGCATGCAGTTGTGCAGTGTAGAACATTGTTCTATCCATGATTTGGGGTAAGCAATAAAACATAAGGGTCAAAAATATAGGTTGGGTGTCAAGAAAGAAGAGCTGCTAATTTTTCTCCAACTGTGGTGCTTTAAGTTAGAGCACTGTCTCTTAAATGGGGCATTAATGCCTCTCACCTTGAGTGTAAAAGGAAAGCACTTAGCACAATTCCTGACACATAAGCAAATTAATGAGAGCTATTAAAAATAGTAGCTGCTAGGGGAGCTTCATGCATGGAGAAGAGTGGGGGTGTACCCATGGAGTCTTTTCAGCTCTCTGAAATTAGACTAGACAGCTGCCTACTCAGTTACATAACCCCAAATCACATTTACAGTCACCATTAAGCCAAATAACCACATGACCCCTATGTGCTCTGGAAAGTCTAAGAAAATCCAAGGTTCTCACATTAAAATAAAAGAGTTTGATATTTCATTGGATGGCAATGATACCCAGAGAGCTAGGTAATGCCATCCCTGGTATCTTCCAGAAAGGAGTGAATTCAGTCAGTATAGTTATCAGCATGGGGGGCTGGGTGTCAAAGGATGTTCTCTCCTAGCACGTGCTCAGAAAGGAGTGAGCTAATCTTTCTGAGCTTCAGGTCCCTCATCTGTAAGGTGTCATGATAGTATGGTTCTTTGAATATATTTTGTTGGTAAGAGATGTTTATAAATGCCTGAAATAATATAATTTCTCCTCCTTTTTGCTTTGACCAGTGGGTGGTAGATGGCATGGCATTCTCTAGTTAGCTTCAATATCATGCAAGTAAGTTAAGATGCAATTTCTGCCAGACTGGTCCTAAGGGTCTATGACCATCAGTCACCTTTGTAGCCCACAGTTGGGATGGACTATAAGCAGGAAGCTAACTTTAGTGCTTCAAGTCATGGCATATTAGGGTTAATTCTATAGCAATACCTCACCCTTGGAACTGAGGTGGGTGGGAAATCAGGCACTGACCTCACCACAGGCCTTTGGTGAAGAATGTTTGCAAGGAGAATAAAATGACTTATGATTAGAGGACAATATTCGAGAAAAAAATGTTATGCTATATTTTCACAAAATGAGGTCTTGATTAAATAACAGTTTTCTATAGAAAGCAAGACACCACAAATCAGCAACCTTCCTTCCCTCAAAGAAGACAGAGAGAGACTATAAAGCAGCAGGATTATTCACAGCTGACAGGGACACACACTGCACCTCAGAGCTTGCTTGAATCAGGCTTCCTCCCACTCACGGCCTCAGGTCTCTCTGATTTTTGATTTTTGCCTTTTTTCTGCATGCTTTAAATTTCTGGAGGGGCTACTTTAAAATGTACTTCTCTCATTTGAAAGAAACTCTTCATCTGTGGATGTGACTAGTCAGTGCTCTAGGCAAAAGAACAGTAGAGAGAATGCAGGGAGGATGAGAGGACGAGAAGGGATTGGGTATTTAGAAGATAATCATCCTTTCCTATAAGGCCTTGTTATGGATGATTTACTGCATTTATTGAGTATTATGGGGTTTTTAATCTTCATGGTGAAGTTACCAATATCCTCCCAGGAAATTCCATTTTGTTGTTTCAATATAGGAAGGATTAGCATGGGCCATTACATAAATAAACAATAACATTTGACTTAGCATCTTAAGTTCACATTTATAAATGAGTACAAGGGTATCAGCACTTCTGGCAATTCACTTCCATCCGACCAATTAAATCACAAAGAAGACTCCACCCCAATCTACAGAACTTGCCCCGTTCAGCATTGGTGGAGTCCCTCCCTGTGCCACTTAAGATGGTATCGCTAATTCATCCATCTTTTAGTTTTCTGAAAGACTCAGAAAGGACAGAGTGGTCATTTCTTTCCTGGAGGGTGGGGGGTCGGGGGTGGGGGGTGGTTGTTTGACGGAAAGGCTTCTATTTGGTTTGCAACTTTCTTGCAACAAGCTGGCATTTGTTTTAAAGCAGAGACAATCTGTTGAAGAGACTGAAAGAGATGTTTAGACAATTGTAAACTACAACAAAAAAGATACTACCTCTACTAGAATGGCCAAAATCCAAAGCCTGTCAGCAAATGCTGACAAACATGTAGGAGAACAAGAATTGCTGGTGGGAATATAAAATGGTACTTCCTTCCCTTTTTTTTAAAAAATTAATTAGTTTATTTATTTTAAACTCTAAATTTTATTCCCTTCCTGGGCCACCCTCTGACTATTCCACATCCCCATACCTCCTCCCCACGCCTCTATCTCTTAACATCCCTACCATTTCTTGACTTGGAGGTGGAGCGTAAGGAAGTAAAAGGGAAGACCAGAATTTAGAATCTGATAACCCAGGGGGACTGGGAAGATGAGGCCTGGCTGGAGCAGGACATCTATGAGGCAACAGCTTGTGGGAATGGTTGCTTCCAACAGAGAAGCCAGAGCTTGCAAGGACACCTAAAACCGTATTGATTTGGGCTCCTACATCACTATTATTTATCTCAAGTTGCTTCTTTTGAGAGCTTGCCCTTTATGACTCATATATGAAAGACACCTCCCTCTTCTTGGCTGAACAATTCCATATATCATATATGGATGCCACAGTTTCTTTATCCATTCTTCGAACTTAGACACCTAGATTGGTTGTATAGTTTAGCTATTGTGAATAGTGCAATTTTCTCTGTAACATGCTCACCTGGAGTCCTCCAGTAAATGCCCAGACACTGGTTCAGCTGCATTATATTTGAAGAAGTATTTTTATTTTTGGAAGACTCTTTGACACTTCCTTCAGTGGTGAATGGACTACTTCTATACCCACCAGCACTAGATCTGCATGTGTTCTTTCACTTGCAGTTCTTGGATTTTATAATGAAGGGCAAAACCATGCATTTATTTATATGTGACATGGAAATAGAGACAGATCTGTATAAAAGACCAAAACTAAAAGGAGTGTGAAGGTGGAGGCAACATGGGGTATGTTCAAGGTATATTACTGTATGTATGGGAATGCCCTTAAGTAACCCAGTATATACCACTTAAAGTAAAAAAGAGAAAGGAATGGAAAGAAAAGCAAAGGAGGAAGGAAGGGAGGGAGGGAGGAAGGAAGGAAGATGAAGGAGGGAGGAAGAGAGAAGGAAGGGAGGAAGGGAAGGGAGGAAAGAAAGAAGGAAGGAAGGAAGGAAATATGAAACTCCTTATTTAAGTCAAAGGCAACATTTAGAGTTCTCATCTTTCAGTATGGTACAGACTACGTGGACTCAGGTAAAGAGCTAACAGGAGTAACTTCTCTGAGGATGATGTGAGAAATACAAGATGATCGTGTCCTTCAATGTCTTGGGTGAACAAGAACGGAGGACTCAGGGTAGGTAAAAATGTTTAAAAGAGACAAATTTAGTGAAGAATTTTTCTCCAAATTATAAAAAGAACACTGAAAACTCATGAGAAAATAAACTAGTTAGTAAATTGGACAATGTTTTGAACAGAGACTTCACCAAAGAAGATGACTGAACGAGACGTTTAGACAATTGTAAACTACAAATATCTCTAGTAGAGTGGCCAAAATCCAAAGCCGATCATTAAATGCTGACAAGCATGCAGGAGAACAAGAATTGCTGGTGGGAATATAAAATGGTACTTTCACTTTGAAAAACAATCGGACTTCTTTGTCTGCTCATAAAACTAAATATATTCTTACTATACAGTCCATCAATCAAGCTGTTACAATACCTACTCAAAGGAGTTGAAAGCTTATATCCATTCAGAAATCCACACACGAATGTTTATAGCAAGTTTATTTATAATTACCCAAACCTGGAAGCAACTAAGATGCCCTTTAGCATGTGAATTTAAAAACTATGATGCATTCCAGACCATGAGGTATTATTCACCACTACAAGTAAATAAACTATCAACCAAAGAAAAGACATGAAAAACTAAGCAAAGCTTATAAGGTTGCAGAGTCTCTGATTCCAGTCATATGATATTCCATTGTGTGTTATTCTGCCAAATCCAAGGCTGTAGAGACAGTAGAGAAAAAGGAGATTTGGGATAGAGGAATGTAAATGAGGGACGCGGAGGAATTTTTCAGATAATAAAATTATGATGCTATAAATTTCTTTTTTCATCTAAACCCTTAGATGAACACCAGAAGTGAATCCTAACGTAAGCTAAGAAGTGACTATTGTGTGTTGCCAATAAAAGTTGGGCAATTGTAATATATAATCTGATAATAGAGGAGGCTATGAGAGAAGAGAGACAGGAAGTGTGTGTGTGTATGCACATACTCTGTATATACTCCAGTTTTTTCTGTGAATCTAAGACTGTGTAAAATAAAGCCTGTTAAAGGGAGTCATTTACAGTTACTTCTCTTAAGTAACATCTAAAAACTTAGTCTTTCAACTTTTAAATCACCTCATTATTCCTAAAAACCTTTGACTGATACTGTAAGGTCTATTCCATGGTAATTATTTTACTTTTAAAAGAAGCATCTATGTGTCTATTATGAACTAGGCTTTGTCAAAGCTGTAGCAGCATTGCAATCTTAATATGACGCATATTTTTATTTTGCAAATTAAGATCTAAACGTTCATGCTTCTTTTGAAAATAGATGGTCGTCACACTTGACGGGGCTTCTTCGTCCATTAGTAACACATAAAACATATTGGATCCTACAGTCAGCATCTTAGAGTTTACAAAATAGAGTGAAATGTGAAACAAACAGAAGTGAGATTTATGCCCAATTTGGAAGAAAGGCCTAAACAAACCATTATGTAAACACAAAGTTAAAGTTGTCATTGTGAGTAGCATTTTGAAAGGACAGGACACAGTGCTGGAGTCATCAGAAGACTTCCTAGAGGGAGGGGCAGTGTTTCTGAGAACTCATGCAGATACACCCAGACAGAAAGATGAGAACAAATGTTCTAGGTTAAGGTGACTGAGGCACAAAGACAGACGAGACTCTGAGTCCTGGACAGATGATATGACAAGAGGGCAGGAAGCAGGGGAGAATGTCGTATAATGAGCCACCAAAGTGGAAATGCCCAGTAACCAGTGAGATCTCTAAGTTAGAAACTCAGAAGGGATTTCTTGGATGAATATTACAACCATTCAGTCATCTGAATCAAGACAGCAACTCAAAAGGAAGCTGCAAATTATTCTGAGATCTGAAATATAAATAGGAATGCCAAGTGTGGAGGACTCCTAAAATATGGATACAAGAGGAAACCAGTTGAGATTGTAGATGCATGGTTTTGTTTTGTTATAAAAGAAAACCCACATATCTTTCCACATTTGAAAGTGAAAACACAAACAACATCTTTTCTATACAAGTGATCACACCATCTACTCCCTGATCTGGGTAGTCATAGGAGAATGGATTTGCTCATGATAGCCAAAGCAGAAAGCTTCTGTGCTGTAACCAGAGAAAATGAAGGTGGGAGAGGCAGAGATACCATTAGATTTTCACATATTATAAATGATAAAAAGGAAGCATTGTGGGCAAGCTCCAGCTGGCACATAAAAGTAGATTTTAAAAAAAAATCTCTTTATCCATCCATGTTCCAGCTCAGGCTGTAGAAATCATGTTTCTCCTACAGATGGCCATAACCTGTGGCTCATCCATAGGCTGTAGTTGTTACATGCTAATTATCCTGTTGTGTGGAATTTCATTCCAAAGAGTCTACTGAGAGATGCATACATCTGGTATATTAATGCATCCAAGGGAGAATTTGTTTTACGTTTCCTGACTCAGAAATGGCATCCTTCATATTAGAAGACACACTTCCCAAATAAAGATTTGTCTACTGCCAACTTTGGGCCAAGTATTGCAACAACTTACAGAGAATAGGAAATTGAAAAGCAAGCCTAAGAGGATTTAAAATTTCCTGCTTGGTCTACCCTTGCCCCCAGAGACGAATTATCTATGCCGATGACTAATGACTTGTAACTTGGAATGATTAAAGTGTCAGATTGTGGCACTTGACCTTAGCATCAGTTGTTCCAATGCACTGCTACACAGGCAAGCTTGGTGTTGGAAGTCACAGCTTTTTGCAAGAGTGGTTTCCTAGTACACGATACTATAAGAAAAGTACTATTTGTTTATCAGAAGCATTCAGTATCAGTGCCTAATGGAAGGGATGACAGTTTTCTGTTACTCTAAAAAGATTAGATAAAAGGTATTTGTGAAAAAATTTTATTGGGGGGATTCTTAAAGATGATGTTTTCTAATTCCAAAGTGATACTGAAATCAGAAAGCAGAGTCATAGACCAGGGATCCTGAAACTGACATGCTTGTTCCCAACCTTGGCTTCCTAACTTCGCATGTTTGGCACATGCAAAATTAGATTAAGTCAGAGTAGATAGAAGCAGAAGGATTGAGGGAATGCTTCCTGATGGACTTGAATGTCATATACATTGGAACTTGGAATGGGCTAGAGGGAAAGTGACCTTGGGTAAGGCTACCAATGCAAAGGCTGAGTACATGCTTAATGAGTGGGGACACAGCTGTAAACCATGCCACTTTTTATTCATTGTCCACTGTTGCTCATCAATATTCCTAGTTATAAAATTTATTTATTTATGCCCTGGAATTTGAAAGATGGCATAAATACACATTTTAAAGATCATTAAAAAAAAAAAACAGACCCAATAATGGTAACATAAACAAGAGATGTGAGAATGTTCTCATTCTCCCTCTTTTGGATGTACCTATTACTAAAGTTACGTCATTTTTGAAGAGTTGCCACACATGTACCTGCAACAAGAAGCAGAATGTTAAAGACTACGAGATTCTGAGGCAACTTCATCATCATTAATTACCAATGACGTTACCAGGTAGCTGCCCGGGACATTTAATCATCACTGTGAGTAAGATGGTTGGAAGAACTTTGTAAAAACCGAAGACACATTTTAACAAGGTGTCCCCTCAGAACTGAGAACCCTAGATCTCTTAACTGCACTGGATTTCACAACTATTTTGTTTTGAAGGATTTTCCAGGAAACCAGATTTTTCAAACGTAGATCTTCTATAGGTGTTTCTATATCAACTGAAATTCCTATAGCCATGCTTTTGTGACTATAAATTGTAGCGTCTTTGTTTTTCTATTCTTCGGTGACATAGAACCGACTCAAGATTATCTTCTGAGTGCCACTTTGGCCCTGGATGGAAGTATTTCTTCTGATCTCTTTAGTCCTAGCTGGAGATGACCTTCCATCCACACACTCATGTTCTCCTGTGCTCATTGTTCAATGGAAGGAGTTCATCTTTCTCTGTGGCTGACAACTGATACCAGGTCCACCCTGAGAACATGTTAAAACACATGATTCCAAATCTACATCGGAATACCTTTCAAAACTCAGGTAAGAGAGACAATTCTCACAGAGAATCGCTGTAGAGTCTCTCTTCTTCTAGGCTTTGTGAAATCTAATCTCAGCCTTCACTAAATGAACCAGTATAAGGAATGTCCTCAAGCAAACAGCATATGGGATTTCACATAAATTTGACATTGGAGCCTATTTGGGATATTACTCTAGTTCTGGAATTTGGCAGGAGTGCAGGACATTGGTACCATTGGAAAAAAGAAGAATCTCCTTTATAGGTTACTATGGTCTATACTGGAAATAAAACAGTTTCAACAGCTAGAGAGGGAGATCTGATTAGCAGGACAGACTTGGGGTGGGGGGAATGTGAAGGCTAGGGAACCCTAAGCCACCTCCAACGGCAAAATATATACATTAGTTTGATCGGGCATAGAATTCCCAGACATTCAGTGCAACATTGAATCTCATAGGTCTATGAGGCTTTTTTCAGGTGATATTAACATCTGAACTGGCAGATGAAGTAAGTAGATTGTCTCCCCAGTGTGGATAGATGTCATCCAGTCTGCTGAAGGCCTGATAACCAAAAGGAGGCTAATTGAAGCAGAATTCACCTCTATTACCTATGCTCAAACTGAGACAATGATTTTTCCCTTGCTCTTTGGGTTCAGACTGGTAACCATAATAATGGCTCTCCTTGGATTTCAGCCAACTTTCTGCCAATCTATAGGCCTCTCACCCCCTAGAGGCAATTCCTTATATCTGTTCACCTAATCTAATTGTCTAGCATCTCTCACCTGTTAATAGTGGTTCCCTGGGGAACCCAAGAGTTAGCAGCATCCAGCTTCTCTTGTGCATATCCCTTTTCCTACAATTTCACTTCTTCCTACATGTCCTCGTTTTAATAGAAGAGAGTCAGTGAAGGAATTGTATCCATGACCTTAGTCAGCAACTGGCAGAATCAAACTTGGTGTTTGGCCTTTGTCTCTCCACTGCAAATGCAAAGATCAGACTTAGATAATTCCTGATTTTCTAGCCTGTGCCTCAGTTACAGTCTTGATATTCACCTTGTTAAAATTGTCTGACACAAGCAGCAGCAAGCACCTGACCTACAGAGCAACCCTTTCCCAATGTCTAACACTTATATCATAGTAGTCACGTGGTCTCTTGTTGTATAGCAGTTTCCTGTGAGAACTAAACCTTCTCTCTTAGGGTATAACTTGTTAAGATACAGGATGTTCTCAGTTGATAGTTCTCAACCTTCCTAATGCTGAAACACTTTGATACAGTTCCTCACGTTGTGGTGATGAAATTATTTTCATTGCTACTCCATAGCTGTAATTTCGCTACTGTTAGGACCACAGTGTAAGTATCTGTGTTTTCTGATGATCCTAGGCAACTCAAAGGGGTCCCAACCCACAGGCTGAAACTCAGTAGCCTCAGGAAGTCTCTGAAAATGACCAGGTTAGGTGGGCCCCTCATTCCCCTAGTATATATGAGCAGTAAAGACTATTTAAAGACACTCTCAGACTCCCTTGTCTGAGAGACCAGAAACCAGCCAAACCATCTGGAAAAAATAGATCAGTTAAATCCTGGAAGACTGAGAGACAAGCTGAACTGCTCAGGAGAAGTAGAGACCAGCTCAGCTGCCTGGAGTCAGCTCAAACAAACTAAACTACCTAGAAAGAACACCCCTCAATTTGTTAAGCTGCCTGAGGTTCAGTGTGCTCTGGGTTTCATGGACTGACACACCTATGCTGGGGTGGTTTTTTGTCAGTGTGACTGTCTTTGAGTCATTTCTGCTCCTGTAACACCTCACCCATCTTCCCACCCATATTTCTATAAATACCCCCCCCCCAAAAACATTCTTTTCTACCAGTTTGGACTTTGATGGTATCATTTGGTGGTCTCTCAGACAAGGGAGTCTGAGAGTGTCTTTAAATAGTCTTTACTGCTTATATATACTAGGGGAATGAGGGGCCCACCAAACCTGGTCATTTTCAGAGTGGGCTTCCTCTCCGGGACAGGTAGATATTTGTTGACATATTCCCATGAATCATGTCTCATATCTCTTAAATTTATGACAGACATTCCATTTCTGGAAACCATAGCATAGTTATATTACTTGTCATTCTCTGCCATGATCTACTCAAGTTACATCCTCTCATGTGTTCGATGTATCATCAGATCAAGATATAGATCTTGTATTTCCTCATGTCCCTGTGATTGAGTGAAACCTGTCTTGGTGTCAGTTTTTTGGAAAGATCTACTTTCCCTGGCTGTAAATAAAAGAGAACCTTTGTTTTCTTTCTTTTTTTTATTGTTTTGGTTTTTGGGTTGTTTTTTGTTTTATTGAATATTTTATTTATTTACATTTCAGATGTCATCCCCTTTCCCTATTTCCCATCCCTAAAAACCCCTATCCCATCCCCCATCCTCCTTTTTTGCTTTTGTACCATTTCAATTACATGCATGTATTAAGGTCAGTTCTAGGTTGAGGGTCTAGCAATACAATAGATGCGAATAGTCAAGGAACAAGCAAGACAATATAGTTAAGGTGCTAGCAATTACTGTAATTAAAGCGTTATACCAGCAATAATCAAGCCCACTACCCTCTTACTTCTGCTTAAAGCCTGACTCACTTCTTCCAGTACTTGCAAGCGATTTCTAGAATACCAAGGTTCTGCGATACTCGGGGCACTAAAACAAAAGCTGCTTGATAGACCTCCATAACTGACATGCCAGATTTCAAAACACAAGCACAGTTAGAAGGTGTACAATCAATGCAACTTACATCATGCCTTATGCCAGTAAGTGGATCCTTCCCTTTCGCCTATGCGTAAGCATGCCTAGTTATAGAGTGCCATAGACACTCAGCAGAAAGTTCCTTGGCATCCAGATTAAAAAAAAAATTTTAAAAGAAAAAATAAAAAGAAAAAAATGATTTAAATAAATTTGTGATGTATGGGGATATATTTCCCCCTTTTTATTTTATGAAGATACTGTTTTAAAGTTCCATGGGCCACTTCCACAGTCTCCTGTCCTTGAAAATTATAAGGAATCCCAGTAAAATGGGCAATGTTAAATTGCTGCTAAAAAGTCTCAAATGTTCAACTGTGATAGCCAGTTACATTATCTGTTTTTTTGTTTGTTTGTTTTGTTTTGTTTTTATTATTGGGTACTTTGTTTAACTATATTTCAGATGTTATCCCCTTTCCCCATTCCTGCCCCCCAGAAACTCCTTAACCCATCCTCCCTCCTATTTCTATGAGAGTATGTCCCCACTCATCCATCCACTCCTACCTCCCCATCCTTGAATTCTCCCTCTCTGGGGCATCCAGCCTTCAAGGGATCAAGACCCCCTTCTCCCACTGATGTCTGAAAAGTCCATCCTCTTCTACAAATACAGCTAGAGACATGGGTCTCTCCATGTGTGTTCCCAGGCTAGCTGTTTAGACCCTGGGAGCTCTGGTTGGTTGGTATTGTTGCTCTCCCCATGGGGCCACAAACCCCTTCAGCTCTTTCAGTCTTCTCTCAACTCCTCCACTGGGGACACTGTGATCAGTTTGGTGGTTAGCTGTGAGCATCTGCCTCTGTATATGTCAGGCTCTGGCAGAGCCTCTCAGGAGACCAGTATATCAGGCTCCTGTCAGCATGCACTTCCCAACATCCACAACAATGTTTGCATATGGTGATTGCATTTGGTAGAGATCTCCAGGTAGGGTGGTCTCTGGATGGTCTCTCCTCCAGCTTCTGCCCCACAAAATAATCTCATATTTGCTCCTGTGTGTATTTTGTTACTCCTTCTATGAAGAACCAAAGCACCCACACTTTGGTCTTTCTTTTCTTGGGCTTCATGTGGTCTGTGAGTTATGTCTTGGGTATTCTGAGATTTGGGGCTAATAACCTTTGTTTTCTAACTTTATAAAAAAAAAAATCCTGGGTGTAGACGAGCCTCAGGACTATTTCATCCAGTGTCTTGATTATGTCCTAAGGACCCAAGTCCTTGACATTTTTCAACTCTGCCATTTTTAGCACAGCCACTTTGCTCCAGGCAAGTTCCCTTGTTGATCGATCACAAGGTGGTTGCTATATTACAATAGTGCCCATGTAGACATCTCAGAACCCAGAGAACAATAATAACCCTTGCTTCCCACATCCCTTTGTTTAAGATGAAAGAAAACAATCCCTGGAGGATCCTTCCCCTTGTAGTTTATTGGTCAGGATAGAGCCATATGCCATGCCAACCACTGAAATAAAGAAGGTGATTATCATGATCAGCTTTCAAAAGTCTGATGATATCCTTGAGCCAGAGATGCGTCCATCTTCCCTGCAAATAGCTAGAAGTGGGTGGCTATTGGAACAAAAGCCAGGGTCCAGACTGCAAACACAAAATGGAGAATTCAAGCAAAAATGATTGAGCCAAATACATCCTTCCCTGTGCATCTTCAATGTGCATAGTAATCCTGGGCAGAGTCTGCCTCTCTTCAAGGTCTACACAGATGGCCTCAGTGGGTGGTAATGGAAACAGCAGGATAGACTCAGAGAGCCCCAGTTGGTTCTCATGTACCCTTACTGCCTAAAGCAGAGAATACAGTGTTTGCTATTTGTATCACACGTCACATGATTAGAAATCCACCAGGCCAGCCTCTTAAACACCATCTAAACCTAAACTTCATACCCATACCCAGACAGGCTCAGTATCCTAGCATCCTAACAGCATCCCTCAGCTTCACTGTTTTACCTACACTGCCTTGTTTTGATTTTTGATCCTCACAACAGTTCTGAGCATTGTCTGGAGAAGGCTACCACTATTGGTATTGCAGAGGTGAAGAAAGCATACGGTGGTGAGGTTAATTTCATCCCCCATGGTCATGGTCAATAGGCTGTGAATGCCGAAATCAGCTGCTGTTCCAGCACTCTGTGTCACTGAGAGATTTATGATCCCAGGCAAGAATGACAGTCACTGAATAGTGTTGCCCCAGTTGTATATCATAGCCTTTTAGGGCTGGAAAAGCTTTTAGAGATTATTTGTCCTATTATTTATAATGGAGAAAGACAAAGGCACTGAGGCAGAGCTGAGCAGATCATGATTATGGTGACAGGCCCTGAGCCCGGAGCTCCAGATACTCAGCCCAGCATGACATGCTCTCTCTCCTCACATTTGGAGAGACTTTGGAGCCCTTTGTTTGTGAATTCATTCTCTTTTAACCGGAGAAAGTAATTAAGTTTATGAGAAGAAACTCTGATTTTTGAAGTCTTTCAATTTAAAGCCATAGGGAAAAAATAATTAGATTGAATTGAAGTTGCAGCATTTAAAATACCAATATACAGGAGATTCCCTCCCCACCCCCACACACTTTTCTTCCAATGTGTTTATGAACAGAATTAATCATGAGCGCTTTCCCTGTAGCAACCCACTGAGTTGGAGCTGGAATGAAACATGTCATGTGGTGAGAATCCACTCAAATATTTAAATGGAGGCCAGCAGACTAAAAATATTCAAGCTGCATACAATATCTGTTTTATGATGATCAGAAACTTGATCTTTCTCTTTGTTCCTGGGGGGCACTCAGCCTGGCTACCCAGTGAGAAGGAACAACATCTGGAGCAGAGTTTATGAAAATGAGCCAATGCTACACTTGGGGAGTTCCAAATGTTTGTTAAGAAGTCAGCATTCACTGGCCAAATTGAGCTTGCTTTCTATTTTAAACCATTTGCCCCTCTTCCTTCTGTTGGTACCAAGTATCTGCCGTTGCCTTGGAGAATAAGTACATTGCTTTTGGATATCTGACCTTGCAGAGAGGATATCAGGCCAAGAAGCTTATTTTTTCTGGCTAGGTTTAATCCAGAGGAAACCTGTTAGGTTGCTAAGATGGTTGGCCTCTGACATTTCTGCTTTGACTGACAATCACAACATATCCAGAAGCCTCCAAATCTTCCTATAGACTCCAAATAGTCAAGAAAGGTTGAAAGTAAAGAGGATGGAAATATAGCTCTTTTAAAATTAGGCCACCCAGTTATTTCAACAGAAATGAGCGTAGGTAATGTCTCCATTGTACAAATAGGAAGCCAGTGGTTTACAGAAGTTAAGTGGCTTGGACAAGGTCAGATGGCTAAACACAAGACAGAACCAGGCTTAAGTTCCAAGGCCTTTAGCTAATATCCTTACCTACTTTATGAAAGTGTCATGATTTGTCCATTGCAGGATGGTGACTACTCGCCCTGAACTAAATCAGCTCAGTGGGAGAACATGTTGTCCCAGAGTTTGATCTGCAGCGTCACCTAAAAAATAACTCTGAAAAAGAAGGGAAGACCCTAAACTTAAGTAGGAAAGTCTCTTCAAAGTCATACGTCAAATTTCTCCTATGAAGAAGTCACACAACTTACTCAGGCTCACACAGTGAGCTAAAGGCAGGTCTAGAAGAAGACCGTGGAATCTTGGCTTCTGTGTGTTGTCAATTCGCTGACATCAGTGGAAAGGCACAGCAGTGGGGGATGAAATACTTTGTTTCTGAATTTAAAAGACAGAGTAAGTTCCAGAAACTATAGATCATTATTGGATACCAATTTGCTTCCAATTCTAAAAATACATGATTTACAAGCCTCTGCAAAAAGAACTGTTTCATGTATTCAGTATCAATTACTATGAATGAACTCCACAAAGCTAGTTTTTTTGATTACTGAAAAATATATTATATATTATATAAAGAATTTTTAACTAAAAATTAATTAATTATAAAAGGAAAATACTCCAGTAGATTTGGAGATGACATAAAAGAAATTTTTCTTGATTTAACTGAAGTATTACATACCAATTGTAAACAAGGTGGAGAGATGTGACTTGGAGTTTATAATACATATTGTTTGTTAAATAACTATATCTATACAGAATGTCACTAGAAGAAGGTGGCCCATGTGTTAGCATTGAGAGTGTCTCTGAAACACATGTCATAGTTAATGTGAAGAACAGTTGAAAACGCTATTTACCCAGGAGAAGACATACAATTATAGCAGCTGTCTTTGAATAAATATTTAATGGCTTCTCTGTGAAGATGGGTTACACTTAATCAATGGGCTGATGAGACAGAGTAGAAAAGTTATAAAGAAAGACGTGGATGCTAGGGCCACAGTTCAGCCAATAAAGTGCTTGCCAAACAAGCATCAGAATCTGAGTTTGGATCCCCAGAACTCACATAATTAACTGGGTGTGGTTCCTGCCTATAATCTCAGTACTTGGTAAGAAGATCCTTGGGGCTTGCTGGTGGGAACCATGTAGCCAAGTCAATGATTTTTAGTAGAACACTCTGTGCCAAAAATAAGGTAGAGTTGGGTGAATTGATGAAGATAGCTGATATCAACCTTGAACACACACGCGCGCGCGCGCGCGCACACACACACACACACACACACACACACACACACATATACACACATATACACACATATATACATATGGAATACTAATAGAAATAAAAGAAAGTCAAAGAAATATTAATCCTAGCCTGATCCAAGTACTTCAATTTATCTCCATCTAGAGGCAGAGATGGCTGCTACTGCTGACTTCTTTCCCTTAGGTTTTGTTTGTTTGCTATTGTTGCTGTTTCCAGCCTGGGACCTCAGCTCACAGAATGATGCTACCCATGTAAGAGTAGGTCTTCCTAACAAGTTACTCTGATCTAGAAAAGTTTTCACAGATGGGCCCAGGGGTTTGTTTCCATAGCCAAGATTAACACTGTAAGAATGAAAGCTTTAAAAAACTATCCACCAGATCCTAGAAGCCACTGGGAAGCTTTCTTCTTTAGATGACAGTGCACGGGTAGAGAGTAGTCATCCCTGAAAACCCCATGCTTTATGGTGAGCTGTCTACAAAGCTTGCAGTTTCCTTCCTTGTACAAGATCTCCAACAAAGAAGATAAACATAGACTGATGACCATTCCCCAAATATTGATAAAAGATAGCATCAACCATTGACCAACCTAACATATACTCAACTCCCACTGCGGAAATGCCCAGATTTAAAGATGAACTCACCATACAGAATTATGAACTCCAATCTAGCAAGAATTACTAAAGAGAGAGAAAGAGGGTGTGCGATGAAAAAGATTTAGGGAAAATACTAAAGGAACTTTTAAAAATGAAATAGTAGCATCTCTTGCTACTAGAATTTATCTCAGAAGGAAAAAAGTGTCAAATCCTTTGGCCATCTGTGATCAGCGTTTATATAACATCTAAGACAATATGAAGTTCATATAATTGCTGAGTCTGGAGAAGTCTGAATAAGGCATCGACATTGTAAAACTCATGATTTAAGAAGAGACTATTGGCAATCTTAAGGTTGGGTAGACTGGTAGAATTAGAAAGACCAATTAATAAGCTATGTGATTTGGGTCTCAGTTAATTACAAATGAGGTGAATAATAATTAAAATTGATAGAAGCAAAAAAGTAATACAAATAATTTATTGATTCAGCTGAAAAAAAAATCTGGCTAGTTTAAGCTAGAAAAGCCAGAGGTTTGCTTAGTATATTTCAAATTATTTGATCTGAAACTTGTCTCTATCAGGTTTGTTTATATATGTTGGACCCCTGTGGATATGATTCACAAAGTCCTAAGGACAGTAAAAAATGGGTGCTTTATAGATTATATTAATAAATATTCCAAATCATATTTAACTAGTCTAGGCAAGCTTTAGACAGAGAGGTCGTGATGCCTAAATTGCCTAGGCTAACATGAGAAGAGGGGTAACTGCTGGGGGAGGGGTAACTGTTGGGAGAGCTCTGCACACCAATGTGTGATTGGTTAGTAAGAGTCCCACCCAAATTAATAGTGGTTTCAACTTATGAAAGACAAAGCCTTTAGCTCTTAATTGTCAATAAACTGAAAATACAATCAGAGATTCACCTATGCTTCTTGCTTGCTTCTCAGAGTTCCTTCTGTGCATCAAATCTGTGGTTTCATTTAGGAAGTGATGTTGTCTCTGTATGTCTTCCAGACATAGAATACACCCACAGCAGTCACTCCTGCAGTGTTTACCATGTGTTTATTCTCTCCAAATGTTCTATGAAACTTCTGTGTGTTGGGGTTTATATGAATACATCAAAGGATTTGCTTGTTGTCCTGAACATGAGATATAGCTGTGCCTCTCTGGCCAATGTAACTTTCATAGCTGTGCCCCAGACCTGTGGACCAGCACTCTGAGCCTTACTGACAGTTCTGTGAGCTTGAGACATTGTCTTTCCCTTTATGTTCACTGTCTGTGACCTATAATAGGTACACAAAATGATATCTTATTCACATTGTCATTCGCTCTCCCGTTGTTCTTCTATGTAGCTCTTGTAATACCTTCTTTATTTTTTAATAATTGCACTTAATTAATTATCTACATTTACAGTTGGACACTGGTCTGGGTGTTCTAAATTTCTCCCCCTTTCATCAGTGACCCGATATAACTCTAGCACACCCTCTGCTGCCCCAATCCTTTGCTCCTCCATGACAGTGCTGCTCCCTGGCTTCCCTGGATTCCATCTTGCAGTCTTCATCCCCTCTCAGACTCAGCATAGATTCATACCATCAGTCTCAAGTCTGCATTTCTCTTCTTTTTCTGAATCTTAAAACTATGATTCTACTACCTCATCTGGGTCACACATCAGTCAGGTCCCAACGTTGTAAGTGTTGTAAGTCTCTATTTCATTGAATAATTCTTTTTCTTTTCTGTCATTATCTGTCATTACCTTTATTAATAGAAATATCATTCCACAGGCCCCATGGCTCTAAGTTCAGTTTTCATCCTTCATCCACTACAGTTTCCAGAGTCACTCACCAAATCATGCCCAACTCTAAGCTGTGACAGGCTTTGCAACTTTCCCTACAGCTGTACTGGGTTCTGCAGAGCAGCAGTCAGATGAGGCAGGAAGAGCTTTGACTACAGCGTTAAGTGAGAAAGATGAGACAAGGTTTAGAAATATAAACAGTAATAGAGGCATCAGCAGCCCAGTTCCACCAGGAAAATGCACCGGACTGGATTTAAGAGAGACAACGTACATTCTTTGCTATACATAGACCTCAAGGCTCTAAGCCAGGAAAAGTATCTGTAGCTGTAAAATGCAGTTTGTTTTGCAAATTCCTCACCTATGGCTGATTTGTACCTGGTTTGTAGGATTTTTAAGACTATAATGACAAGTGGCCAAGACAGACAGACAGACAGACAGACGGACGGACAGACCGACACTTGGTGAGAGAAATGAGTTAATAACTTGTTAGGGACACTGCAGAGGTGTTAGGCTTTCAGAGAAAGAGGAACTACAAAGATAAGAATCCAAAAAAGCCATACTTCCAGGTCAGATTAAAGAGCAGAAATATTTTCCATCCCTGTACTGTCCTAAGCAAGGCAGTAAACCCTTCCAGGGTTGGAAGTCCTGTGTAACTACTGTTGGGTGGAAGGTATGTCATGTTTATTACACTTGTCAGAGAAGTCTGTGATGAGGATCCCTCTGCTCTTCCAGATCTTCCCTAAAGTGCTAGAGGAATGAGTGGAGGGAGTGCCCACACAAACCTCCTGGTGCTCTTCCACGTCATTATGAGTCCATGACTTGTGTCCTCCACAGGAGTGCCAATCCACAACAGAGCTATTTCCTTATATAGGAAGAAGGCCTTGGCATAGCTTGCCTCACTCCATAAATGTAGGCTGACAGAATAGGTACAGTCTGTCTTCATCTCACATGTTCATTTCCCAGTTCATCTGGCACACTAATCAACTCTTTTAAGTTATTAGTGTGCTCGGATGAGGGCTATAGAAAAAGCTTAGAATCTTGCTTCAAACTGGACACTTTGCTGCTCCATGCTTCTCTGTAAAAGGACCAGGTTAAGAAACATGCTAAAACATATATTCTAGTCCCAGAATGTGTGATCCCACCCTACCACTAGGAGAAAACCTTTGTGACAATAAAAAGAAAATTAACTTCATTTTTTGCTGACTTAGCATGCCTTCTAAAGTATTCAAGAAATAGAAGACAGGAAGAGATGCACTTGCCAATTTAAACCTGACTGTTGCTGGGGCAAATAGAATCATGTTTTTTTCAATGTCCTAAAAAATGTTACAAATCTCGTAAGTACTGACCAAATCCCTGGCCAAACAGAATCTTTTTATCTTCTGCTTCCCCAACCCTTGATAACACAGAAACAAAAACTCTAAAGAAGCTTTTAATATGCTTTGTGAGTGACACAGCTATCATTGTCTGTGATAACTACAAGGCAGTTGGTACATTTTGTGGGGATGGAAAGAGGAGGGAAGAAAGGCAGGAAGGCAGGAAGGGAGGGTGAGGATTTACAATAGTCAAGTTCAAGGCAACGGACCACAGAACCATCCTTCCTGAGCTGTGTGTCTCTCTTTGTCAGTGTTGGAAACAATGTCTATTGATGTAGGTAGGAGCTGGAGCCAACACAATTTTATTTGACCCCAAAGATTCAATGTTTCTACATAGAAACCAGGTGAGGCCCGGACCACATCTCTCTTCCGGAAGTCACTGACGATGTGTCCTTCAACCTCTTCATCTGGAGTTGCTTCTCGCTACACAAGGAGAAAAGCATGAGGTTATGACTGTGATTCTTAATGTTGAAACCCATCAATTCTACTGCTTGCCGCTAGCTTTATGGCCTAGACCAGTGAATCCTCTTATCCATGGCTTCGTCTCAGTGGATGACTACTCAGTACTGGTACTAGTCTTTAGGAGCTTGTATAGCAAGTGGAAGGAGTAATGCAGAACACTGTTATTCAATGAACAGAAACATTTTGTGTTGAAGCACTGGCCTAGGTGGGGAAACAGATTCTTTAGTTTTCATTGGCTGGAGTGATTATCCTTTCTTGTACGACTGACGACAGCACACCCCTGCTGCATGGTCTTCATCAGTCCACGTGGAGCTCTGGACATTGTGGGAAGCAGAAGGGACAGGATCCTGACAGTTTCACCAAGCCATCAATCATGTGTGCCTTTAGGAAGGTTTTTTAGGTTGCTAGTCCATCAGACACTCAGGCAGAGTGTAAGGACTTCTTGGCTGTGTGGATATCATAAGAAATTTCACATTCTCCTCTATGGAGTCAGGAAAGAAAGAAAAGGACACTCAAAACAAACCAAACTTTTTTTCTAAAGATTCCAGAGAGGCAAACACATCAAGGAAAATTCCTCCATTCTGGACTCTTAAACAAAATAATCTATATTAAAAGAACATTAGAGTGCAAAGTCCTAGAATTGGGAGACACTTAATAAAAGAGTCACATGTGTGTTCAGTGCTGTGGTGAGGTCAGGATGACTTTGAACTACGGACTCAAGAGGACCCAAATCCTGCTATAGGCCACTCATTTTCTCAGAGACTCCTACAGGACATAACCTCAGCTCTAGCAGCCGCAAGCAGAGCCAGTGCATGTCAGTTTGAGGATCTGGCTTGTAGAAGTAAAATGTAAAGAGGATGAGACAAGGCCAAAGGGGAAAAGGTGATCCACCTCAGAGCTATCTCCACTTAGCAACAGAGAGGGAAAGAAAAGGACTGTCGTATCCAGCCTTGAGACTGGCAACCCTTGAGCTGCAGATGCAATTCATTTGAAGTGCTGTTCTTCATCCTTAGTGATGGAGCAGAATAAGGTAGTCTGGCAAAACCATAAAGAATGCTAGTGAAAGAGGCCACATTCAGAGTATTCCCCAAGTCCACCAGAGCTCACTATGGTAAAGGACAAAGGATCCAGAGTCAGAGAGAACCGGGCCCAGTCTTGCTTCCTCTGGTTTCTAATTGTATATCCTAATAAAACTGCCTTAACGTCTCTAAGCCAGAAGTTTCTCATCTAAAAATAAACCATTCTCCCAACAGAGGGTTGTTATGAAAATTAAAAAGGCAACACTGCTGAATCCCTGAGCAGAGATCCTGGTTAAATCAGTGGTAGGTGTTCTTGTCATTACAAAATCCAGGAGTCACCTCTGCAGTGTCCCTAGCAAGTTATTAACTCATTCTCTCTGGTTCTCTCTGGGAACAATGGGTTCAATGTGTCACAAGAAAACATATTATGTTAGTGGAAAGCTGTAGAAAATTATTTTTATATTGGACATGGACATTTTTAATTCCTGCCTCTTCCCCTGGTGCAAGATAAAATAAGCATGCTCTGTCTTCTATATGATGAAGCTTTATGGGCTTGACAATGGTTTGTATGTTCCCCTGAGTCCTATCTTAGCCAGAATCAACATCCTACTGTTCCTAGCCATTATTTCAAGGATCATTTTTGGGCCCTTCACCACCAAGATTGCTTCCCTTCATTCCTAGGGGATCACGTAAGAATCACTGAACATAGGCTGTCATTGCCTTGTCACATAAAGGTGACTCTCTCAGAGATTTCACAGTGGATATCTTTACACAACACTGAGTAGTCAGGAAAGAAGTCGAGCTCTTCAGGATAAGATGATTTATTAATAAAAGTTACCTTACCTCAATAATTTATCTCCCTAATAAATGTGCACTTAGTACTTATATGATGTCTGGCCCTAATTCAGAACTGAGCTACACGCTAGTGATCACCCTCTTTTAGAGGACATGTCATAGCTACTGGCTCACAAGAGTGTGCATGCTGCTGAGAACAAAAACGAATGTAAGCTGGGAACTTGGTTTTACTGTACTCATTAGGCATTCTCTGATATTCTTAAAATTACACGCACACATACATACATATACACACATACACACATGCATGCACATGCATGCATGCACACATATTATATATAGAGAGAGGGGGAGGAAGAGGGAGAGGGAGATGCACTGTTATGAATCGTAATGTAAATATCTGATATGCAAGTTACCCCTGTGAAAGGCTTGTTCAACCCCAAAGGGGTCACGACCCACACCCATAGGTTGAGAACCACTGCACTAGCTGTTCAGTAGGAAAATTACACCTCACTGCACTCTATCAAACTATTTATTTGTCTCTCAGATCCCAGCACATGAGTCACCTCCTCTAATTGCCATTTACCATTGTATGACCTGTCTTAAAATTTTCACTCTGGCATCTCTTCACTCTTAAAGAAATTATTATAATTATTTTAATTTTCCCCATTGTGCTTGGACATATCCCTATAGTCTCATGGGTCTGAACACTTGGTGCTTAGTGGATGATTCTCCTTTGGAAGGTTATGGAACCCTTTAGGCTATGTGGAGCCTTTATGAAACAATTGGAGGTGGAGCCTGAGATCTTCTTTGATGGAACTAAGGTATTGCAGCGGCTTCTATCTCAACATGAGATTTTTCAACATTTGCCTTTGTAACTTCTACATATTATACAGGAATCATCCTAGACAGAGCTTCCATGAGGGAAAAATTTACCCACACCTCTTTTGTTATTCTCCTAATATCCTTTCTTCTCCTTTCCTAATTCTCTATACCTTGTAGCCTAGTATTAGACTTAACCTGTAGACTATACACACCATGAGAACAGAGATGATAGTGTAGGCCAGGTGCATGGTAAGCCCCCAATAAATACTTTTATAGGCAAGAAAAACTAAATATATCAATGGCTATCCTGAAAGTACTTTTATTTAAATTAGAATATTTTGAAGCTTTTTTACAGAAGGAACCTGTACTTCTATTTTATTTCCTGCCTCAGGTAAAACGGTTTTTGTAATGGAAATAATTACTTTCTCATGACAAATAGAAGCATGGAAGCAATATGATTTGCTACTAATATAATCTAGTGCAAGCATGAGTGTGTGTGTGTGTGTGTGTGTGTGTGTGTGTACTCTCACAGTAGGCTGAAAGTTGGGTCAGTACATTTCCTAATTTTTTAGATAAGTAGATGACTTCTCCATTTGTCATGTTTAGTTTAGTACAAGACAAACATGAGATAAAAGCAATTCTGAAAAGGAAGAAATTCTGACCCTGTTTTTAAGTGTCTAACTACATCTGTTTGACCAGAGGTTCACCAAGTGTCACACAGAGAGTAGGGTGGTTGAAAATATGGGCTGAGATCTACTTCCTGGGTCTTTCAGTGTGGTCACTGATGGAGCCTTCCTGGTGTGCCTGTGAGTGTTACTCGTGCTACAAAGGCTGTGCCAATCAGATGTATGCTGATGAGATTTGCTCTTGGAGGGAGGAGAAGAAGGCAACACCCAAGACATTTTCAGTGATGTGCATCTGGTTCCTAGTTCTGCGCCTGGACCACAGTCGTGTGAGTGTACTCAGACTCTCCAGGTCTTTCAACAATGGCCTCCTCATCCCTGTTGGATATTTGGGAGAAGATTTGAAGCCTGCAATCCTCAGAGCAGCTTCTTGTTTGTCATAGTATTGATAGTTCCTTGGTCAGAATTTCAGTTGTGGCATTTTCCTTGGAGGTTAGTCTGTAATGGGCTTCTGCTGATATTTCCTATAACTTTGTAAGTATTTAAGTCCCTATAATAAATTTATTCTCACTTAAAGAGGTTCATATTGCTTACAAATATACCCGAACTGAATACCCACTTTACAACTTGCTCTGAAAATGAAATTAGATAATGTCAATGATTCCCATGTCCTAGAACCCAACAAGTCAGACACATTTAGTAGACTATGGGATTTGGCTTGTTTTTCTTTTGAACGTCTGGATGTATTTCCTATCAATAAAACATTCGTAGCTTTGCTCAGAAGAAAGCTTGCCATTTTCTCGAACCCATAGGAAAAGAAAAAGGAGTCAGCAGAGATGGAGCCCTTTGAGGAAAGGAGGAGGCTGAAGTCTCCTCTTTTAGATGGGCTGACCTTTAGATATTAAGCCTGAGAGCTTCTTCTACCTCACAGCAGTGCTGTGTACAGGCCAATGACTGAGATGAAAAATGACAGGTTCATCTTTAGGGACAAAACATACAGCACTGTATAGAAAAGACACTTTGTTTATTTCTCAATATAGACCCAGAACCTGGCAGACACAGAGTGAGTATTTTAAGTGTTATATATCATAGCAACCAGGACAGAGACAAATTGGGACACAAATGGCCTCTGGCAGGACAGCAACTCATCTTATTGTGACTTTGGATCATTGGCTTTCAGAAATAATTGCTGGCCCCACCTCTGGATGCCTTCACCAATACCAAGGCATGCAAATGGATCTTTCTTGACCTTTGGCAAAGTTACCAACTTTTCTCATCTCCGCCCAACTTTGAATACATGGTCTATATCCCATGAGGTTTGCCTAATAATGATAAATAACGGCAAGGCTCTGAAGTCTCAAACTGTGCCTACTACCCAAGTGCAATGAGAATAAGGTAAAGGAGGCAGCCAGAGACATGCTGGCATTGCTGTCATTTTACCTGAAGTAGTGAGGTCACTACTGCAAGCACTCATGTCTGGTATAGCAAACCATCTCAACTTGAGTTGTATTCTGCTCCATGTTCCTCCTGGCTCAGTTCTGGGAACTTCAGCTTTCTATGGCATGCTTGTAGACTTAACTGTGCAGGTGAACCTTAAAGAGAGGGTCTTAAACTACAGCCAGAACCAAAGCATTATGGCAGCATAATATTTAAATATGTTATGAAAATATAAAAACACACCAAATACAAGCATCCAACTGAAAAACAAACCAAAGATAATAGCATCTACAAAATTGTATTATAAAGAATTGAAGACCCCAGAGTAAAAAATAAGACAAACAAAAACAAATAAAGAAATAAAAATGTTAAAGCTAAGTCACCAAGCAAAGCCTGTTCAGGGAAGCGGGGACTTAACCATTGTAAAACACCTACAGTGATAGGAATAAAAGATTTTCTTGTGGTCCTAAAAAACACAAGATACACATTTTCCAAATGAGGTGACTTAATTTTGAGTAGAACAGTCACCAGCTGAACATGAAAACAACAAGTTGTTAATATTGGAGGAAATGCCACAGACTATGCCAGGTAGATGAGAGGCATGGCAAGAACCTGGCAGGACCACTAGCCAGGTCTCTGCAATGATAAGAGTATTGTGGGACTGTGAGGAAAACTGACACGGGCAAAGAGATATTGGACAGGGTAAAATCAATGGTTGAAAATAATGAAGAGTTTCCAGAATCAGGAAGAATGTAGAAAAAACAGGCCTGTTAAGCTGAAGGGCTGAATTATTTAATATTTCAAAGCAATAAAATAGAGTCTCTGAATGATTTCTCTAAGAAAATTAGTAAGGCCCGATTCCAGGAGAACCTCCTTTTAGCAGGGCAAGGACAGAGAGAATCTCTATGAGACGAGAGAAGAGAAAGGGTCACAGTCAAACTATCATAAGGATAGTGCTGAAAGCTGAAGAGGAAACTGAGAAGGAAACTGAATCTTAGTATTAAAATGGAGCAAAAGTAAGGAGGGTGCCGAAGCATTTAAAATGCAGCATGCACTACCATCAGAAAAGCTCAGGAATGACATCCGTGAAAGCCAGCAGCTGTGTGCATGCTCTTTCAGAACTCAGGGGAAGCAAGAGAAAGTCAAACTCTTCAGATTAAGGATGAGAATGGAAGGCATATGGGCAAACAGATTACAGAATAGACAATAAGATGAATTAAATATGGAGACAATAAAGAACTTGAGCCCTCTGCCCAAAAAGACTATGCAAGAAAAGATAGAAAATATGGACAAGAAAAAAATCCAACAAAATATCATTAGAATTCTTAAATAAATATTCGATGTGACATAAAAGAATTCCTATGAGCTGCAAGGAATAAATTAAAAATTACCTTTCCTGAAATGAAAGGTGACTAAAGCTACATATTGAAAAAACACAGCTTGTATTTGGGGAAGCTGCTCCATGTGTCTGACACTAAGACATAGGCTTCTGATACTGTAAGATTCGAGGACAAAAAATACTTTTAGAACCCAGCAAAAACACATCATATTTATCATCCAAATTGTTATGTGTTTAAGAGGTGTCATC
Source organism: Rhabdomys pumilio (assembly GCA_030674055.1). Taxonomy (NCBI): domain Eukaryota; kingdom Metazoa; phylum Chordata; class Mammalia; order Rodentia; family Muridae; genus Rhabdomys; species Rhabdomys pumilio. The sequence continues at coordinate 11,797,224 of JANHMN010000024.1, forward strand.
AACAATTGTGTTGTGGAAACAGACACACGCATAGATTCTTCTTGGCCAGTTGAGATACAAGATCACCCAATTACAAGAAAAAGAGCCAATATCTGGCTGTTACAGGAAATGAAGTTTACAAAATAGTGATTACCAATTAGAATGAGTATCCACAACACTCACACTCTGGTCTCTAAACATTTCATTTATTTCCTACTCAAAAACAATTTGATATGAGACGTAGTTCATTTCATATGTGGGGTAAGAAATGTTTGAACAGACCCTATGATATCTGAACTTGCTAGGAAAAAAGGGATCTATTAAGAGGGCACAAGAGCCCACAACCACTGTGGCTGTACTGGGTATGGTGGACACTGCAGCTTTAGACAGACAGTACACTGTGACTCTGTCTGAAGGCTTGTAATGCATGCAGGAATTTGTCTCTTAAACATAGTGATGCTTTGAAGCTGAAGTCTGTGAATTCCAAGCCAAAAGAAAAAAAATACAGAGAAAATGTATCTGGCACCTTTGTATTTCCCTGCTCTTCTGCTGTTATAAATAAGCCAGTTTACTGTTAGATAAAAGAGTTGAGCAATCATTGCAGTAGGAAAGTTGCAACAGACAGTGAGGGGAGCCCTGGAAGCTATAACAAGCCAATTCATATATTTCTTACCAAATGCAAATGTAGCCTCTCAATACATTCTTTTATTTGTTTCATCCTCTGACACAACTTTCTTTCTCCATCACCCCACAAATACACATTAGAATCAAAGGATCGTGCTAGCAACGTAATGCAGCTTAGTTTTTCTCTATTTATTACCTTCTGTGTGATACTTCTGGGTGACCAGTGAAGTCTCACTGGGTACAATATTGACATAACCAAAAATCCCAACCTATGATTTCAAATTTGTAGTATTTTATTTTATGACCCTGTTAATGGTCATTGAATCCAAATATTCTGCTAACAGATCAATTACTACAAAGCAAATCACAAACACATATGTGAAGTACTTTGAATGGTGGGTCCCCCCAAAGCTTAAGCCCATATACCCTAATGGCCAGATGACATGGATGAGATGTTATTTGAAAAAAGGGGTGTTTTTGAGGATGTAATCACATTAGTGATTTTGTTGAGGTCATATTTTATTATCAAGTAGACCTTGAAACCAATGACGAGAGTCCATGTGATGAGCAAGGAAAGAAGCAGAGAAGTGAAGAAAGAGACAGTCATTCTCTAACATGTCTATCAAGTGTGCTGCCAGGCACCAGGCATCGGAAAAGGCAAGGCAGGAAATCTCTCCACAGCCCTAAAGGCAGCCCAGTGACTGAGAGAGAATATATTCTGTTTCTTAGGTCAAAACAAATTTAAAAACCAACCCAGACATATGTATAGACATCTATCCTCTATGCTATTACATCTATTTCTCCATCCATAACCCCGAGTTATAATTTACCATGTTCTATCTGCTCTTAACTCCAATTGGCCAGCCCTCATTGCCATGTTTTTATGACTTACCTACCCCATGACAGCTTCATCCTCTCTCCACTTTCTTTTCTCTCCTTGTGGTTTTTCTCTCACCCCAAGCCTGGGAACCCCAAGGTCCACCTATCTCAATTCTGCCCACTACAGGCTATAGGCATCTCTATTCACTAATCAGGGATAACTTGGGGGACAAGGTCACATAGCGTCACTTGGGTCTACATTCAGATTTGCTCATCCTTGGGAGCAGACAGGCCTTGGGGCCAGCATTTAGCATTATAACACATAGCAAAAGTTCAAACCTCAATATGTATGTACTAACGCTAAAGAGAGAAAGATGCCCGTGACTGTGGGATTATAGACACAGATAAATAGTGTCATGTAGTGTATGTGTGTATGGTCAAATTTGTCTGTGGGTTTTATATGTAAACATATCTAATATAAATTATGTTCACAAACTCACAATAATTCTGTTTTTAATAACTAAGGCATTCAGTTAAAATTAGGAAAAGAATCTAGCATCTGTCCTGTCCTGATGTAAACTGTAAATCGTGATCATGAAATAGCTAATGAAGGGAAGAAATCTTTACTTAAAATGTTGGCTGAATACAGAGGAAATCATGAAATTAAAAAGTTCCCAATTTACAAACCCAACGAAGTAATGGACACTGGAACTAGTTGTTAATAAATGTTATTGGACATAAAATAAATGGATATAAATTTTAGTAATGGAGACAGGAAGTGGCCCCATGTGAGCCCATCAGTGAATCCAGTTGGAAGTTTTTAGTGCTGTCTTTCAATTATTGTGTCTGCAAAGTAAGGATCTAAAGTTAGTCCAGCCTTGTAATCTGTCAGTTACATGGTGAAAGATCACTCGGGTAAGCAATGAGCCAAGTCCTGTTGATGAAGACTTCATTTCTCTAACCAATCAACAGTGTTCACCTAGATATCGCGGAACACAGAGGCTGGTGGCACAGGCCTGTAGTCTCAGTTGCTTGGGAAACCTCAATTGAGAGAATCACAGCTTTGAGACCACCCTTAGTAATTAGCAAGACATTGTCTGAAAATAAAAATTTCCATTAAGGATACAGTTATAGGTTGATGTTAGGATGCTTGCCTAGCATGTAAAAGAAGTGCTGAAAAAAATAAGCAAAATAAAATAACAATAGGTGAAGGAAGATTGTATGTTCATCCATCTATACGTTCTGCCTGTATGTTCATATGTCTGCATATTCATCTGTCTGTATGCTCATCCATCCGTATGTTCATCTGTCTGAATGTTCATTTGTTCAGGGATTCTCAGTGAGTTTCAGGAAGCCTCCTTTCCTATTTCCTCTGGGCTTATGGCTTCCTGGATGGTATTCATTGCCACATACCCTGTCAAAGATTTACACCATTAGAATTAGCCAATTTATTACAGTCTCCTGGTTACCTCTTTTAAATAAACCAACTATTTTCTGTCAGAACCCTGCTTCATACAGTCTAGTTAGTATTCAAAGATGGTTGGATATGGCAGTGGCATGGTGACTCTGTTGAAATTATCCCCAGATAACTCTGGACCCGGAGACCAGTCTGGAATACATAGCAAGTTCAAGTCCAGCCTGCTGCACAAAGAGAAATCTGATCTCAAAATAAAGCAACAAACCAAATATCTCCCGGTAGAGCTACACACTGAAACATGCATAGATGGTATTGTGGTTGTGAAGGCTGGAATCAGACCTTTAATATGACTAATTAGATGTGAGCATATACATGGATAAAGAGCGTATACTGGGGACTATATGACAATAAATATTTATAGGAGTCCACTGTATTATTCCCATAGTTTTATGTATGTTTGTGGGGATGTGGATCAAAATCACACAATGAAGACAGTTATCCTCTGACCCTACATTAGCTGTTTAATTAGCTACAGGGAAGAAAACTGAAGAAATGTATTTGAAGAGTCAACAAACAGATACTGTAGTAAGAAGCATGAATTTGGCGGATGGATTTCTACTTTAAATCTCACTTCATAGGCTGCACAATGGGCAAGCTATCTTCTTCCCAATCTATTTTCTAACTAGTAAAATGCTAGCCATAGCTGTAACGTTAAAATACTATTGAAATAATAAAGTAAAATGATGTTTTTAATCTGCTGGGTAACCTAGTAGATGCTTAATAAATTATAGATGATGCTGATTTTCAACATTAATTGTAATACTTCAACTACCACCCCTCTCCCCTCCCCCAAAAATAAATGGAATTGAGTCTGGGGCAATGAAGTGGAAAGAGAACAAAGTAGATAATAAGAATATTTTAATAAATGTGTCCTCTTACGGAGATTGGCTTGTTGTGAGATTTCTTTGTCAGTAGGGACCTACAAATTTTTTACAGGCTAATTAAACTATATCAGTTGAGATAAAAAGCACAGTCGATGCTATTTAAATAGCATGTAGTAATTAGGAAACTAGTTTAATAGAGAAAGTCTCAGAGGGCAAGTCCTCCCCACCCCCACGTTTGACAGAACAAATGTTTTATAACACCTTGATAGGGGCGCCCCATTGTTTCCAGCCTTGCTAATTGGGATGGCTTTCATTCTAATGGTGGGGAAAGTTCTTAAAAACATCATAATGAGAGCATGAAGAAGCACAGATGTTTTGCAGTTTGACTTTCTGTGTGGCCCTCTGGATGGTCAGAATGAATGATGGAGTGATATGTTGTGGCTCACATTTGCTTTCATATTCAGCTGGAAGTTCTTGATGAATTATTAACTGATCAATATGATGCTGCGAGAAAGGGCTATAAAGCAAAATGATGTTTCCACTGAGACAAGTGAATGGCAAAGATGTGCTCATTAGCGTTGTCTACACACGAAAGAGAATGACAAATGGCAAGGAATCTGCGGGTGACTTCACACCCCCAAACCTCCCTCACCTATCTATTCACTTGATTGAGGAAGAATTGCCTGAGGGTATGAAATTTCTCAGTCATTGCCCCTGTGTTCTCTCTCACATTAGCTGAATTGTTTCTGCAAACACAGATGGCCAACCCTTTGATTCATTTGAACCAATCTGGCTGTGTAAGCTTGCCACTTAACTGGCACAAAACAGGTTCCCCTGGGGGTCCTGTCTCCAGTGGGCCTTCCCTGAATCCTGAACGCTCTTTGATTCTCCTCACAGTCCTGTAACAACTTGTTTTGAGTAGCACACTGGAGTTGTTATAAACCATCAAAATTATATATTTTTTTTTGTTTGTTCTGAGAATATCAGAATTTCCTCAAGAATCCAACTTCCAAGTTTAAGAAGTATAAAGCCCAGTTAGGTATTTGGGTTGAGAGAATGTGGGTCATGAGAGAGATTTCTGACCTGGGGATGCTTAGTAAGATTATCAAATGGTGGTCTTCAAACAGCCTGGGTCTGCGGCGATGTCCTTGCTATGACTGAGCAAGCGCCAGGAAAGACCTCTACTTGTCCCTGCAGTGTATGGAGAGTGCAGGACAGACAGCCAGGTTAGGCTCCATATCCAACAGCAAGTGGTCATTCTGTATACGATTCTTATATAAATCTAAAGCACATGTATCAAATATTCCCCCTCTTCCCATCTGCTCTTCTATCTGATACACACACACACACACACACACACACAAGCATTTCTCTTTTTGTGGCATTTATCTCTGTTTGGCTTAAGTAACTTGATAAGACAATCTAAGTTCTACCCATTTTCCTAAGAAAACAATATTCTTCTTTGTTACGCAGTAAAACTCCATGATGGGGCTGGAGGGCAGACTCAGCAGTAAGGAGCACATGCAGATCTTCAGAGGACTCTAGTAAGCACCTATGGGAGTCTAACTCCAGTTCCAGGGCATCCTCCACAGGTACTTGCATTCACACACTCATACCCACACAGAGACACATAAATAAAAATGGAGCCAATCTTAAGTTTCATTGTGTATATGCACCCAATTTTCTTTATTTGTTCCTCTATTGACGGACTGTAGGCTAGTTCCACATCTTGGGTGTAGACATGAAGAATCTTAGAAGTATATGCTTCTGAGTGGTATAGGTGAATCATATTAGAGTTCTATATTTAGCTTTTTGAGGCACCTCCACACTGGTTTCCATAGCAACTGCAAGTACTTTATATTACCCCTGGTGGTGTACAGGGATTTTTCTTTTCCATTTGTAGTGATTCGTTTTCCTAATATAACCATTTTGACTGGGGTGAAATGTACTCTCACTAGAGCCTACATTGCATTCCCTGGATGACTAAGCACATTGACCATTTTTTTCTTATGTTTACAGCCATGTGTATTCTGTCTTTGAGGATGGTCTGTTCTCTTCATTGGCCCTCTTATTTGTTGTTTATTTGAGATTTGGGTATTTGATTTTTTTGAGGTCTTTAGAGATCTGAGGCTTTAACCTTGTCAGAGGTGCAGTAGGCAAGGATTTCCTCCCACGCTCTAGGTTTCTCTTTGCTCTGCCGATGGTGCCTTTCCTGTGCAGAGGAAGCTTTATGCCATACAATCTTATTTGTCAACTCTTACTGTAATTGCCTGAGCTGTAGGAATCCTTTCCAAAAAGCTTTTACCTCTGCCTAAAACTTGTGATGTTTCCCTACGTTTTTCTTTGGCAAGTCAGAGTTTTAAGTCTTTTATTTTCCTTTAATTGAAAATAGATTTTTTTCTCACGTGATGTACCCTGATTATAGTTTTCCCTCCCTCTTCTTCTCACTCCTCTCCACCTGCCCCCTCCTCTAGAACCACTCCCATCTCTCATTGGAAAAGAACAGGCTTCTAAGAGATAACAACCAAACATGACAACATAACTATAATAGGATGAAGCAAAAACCATCACATCGAAGTCTTACACAGCAGCTCAACAGGAGAAGAAGAGACCCAAGAGCAGGCAATAGAGTCGGAGACCTGCTCATTCTCACAGTCAGGAGTCTCATAAAATACTATGCTAAGCTGAGCGGTGGTGATATCATACGCCTTTAATCCGAGCACTCAGGAAGCAGAGGCAGGTGGATCTCTGTGAGTTTGAGGACAGCCTGGTCTACAAAATAAGTTTGAGGACAGCCAGACTGTTACACAAAGAAAATACCAGGGGCCAGCTCCTGCTGCTCTTCTTTCTTGGTTCTCTCTTGAGGTAAGCCTGAGGGAGGGGTGGGGAGAAGAGGTTGGCTGGGCAAGACTTGGTCTTGTGAGATATTTAGGATTGCCTTTTCTATAATAAACCTGTCTTAAGTCTAAGTTACTTTGTAGTGGTAGCTGACCTGCCTGAGTTCCTCTTAGACCAGAAACTTGTAGTCTCTGGTGTTTAGCACCTCAAAGTAAAACAGCTGGGGGGGTTGGGAGGTTAAGTAAAAGGATTTATTGCTGGAGCTCCTTTCTCTGGTGAATCAGCCAGAAGCCTCTCTGGCTAAGCTGGTTAACTCTTTGTGAACAAGAGAGGGAAGAAAGAAAAAGAATTAAGATGATTTATACAGACAAGTATGCACAGACACACATACATTCAAACATTCACACAGCCACACTCTGGCCGGCCGACCATCTGTCACAATCAACTCCACAAGTGTTCTGCTCAAAAGGGTGGGTCAATACCTAGTGATTGTTATATATTTAATAATAACAGAAAAGCATATTAATAGTAGGAATCTTTTCTCAGATATAATCTCCTCAGCCTTACCTAGAGAAGAAATTCATCATAGATTGACAGTCTATGACGGAACCATCTCAGGAAGATCACCTGCTAGTTTTTAACCTCTCCTAGATGGCTCTTAGCAGAAACCCTGTCTCAGGTATTAGCATTTAGTCTAGGCTCCGCCTACAGTTACCTGGCAACAGCCAGTTGTACTGACTCACTCTTTCTTACTGTGCCCTTTTGCTCCGCTTTCCCCTCCCTCCTCTCTCTCTCCACTTGCTCATGGCTGGCCTCTGGTCCTTCTCTCTCTCTCTCTCTCTCTCTCTCTCTCTCTCTCTCTCTCTCTCTCTCCCTCCCTCCCTCCCTCCCTCCCTCCCTTTCTCCCTCTCTGCCTTTCTCTGTCTCTACTCCCTCAACTCCCCTTCTCATGCCCTGAATAAACTCTATTCTATACTATGCTGTCTTGTGGCTGCATAGTATAGAGGGTGGAAGGATGCCTCAGCGTGGGCCCACAGAGGCAACCTCTTCCCCCAAACCTTACTGAGCCTCCATCAAACATATCCCTGTCCTCTCTCTCTCTCTCTCTCTCTCTCTCTCTCTCTCTCTCTCTCTCTCTCTCTCTCTTTGTTTTGTTTTTCGTTTTTCGAGACAGGGTTTTTCTGTATAGCCTTGGCTGTCCTAGAACTCACTCTGTAGACCAGGCTGGCCTTGAACTCAGAAATCCGCCTGTCTCTGCCTCCCAAGTGCTGGGATTAAAGGTGTGTGCCACCACTGCCCCCCCTTTTTTTATAAAACACAAAATCAGGGGGAAAAAAACTAAGCTAGCAGCTATATGTGCACAGAGGACTTGGCCAACCCACTCAGGCCCTGTGCTTCTTGTTTCCGTCTCTGTGAGCTCATATGGGCTGTATTTACTTGATTCTGAGAGCCTTACACTCCTGGTGGTCTCTACTCCCCCTGGCTCTTACAATCTCTCCACCTCTTCTGCTGTGGGATTCCCTGAGCTCTGATGGGAGGAGTTTGATGGAGACTTCCCATTTAGATTCTCTCATCACAAAATGTCTGGCCATAGTATGTGCACCAGTTCCTGTCTGCTGCCTGGGGAGCCTCTGATGATGACTGGACAAGCCATTGATCTATGAGTATAGCAGAGTACTGTTAGGAGTCATTGATGGTTGGCTTTTTGTTTGTTTGTTTGTTTTGTTTGTTTGTTTTAGACCAGTGGTATTTGGTTTTTACCTGGGGCTATCTAGTATCTAGTTGTTGATTATCCAAGCAGTCTTATTTTGATGCCTTTGATCCATACTTAATTGATTTTTATTCAGGGAGAAAGAGATAAGTCTAATTTTATTCTTTTACATGTGGAAGTTTATTTGTCCAAGAACAGTTTGTTAAAGAGGCTCTCTTTTTCTCCAATGTGTTTTTGATACTGGTGTCAATCAAAACTGAGGTGAACACATCTAAGTGGCTGTGGTTCTGGGTTATCAATACTTCATTGGCATCTGATCTGTGCCAGCCCCAGGCTGTATTTTGTTACCATGGCGTTATAAGATAATTGGAAATCAGGTATTGTGATGACTCTGACATGTCTCTAGGATTTCTGTGGCCATTCAGGTTATTTTGGACTTTCATATGCATTTTGGGTTGGTATATATAATAAATATGCTGAGCTTCCAGGTGACAGAAGTTTCTCCATCAGAGAGCTGAGTCCACCCAGTGCTAACTTTTCTCTCTGTGTGTATGTGTTTGTCCTCATTCTCTGGCCATCCCATCTTGGAGCAACATCTAGCCCAGTGGGGAAATTGGGCACCATTGTTTCTGATTTTAGAAGAAAGTCCTTCAGTTCTTTCCCAATTTTGCTATGATATTAGCAAAAGATTTGTTATATATAGTCGTTTTTAGCTTGAGATCCACACTCCTGCAGTTCCTTGTTTCTCAAGTCTTCCTTCATAAAGGGATTTAAATGTTGTCAAAAGTCTTTGCTGTTGTCTTTTGAGATGATTGTGTAATTTATAGTTATAGACTGTATTACATTTATTGATTTGTACATGTAAACTATCCTTGTTTCCTTGACATAAAACCAATTCGGTCATGATATATGACCATTGTGACATGGTGCGAAATATGCTTTGCAAGTAGTTTATTGAGAATTTTTGTGTCTATGTCCACTGGGAAAATGGTTTTGACATTAATAAAACTTCCCTCAAACTTTCTTTTCTTTGCAAATAACTTTTTACCCTTAAAATATCATTACCCTGAACATAAGCTTATAAATGTTAACAAAGGTAAGCATAGTGGCCCCAGTCATAAATCTTGATAAAAGTGTGTGAGAGATGAAAATATGGAATGATATTGTGGATCCTTGAATCCATGTTTGTCACCAGACCTAACACAACCCTTAAACAAGTGACTATTGTTCAAATATATAGAGGCAATATAGTTTATTAGATATGGATCCATTTAAAAGCACCACTAAGATTTCTGATAGATATTTTTTTTTGTTTTGCATCTTCTTACAGTCACTAGATACTAAAAATATAATTGTTATGTGGGAGATCTGTAAAATGTTTTGATGTATAAAAGGGTTCTTTGTGCTAAAAGAACAAAAAGGTTGAGAAAGCAGCACTCCCTGTACCCAGAAGACGAACTCCACTGATTGGAAACTCAGGCATGGTGCCATCAAATAGGAATATTCTAGAGTCAGAGCAAAATGTGATTCCTCCACAACCATAAAGCAGAGTGTCATCTGGGCACCCGTGGGTAACCTGGGTGGAGGACCTCGTGTTCTGTGTGGACACCCTCACAGCTCTCTCAGGCTAAGGCTCCATGGAATGCTTGACACAGCAAGTACAGTGAAGCTGGGGTTTCTGTACTGCAGCTGTATAAATGAGCTGCTGTGGCCAGATGTGACTGTCATGACCTTGTTTGTGTACAGGGTGGACATGCAGCCTCCAGAGCCCTTGGGGATCTTTTTGGCTCCGGGACACTACGATAGCAGACTTCAGTAAGTTGTGCATCAAAAAGCCAGCCAAATACCCATGGGGGGAAAATGTGTTCACAGATGCTGCTCTCTCCATAGAGAGAGCAAATGTAGGTTTGTCCAATGAAAGCAAACTCCACAGTGTCCTTAATTACGAGGATGGTCTGCCTTCTCAGCCAAAAGCATACGGCAACATGGCTCAGCCCCTCATTATACTGGGCTCATGACAACCCTGATGGTGAGATGACCCTGGTGATTATGTAGTGGTACCATGTGTATGTGGTGTGGCTTACATCACGTTTTTACTAGTCCAGCCTCCAGACAATATCTAATTTTGTCCTCATTTAAGAAACACATGTTTGTTCTGCACCACTTGGTTCCTTTCCATTATCGCTTTGCTGCATTGTATTGTGTTTTTTTGAGCCAGTGGTCCAGGCTAACTCAGAACTCATTATGTAGCCCAGGTTGACCTTGAACTCATAGCAACACCCCTGTATGAGACTCCCTGTATTTAGTTCTTTATAAATACTCTAGCCCAGCTGAGTTTTAAGAAATTATAAAATTAAATCACATTTGCCCTCTCTGAAGTAGAAAAGGCAGAGTGACCAAAAACATAACAGATGCAGCTATTCTTGGCTTCAGCTCTTAACATCAGTGGCCACACCCCAAAAGGATGACTGAGCCAGGGCTATTGGCAAAAACAGTACAGAGAGAATCAGGTCCTCTGAGAGTCTAATTTTTCTTACCGACTTGGTGTTGACTTCTTTTGTCTGTTCTTAGATGCATGTTTTCTATATTCTCTCTTGAGACTCTGAGTCAGTTGTTGATTCCTACTTTGCCAGCTCACTTCTCCCCTCAAGGTTTAAGTTGCTCGTGTCAGGAGGGGTTTATAGGTCTTGCTAATATCCTACACTCCAAATAGTGAAACTGCGGTTTCTCAGTTCTCACTTCAAATCTTCCAAAGGAACCTAAGTGTGTAAGTTTAGTAGCTAACAGTGAAAAGTGTAAACATAAGTTTGCACTTCTGTCATTTTAATTTAACTACACAGTTCTCTTGACAGAGAGAGAGAGAGAGAGAGAGAGAGAGAGAGAGAAAGATTTCATTTGGCATTAAAAAGATGGCAATTATAGCTGAAGATTCCTGAAGCTAAGAAAACCTGCCTATGTAATATAGAACACTCAGATTCACGTAACCCACACTGAATGGACCTAATTGAAAGGACGACATTGGCCGGCAACACCGTAGCTCTATCTACACAATCGAGGCATCTGGAAGAAAACTGAATGCTGTTAGAATTTAAGAAACCATCCAATGCTTAGATTGTACACACAATTGTTTTTATAAGTGCTTGGTATTTCGTGAGCAATAACCTTTAAGCAAAATATTTTTTTCTCCCAATTTGTGTACTGATTAGTTCTTTTTTTCTTGGATCTTCTGCCCAGGGATTACAACAGTTTCGAAGCACAGTGCATCTACATGATATCAAATGCTTTCTGGAGGAAGTGACCAATTCCTTTGGCTTGGTTACTACGTGGGGCCCCATGAAAATATTTGTTCAAGCAGAGGGTTATGCTTGACGAGTGGGAGTTTTCAGATGAAAATATAGTGTTTGCCTCTCTGGGAATCTGAATAAACAGGTTGGGCTTTGATTAATCTCTGCCTTACTTAGTTTCAAAATGTGTAGAAGGAAGAGAGATGACCCTGTTAGAAGGCAGATTAAGTAATTTCTGGCATGAATGAATCTGGAATGGCTTGGGGTGGAGAGAGATAAGATGTGCTTGTCATATTTACAAAGCATTTGGAAACTATGTAAAGAAAAGACAGGAGGGACCGGCACTGAGGGCATTCAGCCTAGCCAGGAAGCAGCCTGGGTGAGCACAATGTCCCCCACATTGTGTCCCAGACTTTATGTGTGTAGGTGTTAGTAGATGCCTGCCACAAAGAGTGCACTGCTTTAAACTGGGTTTGCAGACTTCTGGGTTTGTGTAATTTAGCAGTTTTATGTATTAAGTAGGTCACTTTACTGCAGGACTCCCTGGCCCCGTCATATATATTATGACTGCTTAAGTTCCAAAGATGACTTATCAAGAAATAGCGTCATTTAAGCACCTTTATCAATGTCTCCTTATCAATATCTTCTTATCAATGTCTCCTCCTGTAGCTTCCCAAGAAAACTGTTTTAGAAAAAGCGTGATCCAGATCTAGTTGTGCAGACCTATTTGTGCAGAATGGGCAACTTAGAGATGAAACTCAGTGACAGAGGACTTTGCCTCGTATTCAGGAGACCCAATCCTTAATGCCACAAAGCAAAAAGAAAGTGACTTTCTAGTTGTTGAAAGAGTCTTGGCTTTACATGCAATTCATCATAGTATAAATCCCCTTTGCACATTAGCTGTGAAATCTTGGGCAGATAGATTCCTAGTATGTCTTGCTTTTGTCTGTTCTAAACCATAGGTTTTGATATGAGAGGTACAGAATTCTCATGAGAATTAAGTGACACTATAATAAATACAAACTAAATCTGTATGATCAGTAAAGTACAAACTACACATTGATCCATGCTATGATTTCAGACATGAGTTATAAGCATAATCTTGAGATATTCATGTTAAGAGTGGATGTTTCAGCTTGGATATTTTTATTATTTTAAGAACATTAGCCATAAAACTGATGTCCCACTGAAAAAACACTTGGCCATACTCTGCAAAACAGTTCACTTTTGATATCCTCTGCCCAAACAGTGAGCAGATTAGACCCAAAGGAACATCTCTCTTTATTAAAAATGGCTGGAGGAAAAAAATCTGCCTGATTCTGCACACACACACACACACACACACACACACACACACACGTGTGCACAGATGTGCACACACACATACTCACACAATATTGCAACAAACTCCCGAAGCAGTTGGAAAGGACACAGCCAGCTTAGGATTTATGTCTGGTCTTTAAACTCTGCAATAAGCTGAATTATGTAAACATTTTGGCACAGCATACAGGGAGGGAAATGCATTCCTCCTGGCATTATTAACAGGTGCTGTGGGAATAAGCAGCTATGGAGAGTTCACATTGCAGTGTCAGCAGAAGAAAATGTATTTTATAGGCTTATAGGGATAGAGGAGGGCCAGCAAGAGCCCACAGGTCCCATGCAGGAAGATGGCTGACAAATACTTTCCAGCTGTCACAACTGCACACGGGGTCTCATGATTTCTTGTAGTGTTATGAATGTAAACGGTATTCAATTAACTGTTTCAAACACAGAAAGGCTGCGTTTACAAGAGAGCGATTTCTAAGCATCTGACATTCCTGAAACCTCTGCTGTTTTCTGTGTTGCTCAGGTGCAGGAGAGAGATACCCCTCCCCCCAAGGACACTCAGCTGCGCTCAGAGAATATAAATAAAAATAGACATAGAAGGAGTGAGTTCTCAGTAAGCAGAGATTCCATTACCTTCTAAGAAGCTGAGCCTCAGTCAGGATTTAGTCTATACACACAGCATCTCAACCTCCTGCATCAGATCCCCCTCCCCTGGCCCCAGACTCACAAACACTAACAGGGACCAAGAGAGGGAAAGAGCTTTATGTCCAGGCCGCTGCATGGAGGAACAGGGACAGTGAGAGGCCCTTCTTCTGAAAAACTTAGAAGAGTACCTTCAAAGATCAAAGGCTCCCTGCCTGACTGCATATTCCCTCTTAAGAATGAGCAAAAGGAAAAGGTAATCTGCCAGAAACAGAGGGCCACATGCTAGAAACTGCAGTCAGGTAGCAACAGAACACCACATAAGACTCTCCCCGGTGGTTTAAAGAGCCTCTTGTAAAGACGGATGCTGTGAGCTCTGGACATGAGCAAAGTTCTGAGTTGTGGGATTAGAAGCCTTCTCCAGCCCCAGGCATCCAAGGTTTCCTCCAGGGACTCTAAGGGCTCTAGCGGAGCAGGGCTGAATTTGCATGGCTCCTGTTCTTCCTTTAGTCCTGCAGGAGGGATGAAAGGCAAGCTTTTCATTAAGATGACCTGTGACTACAGCTCACTCCCGCTGGAAGTCACAAAGGTCTTGTTTCAAAGTGTCTCCTGGCACCGAGAGACAGTCAGAGGCCCCCTAACTCTTTGCCATTCTGCTTCACAACAGTTAATACTTGTCAGTCACTGGGCTGTAAACTCAGAGAAGCTCAGTCTGGAGTTAAGAAGGCTGACTTTGAAATGTAAGAGACCTGGGTTCAGGTTCTGGTCTTAGGTTTGCCAAGCAGCCTTGTGATTTTGGACAAGGTCTGTAATAACTTTCCACTATAATTTTTATAGTCTTCTACTCATGGTTTTGTGGCTTGAATGAGACAATTTATATTATATACATAATAAAAACTGAATGGTGAGTACCGTTTATTTTTTTTTCAAGTTCTTGATTTCTGCTGAGAAATGAAATGCTTGCCTTATGAAGATAAACAGACCACATTCTGTGGGCAGAACAAATTACATACCATCCCTACTTTAATAAGTTAATTAATTAACTTGGGAGGTTTTTTTTTTTAAGATAGAGTCTCACATAGCCCACACTATCCTCAAAATCACCTTGCTCACCTCTAGTCTCTGTACTATAGAAGTCAGAAGGAAGTGATGAGACAAAAAACACCTAATTATCTCAAACTACTTTCGTCTGACCTACATCCCTGAAAATCTGCTCCTAGGACTGGGCCAGGTACCATGACCTGTTAGCATTTATGAGAGCTAAGCAGAGTGGGCTTTCACACCCTCATCGGGCAATTGAAATTACGGTCTCCAAGTTTCTAACAGCATGTTTGGGATAGCACGAGACCTGCCAAAAACATCTGTGTTTTTAAATGAGAATTATTCTGTTGGCAGGGGAAAAAAAAACCACCAAGGTCTTGTAACCAAGAAATATGATTATTGCATTCAGAATTGTCATTTAATGTGTTTAATACTCAGCCTGTTCTTCAGCACTTCAGAAGTTTGACACCACAGTGATTAGAGAATGAGGTCAATTTGTATCTGTTGTGATTATAATGGGGATATAATATATCTGCCTTGGTTCATCCAGGCATTGGGATGGCTCATGAAAGCCCAAATATAAGACTTTAGCCACAAATATAACTTTGAAACTTCCCCCAGATTCCTGCTAATTGTCATGTGGTTAGCCTCTCTGTTGGTACCCCGATCTCTGCCTGCCACAAGTCTACCCACATTGCAGACTGGGATCCTTTAATAACAAGGATGACCGGAGCCAGTTCTATATAATGTCAAAGCTACCCATCTAATTAAATCAGGAGGCCAAATTGCTTTCCTTGTACGATATTAGTTATGTGATTTTTGCTTTTCATGAAGTTGACAGATCTGGTGGTCAATAGAACTCAAATTCCAAATTATTAAAGTGTTTGTTGTAGCAAGGAAAGCCTGTGAGGCTGGATGTTGTGTCCCTCCTTTGTGCCTACAAATGCTGACAAACTTGTTACTTAAAAGTACTATTAATGTTAAAGCCACTTAACTGTGAGGCTTCTTGTAACAAAGGATAAAGTGATTAACTCGATATCTCCACTTCCAAACTATCTAATGTTATACTATCCTGCTCCAAGCTCACCCTGCCAACCAATGCCTACATAAAATTATGCCCATCATCATTCTGCGTTTCTTAATATTTGTTTTCTTTCAGCTCTGTCTGGGTCCATCCCTTGTTTTGTGTATCATTCTTCCATAGCTGGAGTAATAGACAGTAGTTAAAGTCTAGGAAGAAACTTCCCTCTGGACACACAGGAAAGATGTAGGACCAGGAAAGTGTACCAAGTCCGCATGATGAGCACTTCACAGCATTGTCTTAGGAGGTGAGGTCTTTAAGACTAGAGCTTTCAGTGAATCTCTGAGAGACCAGTGAAGTCCTTCTAAAATGCATGCCCAATTTAGCTACTCAACCTCGTCTCCCATAAGTGTTCACCAGACATTACTTCAATTAGGCTGCTTTGAGCAAACAAGAGAATAATTGTTTCAAGGGTAAGCAGAGCACTAAGAGGGACCCTGTTGCTATAGCAACTATAAGCCACATGTTGTTACAGGGTCTCAGTATGAAGTGAAGGAAGATGGTCACAGTCCTAGGATTGCTTTACATAATAACCATGCCCATGACCCAGCTTTTGAACAGGGCATATTCAGGGACAACTTGGACCTTGAAGTTATAAGAGTATGATACTGACATCCTTTCAAACATCCGAGATACTAGATCTCAAGCAGATGTCATACCCTAAGGCCTCTGAGTTCTCATCTATAAAATGGGTTGATACTTATAGAAACCATGTACATGATAGGGAAGTTTGAAAATTAAACAAGTTGATGTTAATATAGACAGCCTATCATGAGGCTGTGAGCCCATTTTTGTGGTTTTCAACATCACGGAGACTAGTTTAAAGTCTACTTTTTGTTTTAGACATTCCTAGAGATGTGGAGTATTCTGTGAGGTATGAGTAAAACATGTTGTATAAATAGAAAAAAATCAAGTCAATGTTTAAATACAAAGTATTTCATAAACAATACATGTCTTATAACATGATACAAGTCTTGAATTAAAATTGTTACCTAACTGTAGGACGAGATGGCTGTGGAAGCAGATTCTACAGGGGCTTTGTGATGAAGCTTGGTCACATTTCTCTTTCTTTACGTCAGCATCCTATAGCTCAGATGAGTTACATTGTTTATATCACTAAGATGCATATTACTGTTGATTATAAACTTCGAGAGCAGAAGAAACAAGCCTATGGCTTTTCTTCCTTGTGAAAGTTTTGCACACCAGCCCTGGCTTTTCCAAGTTCACTCACAGCTTTACAGTGGGTAGAAGGCCTTGAGCAGAGGTCAAAGGCAGAATGCTCTTACTGTCTTTGGTGAGGTGGAGTTTGGCTGGCCTTTTACTTGCCTTAACTCATTTCCCTTGATCAAAGGCCGACTACAGATAAGTAATTGTTGGGCTTTATTAAGGCGACTCTTGTAGCTCTGTTGCTGCAGGATCTTTCAGAGTCTTCTGGCTCTTCTTTGAGTTAGGCAGTGGCATGAAGTACACATCTGAGAAGACTGTGGTGTGGTCTTCTAATTAAAGTTCTCCATAAGGAAAAGGAAGGCTTGGGGTTGTGAAAAATCATAGCTAGAGAGATATGGTTCTAGATACTCTTTAAGACCCCTAAAGGGCTGAGGATATGACTCAGTGGTAGAGTACTTGTCTCTCACGCACAGGACCTTGGGTTTGCTCCACAGTAACAAGAGAGGATAAAACGTTAAACAAAGGAGAAAGTAAACACCTTTTTCACTGCCACATGGGGTTTTTAAATGCAAATACATCTGTTTCATTTTGTGGGAATATGAATATACACAAAATTATTAAGACATAAACACACACACACATGCACATTCACATACACTTGCACACACACACACATGTGCACACTTCCTTATTCCCCCGTGCATGGTATCTGATGTGTCAAGGGATGTCAGAATTACAATACTCAAAACAGATCAAAAATAGCAAAATCAGTTCATACAATGATGCTGGACTCTTAAGTCAGTTCTAGAAGCGCTACCCACCTGACTCATCCTGATATATCTAGACTAAGGGAAGCAGATTAAGGGAAAGCCCTCCTAAGATTAGAAAAGAACCGCTAGAAACATAGGACTGGAAAGCCAGTCAGGTCCTCCCCTCCCCTGCTGCTGCTCCAGCTCCATGCTTTTGCTGTGTGTTCTCACCACTTTTGTCTCTCGGTGCTGGTTCCATTTGTTTTCTGTTCATGCTAATTAATTGTGCAAATAAGTGGGCTGATGGCATATGCCTATGTATCTATACAATGTATTCTTTTTTATCACATTCACACCCTCTACTTTTATTTTTTCTCTCCATCCTTTCACATTCCTAAAAGAAATCCGCCAATAATTGCATAGAAAAAAAAAAAAAAAAAAACCCAAACAAACAAACAAGCCTGCATTTCTCATTTGAGAGAAAACATGCAGTATTTTTGAGCCTGGTTCCTTTTGCTTAACATGATGATCACCAGTTGCTTCCGTGTCCTGTACTTGGTGTGGTTTTCTCCTTCTCTGTGGCTGAATAATGCTCTGTGGCTGCATCTATACTGTATTTTCCTTATCCGTGTGTATATTGATGGGGACCTAGTCTGATTTCATAGCTTAGTTACTGTAAATAATGCTACAGTAAACATGGCTATAAAGGTGATTCCCAATAAGCTGACTCATTCTTTTGGATATGTACCTGGAAGTGGCATAGTGGACTCCAGCACAGGTTTTCATGAATTTTAGCACATGGCTACAACTAAGCTGTGTTTCAACTTTCTGAGCAAACAGTGGATCAGTTTCCATACTGGCTAGCCTTTACCTCCATACCATCAGTCCCTTGTCTTCCTGTATTCTCTCAGGTTCTCAGTGTATCACACTAAAGTTTCAATTTCCTCATCAATAAAAAGAGAGCACGATAGCCCTGTTTCATGGGTCAGTTCATTTGATGGCATCAGTTCAGCAATATAGCTATTGTGTTATTACTGTCTCAATAACAGGAGCAGCTCAAACCATTCTGCCCATTGTTTATGGGTAGTTCCTGAGGACTTCTCTTTTACCTCCTTCCCAAAGTCAGCCATTCTTGCTGGGGACCCTAATTCCCTGACCGAAAGGAGAGAAAACTGGCAGAATGTAACTAACATGCATAGCATCACAGGAAGTTGTTATTATTTGGGAACTGGTTAGGTTGGGGTTCCTGTACAGGGCTGACAAACAGTGGAGCTGTCACCATCCTTTGCCTGCACTGATCTCTTCTTCAGTCAAGTCTTTATATGGCTGGATCTATCTCAACATTCTGTCTTGGATGAAATGTCACCTCTGCAGAAATGCTTTCCACAGTCACCCTCGTTTCACAGCTCTCTGGCTTAAACACTGCACAATGTTTCTGAGTGTTTGTGCTTTAGGACAGTTGTCACAAGCTGGAATTACCTTGTTTGTTTAGCTCTCATCTGTGATTATTATCTGTATCTCAGCAAAATAATGTAAACCCCTGAGAAGAGAATTCTTCTTTCTTTCTTGTGTGCGGTATCCTCTACATCAGGTGGAGTGGGCACTAAGTACATCATGAGTAAATAAGAGCATCAGTCTCCTCCTTTCCGGCATGCTTGAGACAACCTCCATGAATGCAATGACAGCCACTGTCCTGACTCCACCAATGACAAGGTCTTAAAGGGTTATTCCCTCCTCACAGCAATATAAATATGTCATCTAGTCAGATATAATCTTCACTCTGTTTTCACAAGATCTAGTATTTGTAATCTGAAAGTAGACTTTGAAATTATACAATGGAGATATTCTTGGACCTCAAATGCTCTTTTAGGAAGCTGCATGAAGGCACTGCATTGTCTCAGGGAGAAGATATCTCTTGTCTTACATTTGAACTCCCAAATCCAGTTTCAAGAAGAGAGAAATATCCAGAAGAGTATCCATGAATGTGTTGGTCATGGGATTCTCAAACTGGCTCCTGGAAAATCCATCAGTGGGAATTAAGTAGAGACCATAAGGAATGCTGAAGTAACGTTTCTAAACACAGGGTCAAAGTTAACAAGAGACTTCTCTTTTGCATTTGATGCGGGGGTGGAGTCTCAGGAGCTGCTCCCCTATTCATTCTGGAGTATTGTCTGGTTTGGTCTTGTATAGATCTTGCATAGGCAACTATGTCTGCTGTGAATTCAGGAATACTATTTTATAGCAGACATCCCCAACCTCTGGCTCTTAGAGTCTTTCAATACCCTTTTCTATGTTTTCTGACCCTTTATAGAGAGGAGTTGTGATTTAAGTGTCTGGATTATGGTTTATTATTCCACAATAACGTGTACTTTGCATTTTGACTAGTTGTGAATCTCTGTATTAACCATCAATCACTCCAAAAATGATCTTTGGATAAGGCATGAGAGCTGCATTAATTTATGGGTATAGAATAAATATTTAGAGGCAGGCTCTATCAGAGAGCTTCTACTTCTACTTCTACTAGTGTCTTAAACTGGAACTATGAAGTCTTCTATTCCCAAGTATATTGAAATTTGAGATGTTTTGTAACTCAGGATTAAACTCAAATACAGATATTAGGACTCGTAGAATGCAAAACCTGAAAAGAAGGGCTGAGAAATAGTTTGGTAGTTATAAGACCAAACTGCTCTTAGAAAAGGCAGGAGGTGAGGTTGAGACACAGACATGGTAGAATACTACCTGAGCCTGGTCTTTCTTTGTGAGATATTCTTCTTTAATTTAAACTGGCCTATACAGATGGCAAGAACCAAGTGAAAATTGCTCTACATGCTCCATTTCTGATTTTCCCATCTTGTCCATGAAAAGGAACCTCTTGTCTTTCTGACTGCCAGCCCCCAATCATCCTCTTAGAGTGAAATACACAATAGCTTCTGTTTGCATTGGTGGCTGCTGTATTCAAGACCAGCTTTTGCCTCTGGAACTTCACTTGGTCCATCCTCCAACAGTGAGGTAGTGACAACAGGTTTAACCAACCCCTCTCCAAATACACTTTAAAAGCTGTTTTCTTTCTCAAATATGTTTAATAAAGGGTTAAGATATATCACAAATGATGCTGTCAGTGTGTGAATCTCGACTATCCAGAGAAACGTGCAAAAAAGAAAGAATGGATTTTCTGTTCATGGTTTGATCAATACAGGAAATTCCTAATAGACTGAATTGGTCAAGGCTAGGACATTGTAATGGTTTAGACTGGGGCAGATGTGTTATAGAGCAAACTTCTTCAGTTTTTAGGAATATTCGAGCTTCATCTAAGATAAATTGTTATAGAAGAAAATGGGACAAGTTCCCTTAGGCATTTTGTCTTTTACTTATGAGGAAAACTGAGGTAAGTGATTGACAGCTTTGCTGGAATGAAGAAATAATACATAGAAGCTGCAGGATCCCAAACCACAGAACACTTTCATAAAGACATTTACTTCACACATGTTTAGGCTATTTTCCCCATACAAATAGGAAACATATCAAATCCACCTGGCTTACTTAAAACTTAAAAACACTTTCACTGTTTTTAACCCTTTGTGAATGATTGTTTTTTGTTTTGTTTGTTGTTTGTTTGAGTTTTGCTTGTTTTGTTTTCCAAGACAAAGTTGCTCTGTGTAGCTCTGACTGTCCTGGAATTAGCTGTGTAGACCAGACCGGCCTCGAACTCAGAGATCCGCTTGCCTCTGCCTCCTGAGTGCTGGGATTAAAGGTATGCTCAGACTTGGTGAAACTTCCTTTGTGTTCTTAAATGGGGCATTCCTGAGTGTCTGTGACAGTCTTCTATGGCTTCCTTAAAGTCTCAGGGCCTCATTCTAACCCTGTCTCAGACATTTCTCAGTGGCATCAGCTCTTTCCTTCTGGGGGCACTTTAGTGTCCACGCTCACATATTTTGCAGGTTAAGATGTTTCTATGTGCAGCTTATAAAGCTGCTATACTCAAATGGCAGAACTGCAGTTTCTTCAGACACCTCTGGCAATGGGTTGGCCAGGCATTCCAGACCCTGTGTCTATTTACATGACCATTGTTCTTCTACTCCAAGAATTACATTGACTTCTTTCCTGTTTGCCTAGAAAATTGAGGGTGGCTCTTGGGGGAAGTCACACTGTCACTTTTAGTAGTCTAAGTTGTTCCAATACACTTCCGCTGCTGAGGACAATGACCCATGGTGGTCCTTTTCCTCTGGAATTTTTGCACACTTTGTTCACAGTTTGTTTAAGCTGTCATAGGCTGCCAGCAAATCCACCACAAAGTTGGAGTCTCAAAACAGCAAAAATTCATTATATCACAGTTCCCAAGCTACAAATACAAAAATCAGAGTGTGGGCATAGCTGCATGTGCCATGGAGGCTGTTAGGAGAGTCCTTCCTTGTCTCTCTTGTTAGTTGTGGACATTTTTATTCCCAGTCTTCATCCGGGTGAGTGTATCGTCACCCATCTGTGTTTATCTTGTCAAAGGACCTTTGACACATGGCCCACTGAGGTAATATAGAATGATTTCATCTTAAGATCCTTAATGTAATTAGATCTACAATATCCCCTTGTTTTCCAAATAAGGTAATGTTCACATTGACCTAGAAATGCCTCTGAGGGTTATTATTCCACTCACTGAAAAGCAGCAAATTCAATGAGAAACAGTTATAGAACAGATATGATTAACTTGCCCAAACTCCTAAGAACTGCTTGGCCTCAGTTTCTCATTAGCTTTTCTTCCATTCAAGTAAGACTTTGTTATTTGACATCATTTTCTCTACTTTCCAGTCACAGAACTGACATTTATAGTAGCCACTTCCCTCCTATAATCCACAGTGGTCCCATTGTGTGGTTTGGATATTGAATGTTCCTCATAGGCTTATGTTTTAAACACTTGTTATCCAGCAGGTGGCACTGTTTTTAGAAGACTGTGGAGCCTTTAGAGGCAGAACCTCACTGGTAGAAGTAGGTCACAAAGGATAGGCCTTTGAAGACCACAGCCAACCCTTGATGTTGCTCACATACTCTCTGCTTCCTGGTTTATTAGGAAGTAAACAGCACATACTCCCACTACCATAAACTTCACCATCCCTTCCTCACCATGATGGACTTAATGGACTTAAATCCTCTGTAAGGATTTCTTCTTCCTCAAGGTGTCCTTTAGGTTCTCTGTCACCACAACATAAAACGTACTAGCACGACAGCACTCTTTCTATAAATTCTCTCATCTCTTTACTCACTTGTGTTTTTATGCAGAAGTTTAGGATTTCAAGTTTTATACAATTTTGTGGGACAAATCTCAATAGAGAAAATTCATCACATGTTCCTATTAAGATCTAAAGTTAAAAATTAATCTGGGTCCTGTAACTGAGAGTACTAGCAGAATATTTAAAGATTTGGTTCTGGGTAAGAAAGAGAGAAGCTCTCCTGCATCACGTGCACCATGTGCTGAAATGCTGCCAGAGGACACTGATGCACACAGAATTATTGCAACTCCATAAGTTGTTTTATCACCATCTCTGTTCACACAGTAGTTTGTTGGATTGGAAAACTAATTTTGTCCTGAAATAATAATTATTTATGGGTGTGGTTCTTGTGTAGATATAACCCTCAAAAATCTTTTATTGTATGCAATAGTACAAGTGGTAGAAAATAGGAATAGCATCTTTTATTTCTGTTGTCTACCCTAATAATAATCATGGTTTTTGTAAGGAAATATTAAAATAATAAATTAATAGCCCACTTTATAAATGGCCCATAGTATCCAACATTTAAAAATAGCATTTAGAAATAGTCATTATATAAATAAAATAACTACATAAAACCAAGACATATTTGCATCCATACAGGATACTGGTAGGTGTTTCCCCCTGAATTTCATTTAGACTATTGTATAAACAATGTTTTGTCTTCAGATGATCCTAAACTCAGCTCTCACTTGGTTTTCCAAGACCAGACACTTAATCTTTCTGAGCATTATCTTCTGATCTGTAAAGACAGCAGGGTAGCTCAGATGATAAAATGATAAATCCGTTGACATGCTGTTTTTATTTATAATATTTGTTGCAGTCTGGTTTTTCTACTGCAATTTCTTGAGACTATATTTATTCCAATTAATCTAATCAGTAATGGTAATGATATGACCCAGCCCATGCGGGCAGTTAACAGGGTCTACAAGGGAAAGAGTGGGGATAGAGGGGCAAGAGATGCAAAGAATGGAGACAAGACAGGGTGTCTGATCAAGTCCCATTTATTGAAAGAAAATCATGGGTATATAAGCAGAAGCAGGGGAATGCAGCTGAAGACACTTTACCTGAAGACACTTTACCACAAGTGCCTTGCAGCTGGGGGCACTAAACAACAAGTCCAGGATATGTCTGAGAAAAACAAGATGTTTATTAGAGTGCTCAGGTGTTGTGGGCTATTGAAAAACAAGTCTCTTGTCAGGGTATGTGGCCTGAGATGGCTGCGAAGATGATAGCTGCTTTCTGCTAGGACTTGGCTCCCAACAATAATAGTATTAGGAAGTTGATTGACAATCTGTATCTTGGACTTTGGTCTTCATTCTGGTTGCAAATGATACTATGTAAATTAATTTTTCAGCTGTTATTTGATTTCTTGGTTAAGTGATATGGGATACACAGAAATGAGTATATAATGTTCCTGCACCCCTGGGGTTCTGAAGCATTGTAAAAATATAGACAGACAGACATGTTTGCATATAGACATAGATAAGATATGAACCCAAGGATGAAAGCCTTCACTCTGATTGATTCTGCTCTTGAGGAGCTTTTTCAAACAAGCACCTGCTTCTGATGACAGTGCTTCTGATGACAGTGGTCCATTCTGTGAGATTGGAAAAGAAAGATTCACCAAAAATAAGTGTACCCACAGCCATAAATAAGTACATGCCAAGATATTCACCAATGGCATTTGCCATTAGAGTTACAGACAGCACTGTATACAGATAAAAATGTATTGCTCCCCTAATCATTATAAAAGGACTTTTCCCCACATTTTCTCTAGTTTGAAAGGAGACTCTTATAAAGTCTTGGAAATGGAAATCATATAAAAAATAAAAGAAAAGAGATTTTGGCTATTTTTTGTTCTATAAGTTTTTATATTTTCTTAAATGAATGCTTTAAAAACCATGCCCACAGTAGTTGGGCAGTTGTGGTGCACATCTTTAATCCCAGCACCAGGAATCAGAAGAAGATGAATCTCTGAGTTCCAGGCCAGTCTTGTCTGTGGGGAGAGTTTTAGGACAGACAGAACTATACAGAGAAACCCTGTTTCAAAAAGACAAAAGAGAAGAGGAAAAGGAGGAAGAGAAGGAGGAGGAAGAAAAGGAGGAAGAGAGAGGCAGGAAAAAAGGAGGAGGCAGTGGTAGGAAAGAAGAACAGGAGGAAGAGGAGGAAGAGGAAGGGAAGGGGGATGGGAAGGGGGCAGAAGACCCTTACCAACAGCAACCGCAGTAAAAAGGTCTATTCTTTTTTAGGTGTCTGGAGGTACTGTTTTCATCAGGCTTTCTTTATAGATGCTAAATATAACTAATTCTTGTATTCTGTGAATAAACATTAAAAGAAACAAGTTCTACAGGATAAATATGCTCTATTGTTTTAAACATCACAAGAGAAGATTTGGATTTCTGACCTCTAGTAAGACACAAATTTTCAATTAAATCTTCCTGAAAAATAAAATCACATGAGGAGTTCCTCCCCCTGAGACAGGGTTTAAACATAATTTTGGGTTCTATAGATGAAGTTTTGAGGACTTCTTTCTTACTTGTACAAAGGCACATCAAATGTTCTTACAAGTTACGTGGCCTTTGGAACCTTTGGACTGTTTTCTCTGAATGAAAGATTCTGCAAAAGAAAGTCAATCATTTAAGAAGGTGAATGTGAGACATGATGATGGGTAAGAAGTTAACATGAGTTTGATCATTTGTGACACACAACTTGCCATGGTGAATAAGGACTCAGTGAGCAAATGGTCAGACAAACACAGGTGACTGTGAGTGCTGAGCCATTTACTCACATGAACCAACCAAGTGATCTGCTTGGTGACAATCATTAAATAATTCAACAAATTATTAAGGTGGTTCAATCCGGGTTAGACCTAAATTTTATGTGCTTTTAAAAGAAGCCTCAAATATCCAAAATAGAAAATAAATATTATTCATCAATCACTTAGAATTACCAACTTTTTTCAAAAGAGGCCAGAAGGGGTTGAGTCACCTGGAGCTGGAGTTACAGGATGGGGATACAGTATTCCATGAGTGCTGGGAAGCCGACTTGGGTCCTCTAGTAGAGAAAGAAGCACTCTTAACTGCGGAGCCATCTTTACAGCACTGATTACCTATTTCTAGATTACTGGTATATCTTCTGCCTTTTGTGTATGTTTATATATGTTCTTGTAAATATTTAAACCTAGATTTTCATATATATATATATATATATATATATATATATATATATATATATATATATCACTGAGCTCATCATCAACTTAAAACATTAGGATAAAAGGAGTCTTTGAGGTCTTCTTATCAAAGGTCCACATATTTTCAAGTCATGAAAGCTTTTGTTAAAATAAATGTTTCATGAGACTTTCACTTGTGTATGAAATACATCAAAATCCAGCTGTTCTGGTTGAAGTAAGAGTCCAGCTCTTAGAGGCTCCACAAAACAAATTTGTCCCCACCTGGACAGACAACTGGGCCTCGTGATACACTGTATAAATACCACTTAGTGACCTTGTCAGTTCACATGTGACTAAGCCAATCAGTGCCCCTAAGACAAGGGATATGTCTTAGACTGAAGCCAACATGCAGAGAAATCAAGCCACCTATGGAACTTCTAGTCTGACACTTTGATTCCCTTGTGACAATCTAATGATTATTAAAACATTTGTTTGGGTTTGTTGTGAAAATATTTCATAGGTCTCAATTTTTCATCAAGCATCTAAAACATGGGTCCTTGCTCTAAAGTAACCTGGGAACTCTTCCCAGGTTGCCCTTAGACTATGAAAGTGCCAGCTGACATTTTAACAAGTTTGCTGGTTATCCTGTATATTGACAGTATAGGAATACGCAGCAACTGTTTCTGTCCCCCACACTGTGGCACCAGGAAAAGCATGGCAAGTGACTTCTATAAGTCAAGCTTCTTTGAAGACACAGACCAATTGTAATATAGATAAAGAGATTTCTTTTTTTGAAGAATAAGGGGGCCACCAGTCTGGCTCAGAGGGTAAAGGCACTTACCTATTGCCAAGCTGATAACCTGAGTTCCAGTCCCCAGGGTCCACTCGGTAGAAGGAGAGAACTGACTCATCCAAGTTGTCACAGTCTTACAGCAATATGTGTTCACCTCCCACACACATAAAAATAAATATGTGTAATTATATTTTGTTTAAAGAATGAGGTTCCCAGGGTTATGGAAGTTGAAATTTTCAACATCTGCAGTCTGAAGGCCTGAGAACAAGGAGAGCCAGGAGAGTAAACTGTAGTTCTGAGTATGCATCTTGAGACAAGAGATGGCTAATGCTAGTTGTTATAAGAAGTCCGTCTGACTGCAGTTCAGAACAGACCACTCCAGAACACATGGTTCCAAGGGGGAGGAGGTTTATTCAG
The DNA here is from genome assembly GCA_030674055.1 of Rhabdomys pumilio. NCBI lineage: Eukaryota > Metazoa > Chordata > Mammalia > Rodentia > Muridae > Rhabdomys > Rhabdomys pumilio. The sequence continues at coordinate 11,824,429 of JANHMN010000024.1, forward strand.
GAGATAGGACAAAGGTGGGGAGAAGAAGGTAGAAGGATAAGAGAGAAGAGAAGTAGAGGCCGGCCATGACCACGTGGAGAGAGACGAAGGGGAGGGACAGAGAGGCAAGAGGGTAAGAGTAAGAGATCAAGAGATTAAGAGAGAGAGGAGGGGGCAAGCAACCCCTTTTATAGTGGGCCAGGCCTACCTGACTGTTGCCAGGTAACTGTGGAGGTGGAGTTTAGACAGAATACTAACATTCCCCCGTTTTTGGTTTAATTAAAAAAGAAAAATTAGAAAGAGGTGACGATGAAGCAGGAATAGGGACATTGTGATATCTGTCTACTTCCTGTTGGCATTGGGGGCGACATGTCTCTAGGGGAACTTAGAAGAATGGGTATGAGGGATGTTTGTTCGGTCTTAGGAGAATTGGCTGTTTCCTGCTGTCCAGGGTCTATGGAGCCATCTGAGGATAGGTCAGAAGGAACAGGTCCAGTAGAAGCAGCTGTGTATGTGACAGGAGATGGAGCATCTGGAGGTTGCTTCTCTGGAGCTGTTCTGGATGTGCCTGGACTCGACAAGATGTAGGGAATAAGGTTAAGTACATTTGGGGGAAAGAAAATTTTTCTAAGATGTACATTTGAAACCCAGAGGGATCCCACCCTTTGGAATAGGCAAGTGGGAACTTTAGGCAGATGTACTTATCTGGATGGCATCTATTTGGTCCATGAGAGGTAGATCTGAGTGGGTTTCCTGTAGCTTGTAAGTTTACAAAAGAGATAACAGCATGCGTTAACAACACAAGCAGTCTTTAAGATGAACCTTTGTTGGATCGTATAGTGGAATGTTTTATTAGAGGTAGGCAAGTTTATAGGAACTCGGATGATATTAGGACAGTGGCATAGCAAGAAGAGGAAATATGAAGCATTTAATTGATGGCAACTGAGTTTAGCTAATGAGGTAACAGACAATATCTGGGAAAGCCTAGCTGTCAGTGTAGTCAGAAGTCTGAAAGAGTAAACAATAATCTACCAGTTATATATTATTTTAAAAAATGACAGAGTCCACTAGCCAACAGTTCCTGTGGTGTCCATAGTCTCTTGGGCGAAGTCAGTTTGGCTTCCAAGCACAGAAGACGCAGGGCTTTTTCTCTGAAGAATGGATACGTGTGACATGAGAAATGACTTACCTTGGTTTAGCCAAGTCATTTGACTCAGGGCATCCAGTTTTGTCCACCACATTAGTGACAATATCATCACATACAATCCAGGCTGTATCTTCTAGGTGTCCAAGTCTTCTGAAACCATCTTGGGTCAGTTGTTACAGGCTTTGGGAATTCTGTCGGCCATAAACTTAAATATAGTATTAGCAGACTTCTGAAAAGACTGAGAGTCATAAGAATTGGTTGTAACTGAATAGAATTTAATAGCAGTAGTAAGGATCTATTAAGACAGGATAGGAACGAGTCTTAAGTAGCTTTGGCAGGTTCTGTAGGTAGAGAAAAGTACATTTTAGTATTAGCAAGGAAACATTTGGCTAGGACCAGAATAAGAAAGTTGGCAATAGTGGTATACGATCAAATAGCTGACAGGTTGGGGCTATGGGCCCACAGCTGAGGGCATAGTTGGTGCAGGTCGGGTCACTGTGGCGGTAGGGTGGGACTTCCTATTAGCAGCTGGAAGTCACTGCCCAGTGCCTTTGGTGGCTAGAATCTGTAGTGGGCAAGGAAAAGCAGACACAAGTCCTGTATCACAGCAGCATTTGTGCTAGTGGCTCTTGTGGCAGAGGGCACCGCTAACACTTTACAGGTCACGGGCAGAGAGGGAGAGAGAGTCTCCCTCGAGTGTGCAGGCAGCCAAGCCCTTTGTGTGGGTGGTTGCTCACGTGTGGAAGCAAATCCCAGAGAGGGTCCCTGGCAGAATGTAAGGAGTAGACCCAGAGCAGAGCTAAGGAACACAGGGGAAGGGAGCAAGCAGGGTCTCGGACCAGCTGCTTTTCAGGCAAACCGGCTGAGCCAAATGGTCACAGTCGGCAAATGATGGAGGAGGGGGAGAGGCCTACATTAGCAGGCAGTGGACTGACCCAAGGGGAGACATGCTAGGGACTAGAGCTTGGAGCCAGTGCTCCTGAGAGAGAGAACAGTCTGTCAAGGCCCGGCCTAGGGTACTCAGCTGCGAGAAACTGTCTCAAGAGGAGAGGGAAAGTGTCTCACCCAAGAGGAGCTCTAGAAAGAGGGTCAGGGAAGAAAAGGGTTAGCTTTGAGCTCAAGAAATCTTTCTTGGGACCATGCGGATGGTTACTCTGATCAGTGGCGGGTGGCTAAAATGTAAACCGGGGGTGGAGAACAGGCAGAACACGTGGAGGGATTAGAGCGGAAGTAGATGAATGCTTGGATATAGGAAACCTCTTTCCATTTACCAGACTGCTGTATGTATGTATGAAGACCCTTTAAAATGACTGGGTCTAGCGTGCCATTAAGTGGCCATTTTAACCCGTTATCTAGAGGGTACGGAATCCAGACCTTATTGCAGAGATGTATCAATTTGGAAGGTCTCAAATCAGGCGTTAATTTTAGAGATCTGAAGTTTTTAAGGAGACAACCCAGTAGGGTGTCTGGGGGTGTGGCTGAAGACAATGTAGCGCCCATTGAGTGACAGGGGAGGGCTTACAAATCTATTCCTATCGGTGTCCCAATAGAAAAGTCGGTAAGAAGTCAGGCAACAGGCTAGGTAACCAGGTCGACACGAGATTACCTAGGGGCCTTGAGAACTCCTGGACGTCTCGGAAAGCAGTTTAACCTGGTACCAGGATTTCCAGCAGCTACAAGAGCTCAGAGCTGGGAGGGAGACTGTAAACTGCTTTCAAGGGGGGGAGTCACCCAGCAGCCAATGCCCTAAGTAGTAGTTCAGTTAGGAGGCCAGTCATAGGGATCGGGCAGACAAATGCCAACACCTCTCAGCCCAGGGAAGGCTGGCCAGGCCTTATCTGGGCATCTAGGGTCCCTCCCACCAGTTGGAATCTCCTTACCAATCAATATGCCGGTGTGTGTTTACAGGCTTATGCAGTCTGGTATCAGGAAAATGGAACCTCGAGGTCTGTGTGGGCCTGTCTGGCTGCCTAACCCACGTGGCGAAATGCCACGTGGTGGGCCGAAGCCTGAACAAGTCTGCAGCAGCGGTGGAAATTTACACGATCTGTGTAGAGACGATGGTGGTGGAGGTAGAGGCAAGCCACGTGGCGTTGGTCCTGCCCGGCCACAGCAGCTAGTGGCTGAAGCCGGCAGCACAGAGGTTCCCGAAGTATTCGAACTCGGCCAATGCACCAGTGTTAGTTGTTATAAGAAGTCCGTCTAACCACAATTCAGAACAGACCACTCCAGACCACACAGTTCCAAGGGGGAGGAGGTTTATTCAGGAGATAGGGCAAAGGTGAGGAGAAGAAGGTGGAAGGATAAGAGAGGAGAGAAGTAGAGGCCTGTCATGACCACGTGGAGAGAAAGGAACTGGGGGAGGACAGGGAGGCAAGAGGGTAAGAGTAAGAGATCAAGAGATTAAAAGAGAGAGGAGGGGGCAAGCAACCCCTTTTATAGTGGGCCAGGCCAACCTGGTGGTTGCCAGGTAACTGTGGGAAGGAGCATACCTGGCTGTTGCCAGGTAGCTGTGGAGGTGGAGTTTAGACAGAATACAAACAGCTAAGGCCCTTCCCCCATTCTTTATTCCTCCCCCCCCCCACTTTCCATTTCATTTGGTAGATCCATGAAGGAATTGGTGCCTTTGTTCTAGATGGTTTTGGGGACTAATTAACATGTTATGGGCATTTGAAGGAAATGCTACCCGAGTAGAAGTTCTTGTCCTTTTCAAGGACATTTGCATGTTGAGTATACAGTTCTTGAGCCTTGTGTTCAAAACTTGAATGAGTTGGATAAAGTCCATCATGGGAAAAGCCCTGTGATTTACTCTGTTTAGGTCAAACTCACCTGCTCCCTTTGACCAGAAGCAGCATCACTTGTGGTAATAGGTCACCAAATACCTTATCTCATATGCCCTAGAAAATTTGAAAGACTCATTGTCAAAAGCCTTGAGTAAGGAGGAATAGTCTTAAGACAGTGTTTGTGACACTAAAGAATTGCCACAAACTGAAGAACCTACCAGGTACTCATCAGAGCACCCACTTTTCAAAGCCCATTCTAAGCCCATGTGTTTGTACATGCAGTCTTTCTGATAACTTATAGATGTGACTTTCATGTTGCTTTCCAAGGAAGCTATTGCTCAGATGGGAAGACAAAACATTTTGATCACTAATTTCTGTTAGGGAAGAAAAGAGTGTTCCTGAATATTTTATAATAGTCATAACTATATAGTTCATAACTATAGTATAACTATATAGTTCATAACTAGTATAACTATATAGTTCATAACACATTTGGGGAGACAGGGAAAGAAAAATTATAAGGCCATTGTGTCTTGTGATTTGGCAGCAAAAATGGCATACTGTTGGTAGCTCTTTACTTGGTCTCAGTGGCACGGTAAGAGAATGTCAGTGTCATGCATTCATCCAGAACCAGGGTCCCAGGGCTTGGAGGTGGATCAAAGGCTGGTTTCTCTTTGGAGGAAGTTGATCATTCAACATTAATGGAGGGTCCAACCATTTCTCCCTAGAAGCTGCTTCAGAATGTAATAGCCTAGAGGAATCCAAGCCCTTGCCATATTTGACAGGCAAATGCAGAGCATGAGTACTCTAACGATCAATTTTAAAGGACTTACTGCTGTCCTGGTTGGTCTAACTTTGTCTCTTGGGCATGTGATTTGGCAAAGAGCCGTAACTCACTCAGTTCCTTCACTTGCTTCAAATGATCTAATTTTCCACTGACCTAGAATGTCTCTGACCCAGAACAGACCTTAGCCCAACAGAGAACAAGTGAGCTTGGAGGTAGGTGAATTAAAATATCATGTCGCTTTAATTCTATGTTATAATGTATATTTGTACAAGGATTCTTCTTACTTAGTAAACACTGGGATCTGGGAAGGAGGGGAACATAAATCATCCCTAGGCTAGCCTGTAAGAATCTATAGCTGGTAAATTTATTTTAACATTAGATTAAATTGGTAGTCTAAAGCAGAAATTGTAAAGTCAATAAAGTACCTCTCAATTATGGAAAAACTACATGCATCGTGGCTCCGAACCTGATTATAAAGGCACAATATCAAGTTTTAGAAAAAGGTTATTCTGAGTCCCTTCTCCCTTCCGTAACCCCTCTAGTCTAGCCCCCTCTACCTTCCATACCCTCCCTTACACCCACCAGGGAATTGGCTTGTTTGTGCTAGACTGGGTGATTTGGGAAACATCTAAGTTACACAGTGCTATATGGGCCAAAGGAAGATGGAGGCCACCATTAAAATAAAAGAAATTGGTTTTCAGTTTGCTGATGGAGTGATATACACTAGTTTATAGTTCTTTGTCATGGTTGATTGACAGCTCCTTCCATCACCCAACCTTAGCTTTCTGGTAAACAACAACAACAAAAAAATTGAATATCCTGCAGAGTTAGCAACTCACCCAGTAAGTGCTATGGTGGGGAAGGCACAGACCAGAACATGGAACTGGTTTCGGTCTATACTCTACTCTGGTGCTGATGTGGGGAGGGTAGCCAGGGCCAGCTACCAGGAGAGATGTATGTGCAAATGCTAGTCCCTGCTTTTCCTACCCCCACAAATACTCTCTGACCTTCAATTTTCTCTAGTACTTCAATTTTCTTCCATCTGTAGCCAGAAAGTCTCTACCTCACCTTCTCACACTGGTTCTTTCAATACATATTTACTAAGCTCCTACTGTCTACAAGGTGTCCACTTAATGCCAAAGCCTGTCTGTCCTTCCTCCTCACTTTCTTATGAGACTGCTCTGGTAAACCCACAGTTACATTTCCAGTGCTTTTCCTAGAGCATCCATCCGAGTGGTGATTTCCGCATGGTTCACAACATTCTCATCAGGTACCTTCTTTAGAAATTTCCACCTTTCCAGACTTCAAAAGGAGCATCCTTTTGAAGTTTTCCTTCTGACCACTCTCTTTTGAAATTTTATTTTAAAAATCTATTTGCGTATGTATGTGGGAGGGTGGTGTGTCATGTGTTGTAGATACACAAAAAGGCCAAAAGAGGATGTTGGGACTCCTGGAGCTGGAGTTACAGGCAGTTGTGAGCTACTAAGTTGAGTTCTTACTGAGTACAGAATCTGTGTCCTCTGGAAGAATAGTACATTCTCTTAACCACTGAGTCATCTCTCTAAGACCTTTCTTGGTCATTTTCTTGTTTCTCATCTCATTTCTGTTCTTTGGTCAGCACTTCTCTCTTAATTTGACATACTTCCATGGCTTACTTCTCTTCCTGCAGACACCACTTAGACTTGGGGAAACTCTGGGGAATAAATGTCCAAGCTGCATCTCTCTTCTGACTCTAGACATATCTAATCTACTTTTTATATTATACAGTCACATGAACCAATTACCGTAGCTGTGTAACAAGCCAACCTAAAATTTAGAGGCATAAAAAAAATAGTCAGACACTGAACAAGTTTACATCCAAGGATATCTGATCCTGCCACATAATTTCAGATGGGAAGACATAAAGCATCAGGAGACTAGAATCCGTGAATGTCTTCAAGTGGATCTCTGATGGTTGATACTGGGGCCTCATTTGACCCTGTCAGCTGTAATAGTTACAAATGAGTTTCCTTTATGACTTCATACTTTCTTATAATAGGCTAGCCTCGGAGCCATAGAACTTCTCACCTGAAAGCTCAGGACTCCAAAGTTAAGTGCCTAGCTCACAACGGAGAAGCCATATGACATTTTTTTTTCAAGGCATCAGGCCTTAGGAACCACTCAGTGTTCCTTTCACCATTTTGTGTTGGTTACAAGCAAGCCACAGACTGTTCGTATGAGAAGAGGTAACTTCAACTCTATCTTGTGATTAGACAGTGGATGGGCTTCAAGAAGAATGTTGCACAGAAGGTCCAGTCAACACTGGGGAGGGTGATGTATCCCTTTTCTCCCAAGCCCATCCACTCTTTGTGCCTACATACAGATATGTTCTTTTTATTTTTATGCACGTGTCTATATGTGCACCACATGCATGCCCATACCCAAGGAAGCCTAAAGAGGGTGTCAGTTTTCCTGGAACTAGTTACAAGAAGTTATGGAGATCCTGATGGGGAGCCAAACCCTGTCGGTTGCTGGGATCCAAACCTCAGTCCTGTGTTAAGAGCAGCAAGTGCTCTTAACCACTGAGCTGTCTCTCCATCTCTAGCCACTTTTAAATTTTAAATTAGTTTGACTAGTTATTTGAGAATTTTGTAAATGTTTTTATCATTTTCATATCACCTCCCCAATCTTTACAGACCAATCCCTTTCCCTACACACCCAACTTTGTGTCCATTTTTCTTGTATTTAAACCACTAAGACCTAAGTGTGCTGCCCAAATATTCTTGAGCGTGTGGCCTTCTACTGGACCGTGATTGATGCTTCAATGATGACTGATTCTTTTCCTCCCAGAAGGCATCAATTTCCAAGATAGCTCCTTGGCTCGGGGTAGGATTTCATGTCCATCTCCTCTGTCCATGCTGGGATTCGGTCTGGTTTGGGCTTGTATAGATCTTGTGCATGTTATCACAACTGCAATGGGGTTCATGTGTGCAGCTTCCCTGCTGTGTCCAGACACTGTAGCATCTACCATCTCTGGCTTTTACAGTCTTTCTGGAAGGACAGTGTGAGGTATATATATTCTACTTAGAGCTCAATGTTCAGATATTCTCTCAGCTTTGGTCAGTTGTGAATCTCTGTGTTAACTCTCATTTGCAAATAGAAGTTTCTCGGATGAGGGTTGAGAGATGCACTAATCTACAGTACAAAGCTAAGTACTTAGGGGATAGCTTAACACTATGTCCACTTAATACCATTTGTTCCAAGAAGCTATGCTGAAAAACAAAAACAAATGAACAAAAAAAACCAAGGAAAACAAATAGCCTTTCTGAAGTTTGTTGAATCTATAACCTCCCACTATGTAAAGTTCTATGGTTTCTTGATTCAGTGAATATAAGAAGTGCATGACATTTTTAGGTAGAAGCATTTGCTGGGGATGTTCTTTGGTTAGCATAGGTAATTACTTCTCACCAAACATATCTTTTTATACCAATGTGATAGAAGAATAGTTCTGGTTTCAGAGGAGAGCATTGAATGCATTGTCTCTCCTATAGGGGTTACCTTTCTATCTGCGTATAACCCTTGCGAAGTACAGTTCTGGCCAATTTAATCACCACCCACACATGACCTCTCTTTGGTTTTGTTGTCCTGCCTGCTCGGGCTCATCACGTTTTGGTCAGACTCATGCACTGAATATAAGATTCTCCAAAATTGTCCTTCAGTTTACAACAGACACAATTGAAGTATTTGCAGTTAAAGAAATACATTCTTGTGGTGTTTGGTGGTAGTTTTTCATGGTTTTTGTCTTCTGCTCCTTTTCTTTGAATTTTTCTAACTTTCCAGGCAGTTATCATTTGTAGATTCTTGTGGATGGGTTGTGTGTCTTATGTGTCACTGCACCAGAGTTTAGTATTGTTTACATGGTGCATGTGAAATGGGTCAAAATTCCAGTTCCATACCAGTTTGAGAAGACATAGGAACAACTGGAAGGGGTCAGGTTGGAATACAAATTGTTGGCTTGGTGTATGGAAGATTCTTTGAACACGGTCATTCAAACACTAAAATGAGTCACTTGCCTTCAGAGGCATTGAGTGATCTCTCTACATGGGCTTGTTCAATTACTGGACACTGGGCAAGATATAATGACTATTCAAGAATCACTGGAATAAAAATATCTTACTCTTTCAAGATTTTACAATGAAATAGCAGTACTCAATGGCTGAGAACAATATCCTCCAACCCATGGCTGTTGGACTGTGTCTCCAAGCTGGCTGTTACAGCTTCAGGGAGTAATAGACCTAGGAGAGACATCTGTGCACAACAGTTTTAGTAAGTATGGCTGGACCACAAGAAAAAAAATAGAGAGAAATGATTTGAAGTCTGTAGGATGTTCTAATGACCTATATTCCATAACTGCTTGACTGTAGCAAGATAAGATCTGAATGTAGGAAGAGCCTAATTAGAATTCTGTGAAACTCATCTTTCATCTACAAAATTATACTTGTTTCCATAACCAAAAGTATGCCCATAATGTTCATTTTACACTAAGACTGGGGGTGTTTCTTAATGAGTTAGCAGAGGAGGCCACCAGCAAAGAACACCCAAGAGCTTAGAAAAAGGAAGCAAAGCAGGTACAGAAATATTGCAACGTCCACAAATCTCTGTCCTCAGATGCTTTCACCGAGCAGCATGGAGAAACCTTGTATGCCAGTTGTCACAGGGTCATCTGTGATTATAACAAAAGGTGCCAACTTCATTCATATTGAAAAACTACACGTGTAAAAGGCTTATGATCATTTCTATATGCAAATTTCTATCATGGCAATTATTCAGGCAATGTTAAATATACATTGGCAAACCAAAAACAAATCTGTCTATGTTGCACGTGACATGAGAAAAATATCAGAACATGTATGAGATGAACAACACAGTTAGAACCAAGACTCTTCAACATGCATTTAACTGACTGGATGGTGAGGCCAGGGCACTGCTCTGAGAGCCAAAGGGCCTCAGGTTGGGTTCCAGCTGTGACAGCAAAAGCAGCTTGAGCAAGTACCTCTATATCTCCTTTGTAAAATGGGGCAGGTGAGATGAATTGCTAAGAACTCTGCCCATTTCTCCTCATTACACATGATACTTTAAACATCTGTCTGAACCAGAAATTAATCATCTTGCTTTTGTACTTCTTAACATGTAACAGAATAGCCCAGACATTTTGGTCTGCTAAACTATTTCAGGAATTGCAAAAGAAATCTAACAAAAATTTGTCTGCCCTTTATCACATTTCTGCAGTTAAAAATTCATTAAAGGCTGTATGGTGGTGAGCTAAAACCTTCCTATTATCACAAACCACAATTACCTACACATCCCATTCTATTTCCCTGTTAGTAATTATATCTCTACACTAGAACAAACAGACTTCCATATACTGTAAAGTGAATCACAAGTGGTAGTTATGTATTAGTTGGCTTGGACTACTGTACTATGACAAAAGAGCACAGACTATAGGGTTTCAACCAACAGAAATTTGCTCTCTCTGTACCAGAGGCTAGATTTCAAGGATCAAAGTTTAGGTAGGTTTGGTTTCTCACAAGACTTCCCTCACTGGTTTGCAGATTACCATTTTCTTCCTGGGTTTTCACATGGTCTTTCTTTTAACACAAGAGCATCTTGCAAGGGTCTCAAATGTCCATTTTCTCTTCTTCTAAGAACATTAGTCATATGGGAGGAACTAAATGCCACTTTATTCTCTCTCTGTCTCTGTCTCTGTCTCTGTCTGTCTCTGTCTCTGTCTCTGTCTCTGTCTCTGTCTCTGTCTCTGTCTCTGTCTCTGTCTCTCTCTCTCTCTCTCTCTTCATAAATTATCTCTTTGAAAACCCAGTCTCTAAATATAATCAATTTTATAACGCTAGGAATTATCATGTCTGTATATGAATGTGGGGCTTACAATTAAGCTTCCAGCAGATATATTAACCCCAACAGTCAGGGAGAAAATTTGATGTCAGTACTAGCTATGTATTCTGTGATCAATATCTACTAAAGCAAACATAGTCACAAGTTGTATTTGAGCCCTATTCTTAGCATTCAGACTTATTACAGCATCATCTAAGCCAACACAAACACAATTCAGAGTCCCTTGGTCAGTTGGCCTTCTTGTCTTTAGCAGTCATGTCTTCCCTACCACATAAAAATACTCCATAGAAAGGACTTGGGAAGAAAAGGTGTCTTTTTCCTTTTGATAAAATCAAACCTTTGTATCTGGTTTATAACCTTCAGAGAATTTCTCACAGGTTTATCAAATTTAATCTCACAAAGTCTATGTGAAGAGTGTGGATGTGTATCTCTGTTTCATAGACAGACAGTCTGACGTAAGACAGTTATACAACTTTCTGCAGAAGAAGTGGTTGGGAAGTGAGGCATTCTGCATCCCGACTAGAGGTCAGGCATGGTAATGAAGAACCTCCAAATCTTTGTCTTCAGGTTCTAGGCATGTTTCTGAGTCAAAACATCATTTATTGTTAATGGAAACCTAATCAACTTTATAGAGAAGGTTCTGATCTCTTTGATATGAGAAACATGGGTATGAGTTGGAAGACCAGCTTCGCCACTTCCCATTCCTTGGGTCATTATTTCTTTGTTCCATCTTTTGACAATTTTTACCAAACATCCTCTATGTGTCAGGTACTGTTTTAAGATCTAGTAATACAGCAGTAATAAAACACATATGGACATCACTTTCATAGAATTTACAACCTAGTGAAGAAGATAGGAAATATAATACATTACCAATGCAATTCCCAAGAGTCACAACTTCTGAGAAGAAAATAATCCTTGGAAGAGTGACTGATTCTAGGAAGGAGGCAAGAGCTAACTAGAGTGGAGTAATCAGGGACAGCTTCTCTTAAGAGATGAGATTATACCTTCAATCTGACTGATTAAAAAAAAAAAGTACCATAGGGCTGGCCAAGGCTAGGTATGTGTAGTGCACTGTAGGCTTCGATTTTTAAAACCCATTAAAATGGGGTTCTCAGATGCTTCAACACCCCTTCTAGCCCACTGTCCAAAGGTAGGGGGAAAAGATGGTACACAGGACAAGGGAATGTACTCCTGTTTAGAAGTAATTCTTTGGGGCAATTTCAATCTTCATTGTCAAGATACAAGTGTGGGGCAGTGGGCTTTGAGAAGCAACTGGGTGCTTGGGTGAGCATGAGCTTGGAACCCAGGAACCTTACTGGAAGGCAGGAGTTCAGCTCTGCTCCCAGGCCCTGGTTCTTTTCATGTAGCTTCAGCCCTCCAACAACCCCTCCCACAGAGAGGTCTATGACCATCAGTTAGGAGGAACAGGCCTCAGGCCCTAGAGAAATTTACATACTAATGAGGCCAGAGGGTGGAGCCAATTAAACATTCTTCCCCAGTCCCTCCCCCCTCTCTCCCTACCTATTTAACTCAGGTCTGCCCTGGGTTTTTTTTTGGGGAGGGGCGGGGGGTGCATCCAGATCTATTCAATATCTATCATGACATTAAAGCCTGTAAAAACTCATGGACTTTCTTGTGTCTTTGGGGCCAAAGCAACCATGTCTAACTTCCCCCTGGAGGAACCCAGAGCGTTCCCAGCAGCCAACTACCAGCAGCTGGAGCAACCCCCAGTGTTCCCAGCCACAATTACCTACATACAAGCAGTGTCCAGTTCAGTTAGTGTCAGGATACCAAAGCAGAAACAGCCAGGCCTCCACACGAGTAAGCAGGACTGACCAGAACCAGCTGTGAGGCCTCTTGAGGTCTTTTCCAGTGTTACAGCTTGCTGAGTTCAAAATTTATAAAACAACCAATCATGTGTAACCGCTCGAAAATTCCTTCCTTTCCCTACCCCTTACTATAAAAAGCTCCTTAGCGCACCACTCGGAGTCAAACTGTACTCTTACACGAGTGTGCAGTTTGAACGCTGGCTGCCTGCTTTCTTCCCTAATAAACCTCTGCTGATTGCATCCAGGTACGCTGTCTTGGAGTTTGTGGGTGTTCGAGACTTCCTGAGACTTGAGTAAGGGTCTCCCGAATTTGGGAGTCTTCACTAACAACACTGTCTTTTGACATCTATGGACATCAGATAAGCATCTAGTGCACAGACATACACTCAGGCAAAACACCTATACAAATAAAATAAAGTAAAGTAAAATAAAATAAAGCAAAATAAAAGATCTAGACATCCAAAGACATGGAACCAAGAAAACGGAAGTTTGGAGGCTCTGAGACAATACTGATGGGTTCAGAACAGAAATAACAAGACTGAGGCAGAGTTAAAGAGAGAAAGCTAAGTAGAAAGCAACAGGCCAGGCTGTTTTATATTTAACCTGTAAGCCAATTTTACTCCAATTGAAATATCCAGAGACCACTTAATCTTTGAGAAGAGAAACATTATTTGATTTATACTAACAGCTTAAAATTCAACTTCCTGTGCTTCAGTTATATTGTCTGAAAAATTCTTGTGATAGCAGCTATTACTGTATATGTTTCTGAAAAGATGTGATATTTTTGACAACTCAATATGTGTTAATTCTGTCATTATTAAATTATAGTCATAGTAGAACTCACTTTTAAAGGCAAGTCATGTCTATGCTTTCAATAATTTTATTTTTCAGAGAATTTATTCATTTCTGTTATTTTTATTTTGAAATTACATGTATTTAGGGGGTGTGTATATATGTATGTGTGTGTATATATACCTAGATATGTGATGTGAATACATGTGTTTATGAGCAGGGATGTGTTAATTCTATGTAGTATGGAGGTCAGAGGATGCCTTGGGAGAATTGGTCCACTCCTTCAACCATGTGGGCCCAGGGATTTTCTTTTAAATATGAATATCCTCCTGATCATAATTGAGGATCCTGTTTCATAAACTCCAGGAATCACTATTTTGTTATTAAGTACTCTTCTGCTCCTTCTGGACTCCTGTCATGATACAGGGGTGAGGGTATTGGTAAAGTTTATATGGAATGAGGATGAACCAACAGAGTAATGAGTCTTCAAAACAATGGAACATTGCCAACATTTATCAATGTATATTCTGTGCTGTACTCTACCAGGCTCTGGGACAGTAGTCTCTGCTCTGGAGGACAATAGACTTTCCCTGTACTGATAAAACAGACACACACACACACACACACACACACACAGAGAGAGAGAGAGAGAGAGAGAGAGAAAGAGAGAGAGAGAGAGAGAGCGCACATATACATCACACACATATACACACACCACACACCGAACACACATACACACACACAGTACACACATACACTACATATAAATCAAACACATACAGAGTACGCACATATATACACACCATACACTGCACACACACACACACACACACACACACACACACAGAGAGAGAGAGAGAGAGAACACAGTACACCCACATAAACACACACAGATATCACACAGTACACACACATATATACACACTCATCAAACACAGACAGATACCACAGTGCAACATACACAATACACCATACACACAAACACACACACATGTACCACACAGCAACACACACATACACACATACACACACACACACACACACACACACACACACACACACACACACACA
>JANHMN010000024.1:11844202-11883569 GCA_030674055.1 Rhabdomys pumilio
CTCTCTCTCTCTCTCTCTCTCTCTCTCTCTCTCTCTCTCTCTCTCTCTCTGTGTGTGTGTGTGTGTGTGTGTGTGTGTATCCTCCTTGGTCACTCTCCATATTTTTTGAGACAGGGTCTCACTGACAGGATCTAAAGCTTGCTGACAAGGCAGACTAATTGTTCAGCAAGCCCCACGGTTCCTCCTCTTTCCAGCTCCCCAGCACTTTGTAAGAGCACACTACCAAGCCTGGCTCATCACATGGGTGCCTCCAGCAGGTCCCTCCAGCTATGAGGCAAGCACTTTACCAACTGAACCGTCTCCTGATCCCCTCCGCCAGTGCACTTTTGTAGGAATGTTATAATTTTAGCTTTCACATTTATGTCATCTTACTTTTTTATTACATTTTTAAAACTTCACTTTGACTTCTGTTTGGAAATAGATTGGAGAGAGTCAAGTGAGGAAGACTGCTTTGTCGTAAGAGATGAGCTGACGGTGACTTGGATCAGAAAGCTTCATGGAGATGATTAAATTCAACTTAATATAAACCTTTGAGTTTATTTCCATAGTAAGATCAACTTCCAAGTATGGTGTGTCGGGCTGAAAATTACTGGTTGCTTGTCCTGCTTAGGATGCCCAAACACCCAACTAAAATATTTACCCTCTCAAGTTCCCTTACAGTTTGTGGAGGCCACGTGGAAAGCAGTGGCACGTGAAACATAAGCAGAAATCTAATAGAGATTTTGCAATTCATTTTTGCTTTCTTGGTAAAATCACCATATTCGCATTCTTTCTGAACAAGACATGAGACTGGAGATGGAACATCCATTCCTGACACACTGCATGACAGGAAAAGCAAAGCAGAAAGTGAGCCCAGCCCAGGATGGCAGCCTGGGCACTGGAACTCTACACTAACACTGTACTATGTTGTCTGGGCCTTCAAAAATCCACGGATAACAAAACCCAGCTCGGTCCAGCCACCTGTGCTGGAGTCGTGTGGTATGTATCTGCACACAGTTCCCTCTAAGACACAGGCATGTGCTAAACACTTGGACACTTCGTTTCTTTGGATTTTCAAAACGGCTCTATACTGTAGGGAATGGGATTTCCCTGATTTTAAAGATGGTGACACTGAATATTAATACATACAGCTATGTCCCATGTGTGACACATTATATAGAAAACAGAAAATCTAAGTGTTAAAGAAAATTAACATAAATTCCACACATATCGTGAGTTGAAATAGCAAAATTAAATAATGAAAACAAAAAAGGGACCTTCTTTTCCGGGCAAATTGCTAGTAATTTGTAAGCCCCAGCTGAAAAACCCACCCATCTCTCAGTAAAACTTTCTCTGATAACTTGATACAATGTTAGCTCTTCCGTAGCCTCAGCTCACATATCTCTCTATAATAGCATTTTGCTTTCTTATAAATGATATTCTTACACATATTGACCTCTAAATTGTGGGTGAATAAGCAGGTCTTCCTCTTTTGGACATGACTGGTATAAAAAATTTTGGTGCCTGCTTCTGAATTTGCAAAGTCCTCCTTAATAAAAATATCCTAAAGTTCATGTGGTTTTAGACTGGGAACCACCTCAAATGGTGATCTGCTATAAGCAGCTTTCAGACTTACAAAACAAAAACAAATAAAGGACGGTACCAATCAGAAGGGATGAAGAAATAACTCAAACTGCAATAATGCAAATTAAGAATGTCACTAGATTTATTTGATGAGACAGTGGCCTGCAGAGTTTCCAGGAGAGTGAGCCCTGTCTGCTTTGGTTTGGGTTACATTGTTAAAAAAAATATATATATATCCTTTTTTCTTATGGCTGCTTTCATAAGGCTAGAGTTTTGAATACATTTCTGCTTTTTTTCTTCTCTGCAAGAGCTACAAAAGTAAATATTTGAATATTCTGACTTAAGACAGATATTGAAAGGTAGATCAGGAGATCATCCATCTTGTAGAAACATACACAATCTTGTTATTCCACTGAGAACGCCAAGGCACACAACAGCAGATCCACATTGGTTGGTCGGCATTACTGTTGAGAAAAAGGCCTGTGGGGCTTTCTTTTTTTCGAGCACCTGACACTAGGGCCTCCTCCATCCACTCCAATGTACTGGAAGCAAAGCATATGTCTGCCTAGAACCTGAGACTCCACTCCTAGACTGTGCCTCAGCTATTTGGAAGCTGGAATTCCTTCATGGATGATCTCAATCCTATTTCTAGGACCAAAGCAGCTCAGTTGTGTCCACCTTTCTCTCAGAAGACTAGGTTATATCTTCAAGATAGCCAAGAAGTAGTTCCTAGTGAGGTGTGGGCAGGTGAACATGCTTCCACATGAAGATATCACCTGACCGGCTCTGAAGATGCTTTCCTGGGGACATGAAGCACCAGGAGACACAGTACAGGCTGATGGATCTCCAAGCTGCCATGTTCCACAGCTTTCCCCCTCCCCCAGATGTGCACTAAAATCTCAAACCTTACCTCCCAAGTTATTATTGAACAGTTGTTTTATTTTTTTTCAAAAAAGGGAGATAGATATTTTACTTAATATTTGGTTATCCCGATTTCTAACTTTCAAACTGGGACAGACATAAGAAACCAGACTTCATTTATACCCTTGCCTTGGACACCAGTAATGTTGAGTATGAGTCATGACAGTATTAAGTAAATATAAATGAGGAAAAAGGGAGATAAAAATTTATAAAGGACTATTAAATTAAATGGTCTTCCCCTCCAAAACCACGTAAACATGTACTGTGGGATGAGACATGGTCTCGGAGCCTGCCCAAGAGCCACAACACAAAATAAATGTTTACTAAACGCTTGTCGATGAATTAATGAAGAACAAACATGCTCACTGCTGTTCACATCCATAAATAGCACTGTGTATATGACATAACTTGAGAGATGCGGGCAGCTCAGCACAGCCAGCCGCACTCCCAACTCTATCCTGCAGGTCTGACTACAGGCTTGTTTTCATCCCAGATCACATTGGTTCTCTGCATCCCTCTTTACTTAATATCTCAGCAGTGTTTTTGACCAGTCCCTTTCTTTCTCCTGCTAACCTAATGGGGGTCAACACCAGGCACTCCTATCCCTTGGCAAGCCCCATTTCCTGTGGCAGCCACCACCTTACCTCACCCCTGCATTATGACATTGCTGCTGTGGATTCTTCTCTGCTACATGCAGGAGTGACATGTTTGCATGTTCACAGCACTTAACACAGGGATTTGCACCCAGCTGGCATTGGGGGAAAAGGCTGAATATGCATTGCATGGATTTTGAATTGGATG
Organism: Rhabdomys pumilio; assembly: GCA_030674055.1. Lineage (NCBI taxonomy): Eukaryota > Metazoa > Chordata > Mammalia > Rodentia > Muridae > Rhabdomys > Rhabdomys pumilio. The sequence goes on from JANHMN010000024.1 coordinate 11,847,488, forward strand.
CAGTAGAGCTATTTTCAGGCAGGTTCTTGTCCCTGCACTCATGTGTGAGCGCTCTGTCCTAATGGCATAGGTTCTGGCATCAGGCTGCCTGGAATTTTGTCTTCGCTCAGCTATTTCCTATGTATGTGATCTCAAGCAAGTCAGTCTGTTTCTTTCTAATACCAAAACCAACACATTATTTTTAAAACCAAAAACCACGATACATTGATAAAGTCACTGTCATAAGCCAAAGTAGCATTCTTTTTTAAAAATATTCAATAGCATAGTATGGACAAATGATCAGAATGCATGGTAGGTGGTAAGGATTTACTTCCAAGATACGTTGTGCAAGATTTTCTTTACATATGTATTTATTTATAAACAACAAAGTATTTCAGTACCTGTAAAATTAGAGCACAAAGCAATATAAATTGTCAAAATTTGTGACATATGTGTAAAGCTCATACATGAGGAAACAGTACAGGATTACGTCTCTGAAAGGTGTGCATTAAATTAATGTCATGGTAAATCTCTGTCTCTGTTTACTAGAGACATAGGAAAGGAACACAGTCACACCATGTGTTTAAGCATCTGGGTTTTGTGTGGCCTTACACAAAACCAATATTGGCCTTACAAATAATCTTAAAAGGTGTGTTGTATAAACCAGAAATCAGGAAAGTGGAATTGTCTTTTCAGTTATGTGACTATTAAAAAGTTATTATTAAATATCTGTGAATTCTGAGATTATATATATATATATGTATATATATATATATATATATATATATGTATTTATATTTATAATGTTCCAAACAAATATGCAAAAGAAATGTGAGACACCAAGAATTATGAAGTAAGTTATGAATAATATATTACATACTTTAAAATATGTTATTTTATTTTATATTTAAAAGTATATACACAACCTTTTGTTTCGTATGTTGGGTCTCCTGCTTTCCAGGCATAAAGCAAAGTTTCTATGAACATTTTTCCTTTTATTTAAAATAGATTTTTTTCCACATAATATATCCTGATTACGTTTCCCCTCCCTCGACTCTTCCCAGTTCCTTCCCACCTCCCCTCTTACCTGAGTCTACTCCCTTTCTGTTCACATATTTAATTGGCGATGGACTAGAAAGTAAGTTACTCTTAAATAGTATTTGAGTGACATGTTTTATAAAATGACCTTGGGACAGGCCTGTCTTCTACACCTTTCTTGGTAAAGTGAACATATACAGTGTAGTTCCGTCAGCCAACAAATGCTTCCTGAACACACCCCTGAGAACTGGCTCATTACATGAGATTCTTGCTCATTACGAAGCACCCTTGTTGAGGATGTGTGCATGTTCACCGTCATGTAACACGTTTTAACATGGATCAAGAGGCTGCGTGATGGGCAGGTGAAAAGTTAGCCGGAAACCTCGCTGTTCAAGCACACTCACTGTTGTTGACAAAATGCCATCGGAAAGTTGACACTGAAAAGCACCCCCCCCCCCATCCTGTACACACACTGATAAGTTTATAGCAGAGTGAGTTCGGAAGGATATGAGCTGGCACCGAATTTTCATTCAAAAAAAAAAAAAATAAGGGTACATTTGTTTTGAGAAGAAATGTCATGTATGAGTTACACAGACCAGTAACTCTGAAGCAGGGTGTCCTGCCTTCATGATGTCCTTTAAGTATATTTCTCCAAACTTTTATCATTATTTACAAATTAACTTGAAAGTTAAACTTCCATCGTAATTGCATATATGCAGTATTAAAATCTTCTCTAACTTAGAGTGCCTGAAGTCACTGATTTTTAAGAGTCTGCATTTATCATTAATAATACATGTGTGTGTGTGTATATATGTAAATATATGTGTCTGTATATATGTTGGTAAAGATAAAGAATAGAAACCAAAATCAAAAGGATTTTAAAATTTATGAATGACTTTAATTTAGAAAATTTGAAGTCATTGGTGATGCCTCATGTGGCTTCTGCAAAGAACCTCACATAGCATGAGCTCTGAAGAAATGTTCACTGAGTCACATCTGTGAAATTCATGAGCAAAGTAATGTGTACGCGCTATAAAAATGGCCGAACTATATGGGGCACTTGTGATGTGCTTGCAGCAAAGCTGCAGACATCGCAGGCCGCTCCTCACTTAACGCCAGTGGGACTGCAGAGGTCGACAGACTATACACATGAAAAGCAGAGAGGCTTTACCTCTTCAAGATCTCATAGCTGCTAAGTACAGGAACAAGATGCGGGGTTTGAAGTGGGAAATAACTCTCAGTATTGAATCCAGTTCTAACCATCTTAGGGGAAATTCCTTGGGCTACTATCTTTTTAGTAGAGCCTTCTCTCCCTAACCTCCATGGTCTGATCAGAATGATTTTCTCAGTTATATTTAGAGTTTTAAGAAACTGGATATGTATTTTAATGAGAGTGAGAGGGAGAGAGATGGAGGGTGACTCTGAGAGTTACTTATGCCTGCCTACGGGAACCATGTTACTGGGAATAGAGGTCAGAGGAGGTGAGGGTTGCAACTGTGAGACTTGAGGGGTGACTCAGACTGAGACATTCTACTCAATGCAATCTCTCTCCCTCTTGTTCAGTGGGCCCTGACACCCCTGTGTCCTGGATCTGCCAGTCATTTCTCTTCTGCTGGAAAGAGTCAGGATAAGCCAGGCTATTCTCTACAAAGCACTACCTGCTGTCTGAATCAAGGGCAGGTTGATAGGAGGCTAGGGGGCTTTATGCATAGCATTTCATTCAACAAGGGTAGTCATAGCCGATTAGACCAGACAAAGTACATTCCTCTGGGATTTGACCTGGAAAACATGAAAAAAAAAAATGAACAGAGAGAAATAGAAAGTTCAAGCAGTAAGAAGACGACCCTCTACAGTCATATAGGGTGGCCCTACAGGAAAAGTCGGCCAAAAAGCTCCCTCCAGCTGGTTTTCTTTCTTGGCAACAATCAGCGCATATTTTTAATATTCAATTAAAAAATTTAAACACTGTTTTTCTTAAAGAACACACTGGTTTTTTTCTTCTGAATAATGTATTTAAGCCCTCGCTGTGGACCTAAGACAGAGTTAAAGCCACACATTCCTCTCCACGGCCTTCTGTGAGCGATGAGCTCAGGCTGTCACACAGAACTTGCCAGAGGACGAGAGAGGTTTGTGCTTTTTCCAGATGATTTGTGGGATACGTAAATCTATGTAAAACTGTCATAACACCTATATGCAGTTTGGAGAGAAGTGAAAATTGCCGTGTGGGCTTTTGCTTCCTTAGTCTTCACAGTGGATTTCTGTGGTCAATTTTAGCCAGAGTCCACATCAAAGCCCACCTTGAGGCTCGGAGGAGGCATAAAGGAAAAAAAAGTCTTCTGGTTCCCACTGTGCTAGGACTTTTTAGCGTTTCAGAAAGACAGGGTGGGTCCTCAGCTGAGAAGAACACAGAAAAGATGCGTAACTCAGAGGAAGTGAGGGAAGTAATATTTCAGCTTTGATGCAAGACACCTTCAGCGGGTAGCTGGGCAATCAAGGGTAGGGATCTGGGGGCAGGACAGGGGGAGGAAGGCAGGAGACACTTAAGGAGCAGCAGGAAAGAGACAGTCATTACTACTCAAGGTTAGCATTAATGCCAGTCTCCCCTTAGTCTAGTGAGGCCACTTTGTAACTGTGATCTCAGAACACTGAAATCTGTACCAGATTTTAATGTTTCCCCATGGCCTTCACTCAGATAACCAAACATAATTCATACATCAGGAGAATAACAATATTGTTAGTCATCCATTTCACAGATGGCACAATAGAGGGCAAGGCTGTTAAATCTAGGTGAGGCAGAGAAAAGCTCCTGGGTCATTTCTATTATTTTGATTTGGAACCCAGCAGATGAAAAGGTTTCTATGCTTGTCCATGTGAATCCAAGCTAAAAAGGTCTCATTTCTTTAGACGATACAAACTTACTTCAATATAAATGGATATTTCTGCTACAGTAATTTTATATCCAGGACTTTTTAAAGGATTCGCCCACTGAAGACTCTATCCCTTCTTAGTGCCAAACTATATGTATGTATCACTTCTTATTTTGACACAAAAAATGAATATTTCATCTAGGCAGCAGGCTGGTTGGGAAGAGTAACGCACTATCTTGGTTGCCCTACTTAAAAAAATATGCTTTATACTTGCTTAAAGTTAAAAATAGCCAGATTTTGCAGCAAAAGCCTGATCCCACACACCCACCATGTGAAGTCTTCCAGCTCAGGCCCAAAGCCCTGAACTCTCTCCCTTTCTCTTGTCTCTGCTTCATTATTAGGCTCTGTGCCTGACCTCAAAGGCTGCTGATGGAAAAACAATCATTTTACTTCAGGCTCATTTTTAATATCTGCAAAGGAATGAAATTTTTACTATGAGGGATTATGACAGGTAGCATATGTATAAATTTGTGATTTACAAACCTTTGTATAAGTATCCTAGGATAATCCATAGATTATAGTCTCATAAATTATTGTTGTTCCATCTATAAATGTTGCTGGTTAGAATAAGAAAAGTTACATGATTTGCATAGAATTTCACAATCTCGTACTGTCAGATCTTAGATCAGAATACACTTCTCTGGATAGTTCATTGAGTGTCTCTTAAATATTCACAATGATTCTTTCTCTTATTGAAAATTCTAACAGGGTGATTTACTTTGAAATAAAACAATGAACACAGTTGAGCAAGTGTCCTTGTGGTATGGTGAAACATTTTTGGGGGTCTATGCCCAGGATTGGTATAGCTAGGTCTTGGAGTAGAACTATTCCTATCTTTCTGAGAAAATGCCAAATTGATTCCAAGAGTGGTTGTTGTCACTCCCACCACCAGTGGAGGCATGTTCCCTTTCCTTCACATCTTCAGCATGTGCTGTCCCTTGAGTTTTTGAGCTAAGCCATTCTGATGGATGTGAGGTGGAATCTCAGAGTCTTTTTGATTTGCATTTCCCTGATGACTAAGGACATTGAACATTTCTTTAAGTGTTTCTTGGCCATTAGAAACTCCTCTGTTGAGAATTCTATGTTTATTTCTGTACCCCATTCTTAATTGGGTTATTTGGTTTGTTGGTGTCTAACTTCTTGAGTTCTTTATTTATTCTGGATATTAGCTCTCTGTCAGATTTAGGGTTAGTGAAAATCTTTTCCGAATCTGTAGGCTGTCATTTTGTCCTATTGATAGTATTCTTTGCCTTACAGAAGCTTTTCAATGTTATGAGGTCCCATTTATTAATTATTGATCATAGTGACTAAGCTAGGGGTGTTCTGTTCAGGAAGTTTTTTTCCTGTACCAAAATGTTCAAAGCTACTCTGCACACCCTGCCCCACAGGGGAGGTTGTTTAAATCTCACTCAGAAGTGAAAATAAGTAGTAATTGAAGGTGGATGGAGGGAGGGAACTAGATGAGAGAGAGGATGGAGAGAATGAACAGGAGATGGGGTCAGATATAGGAATAGCCAGAGAAATAGAGCTGAGAGAGTGAATGGAAATTTGTAGGGGGTGGAAGGCATCTCTAGGACATGCCAGAGATCTGGGATGGGGGAAGCTCTAGGGAGTCTATGAGGTGACTATATCTGAGACTTCTAGCAATTCAGACAGCAGCTTACCAACAAAGCCTTTGACCCAAAATCTTGCCTACAAGATGTGCAGAGACAAAATGGAACAGAGACTGAAAGAATGGCCTACCAATGAGTGGCCCGAATTGAGACCCATCCCATGGGTAAGAACCAATCCCTAACACTGCTAATGATACTCTGTTATGCTTGTAGACAGGAGCCTAACATAACTGTTCTCTGAGAGACTCCACCTGCAGTTGACAGAAACAGATACGGAGACCCACAGTCAAATCTTAGATGGATCTCACAAAGTCCTGTGGAAGAGTTGGGGGAAGGATTGACGGACACAGAGAGGAGAGGAACTCCACAGAAAGACCAAGAGTCAACTAATCTGGACCCTTGGGAGCTCCCAGAGACTGAACCATCAACCAAAGAGCATATATAGGATGGACCTAGCTCCCTGTCATGGAACATGTGTAGCAGATATGCAGCTTGGTTTTCATGTATGTCCCCCTGAGCAACTGGAGTGAGGGCTGTGAATCCTGTTCCCCGAGCTGGAATGCCTTATCTGGCCTCAGTGGGAGAGGATGTGCCTAGACCTTCAGTGATTTAATGTACCAGGATGGGTTAATACCCCGGGGGTGGGGGGGGCTGCCCCCTTCTCTGAGAAGAAGGGGAGAAGTGGGGGTAGGGTTGTGTGAGGGGGAACCAGAAGGAGAGGGGGGGGGCTGCTATCAGGATGTAAAGTGAATAAATTAATGAATGAAAGAAGAGACAATTGAGCAATGACACTCTTCATTCATGCATTCATTCATTTGTTCAACAAATATTTTCTGAGCCCTTAGCATATTCTCTAATCTAGTCACTAAAAATGCAGCAGTTAATAAGTGGATTTAGAGTCTATGGTGCAATTGAAAATCTATGTAAATGTATGTGCTTATATGCATATACATATTATTTGTGTGCCCATTTGTCATGAAAAATAATAAGATATTTTTAACTCAGTGGGGCTGGGAAAGTGAAATTTCTTACTCCTATATACCAAGAGAGTAAAATACTTGATCATGGCTGTTTTAGTTTTTATGGTTTTAGTACAAACCACTATAAATAATCCAAATGTTCATGCTAATGAAGGTGGGTGAGTGTTGCACGGCATAATCTCAGAATGAAATAACATAGAACACCGTAAATTATCTGTGTCCATATGCTACAATATGCTAGTGTGTGATTCACTTGCTATCTGGGGTCTTTGGTCCTTGACTCTCTCTACAGACACACAGACACACAGACACACAGACACACACACACACACACACAGACACACACACACAGACACACACACACAGACACACACACACACACACACACACACACACACACACAGACATACAGACACATAGAGGGGGGAAGAAAAGGGAAAGGAAGTGGGGGATTTGTTCTCCAGAGCTGACCTGTGGTTGGTGTTCTGATTACCAAAAAAAAAACAACAAAGTAAACAAAAAAAGCTTATGAATCCAGTTTTAGTTGAGGTTTTAGAGACTATCTCTTTTTCATGAAGATCTTTTAACTTAGTCATAGACACACAGCAATAAGCCTCATGCTGGTTTTGCGTGCATTGAGTTCTATGGTGACACCTTTCTGGTACTTTTGATTTTTCTTTCCTCGTGACTGTACTTCAGAATTATCAGAGATGTGAATTTTTTCCTTCATGCAGTTCAATTAAAAGGCCGGACTCTGATGGTAAATCCAGAATGTATATGGTTCTTCCCCAACGTAAGATGATTTGTAGAAAAAAATATTCTAAGATATTCTAGATAAATTATCAAATGTAGTTACACCGAGTCCTCTTGCACCCTCTGGCTCTGTGAGACAGCAGGGGAAATATACTGCCAATGGCAATATTTGTGTAACATTATTTTTATTACCTCTGATTTAAATCTCAGGGTATAATTTTTTCAGAAGATCTGTGCTTGTGAAGAGTCATTCGTATTATAAACACTAACATTTATTTTATGGTTTGACTTTGTATAAAAGAATATAAATCCCTTGCATGAAAGTGTGTATATTAGTATTTTTGTGAAGAAAGAGATGTCAAGCAATTATTTAATATTACTCTGGAGAAGTTGTTTGTCCTAGGGGTCTAAAAGGTGTTCTTATGTATGTAAAAGTACAAAGTAAGACCACTCTGTCTCCGTTGGGGTAGATAGCTGCAGGCAATTTGTCTGCATTGCCTTTGAGAGATGTTTGTCTTCTTGCTTTGACAGACATGTGGAATTGCCCTAGAGATGGTTAGCAATGAAAAGAAGATTTAAATCACACATTGGCTTCTAGAAAGAATAGTCTTTAAAAGACTCCAAGTTGATTTTGTAGCTGGGTTTTTTTTTTTTAAGTACTGTTCAGTGCCTGGGCAAAGCACACAATAAAATTTTGTCAATAACTTAAACTCCAAATAGTTCAGAGAATAAGTCAAGGAGAAAGGAACTCACTTGGTAACTCCTTCATGTATTCACCCCTTGAGGCTGACTGCTACCAGGCGTATCTCCTGTCCAGTGGTCAACGGGAGAACACCATGGTGTCCTCTTTTAGGACCCCTGCTCCTGCTTGTCATGTGAACATCATATTCTATTCAGGGATGGAAAAGATTTAATCAAGAGATCCAAATAATGACAACGACAGTTCAGTAAGGTACATTTGTGCTTTGCCTTACAATCTCATTCTTTCCCCACATTGGTAAAAAGAGCATCTTTCCAGAACTTCATTATTGGCTAGTCCAGAGGACTTATAAAGACAATGAGGTAGATTACTATATAATTATTCTTTGTGCATTTGATATTCCTATAGATTTAAGTTTTCAAGCATAGCTTGATATACTATCTAATATGCAGAATCATCTCTGGGGCAGCTGCTTGCAGGGCAAGGAATGTTAATTTAAACAGACTATCTACCTGTTTTCTTCTGTTAATAATAATGAGTAATAACAGTACTAACCTCATCCCTCTGTATTTCCTAAAGGTCTCCCTCACATAAGATTTTGTAGGTTTGCATTCAGAGTATGCATGGTTTCTCATGTATTTCTCCTATTTTGGCAGTGCTTAGGATTGAACTCTCAACCTTAGCCATGCTGGGGAAGTCCTTTGCAATTAAGCTACATTCCCAGATCTTGGTTTTCAAGACTATGAATCCTAAGCCGGTCTTGATTCCCAGTCCCTCCTTCCTGTGTTCCTCAAGTATTCTTAAAACCACCTCTAAGTCATTTATGATGTCTAATACAATACTGTATTGTTTAGGGAATATTGACAAGGAGGAAAGTCTACTGCTGTACAGATATAAATTCCAATCTGCATTTGTTTATGTCTGTACATTGATAACTCACAAATATGGAAGGTAGCTATATACATAATTAAGAAAGCCCATCATATGAATAAGGTTTAAGGACCCTGTATTACCTGTGTTTCCTTTCCAGTGAACTTTGGTTTGTGATACATTTGCAATTATTTTCATTCAATTTAACCCTGATCTTCCCGTTTTTTACTTGAATGACCTCTTTGCATGCACCATGCTAGCTAAGTTAAGGGCCTGCTGTTATCCTTCTCTGCAGCTGGTTTTCACTGCTCCAACTGAAGAAGGCTAGCAGTGACCACTAACTCATACAATGTCCTCATGGTGTCTTCCTCCCCATGATAACTATCTATTGCCACTACTGGAGGTATGTAAACAAATTTACATGTGCCTTCAGAGTTACACGGCCTTTATGAGAATGGGTGAGTAGAATTCTAAATGATTAGAATAAAAAATAAGGAGTGTGAAGCTTAGATATTGCTTATAATTTTTATTTTAAGTATATTTGGCACTTTTTGGTGTCAAAGCTCCAATTCAGATCCCTGTATATGCCAGGCAAAGGCTCTGTCAATGCCATACATCCTCAACCTCTGGTTGTCTTCTAAGTAGACTATTACCATATTACTATATTACTATATTACTATATTACTATATTACCATATTACTATATTACTATATTATTATATTACTATATTACTATATTACTATAATAGTAACTTGTCTTTACTCTTGTAAATCACACTTTGTAAAAAGCAAAGGTCATGCCAAAAATTGCCTCAGAGATTTATGGATTAGTAAAAAAAATCAATCAACTAGCATTGTGCTTTTCTATGTAAGGTATAACTAGCCTAACACCTATCTCCATGCTGTAGAGTACTGGGATCCAAAATAAGCACAGAGACCTGCAGACAGAGCTCAGTGGTAGAGCACATAACTGCATGTGCACAGCCTTGGATTCTCTCTGAAAGAAATTAAGGCTTCAAACAACATCATATTTCAGTTCAAGTGACAGAAAGTTGATTTTAATCGACTATATCTCAAGTGAAGTTCTCATATTAGTCTTGTTTCTAAATAATAGCAGCAGCATTGTAACAATGGCAGTGATTGCAAGTACTGCTTATAAGACGTAAATCATGAGTGCCACCTTAAAAAGATTGTACATTTTTAGTTAAAATATAATTACATCATTTCTTCTTTCCCTCTCTTCCTTCAGCCCCTCCCACATATCCTCCCTCTAAACCTCCTATGCACCTTCTCTCAAATCATTGACGTCTTTTCCTTTGATTATTATTGTTACATGCATACGTATATGTGTGTATACATGTATATGTGTGCATGTGTGCATGCATAAATAAACCGGATGAATTAATTTTTGTTATTTGTGTATATATCTGTGTATATCAGGGCAGACCACTCTGTATTAGACAACCAATAAGGAGGCTCATTTCTGGGAGAGGCTATTTCTTCTTCTCCCAGCAGTCATTGCAGAAGTTAGTTGCCTGTAGTTCTCGTCTAGGTGACATTTCCTTCCTTCCACATCAGCACGTCTTTGGATATTGCCATTGTTCTAGTCTTATTTACATAGCCATTTGTAGGAGTGATGATTTCAAAGCAGACTTTCTGAGATTCTGGCTCTTACAACCTTTCCACCCCGTCTTCCATGAGGTTCCCGAGCCTTAGATTCAGGAGCTATGATGCAGAAAACACAGAAACTCTCTTAATGGCAAATACCTTCGCTTCTGTCTTCTTCATGGCATGCCTTTGCCCTAGGACTATGGTGGCCCTTATCTCTCTAGATTACAGTGTATTACAAGGACATTTGGTTTGGGCCAGAGAGAAACCAAGACAGAAGCTGGCAGGAACCTAAAAGTCTGGACTCAGGATTGTTATATATTATAATGGTCCCAGCACTTAGTGTCAAGGGTGGAATAGCCTGGCCTCTCTATGAGCAGTGTCTTGAGGATGGCTGTCATCTTTACTCTCTATACTTCCCGATCCCCCCTCAATGTTCTCACCCACTCACCACATGGGCTTTGTTCTTGCTCATGGACAAGCCTGTGCCAGGCCTGGTCTTACCTAGCTAACTTTCTTGTCATTCAGCTCTCACAGGGAACTTCATAGAAGGCACCGCCTCTCCCCCTCCCCCCACCGGCATCTATGAAAGCTTTCTCTGACCGTCCAGCACAGTGTCCTATTGTGTTCCTATAACAATGTCACCATCACTCTCAGTTCATCTCTCTGGTTGTACTTTGGGTTTTCTTTTCTCCTTTCATTTACAAAATAACCACAAGAGAAAAGAGATCCTGTGTGTCCAGCTCACGCTTATCCTTAGCTCTTAGTAAGAGCCATGCCTACTGCAAAACTCAGTCCTTCCTAAACACTAGTCAAGTTAAAATACAAAGTAGCAAATCAAGATTCAAAACTAAATCCCACTGACTCCAGAGCTAAAGCCGAATGTCCTTGTAATACATTGTAGTCTAGAGAGATACCCGCAACCTTGATCCTAGGGCAAAGGCATGCTATGAAGAAGACAGCTACAAAGGTATTTGCCATTACACAAGTTTCAGCCCAGAGAATGTTCTGTTCCAGCAAAGCCCCCTTTTCTGTGTCTGATTTCATTACAGCCATTGTTGTTTTGACTCTTAGAGATGAAAGATCACCATGGAATGCTCTTGTCTCAAGGCCACTTGCAGCCCAGGTCTTGTCTCTGGTAAGGCCCCTGTAACACCAGTTTGCCAAGGGGCCACCCCAGTGAGCGTGTTACCCTGTCCAATCTGGAAAAAAGCCATGGCCATGTTTGTACTGAGACTTCAGGGAAGCATGTTTTATAAATGCTTGTTTCCTCTGAGTCACTGCTCAGACTTGTCCTTTCGCTGCAAACATTCCATTTTGTTTTATAACTGTCGAAAGAGGGGTAGAAGCCAAGGCTAACTGGACCAGCTTTGAAAGGAAAGGGGAAGTGAAAAAAATTTAAATAGATTTTTCTATATTAGTGAGAGCTGCACAGGAACTCTTATCTGGATTTCAGATATATACACAGTTTCATCTTTATTTATTTTCTTGCTCCAATAAGAAAAGAAAAAGTTCACAGGGTGCATTTTTCCCATCAAGTTTCCATGAAAATTCTGGAAGGTGGCAAGAGTTCTATAAAAACACATCAAGAACAATTAAGCCACATATAACCAGTCTTAAAGGCCCCCATTATAAATGCCTCTGACTAAATATGAAGGAATTTTGCTACTGATTTCCAGGCATTGTTGGTCCTGGAATCTTTTCTCATTACTGAAAGTTTTCTGTAAATTTATATATTCCAGATCAAAGGCATTAAGTCTTCCTTTGTGCCTTTTAACATCATGTCCTTGTGTCCAACTTCTCATCTATGCCATGTGACACATTATAATTACACTTGCATGTAAATAATTTCAATTTCTTAAAAGACTCAGATATGACTACATCCTAGACATAAATTATTGTTTCTCACCCATCCACTACTTGCTTTGTATCAACTATCATCATGTTCACCAGACATTGAAGATCATTGAAAGAGAGAGAAAGAGAGAGAGAGAGAGAGAGAGAGAGAGAGAGAGTACCAATAATGAATGTCTCACTTCTAGAAGCATTAGATCTGTGGGACTGAGTGCTCAAATGTCCTCAGCTCTGGTGGCCACACATTAGGTAGCTCCAAGGCATGCTTTGTACAGTGCTGTAGAACCTTCCTACAAGATTAGGCTACAATCACAGCTTTCTTTGGCTGCATATCTGCCCCTCTCTCCTGTTGTTGCTTGATGGAATCATTTCTTAAGTAAAATACTTGCACCTAAACCCTTGATTTAGGGTCAGCTTCCTGTGAAAACACACTTTTTTTCTTTTCTTCCTTACAGTGTTATGTTCTTACTGCTCAGAAGAGCAAGCTAGCATTGTACAGAATCAAAACTCCATTTCACTATCCATCTAACTAATCCATGGATCTTGACATTTAGGTAAGACCATGTTGTCTTATAAATATCTAAAAATAGATATCTAAACATGTATATGTGCTGGCTAGTTTTATGTCAACGTAACATAAGCTAGTTATCAGAAAGGAAGAGTCCTGAATTGAGAAAATGCCTTCATAAGACCAGGCTGCAAACAAGCCTATAGGGCATTTCCTTAATTAGTGATTGATGGAAGAGGGCCCAGCCCATTGTAGGTGATGCCATCCCTAGGATGGTGGTCCTGGGTTGTATAAGAAAGCAGGCTGAACATGCCATGAGGAGCAAGCCAGTTAGCAGCACCCCTCCATGGCCTCTGTATCAGCTCCTGCCTCTAGGTTCCTACCCTGCTTGAGTTTCTGTCCTGACTTCCCTTGATGATGAACAACAATGCAGAAGTGTAACCCAAATAAATCCTTCCCTCACCAAGTTGTTTAGGTCATAGTGATTTATCACAACAATAGTAACCCTGATTAAGAATATATACATATACATACACATACACAGACACACACACACACACACACACATATATATATATATATATATATATATATATATATATATACACACACATATATATATACATGGATATATATATATATATATATACATGTATACACACACACACACACATATATATATACATTAATATACATTAAAATATATATATATATTAATTAATGCTGGAGATATATATATATCTCCAGCATTAATTAATCTTCACAAGCATTCTGAACAGATAGAGAAAACTAAGATGGGAGAAGTTGAACAGCTAAGGAAAATTAAACCATCTGTAAGTGAAAACATTGAAGCAATTATGCTCATAATTCTGAAAGACACGGGTGCTAATGCCAGATTCTAGAAACTGAGATGCCAAAAGATCAAAATCAATATAAATCTATAAAACAACCCATACTTATTTATATTTTAAAAGTGGAGTTTATTTGAAAGACATAAGACAGAACATGTCATTGACTTTAAAATAACATACATTTTTGCAAATGTAAAGATGTATTCTTATGAGATTCCATGGATACAGCTTACATGCTTACTAACTACATTCATAAAAACACAGGTCTGAGCTGGGTATGGTAGCATATTAGCAACTCCAGTTCTCACACTGGAGGCAGGAGGCACATGACTTTGGTGGGGTACATAATAACACCCCATCTATAAAACAACCAGAGAAAGAATTTAGAACAACCTACTTAATGTATGTATGCCATTGCTGTCCCCCGAAACCCCAAACTGGCAACTCTAAACTAATCACTTGATAAAAATCAAGCCCAGAATGTGTTATCCCTGTAACAGTAGTCACCCACAGAGGGGATTTCAATTGTCACTAATTCAAGCTTCCTCAATAAATGAGGTGATTAATGCATTTTTGAAAAGCTTTAATGTTTTATTAACATTTTACAGTATAATGCTTGCGTGTAAAGTCAACACTGGGATCGTGTGTCTTTGCCAAACCACACATAGAATGAGTTAGAACTCTTTCAAACATATTTTATAGTTCCAGTATTAGAAGTGAGTACTGAAGAGTAGAGAATGTCATTGGTGTTGTGATGGGAAATGTGCTGAACCTATAGATAACAGGTAGTATGGACACCTTATCAATAGTAATCCTTCGAGTCTATGTGTATGGGAGAGCTTTCTATTGTGTGTGGAGCAGAGTGAGGTGTGTTCCTCAAGTACTTGCATTGTCATTTTCTGCTTTTCAATATAGAAGACCTTGAAAACATTGGCTCATCTCATCCCTGGTTATTTTGTCATTGTAGTGACTGGCATTGTTGTCTTTTCCTATCTCAGAAATTTCATTATTAGTTTATTTTAAAAAATCGTACTTATTTTTCAGTGCTAGCTTTGTATTCGGCGAGCCTATTGGATTTGTTCATCAGTTGTACAGTCGTTTGTCAGATTCTTCATTTTTTGTCTCTACAAAATGATGTATTACATCATCTTCTCACAGGGATGATTTGCTGCCTCCCTCTGCAGCAGTCGTAAGCCTGCTGTAGCTCTCTCTGCTCTCATTGCCCCAGCTAAGACTTCCAATGCCATGTTGAGTAATAGCAGTGACCCTCTAGGTCTTGTTTCATAGGTGTTAGTGGATTACCAGCATCCCCTCACTGCACTGCTAGGACAGCTATTTGGGTCCAGGACAGGACTTCTGTTGCCTGTGCCTTTGACAGAACTTGATACTTAGAATTTGCCCAGTCCAACCCACCTGAGATCTCCTGTATGGACACACATGTAAATGAGACCTTTTCATTGTTATCTGAGCTATTCTAAGACCTCAGACAGAGCAGAGAGAAGTGGACACTCCAGGGGGAAGTGGAAGTAACTAAGAATCTGATGTTGGAGAGATCAGGAATCAAGTCTCTGCTCAGCTGTGTACATAACCACTCTCTCTGTAAAATAAAAATATTTACATCTCAAATTAAACAATCAATTCACATAATTCAACAATTATGTCAATTCAGTTATTCAGTAGGTCACAAAAATGGCAGGAAAGGAACTTTAAGGGATGGGAAGGAAGTGAGAATGAGGTGTGTGTGTTTGTGTGTGTGTATGTGTGTGTGTGTGTGCGCGCACACACACACGCACATGCAAGTAATCAACCAGAATGCATTTTATACATGAATGAGTTTAATTTAATAAATGTTCAAACACTATTATTGAATAGTCCCTGTGTAGAGTTTGAACTGTCAGAGTAGAGACTAGATATTACTATAAGGAATTCGTTCATTCAGAAAATCTTTACTAAGTGTATACTATCTATCTAATGAAGAAGCAAAAGCTTGAGCACGTGTTTTACTGAAGGAGACAGGCAAAAACAGGCCCAGCGCAGTAAATATGTAGAACAGTAGGCATCGTCAGTATGCGCTGCAGAAAAACGTAAGGTTGTGCATGTGGCAGGAGCAGGAAGTAGAGGACAGTCCCTTTCTAATTTGGATGTTCAGAGGTCTCTCTGAATGATATTAAAGGTGATATTAAAGCACATGCTGGAGAGAAATGAAGGAGCAGACCACAGGGCGGAGCATCCCAGCAGAGGGGATAGGAAGTGTGACCCTTGAGTTTGGAGCATCTTTGGCCTATCCGAGGGGGAAGCTAAGCAACCCCTGGGGTTGAAGGATATCAAGAAAGACAGGTATGGTAGGAAAGGGTTTTCTTCTGCAGTCAATTTAGACCAGAGATTTCTCTTTGCAAAATATCACCCTGATTGTTGCATAGAAAAAGAGCTGGATGCAGCAGGGGTCAGATGGAAGGAAGTCCAGGAAGAGTTAGGACAGCTTAGATGAGAGAGTGATCAGAAAGGTTGGTGGGTAGTGATGGAGGTGCCTAGAAGTAGGAGGTAGCAGGCAAGCTTTGGAGATAAAATTCATAGAACTCTCTGACAGTGAAGTGATAGAAGACAGAAGTCAGACATGATCCAGGAGCTTTAGTCGGAGCCGTTAGATGAACACTGGCATTATTCATAATGTTCCAGAAGGTTTGTGTGAAAAGGAAGTCAAAGACTCTGTTGCATCTAGTCTGACTTTCAGATGGCAGTGGACACACCTATGTAACTATTGAGTCCCAGAGAGAGCTAATGATAGAATGCATGAGCCGTGAGGATGTAGATTACATTGAAAACCATGATTGAATTAGCACAGCTAGGGATGAAAAACACAAGAGTCAAGCCCTTGAAAATGTTCTCCTTGGTATTGGAGATGAGGGTGCGGGAGGCGAGGGGGACATATAGATAAATGAACTTCAATCTCAGAGAACTTCTCAGCTCAGGAAGTATCTTGCACTGTGCCCAGGATATATCAGTTGACCAGTAAATACTGCTTTTCCATATCTGCAGTGGAATTACTGACTTTAAGCACAGGCAGGAAACAGAAACTTGAAACAGCAAGGACATCTGTCAGCACTTTGGAGGAAGGAGACTCGAATGAAACAAGAAGCGTTGAGAGAGGCCAAGCGGAGCTTTACTTTGTAGCCACTGGGACAGGATTTGGCCAGTTTCTTAAGGTCACCAAATTTCACATTCTTCTACCATCAATGATTATAACAACAATAATAATAATAAATTCATACTTTGTGATGTTTTTATGATGTTCAAGTAAGAGGGGATGTAAGAAGAGACACTTGAAATTTTTTGTTTTTCTGAGAAAGGGTCTCACCATATAGGCCAAGCTAGTATGGAATTAATAGCACAAAGGTAAGTACTGAACATAACACAATTTTCTTATCTTTGTTTCAAAAGAGCAGAAGTTCAAAATCAATTTGTGTTTTAACACCATGATGTCAGCAAAGCCGCATTCCTTCTAAAAACTAGTACAGGGTCTATTTCCTTGCCTTTTCCTGATTCCTTAGCTTACGACCCCACAGTAATGATGAAGTTATGCTTTGGTTGTCATAATTTTTTTTATACCCCTGGCCCTGACGTGTCTCTCTCTCTCTCTCTCTCTCTCTCTCTCTCTCTCTCTCTCTCTCTCATTCATGCTAATCCAATACAGTCTTTTCAAAGGCCTTAACTTAATCACATACACAAAACCCTTTTTGCCGTGTATTGCAATAATTCTTGCCATCTGCCTTTTAAAATATGTTGTTTAAGGAGCATATAAACTCTCTCTTTCTCTCTCTCTTTCGTGTCTGTATGTATGTGTGTTTGCCTGTCTGTATATGTATGTCTGTGTATGTATTATGTGTGTGTGTGTGTATGTATCTGTGTGTGTCTGTCTGTATGTGTGTGTGTGTGTGTGTGTGTATATGAATTTGTGTGTGTCTGTGTGTGTGCCCTTGTAGAGTACAGAGGAAGACATGAGCTGTCTTATTTTATCACTCTCTGCTGTATTCTTGACACAGGGTCTTTCACTGGATCTAGAACAAGGCTGGCAGCCAGAAAGCCCCTAGATACTCCTTATACATACTCTTGTGATGCTCTGAGATGGCAAGCATGCATGCCCACAATTGATATTTTACATTGGCATTGCATAGTTGAACTCAGGTCCTCATACTCTCAAATCAAGTGATATTACCCAGTAAACTACCTTCCCAGATCCCATGTTTGTATGAACACAGAAGGTGGCATACCTGATGAGGGTAAAAATCACCAAAAATAAAATGTTTTAAGAGAACTGTGATAATTAACTTGGACATTCTCACATAATCTAGAATCACTTGGAAAGAGTTGAGGGCATGTCTATACTCAGTCAGCCTGTGGACATGTCTGTGGGGAATTTGCTTGTTTCAGTTCATTGATGTGGGAAGAACCAGTACACTGTGGGCGGTGTCATAACCTAGGTCGGATTCCTGAACCATATACAAGGGGAGAGATTGAGCTGAGGACAAGTAAGCAAATGTGTGTGCGTGCATTTATTCTTCATTGCTCTTGAGAGCAGATGTGGAAGGACTAGATATCTGTAGCTTCTGTCTTGAATTCCCCACTGTGATAGACTGTAATGTTAATTATAAGTGGAAATAAACCTGCTTCTCCCTTAATTTGCTTTTGGTCAGGGTGTTTTTTGTTTTGGTTTGATTTGGTTTTTGTCACAGCAACAGAAATGAAGCTAGAGCAAGAACCACGAAGGAAATTCTAAGACACACATGAGGCTAATAGAAAAAAGAAAAAGAGTCAAATAAACAGAAAGGCAATGAAACAAACATCATGGATACTAAAACGTTGTGTCAAAGGAGGAGAGGTAATTGGTATTAGGAATTGCCTCCAGTTACGAACACAAGCATGAGCTTGTGAAGAGATTCTCGCTGTAAAATATTTCCACCATATAGGCAACGGATGGGGGAGGAGACCCTCAGGAACACTGCTCACTAGAAAATAAAATGATTGCAAGCTTTGATGATGCATGGCTTCTACTTCTAGTAATTGTGCCTTTAATTGTAAGTTTGCATAATTTGCTTTTCTTCCTGTGTGTCTGTGTATATGTGTATATGTGTCTGTGTATATGCGTATGTACACGTCACATGTACACCCGTGGAAGGGGTGTGGGTGTGTAAGCCCCAGGCTGGTGTTGGGGTCTGCTCTGGTTGCTTTCCACTTTGCATTTCATTCACATAGGTAGGGTCTCTCAAACCCTGAGATCTCAACTATTCCTAGTCTAGTTCCCATCTCTGCCCTCAGAGATCTGGAATTACAGGTGGGTCACTCCCCCCCTGGCATTTCTGTCAGTGCTGACATCCAGACTCCTCACACCTTTACAGCCAGCGCTCTATGGGCCGCATTACCACCCAACCAAATATAGTCTAGTTTTTATTAACGGTTACAATCCTTGAGCTCACAAAAACCTCTATAAATATAATGACTGGCAATTCCAAGCCTCAGACTACAGCATCACAACATGCTTGAAACCATGATTCCCAGCCCCCTAAGGAGAAACCTGATGTCTTCCTTCTAAAGTCACAAAAGCCAAGGAGAAGATGCACAGGGAAGCGTTTTGTAGTGTGCAGAATCTCCCGTTGTTTGTCAGTTATATGTTGTTACCTCTGTGTGTGAGGAGAGTGATACCTAGGAAAGATTTCTAAATGCTTCTCTCTTGAAGCCAATCAAGGTTTTAATTGGCACTTAGAGGGGTTTTCATTTATCTAGAAATTTTATTCATGTGGAATGCCTCATTTTCTAATATGGCTGAATAAAAAAAGAAATTATCACTCCACTGGGATAGTGTCCTGAAACTTAGAACAAATGATTTCTTCAAAATCTTTCTTGAGCATATTTAAGGGGTAAGGGCAAAATAGCCTGGGGTATTGGGAGAGGGGATGCTACAGATGTAGGAAGAAAGAGCAAAGAGAGGCAGCAGGTTGTCTGAAAGAAACCTGCCTTATTCTCCACTTTCATTAGTTAGCCAGGGACTGGCTGTTAGGCTGTCCGCCAAATTCCAAAGGACGAGTAAATAAACAGTTAAGGCAAGTTACTCTGTGAATTTGCACATGGCCACCCACACAAGCACTAAATTAAACTCATGCCAACCAAAAAGCAGGCTGCATGCAGCCAAATAAGAGCTGTTAACCTGTCCTCTCCATTAGGTTCCCCTCCTGGCTCAGCCATATTTACATCCTGTCCAGGAGGGAAATAGTTAATGTGAGCCCCTCCCCACTTTTTATCTTGAGGTGCACCGGCAAGCTCTTTGTCCTTGGTGGAGGGAGTATAGACAGTAGTGTGGTCAGATTTATGCTTGTTTGGGGGGCGGGGAAGCCCATATATTCTGAAATGTCTTAACTTAGACCAGCTCTAACTGAATTCTATTGCTGTTTGATTTCCAGAAGAACATGTGCTCGATTGCCCAAGGGAATAGGTATCCTTCGAATGAATATTGAAATACCCAGTCATTATTTGTTCTGGGGGACTGCCAGAACTGCCTGCTGCCTGGACTTTAGTGGGACTGAATAGGGGCTCCTATTTGGAATACTCAAAAGTCAGTCAACACAGTTGCCTTCAGAAAGATTCAAATGAAGACCTTGCATAAACATAGTTGAGTCACAACACATATAATGAGAGAGACTATTGTGTGTGTGATCACAGAATTGCGATTCCAGGTCCAATCACTTGGAGTAAGTTCCTCACTCTCATTTCTCCACTTATATCTTCAGATGAATTGGCAAAAATTCAATGGCCAGAGCAGGTTTGGAAAAACGAGGTGTACACT
Source organism: Rhabdomys pumilio (assembly GCA_030674055.1). Classification (NCBI taxonomy): domain Eukaryota; kingdom Metazoa; phylum Chordata; class Mammalia; order Rodentia; family Muridae; genus Rhabdomys; species Rhabdomys pumilio. Next base: position 11,868,004 of record JANHMN010000024.1, read on the forward strand.
CAAGTTGCCAACAGCCCACGTGCACAGCATGTACAACCACACACCTCTCTAAGGAGGCAATTATAGATCTGTGGACCGATTGCACATTTGAAAACTCACAGGACCTCACCTGGTACCCTTTGTAAAGGCAGAATCTGAAAATGGAGGCAGCAGAAAATCTGAGCAGTGGAATGGGCTGAGGATTCCCTGGGCAGTTTTCTGAATACGGTAGTTGTAAAGGTCATGCTGCTAAAATGAGAAGGAATTTCGCGGACTGCTGGTGATTCTGCCGCAAGAAATGATAAAGCTGAGACTGATCACAGTATTTAGGATCCCCCTTCTCTGTAGTCCTAAGTTCTGATTGCTTTGAAGGAAAAATGAAAAGAAAACAAAATTTCCCTCTGCGGAATTGTGATGCTTGTCAGCACTGGAGGATAGTGGCTTCTCTCAAAGCAGATCCCAAGTCCCCATTAGGTGAAAATATTCTGTTTTAATATTGAGAGGTAACATTTTGTTTAATTATATTTTTTTTTAAAAGTACACCATCATTTTTTAAACAGGTCTCCCTTGCTCAGCCTGCTTCCCTTGAAGACTCTAAGACACAGGAGTGCAGAGCCTTGCTTACATGGAGCAAGTTTGAAATGTTGGGTCTGACTGCAGCATTCTCCACAAATAAAATACTGGACCCTGATTGAGGGGGAAAGCCAGAATTGGAGTTTTCTGTAACTATGGCAACCAAATCAGAAGCACATATTAATGGGAGACAAAAGCAGTTGGCAGTTTGCCTGGGCATCACTTAGAAGCATCGGCTGCCTAAGGTGAGTGCTGTAAATAAGAATGCAGAATTAAGTTCAGCAGTCTTCACTTGTTCTGCCTGAAGGAGCACAGCCACTGGCACAGGTGTCCCCAGGGATGTTCTCATACAGAAAGACTACGTGGAAGTGGGGTCTCAATCCAATGCTTGGGTTTATTTCATGTTTCCTCAGCATGGTTTTTATTATGATCTAGTTGTTCCTGGTGTGAACCAGATACTGCTATGGAAGCATCAGAGCATGCCCAGGCCCATCTGAACACAGATATTTGCCTCTTCATGGTATGTATAAGGTGCTAGGGACTCTTACAGTGGTCTTATAGTGGTTGTTTTCAGATCTACAATCTAGGATTGGGGCTATCGTTTAGATATGGTAGACAGGTGTTTTAGCTTCTAAAGATCTAGCTTGAGAACCAAGCTTGTTCACCTAAGTCGGTTTCCACCCTGACTTCCTGGGATTAAATGAGATAGCATATGTCACAGTGAACTGGTTGTCTCTACCAGAAAACAACTGCTCTTTCTTCTATGCCCTCTTCACCCATTTATTTTTGCCACATTTGAGAACCCTACAATCAGGCTGTTATTGTTAATTTAAATCAGTCTCACTAAACTGTGAGGTCTTTGAAGTCAGGGATGCTACTTTAATTTGCACCTCCCCCCACACACACCCTGAACATTTCTCATTTATATAGGTCAGTGTGGGACATGCAGACTGTGCCACCAGAGAAACTGGCATGGAGCTGGCAAGGTGGAGCACATCCAACTGCAGGAAATCTCAAGTACTGAGATTAGCATCTCATCCTGAGACACGACAGGAGTGGAATTAACTCCCTCCCTGTTGCTATGCCTGCCTCAGAACTCAACCTGGTGACCCCAAACCAGGTGCTCACAGGTAGTCAGTCACTTATTCTAGCACCTGAAATTCCTTCCTATGCAAATGAGGCCTTAGCCTTCAACCAATGACATTTGCTCACCCTGGATATTCTCCCCACCTTGGTTCACCTCAAATAAAGTATTTGTGTTCAAACCCACCCCCAAATAAAAATTATACACAAGCTAAGAGAGTGGTTTCATTGAAGATCATCAGAAAAGGCCTTCACCTAAAAGAGCTATAACATTAAGATTCTTGAAGAAGGCCTCCCCCACACCACCACACACACACACACACACACACACACACACACACACACTTGCTCCCAGTCTAACCAGGATCCTGCCCATTCTAGACTCTGTTTCATCCTTCCAGCCAGGTGTGCAGCAGCATCTGAACACCCCAAGAGGAGATCCATAACACAAACGTTCATCCAGGACCCCACTCCACCCTCCTGGCCTGGTGCACAGCTTCCAGTCTGATGTCACAGAGAGAAGAGGCAGTCTGCAGACCCCACCCTTCCCAGACTTCACCCCATCCTCTCCAAACTGGTGTACTGGCAGCACTCAGATACCCCAAGAGGAAAGGCAGAACCCAGAACCACAGATTAGTATACTTGTACAGTAATAAGAAGCTCAAGAAATGCTGCTTAACTGAATTCAGTTCCATTAGCCTGATTGGGTATAGTTGAATGAAACTGCATTTACTGCTTTCTAATTTACTCAACTACTTCATCCTGCTAAGTACATCTGTACTGCACAATAGATATGGCTGGGCAGCTTAGGTAGGTGGGATCTAGAGTGAATTATGGAGTTCTTTCTGGGACCAAAGCAATACCATGTATCTAGAAGAATATTGCCTACTGTCACTCCAAGTGATGCAGCCCAGTCCTTTTGGGCCATGTTTCTGATGCCACTACTATTGTGTTTAGCTGAGATGATGTTTTAAATAAGTCTATCTGTTTCTCTCCTTATGAACCCTCCCAAATAATGTTTCCCTACCTCTAAGAAAGACTATGCCTGCCGGGCAGTGGTGGCGCACGCCTTTAATTCCAGGACTTGGGAGGCAGAGGCAGGGTGGATTTCTGAGTTCGAGGCCAGCCTGGTCTACAGAGTAAGTTCCAGAACAGCCAGGGCTACACAGAGAAACCTTGTCCCGAAAAACCAAAAACACCAAAAAACAAAGACTATGCCCTCATCGGAGAAGAAAGATTAACAATGGCGCTGAATTGGTGTCTTCCATTCAATACTTGTGTTTACACTGTGAAATTTAAATAAGGACTGTTGTTCTTTATTTTTTAATAGATGATATAATGGATGCAGCTATTACAAACTTTAAAAAGATTACCCTGAGGTGAGTGATTGTAAGAATAAAACCGGCAAATGGACTTAGTGGCTTCTTTTTCATCTTTTTTAATTTGAGAAATTTATAAACTTGACTCTTGGTCCTAGAGGCACTAACTCTGCTCAGAATGTCATAGCTGAGTCAAGGTATTGTGTAGGGCATCCTTCCATCCCCAGGGATTCTGTACTCATGATGCTTAACCAGCTGAATGCTTGCCTGACCCAAGCCATTTATGCTTTCAAGCTTGGGGACAATCTAAGCTAAGTTCTGAGTGTTTCTGGGCTTAGATGTTTCTGACAGGACAACCCTGTGTTGCCTCTTTATCTGCTATGGTCATTGCTTTTGTGACCAGAAATTGCTCCAAAAATGACAGTGTGTGCTCAATAAAGCACTGATGAGCCTCTAGTTCTTTAAGAGAGGTGGAAAACAATAACAACAACAACAAAAACAGGCAGCACTTGGTTCTTTACTAGATGTCTATATTGTTACAGAATTTGCACTGCAAGCTGAGGAATCCAGTCTCTCAGTAACAGGAGTCAGAACAAGAACGAATGCCTCAGAAGTTCTTCCTCTGTGGATGGTACCCCTGAAGACTGTCTCAAAGCTGTACATCTTTAGTTGCTCTGTTCCATGGACCGATGGTGCAGGTACTTTTGTTACACTGCCCTGTAGACTGTTACCAAAGAGAGAGAGAGATACATTAAGCCAGGCAGCTATGGACTACTGCCAGCCTCTGAGCCCAAGTTGTAGGATTTCATACTCTTAATTGCCGGTTATTTTTGGAAAGGGGCTTAGAAAAGGAAAACGGCTAATGTTCCGGGATCTCATTATGCTAAGTAATTTTTTCCCATTTCCTTCTCATTAAGACTCTTTCATGATGCAAATTTTTGTCACCTTAATTTTTCTTCTACAATCTGTTTAATAATAGCCATTAATTCTCATGGTCATTAAGAAGGAGGAAGACTTATGCCCCATCTCACCTTTCCCTCTTATCCTCCCATAGTTACCAAATCCTTTATTCCAAGAACTGAGGTAATCCTGAGGATGCACACAAACAAAACAAAAGAAACATAAACCGATCCCCACATTCAAGAATTTCACATTTGGTGGGAGATATACTGAAGAAATAATCTTCATTCCATTCTTGTATCTTCTAAATTAGTAATGTGCACGGGCATGCTTACAGTCACACTGAATCTTTCATTATAGGGAAAGACTGTGTGCCCCGTTAAGCTGAGGGTCAACTTCTGGATTTGCACAGTTTTCTCCATTCCACAGTGTGAAATCCAAAACATTTCTAATATAATGTTTTTAGGCTAAATATTTCTAGCTTTTGAAGCACGGCAAACAGAAACTGCCACACTGAAAAATCATTCAATTTGTAGTTAACACACAAGCACACTAAAAATAATTTATGAATTTACCGTGAAGTGTTCAGGAAATATGAGTGAATTTCATGTTTGGGCTTGGGTCTCATCTCTGATAAATATCGTTAAGTACATGCCAACATTCAAAAATGTAAAGAAATAACATGAAACGATTCTCGTCTGAAGCATTTCCCGTAAGCAGTACTGGATCTGTCTGGTCTTCCGTCTGCTCTAAGCCTGCCATTCCCCAGTGTGTGAGCTTTGCTGTATATCCTCCACAGCATCGCTCCTGGCACTTTCTCTTCCTTCTGTGTTTCCAGAGTTATTGAGTGCACCCTCTTCCTCTCCAGCAGCTTTGTAGAGGAGGACAGTGTCGAGCACATGACACACACCACTTCCTGTCAATGCTTTCTTTGGTGCTTGTTTTCTGAGTGGCATACATTACTGGCAGGCCTCATTACGTGATAAGAAACGATAGAGTTCTGCTAAAATAAAGATATGTTTCCTATAGATAGTGCTCTTTGATTTACTAAACAATACCTTCAAAGAATGAAAGTAAATACATTTTTTAATTTTGGCTCTTAATGGCCACCATCTTCTTGCCTATTCCTTATCTGCCTAGTGAATCACCTGACTTCCCCAGCACCCCTTTCCTCTCCTTCCCTGCCAGCTAGGCTTGAGCTCCCCCAGATCAGAAGTGTAACTCTGTGTCTACAGTACCTAGTGTGCTTCTAGACACGTAACAGATGATCAATATATTGCTGAATAAATGGCTGAAACCATCTGTTCTTTTTGGTTTAGGCTCAGCTTTTACCTAGAATGTTCCTATAGGACAACTATGTGATCACTCTTAGAATTTATTAAGTTAGTTATGGGTTATTAATACTAATCATTTTCGGTACTATCAATGAATAAAAGAGAAAATGGAACTAAATTTCTGTTTCACTTCTGCCTCTTCAAAGAAAAATATCTCCACATTGAAATAAAATGAATAAGATGTAGCACCTGTTTTTTAAAAAAAGTCATCTGTTTTTTTTCCCAGAGAATTGAAGTCAGCCAGTTTAAAACTACTGAAAAGAAAAACATCATAGCCACACCAGTGATGTCTCAGATGCTGGTAAGGGGTCTGACAAGACTAGTAAGGCAATATACAGCAGCATTCCAGTATTCTAAAAAAAAAAACAAAAAACAAGACAAAACAAAAAGGTGGTCCTGTCACTGGATATAATTCCAGTGGTTCTGTTTTGTGAACGGAGAGGAGACATCAATGATGTTTTAGAGACTGAGTTCAATTCCTATTGTTCTCTTTGGTAATGTTACTGAACTGATTCTAAAGTTCCACAATGCTCACACCCATTCACCTTAGAAACCATGCTATCTGCTAGGGACATGATAATTAGTGGGCCAAATCTGGCCCGTCCCACTCAGACCGAACAGTCTTGTACAAGCACACAAACCATACATACCAAGCAAAACACTGACCAATATAATGTTCTTAAAAACAATTTTAATAGTTGACACTATTTACAATATAGATTTCTAAATCATTTTGAGTTAAAAGGATAATAAAACAAAAAGCTCTTGTACACACACACCCCAAAAACCCATGGAGTCTGTTTTGTGTTACCCAACTATTCTTGGGCATGAGGCCTACCTTGGAGTGTGGTTGATACACTCAGTGACATTCCACTGAAGAAAACTGATTTTCTGTTTATTAATTGGTATCAATTGCAAATGTATTATTGGTTAGGAGTGGGGCCCCCTCACAGTGATGGCATCCCATCTGGGTCAAACTTGTGCAGGTCTTACAGGGTCTGCTACAGTATCTGCAAATTCATGTGTGCAATGGCCTTTTGTATGTGGAAGATAGTTTTCTTAGAATCATCCACCACCTCTGGCTCTTACACTCTTTCTGTCTCCTCTTCTGCCTAGATCCCTGAGACTTTGATGAAGATATCCCATTGAGGACAGAGTATACCAAAGAATTTCACTCTCTACACACTGTCCTGATATGAGTCTCTGTATTAAGTCCCATCTACTGTGAGAAGAAGCTTCTCTGATGGGGATTAAAGTCTATGTTTTCAAGGAGAAGAACTTTCAAGATGGACTGGATGAATGTTAGATGTCTGCCCAAGTTCCATATCCTGTTGTCACTCACTGATCAAGCCTCAGAAGATATACCAAGATTCCTAATTGTTTGAGAGGTACCACCCAAAGCATACCCAAGGAAATCTTCACAGGGAGCTTAGTCATGGCCCTTGGTATGTGGAAGACCAAGGATGACATGGAAACCGTAGAATCAGAGTTTGAAATATCAACTCAATAGATAGATAGGTAAATGATGGGTGAATAGATAGATAGATAAGTGATGGAGATAGATACATAGATAGATAGATAGATAGATAGATAGATAGATAGATAGATGATAGATAGATAGATGATAGCTAAATAGATGATAGAGAGATTATAGGTATGTAGATACATGTAGAGATAATAGAAATAAATAATAGAAATTTTAGAAATTATAGAGATAAAAAACAAATAAATACATACATAGATACATAGACACAGGTACAGACATAGGCAGATAGACAGACAGACAGACAGACAGACAGACAGACAGACAGACAGTCAATTCATGAACATGGAAACTCTAGGCCCATCACATCTATAGTAAGTTCCTCTCCTCTGTACCTGCTGCCCAGATTCATTTATCTTCTTATCCAGCCACCCTAGAATAACACCATCAACTCTTATTTACTCATAGTCTTCAGATATAATCTAGAGGACACAGGTAAGAAAAAATAACATTCCATGGTAGAGAGAGTGGGTTTCAGTAGTGATTCGCTGAGGATTCTGTCCTTTGTTGTTTTAACTGCAGTTGCTATGCCCCTTAATGACTACAGTCCCTGCAAGACTCTCATGCACGGTTTTTGTTCACTTCTTTTTAATGTCCTTCCAAGCATATTGGATGCAAACAGTGATTCAAAACATCCCTGCCTTATGCCATATTAAAAATACAATTAACCAGTTAAACTAGCATATTTGAATGTGCTTAATGAGGGCTCCAGAATCTGGCTGTAAGGCTCATCCCTTAGCCTGGCTTCTTCATCATATGTGCCAAGATATGATGGGAACAATGAAGAAATAGACTCAAGTGTCTCTTATTGCCCATGTTCCTTCTTTCTGCTTCTTGGTTTACCTATTTAAATTTATTGATAGCCCTCTACATTGGAGACTTGGAGGTAAATGTGATATTTCCCTCTCTCTGTGTTCCTAAGAACTAATAAACAATTCTTGGGTTATGAGTCCCGTTACTATAAGGAAGTAATGGCAAGACAAGTAGGAGAGAATTAACCATGCCTCTTTATGTAGCAATATTTATGGTTCCCAGTCTGTGTTTAATTTATTTTGATTTAATAAGTCCACCTCTGAGCAAGATGACTCCAGGGACACCAACAGGATGAAACATCTACCTGCCTCGACACAAGCTGATGAATCTTTGATTAGAGCTGGTGATGCCTGGAGGGACGCCACCAGTCCTTGAGACTTTTTTTTTTCAAAGCACAGCTTGTGGTTATTGGCTTTCCTGAGAATCTCATACTTATCTGAGTCTCTTGTCAAAAGACCTCAGTAAAGTGAGGGACAGTCCCCTGGGGCATTTCTTCAGCTCTATTTAGCAGTGTATTGATGGCCATCACACATACACACACACACACACACACACACACACACACACACGTATACACGTATACACGTATACACGTATACACATACACATACCCATAGAGCAATTTGTGTTTGACTTGAATCTTGAAAAGAACATACAGTAAGGAAAGAGTTAGGATCCATTCCACAAATTTAAATATAATAGCTAGAATATCCACTGGGCAAAGTTCAAACTTTTTGATACTTTTATATTATGTGATTACCTCATCTTTAGATTATAACATTTGTACATGTACTTATTGAAATAGCTTTTTATTCAAAATGATTCCAAGGGGATGGGTATAATGACTAAAATCAGTAATATCTGTAGTATGAGACAGGAAGAATACTACAAATTTGAAACTGGGATGAGTTACAGTGTGAGGCCCTGCCTTAATAAAAAGGATGGTGATTTACTGTTCAATGAGTATAGAGTCAAGTGGTACCATAGTTACATGATGCTATAAACACACACACACACACACACACACACACACACACACACACACACTCATGAGCTGTACACGCAAAAAATGGTTAATGAATAAGATGAATTATGCTCTGTGTAATTTACTATAGTAAAAAAAATGAAAAATGTACTCAAACTTTCTAAGGCAAGATAAATATAGCATTTCTTTGAAATTTCATTTTTTATCACTCTGTCAAAGTCATCTATCACACTGGTTACATGGACATCTATTAACAAAATATTAACAAAATACATGTAACAGTAACTAGTATAACTTGCTTTCCAGACTGAGGACCAAATGAATTTTAAAATGAAATTTAAGTTTATTCATATTAGGGGGGGTTTCATGAACTGTATAAAACCTTAACAGTGTGCTTTAAATATGCAGTGTAGCTACAAGCATAAGAGTTTAGGATGATTTGGGTTGGCTTGGTTTCCGATGCAGACTCCAAATGTTTTTTATCTGAGTAACTTTTAGAAAAGCTATAAAGGCATATGACCTTCAGTAAGTTATGGAATTGATATATACACTGTGTGTTTGATGTAAGGATCAGCTGAGGTCGTGTATGTAAAATCACTGGTATGTTCCATGAGTCGTGTTGACCATCATCTGTGGGTACTGTCCTTACACATGTGTTTCTCTTATCTCCCCACACCTAGCCAAGCTAAAGGGCTACTTCCAGAGAACCATAATGACCTAAACACAATCACTTCAACCCCTAGAACACTGGGATTCTATTATCATATGAATTTCAATGGTTTATATATGTTCCTCTATCAATAGTTTATAAACTCCCAAATGAGGAACTGTCTTTTGTCATTATGGCTTCAAATTTAGTGATACTTAAATATAATCAATCAATGTGATCTGGTCACTAATAATCTTAATACAATCTTCAAGACTATTCCTAGAAATAGTGTTTTCTTTAAATACTTTGGCACATACACTCTTCATATTGGATGGGATCTTATAGAGTTAGCTGCATGGTGGTATTACAGCCACAGGTCCCATGTTTGAGAGTGTGGCTAGGGAGAAAACAGACGTGTCATGAATTCTTCCTTGAGAAACTATCCTGAGCCTGCTATTATGTTCTTCTGTGACAAAATGAAAAGATGATAATAGCACATGAATATTTAGGATTATTTGAGTTGACTTGGTTTCCACTGCAAACTCCCAATGTTTACTAGCTGAATAGCTTTTAGAACCGATATAATGGTATATGGCCTTCAGTAAATTGTGGCATTAATATATATTCTGTGTATTTGACATAAGAATTGGTTGAGGTAATGTAAATAAAGTCACTGGCCCACAGTATGTTCCATGAGTAGTGTTGTATTATTCAGGTCAATTTAACGTTCATCCTCCATTAATTACTATATGTTAATCATACAAAGAAAGGATTCGGGATGAATATATAGTCATATACGTTGACTATAGTCAGCCCTCACTTCCATATTATATTCCTCTTTGCCCAGCTTCCCCTGATCTCAATCCTTTAAATCTCTCCTTTTTCTTTCATATCTCTCAAAGTATTACAGCTAAGCCCCTTGACACCAGGAGACTAAGTTTTGGAGGAGGCACTAGCCATGGAAGCATAGGAGATCCTGAGATAACTGGCACAGTGGGAAAGGGGATGCCCCAGCAGAACAGGCCACAGCTGTTAGGCTAATTTTGTTTTCTAAAAATAACATCTTGGCTGACCAAAGCCAATCCAGCTATTCAGTGGAGGAAATGGTGTTTCAAACAGACTGATTCATCTATACAAAACTCTGCTAAGCCATTGTATGCTTTTCCAGTATTTTCTTTTCCATCATTACCTACAAGCAAAGTGCATTATATAAAAAAACCACATAATTGATTCAGTAATCTTATTAACACAAAAATGTCAAAGGCCAGTGTTATTATATTCAGTGATGTCCCAGGTGCTGAAATTAGCTGAAAGAAGCAGAAAGAAGCAGAGCTGCCTAGAGGAGGTTTGGACCAACTGAGTCACTCGGAATAGACACTCCCCAGCCTGCTGAGATGCGAGCGAGGTGTGCAGTGTGCTCCAGGTTTCCAGCTGGCATGGGCTTTGATGATGCAACTGTCTTTGAATCATCTCTGCACATGTAAATAACCCCTCACCCACACTCCTGTAATTAACCTCAATATATTGGTTCCTCATTGCTTCACCAAGTCAAACTCCTGTACTACCCTTAGATTTCTCTGTCATCTGTGATAAGTAGATGTATGTATATTGTGTATCCTCAGGAATTTTTTTTCTTATACAATACCTTCATACCAGCTGTAGGGGCAAAGACTATACAAGATACTTCATACTTTCCTCCTGTAATTTCAGGGAAAAAAAGACAACCAAAATACTATGGTATAAACACCTTACATGAAGCAACAGGATCTGAGGGTTCTAAGAGGTAAATTCTTAAACCTTCTTCATAACATATACATACACAAACACACACACACACACACACACACACACACACACACACACACACACACACGCTTCAGTAGCCACAAGTATTTCCTATAAAAAGCACAACTGTGTCTCTGTTCTCAAGCTCATGCTCTGATAAAGGGAGATACTTACACAAAGTTATTCCCCTTTCTTCAGGGACACACACATATAGTTTTAATCCGAGTGTAGCTACATGGGCCCAGTTCTACTGTATTAACTGGAGACGTCACTGAAGACCAACATTCAGAATTTCTAACTGAGTCTAGAGGCCTCATTGCAGCTTTAGCCCAGGCCTGCAACTTCATCTGCTATTCTGCCTCCTTCACTGCATCAGCATGCTCTTGTAAGCACCTTCTGATTAACCCCCTGCACACAAATCTGGCACCTCCTAAATTATTCATGGAAATATATGGCTATTGAAAGTAGATTCTTCAGTAGTTATAATATACAAAGAAGAATATGAAAACCAGCCAGAAATTTTAAGACTCCATGTCATAGAGGTTAAAAGCCTAGGGAGAGAAACGAAAGAGAGGAATGGGAGTATTATATATATATATATATATATATATATATATATATATATGTATGTGTGTGTGTGTGTGTGTGTGTGTGTGTGTGTGTGTATGTGCATATATATATATATATATATATATATATATATATATATATATATGAAATTGTCACTTGTCACAGGATAAATAAATTGTTAAAATAATAATAAAATTTGACCGAGGACAGTGAGGGGAGTAAGAGTGGAGCAGATGGGAAGAGAGGATACATATTGGAGAGACACTTCAGAAGAAGTAGCAACATACCCTTCTGTATCAATGCCTTCACATTAAGGTATGAGCCACACATAGTTAGACTTTGAGAGATTGGCAGAATGATGGTGCTATTGCAAAATGCTTCCCAGAATGTCATACCCTGCTGAACATGAGTGTGAGAACCACTAGAGACCTTAGGACTCCAGGCTGAGAGGGTAAGAGTCCAGGAAGGGGTAAAAGAGAAAAATGAGGAAGGGGGACACATGATCAAACGATATTGTATACTTTAACATGTTTCGTGGGAAACACCTAAGTTGAGAAATAAGCTTGTCAGCCATCATTGTGAAGTGATTTCTTGTTAGCCATCATTGTGAAGTGATTTCTCTGCACACTAAGAATCACTTAGGGTTAGCGTCGCTGGACCACAGCTGAAAGAAGAATGTAATAAGTTTCTTTTCCTTTTTTTCACTTTCAGACCTGAGGTCTTTTAGCAGGAATGCTCTAAAAGATTGTCTATCTTTATGACATTTTTTCAAGAAATAAAATAAGCTAGAACATGACTGTATGATATACCAGATAGACTTATAAATAGGAAAATCTTTAATAAAACAGACCACAGTTTTATTGGATATATACCTAAGATATTTTTCTGAAAACAGGTATCTATATGTTACGATGAAGAATATAAGTGGCAGACAGCTATCAGAGGCATTCAAACCACATCAAAATAACCTACACACAATACAACATTATAGCTAAGATGTCCTCTTCTGTAATGTATTCCACCTGCCATATGAGAAACTCCTACTATTGTTTGAAAGATCCATATGTTTACATAACAAATTTTATACCCCATTCCCTTTTCATCTTCCTCCCTCTCCACCTGGCATCCAACGATTTCCCCTCCCACTTCCACATCTTCTTTTCTTGTGCGACTCACTGAGTTTAGTTAAAGATTTTTGCCTATGCCTGGGTGGGAGGCCATTTCCTGTGACAAGGGCAACACTGAAGAAAATGCTACTCTTTCCCCAACAATCATTACCTGTCAGTAGTCCATTAGGCAGGGTGGGTCTCCATGGACACTTCCTCCCATACATGATGAAATGTTGATATGTCTAATCTTGTGTGGGTTGTGTGCAGATAAACACAGTTGCAGTGAGTCCATGAATGTGTGGCACTATGGAGAGCAGAAGTCATAATGTTACTGAATATCTCCCCATAGTCTAGATCGCACATTCTTCCCACCTGTTGTCCCAGATGTCCCCCGAACCTTCAGTCAAACATCACTTATTCCCAGCACTTTGGTCACTTACTGGTTCTGAGCCATTGCCTGCTGGAGTAAGAAGTTTCTCTGATAAAGGCTGGGGTGGCACTAATCTATGCATATACATGAAAATATTTGGAAGGCAGTTTGACAGCATGACCATTCTATAAAACAACAAAAGATTTCTCCTTAGGGTCTATGAATTCAAAGTCTTGGGCTCTTCAGGTTTGCAGAAAAAGGTATAAGTTCCTTCCTGCCCAGCAGGCTTCTGATTGGATTAATCAGAAAGTGGTTGGTTACCCCATAATACCCATGCCACTATTTTACTAGAAAACACATCTTGCCTGAAGGACAATATTGGAGCTTACAATATTCATAGCTAGATGAAGCTGTTGATGCCTTTTTATTTTCTTTAACCAAAAGTCTACATAACACTTTCTGGCACGGTGAAGGCTAGCCAGTAAGAAAGAACCTACGGCTCAGCTCCAGATTAATTTCTGTGTCATGTGACCAACTGTACATCGTCTTTATTAACGAGGTCTTACTCTAAACTGTGTTTTTGAAACTTAATTATGCCGAGTCCCCCACTTATATAGTTTCTTAGTCATCATGGTCTTCATCTGCAACAGTCATTAAAGGCTATTACCATCAGTTTGCACAATGAACTCAAAAGGGAGTTTAATGCATTTGGGCATGTTTCTTTTTCATTATTATTATAATGTTATTTCTTAATAAATTTGATTAAAGGCCCAGTCTTTATTGCCTTGCAGTCCTGTGTCAGTTCTTCATGGATGATTTGATGAATCAGATTTGTTCGTGCATGACTCATTTGTCCTCTCTTCCCCCTTCTGTCCTTCCATTCTCTCTTTCCACCTCTCTTTTTTTCTCCCTCTCTGCTTTCTCTTCTCTCATCTCCTTTCCACTCCTAACCCTGATCTAAAGGCTTAAAGACTCACAAGTTAACTCTGACAGTTCACGGAATGTGATCACACAGGGAGATGACTCTGTGTCTGTCTGTGCTCCAGTACAGAACAAGCTACATGTGTAAAGCTTCAGCCAATGAAATACTTAAGTCCAGAATTCTCCAGTTTCTCTACTTATATTTCATCAGCATTTGGGAAGAGTGCCAGTGTTTGGTTAAGCTAAGTCCTGCTGATGCTCTTGTCAAGATAACATAAAAATGCAGTGTCAGCTGTAGTTTTATTTTTGTCTCTTCTTAGCGTCCCCCTACAATGCAACAGTGTGCCTATAGCAATAGCCTGTGATATGTTAGAAATGTTTTGTCATTTGATATGTCCTTTCCACAAAGTCTTTTCTCACCTTGTCCTTGGATTCGATGCATATTATACCTAATATTTCTTTCCACACAGACTTAAAAAGACATGTATAACTGCTTTAGTAGAGCTAGAATGTCTTCCTCCAGAAATGAGTGTATATTTCTCTCCTTCTTTGCCACACACAGTATGCAAACAAAAAGCTGTGCCTGATCGCCTGACCTGGTGAGCCTAGCCCTTAAGCAATGCCACATGCTTAAGCACATTTCTGTGAAATTTGATATGCTAAAGACCCCTTTAAGTGTTCATGTATATTTTATTTCTTTCTATTCCTTGATGATTACTCAAACATTTCTATGTGTCAACACAGGCGTTTTTTTTCTCTCACCAGCCTCCACTTCTGGAGATTTAACACCTGCCAGTAATTGAACATTACAGCACTTTGTCACTGAAGATAACCTCTAGTGTTTTAACCATCAGCTCACACAGGAAAGCCAAGCATTCTCAGGTTTAATTTGCAGGAAAATGAATTCCTATCATTTTGCCCTTATGTTCATAATCTCTGGTTTGTGTAAGGACTTTTTGTATGGTGTGGGAAAGATGACTAGAAGGATCCCTCTCGTACCCTTGTCTTCTCCCTTCAGGGGCATAGGCGGGACTATCACACAGCTTAAAGCATCAAGAATTAATTTGTAGCTTCAAAACAGGTCCCAAGTTGCAGGGACATCTATCTCTGCATTAAACTTTAGGTAATAGTAATGAAGATCACTTATGTGGATGTTGTTCATTATATAACATGCATTTACCCACAATCGTTTCATATGTAGCAGCTCAGTAAACCTTGAGGTTAAGTACTAAATATATTTGAATAGAGTTTTAGTATTGTTATGTAATCTGTCAGTGTTTACACACTTAAAATGTGGCTCCAGGAAGCAGGTCAGTTCATTCTTTGACCCAAATGTCATTTCTCTGCTTTCTACTAATGATTCTTAGAAATATTTTTCTTTACATATTCATAAACCTAGATGTTTTTTAAAGATGCTTTTTAAACATTTTTAAACTCAAAGATTAGTAATTTTAAATTCTAGGCACTCAAATCTATTAGATCCACTATAGTAGATTAAAAATGTCAGAAATATATAGTGACTATAAAATGTTCTCTCCCTCATACACACACTGTGATTTTTTTTATCTTCTTGGCTCTTTTTAAATTGTGTGTGTGTGTGTGTGTGTGTGTGTGTGTGTGTGTGTGTGTGTGT
>JANHMN010000024.1:11883579-11911686 GCA_030674055.1 Rhabdomys pumilio
TGTGTGTGTGTGTGTGTGTGTGTGTGTGTGTGTGTGTGTGTGTGTGTAAAATATATTTCCCATGATAGAAGAACCTTTGGAACTAATTTCTCTCTTCCCAGCCTGTTAGATCCAAGGAACAAAACTCAAGTCATGAGTCTACAGCAAAGCATCTTAACCCACCGAACCATTCTGCAGGCCATGATCAGTTTGAATAAAACAATTTTTAAGATTCATATTTTAAGTCAGCTATAAATTGTCTTCATTCAGAGGCCAGTTTCTGTGATGTTTTTGTTAGTCCAGCCTTCTTGTAGGTATAAAAAGTAATGAGGTAGACAGATTCAAGGTTAATTGCTACCCAGAGAAGGGCCTGTTTTCAAAGCTATAAACCCAGAGCAGTTACCCTCCTGAAGCCAACCATCAGTGTTCACTAGGTTATTAGGTAAATTTCTAAGTTAACTCAAAAGTAATAAATTAGCAAAGAAACTCAAACAGAAGTGCCATACCACTAAATCAAGCAATAAGCTGCTTTCAGAATCATTAGTAGTCTGGTGTTAGTGACACACTAGACACATATTGGACAATCCAAATTTAACCATTTCTCTGAAACAATGAAAAGCTTTCGGTTTTAAAGTTCCAGAAATATTCTTCTGTGGTTTTGCTGTCTAAACTTTTATGAGTCTTAGAGATTGCAAGCCTCCCTCTAGAAAACCACAGAATGAATCTCAACAATAGTGTGCAGTTTCCTCTGTGGCCTGTTACTTTAGGGTAGTAGTTTGTAGCAGGTGGAATAAAACCTAAGTATTGATTTCTAAATGCTGTTTTGGTTTCTTTCATAAAAATAAAGCCTATATCCCCAGATTTGATCATCTTAGAAGCATCCTGACTATATGTCTTATAGAATTCTGTGAACAAAGCAAAGTCTTTTAAATTCACAGACTCTATCCAAAAGCATTTTGTTGCCTTTCCAACACCACTCTCTCCTTTTTACATTATTTTGTGAGAATTTCATACATGAGTGCTGTATTACACTCTCCGTCTCACCCTCCCCACCTCCCTCTCATATTCAAGTCTGGGCCCCACATTCTCTCTCATATTCATGACTTCTTTAATTATTGTTTTTATAGGCACGTATATTATATATAAGTACATGTATCTATAGATATAGTCTTCTGAGTCGGTTTAGTGTTTGGGGCGGATCGTTTGGATTAGGTACACTCTCAGGGGGCTGGTCACTAGAGAAGATGGATTCTCCTTCAGCTGTAGTCATTAATTGCCTGTAGTTCTTTATAGAGGCTTTGTGACTTTTCCCATCCACATTGACATATCAACTGGTGCTGTCACTGTGCTCTGTTTCCTCATTAGTGATCACAAGCACTTGGCTATTGTTCCATTGACCCATAATGGAAAACATCTCCAGATCTGCTTTCTTTGTAGAGTTTAATGGAAGTGTGGGGGGAGGGGAGAAGATGTGGGGAGAAAGGGAAATGAACGGAAGGCTTTGAGGAGATCTACAAGCTAGAACTCATTATGTTGTTTTATTTTGTTTTCCTCAGGAAAAGCTGTCTCCTGCTGCAGAATTAAGTAGAAAAATAATGTCCAGTGGTGATATGAAAACCTAGTATTCTCTGCCTTTTTCCAATTTCTTTTCTTTCTGGAAAGTGTGCAGAACCATAAACTCTGTAGCTACAAAGTTCAATTCTGATCTGGAGTGAAATTGCCCCAGGTGTGTTTTACTAGATCATAAAACTGAATTGGGCAGTGAAAGTTCAGGAATCAGTGGTGGTTTTTTTTCTCCCTATACAGCATATTTTCCGAGGAAAAGATCACTATGGAAGAATAGGCCAAAATCAAATGAATTATTAAATCATTATAAGAGGTTGTCCCTGTGATAGTGTGTTATTGTACACTCACATGCTGGAGAATGATATGCTGGAAACCTCTGAGCAACAGGCGGGCCTGGCTTGAATCCATTCCCGTCTTGTAATTTGGAAAAATAATTTTATCTTTATTATTTCATCTGTTTTTAGATCTTCGAAGGAGGAATCCACCACAGAATTATTGTGAGACTGCATGAAAGGGGCATACAAAAGAGTTTCAAAATCATGCAGCCTAGTAAGAATCATGGCAAGTGGCTCAGAATAATAAAATCTTAGCACCCCAACTTCTGAAAATAGGAATACCTTACTACCCGTCCTGTACAGATATTGTGGAGGACCAAATGAGATGAAGCTTGGTCCAGAACACGGGCATCTTGAGCATCGTGATGGTCACTGATCTTGCTTTCCCTCAAGGCCCAGATGCATCTCTCCGAGTTGTCACTGAACATTGTCTATACATTCAACATCTATCAAATGTTCAACTACTACAATTTAGAACTTAAGACAATTTTTTAAAATTTTAAATTTCATTCTGAAGAGAAGTAATATATGCCTATCCACAAAGGTATTTACTTTATTGAATTTCTAGAGATTTTTTAAATTTCTATTTTGTCAACAGCTATTAGAAATAGAAAATTAAGTATGAGAAGAAATAGGATTTTATTTATGGAATTACTATGGAGATTTAACAAGTTAACTTTTATTTTCTTCATTTCAAAAAAATTAGTCTTATTAAAACCAATTGTATAAGCTAATTTTATAAGATAATGCAGTTCAGACAGATGAAAGTTTTTTAATCCCTTTCTCAGAAATTACTAATTTCTAATCAACCATCAAAGAAGAAAAAAGTAAAGATACTTTTTATATTAATTATCAAAAACAGCCTATTCAAAATATGCATTCTACATTTATGCAGTTACCAGATATGTACATACATATGTAAAATGAATGGAAGCACACATGAGGAGGCATTAGGGTTATTTCATTAGAAGTACTTTCACTACCATAAAGCAATAAATATGGCACTACTTATAAGTTGATTTGAAAAGTGATTATAAGTGTAGAAAGCATTTAAGACACTTCCAAAAGCACAACTGATAGGCTACGTGAGAAAAGAGAGAAAATGCAAATGCAGTGACTGAATGACATCATCAGACTATCCAAAAAATAAGACATTCTATACTCAGTCTATAGAAGGCCATGCTATAAGTGAAGACACTTCTCTTTAAGAGACTGGAGTAGGAGGGCTGAGAGTTCTGTGCCAGCCTCATCTGCAGAGCAAAAAGACACATACAGATTAAAACTTAACAGATGAAGAAAAATAGACCAAGTTAATGCCAATCAGAGGAAGCAGGAGTGACTTTACTGATTTCAGAAGAAGGAAATTACAAAGCAAAGAAAACTATCAGGGATATAAAAGTTTATCAGAAAGATGTTGTATTACCATAAAGGAGCCACTTTTCCAGAAGATGAAACAATATTTAATAGGTATGTACCTAAAAGCAGGGCACCAAACTATATGTGGCAACAATGATGACAATGACGATGACGATGACGCCTATAGTGATAAATACAGTTGCAAGAAAAAAATCAAATAAGTATATCACAGCTGGAGATTTCAACATTTGCCTTTCTGAAGTGGACACAATCAGAAAATCGGTAAATGTATAGTTGAGTCCAACAGCACCATCAGGCCACAGGAAATAATAAACATCCCTAGACTGCACCATCCAGCAACTGAAAAAGTTCTTCTCACAGTCACATGGAACACTAACCAAGGCACGCTACATTCAGAGCCGTAAAATGCACCTGAACAAATGTTTAAGTCTAGAAGACATACAAAGTGTCCTCAGATCTATGATGGGATTAAGCTAACAACAGAAAAATACCGAAGTCTGATTAAACAGCACATTTCTAAATAACATGCAAGACAAGGAGCAAGTCTCAATAGAAATTTTAAGATATCTTTAACTAATTAAAAGTGAAAACAATTATGGAAATTTGTGGGGTGTGGTAAACTTAACTCATTGTATTTCGTGTTGACAATAGGAAGAGGGCGGACCTATGCTTTTGCCTAATGAAGCTATAGGTAGGACAAATTAAACCCAGATCAACCAGAGGGAAGAAATAATAAGAGTTTACACAAAAATCAATGGAATGGAATACAAACACAACAGACTAGTGGCTCTCCACCTTCCCAATGCTGCAAACATTTCACACAGTTCCTGGTGTTGTGGTGACCCTCAGCCATAAATTATTTTTGTTGCTACTTCATAACTGTAATTTTGCTACTGTTATGAACTGTAATGAATATATCTGATATGTGACCCCTGGGAAAAGGTTGTCCGACCCCTGAGGGGATCACAACCCACAGGTTGAGAAACACTGCAGTAGAGAAACCAGATCTCAACGCTTAACATGAAGAGGGAACCCTAGTGTAAACCCCAGGCTTCGGTCTGCTCGTCTGTAGAAGCCCACACATCCGTGGTGAAGGATGCTGGTAATGGGGGAATCTGTGTGTGGAGGTACGGACATCTCTATGCCCTTTCTTTTGTTTACTGCAAACTTAAAATTGCTCTTTAAAAAACGCTTTTGAAAAATCTTTAAATAAAAAAATTGTAAAAAGATTTGAATGTGCTGTGAACCAAGGAAAAACCAACAGTAAGGAAGTAATTAAGGGAGGGAAATCCCCATTACCCCATCCCCATCCCTGATAGGGTGGAATTGACACATTAATTATGGTAAGACAGAAAAAGATTAAGCAGATTTTCTTTAAACTACAGAGTTTATCAAAGCTTCTCATATACATGTTTAACAACGTCACTTGAGCAGACTTTCCAAAACATACTCGACTATGAAACTCTATACTCTCCTAGAGGATCTTAACGGACTAATGTTGCATATGACGAGCTTTCTAAAATATGCTGCAAAGTGAAACACTTTTTCAGAATGTCTTCATCTAACTTTTCGTCAAACTTCCTTTTATTGTGTTACTATTTTTAAAGTAATAAGCCCTTTCGAAAATTATTTTCTTTCGTTTTCTATAGCAAATATGCAAAGGTTGTTTTTTTAGTGATTATTTATCTTATGGAGTATGTGTGTGGGTTTATGTCTCACACACACACACACACACACACACACACACACACACACACACACACAGAGAGAGAGAGAGAGAGAGAGAGTGTGTGTGTTCCCATGCAGGGGCCAGAGCAAGACATTGATGGCTTTCTTCTAAGACTCTCTGCCATACTGCCTTAAGACAGAGTCTCTCACTGGACAAAGAGATTTTTTTTTTTTTGGTGATGCTGTGTGACTACTGAGCTCTAGGGATCTTCTTGTCACCACAACCGTTCCCCCAATGCTGGGGTAACCGTCAGGGCCATCCATACTCGGCTGAAATCAGGTCCGCATGCTTGTCAAGCAAATGTTCTCACCCTCTGCATCCCCTTATCCCCTCATTTGTAATTTCAGAGAAAGAGGATATCACACAGCCCTGAATTAGAGGAATAATGTTGGAAGGATTCGTTTCCATAAACATCTACAGAGAACTGTATCACAAGCCTGTAGAGTGAACTAACAAACATGCAGTCAGATTAAACACCTAGGGAAAACCAAAGGAAAAACCAGAGGAACCAAGGTGATTTGTAGGAGAGAGAAGCGTCACAGATAGGGCTTTCCCTAAAGAATGAGCAAGAAAATGAGTCACAGTGGAGGATGAGTGACTGGTAAGTTAATTTTGTCTGGCTCATGGAGCAATCTAAAATGTGATGGGAAACACATTTCTTCTGTCTTCTTCTGTTTCTTGTTAAACAATCAAGTTTCTTTTGTAAGATGTATACATACGTATGTGTATAGATAGATATAGATACAGATATAGGATTACAGATATATTTAATGATTATGATAAGCCTTTGACCTGCAAGAAAGCTAAGTAGGATACCTAAAGTCACATGTTTCATAAAAATGGATGCATCACAGTTTATGGTCATGAAGATCAGAAAGAAAACAGTACCATCAGATTTCATCACAAAAAAATATGTGCTTTGGCTCCTACACTTGATGCTGCCTCTTGAATTTCCAAGCTATATGGACTTTGATAAGTACTTTAATACCCCTTAGCACCAAGCTGTTCATTTATGTAACAAGCATAAAATGCAAGTCATTGAAAGTGTCTTGAAGTCTGTGACAGAATGACAAATGTTTATTGAACATTTTTTCATGCCCAAAGCTCTAGCTACGTCCTGCAAAGTTATGTCCCACTAAGTAATTAAGTATACATTACTGCGGTACTTCTGATATTCCGTATTAAAAATCTGATCGAGTTTGGGAATCCATCATATTTGAGTTCGAATTCTAATTCTCCCACTATAACGTAACTAATGAGTCCAGCTCCAGGGGGATCCAGTGCCTGGTATCCAGGATCCCTGGCAGCCATGTTCACATACTCACATAGACTCACACACATGTCATAATTAAATTCTTTAAAAAGGATCATACTACCTCCTTGGCATCACTGAAGATGATGTGTGATGTATATGCAGCCTACCTAACATACGATAGGGACTCCACAGATGTCAGTCTCCTTCCACATTTCCTAGAAAATCAATGTCTACATTTTTATTAGAATTCACAATCCTTTACATTCTTGCCCCACATTATTTTTCAAGCTTCAGTTCCAAGCATCTCCCTTCTTAGAATCTTTCTTTCTTTCTCCTTTCTCTAGATCCTTTTTCCTCTTATGCCCTAAAACCTCTTAGACTGGGATTATGTTCATTGTGCAAATAGCCTCTTGTGAGATTGCAACCAAAAGAAGGTGGATAAAGCCTCATGCTTGATCTTGATCTGCCTTCTAAGTATCTCAATCACAAGACATCTCCTGTCACTCAGACCGCTCGAAGCAGCTGCTGTGCCGTCCAGTTATCCCCTTGCTATACAGAATTGAAGGTGTGTGGAAAGCTTGAGCACAGTTCAGACAGGAACAAGAATGCACCCCCAGATACAGGCAAGAAGATCTGGGAGGAGATTTGCAGGTTGCATTTGGTACCTGACATGATGTATGTTGCACAGCATACATTAAAAGTCCCTTCCTTGGGGTCGACCAAATAGTACTCTATACGTATATACCACATTTATATTGGAACAGTGATGTGTGAGAACACTGGTGTGCAGGGATCTGTTAGAGAAATGTTTCTCACCCTATGGATCAAAACCATTTGAAAGTCGAACAACTCTTTCACAGGAGTTGCCAAAAACCATCAGAAAACATAGGTATTTACATTAATTACATTTACAGTAGCAAAATTACAGTTATGACGCAGCAAGAAAAATAATTTCATGGTGCGAGGTCACCACAACATGAGGAACTGTATTAAAGGTTTGCAGCATTGGGAAGTTTGAGAACCACTGTATTAGAATCACTGTTTTCAAATTGTTGGAAGTATATACTTAGGAATGGAATTGCAGAGTCAAATGTAATTTAGGTTTAAGTTTTTGAGGAAACACCAACAATGCCCTTTTCCATGTCCCCCACTCATGAACGGAGGCAGAAAAGTCTTAAAGGGTGGTTCAGAAATTGTCTGTGGGGATGGCTGAGACATCTCAGATGTGCAAGTTAACAGAAGACTTGGTGGTCAACAGTGGGACACGGTGTTGGTAAGTGGTCTGGGTTAAGTGGTAGGATACTGGCAGGGGATGCGGGGCATCCTTTTGGAGATGGGGAGGAGGAATGAGGAACTGTGGGAGGGAGGACCAGGAGCAGGGAAACAGCTGGACTGTAAAAAAAAAAAGTAATAATTTTAAAAAGAGAGAAAAAAAAGACAAATCTAGGCTATTGAGCTTGAACTCTGAAGCAAACGAAGGCAGGTATGACCAAGAATAGGTGAGCGATGGAGGAGATGGAAAGTTAATGACTTAAGCCTTAGAACCAGTGAAGTAGGAGAGACAAATCTGTGAGTCTGTTGGATACTCAGCTGTGAAGCTGGGATAGTAATAAGGAGCCCAGTTAGTACTACATGAAAGCTGTGGTATGACCACAGCCATACGCAGTTCTAAGAATACTAGATGAATGAGTGTTTCCAGGGTTTGGTAGGGGAAAAGAAATAAGGCCACAACGCTCTTTCATGTGGACACCAGGAGAAAGACAAGCCAGTGACCTTCAAGGAGAAAGCCCAGTTCAAGGTCTGCTGTGCTGATTCTGTAACAAGTATTTTCTTTTGTTCTATTGTATACCCACTCATTTGACAAACTAACATTTTCTTTGAATGAATTCAGTCCACTTTCCAGAATCCCTAAAGAGAAACCCTGCTTTGTGAAGGTAAGTCCATCACAAATTCATTCGGGCTGTGTGCCCTGAATATGCATTCAACAGTCTTGGCCTTGCTCATTCTTCAGAGCCCATTTAAAGCACTCTATTTACCGTCTACTCTCTGATCCTCATATTCTTCTTGCGATTCTCTGCAGAACTTGCTGATCCCCAAAGACGTAGAAATGCTTACTGTATCCACTGCCCTTGCTTACGTTAGGCAAGCTTACTGCCTTACCCACAATTCTTTCCTACGTCTCTTTTATAATAGAATCAGTGTTGTTCCACTGCACCGTTGGCCCCAGTGTCTTCAGCTGTGTCACCTTTAATGCCTTCCCTTCCCTATTTATATGAACTCACTTGGCCCTCGATTCCCTTCAGATCACTGTCTCTAGTTTCTGCTTTCTCTTTCAGCCCAGCCACACCTCCAGAAAGTCATGCACATTCACTGTACAGTTCCTTCTCACTTGTAAAACCCTAGCCCATTCATGTCGCTTAAGCTGATCTAGATAGGATAGACAACACACACACACACACACACACACACACACACACACACACACACACAGCTCCTGTGGGGCTGTAGCTCGCTCATGGGCATGGGTCCTGTTAGGCTGAGTTGTGGATCCTGAGTGTCTGCCGCCCCATGCAGACCTGGGTGTAGAGAGGTCTCAGCCTGAAGTCCTGTGGGGGCAGAGCTCCTGGGTTGGGTGTCTCTAGGCTGAAGCTGCTGACCGGGAGACCGGTGGTCTCTGTCCTTGGGCTCCAAGATGCTGTTGGGAGCCTCGGAAGAACTGAGACGCAGGGGCATGTGGGCTTGACCTGGCCCGCAGCTGAGAGGGGTAAGAGAGAGAGGCTCTGGTGGCTCCCTGAAGGGTAGAAACTCTTGGTCACTGTGACTCACTTGGCTGGGTCAAGGCTGGCTTGCCTAGCTTGCTTGAGTTGGCAGGCCTCTGTGGCTAGAATGCAGAGAGGTCCTCCAGGGGAGATTAGACAGTGTATAAGTAATCAAAGGCCCCCTCCACAGTTCTCCACAGTGGGCCCCAATGACACGAGGAAGTCTATGGTTTTAAAAGAAATGTATTGTCATGGCAAAAAGTAGAAATAGTTGTACCCTGTGTCCTTAGGGCAGGCCTGAGGTTAAATACCATTTGTAAGGAGGAGGGCCTGGGAAGGAACCCTTAGTTGGCTATGCCCTCTGGCCTTTAGGTATCTCATTAATATGGAGATCTCTTGAGGCTCTGCAGCCTATAGTCATGCCCTCTTCCTGTGGAGGGGCTGGTAGGGGCGTTGCCCTACGTGAGTGACTGAAAGGCACGGATCAATGGAGGTCTTCAGTCCCACATGTCAGGAGCCTGGAGTCTGGGAGCATGGCAAAATGCATGCCTTCTCTTGCAGGGATATCTGTTGGGTCTCCGGCCATCTCTAGCCATGCTCCACCAGAAACCAAGCTATCCTTTCACAGTCCCACATGCTCCTATTGGTAAAAATAATAGGTGTTTTTTTTCTTTCTTGGTCACTGTATCTTTCTATAAATGTTTTTCCTCTGACCTTGTTCTCTAAATGAATATTGGCATTTCTCCCCTTCTTCACCCTTAGCAGATCTGCCTCCTGTGTTGGCAATAAGTAGACTCCTTCTCCTTCTGATGGGGACTGTCTTGTTTTCCTTTCTATCCACCGCAAATCTATAAAGAGAAGTCTCAGTCTTCTCTCTTTTCCAGGTGCACCTTAGCCTCTTGCAGCCTAAGATGCCAGCCACTAATTCTCCATAACCGTTATACTGACTTTGAAAATTAACCCACTTGGAACTGTTCATTTTTCTCTGAGTTCTCCCCTCCACAGTTCAATGTCCTCATGGCCTGCTGTTGTCATATATGTGAAATGGGGAAATAAGTGAACCCACCCATCCAATATATAATTACATCTGTGAAATGCTCATAGTCTCCCATAAAGCAAACACTCAGCAAAGGCCTCCTGTTGCAATTGCAGGAGTTACACTCAAGCCTGGGTGTCTGGAGATGGGTAAAAGATAAGCCTAGGAAGGCTCTTCTCAGTTCCTGATAGTCCTGAAGATTTCCAGAACGACTCACTGGGCACCTTTTATGCACTAGACATTAGACATTTCAGTGTAAAGCAACAGAGGATAGAAATGTAGACTGAAAATTTCCCAGACACAAAGGACAGGTCTGAAGTCCAAGTGGGCTTCTGGAAATATGACAATTTCAAGGTGACAGAGAACAGGGTGAGAACACACAAGAGGCAGTAAGAAAGTGAAGTAAGGGCAGGGTGTCTGCCTTTCACTCTGTACTAGAGCGTTTTAGGTTTGTTCCATAGCAAGGAACCAAACAATGCGTTAGCAGGGCAGTGATGTGATCAGTCATGTGTCTCTACTGCCGCTGTCCAAAACAAATTTCCAACCAAAATGTCCAACCCAAATTTCTTAAGTAGCCTTGCCTCAAAACTTAACACAGAGAGGGCAATTTTCTATGCCAATCCAAGCTATTTCATCTAGGAAATAAACTAGGAAATGAACAGTGGAAGTTTTCCATATTTGCAGAAAAAAAGAAGACACCTTGATTTGGGGCACTGGCTCTTTCATCACAAAGAGACACTTTATATACATGGGGCTCTTTGAATGGCAGCCAGCTCTGGCTTGGCCCTTCTGGGTCTTTCTCATATCATTTGTGTGTCTTTTCTGTTCACTTAACTAACAAACATTTATTATGTTAGACGCTGCCTAAAGTATCAGCAACAAAGAATAAAATTGTCTGGATGGCTACGACTCTCTGAGTTAAGTGAACTGTTTGGAGATAAAAGAATTGAAACAAAAAAATAAAATGAGGCAGATTAAGAAAAGCCAGGGTGTCCATTCACCAAAGAATTAAGAGATTAAGGAGCCTGAGGGTTGTTTCAAGTGAATGGACAGAACTGCAAAGCCCCCTTTAAGCACAAACTGCAAATTATTGGGGCAAAGTCCCTTCTCTGCACAAGGGCCACAACTGTAGCACCCCTGATTCACAGATGTGAATATATATATATATGTATATATATATATATATATATATATATATATACACACACACACACACACACACATATATATATATATATATATATATATATATATATATATATATATATTTATACGTATATTTGTGATTTATTAAGCTTCTTTTTAACAATGCAGTGTAACTGCAAATAAAATTAGCCTTATATTTCCACAACAAACAATCTTAGGTTTTGGTGATTATGATGTGTGTTTGGGAGTGTGTGTTGGACAGCATCCCCTAGCTCAGAACAGTGCCGACCAGAGTTCTGTTCCTTCTAACCTGCCCCAATAGCCGCCCAAACTGCAAGGAACCGCTTTTTTCTTTTCTTTTTCCTTGTCACAAAAATAATCCAATTCCATAACCACCTAGCATCACTGAGTGATGTCCTTAGTGATTTTTTTCACCCTAGTTCTGATTCCAAGGGAAGAATGCCACCTACTGAATCATTTACACCAGCAGCCAGCCCAGCAAAGTGCGAGCACTACTTAACCCCGGTCTGTTCCAAATGCCCTCTGATTATTATTTAGTCCAAAAAGGGGGGAGGAGGTCACTATTTGGGCCGTCAGGAAGTTAGGCTCTGAGCTCTGGGATATCTGATAAACGCTTCCACATATTGTCGCCTTTTCATAGATACTATGCCAAGTTTCAACCACCTCTCTGCCTGTATTTTCCTTTTAATTGCTCTTTCTCCTTCAGAATGCAGGGTCCCTGCAGCTTGCTGCCAGCAGAAAGCCAGTGGTGCAAACATGCAAGGTTGCCTGTCCATGCTTGCTGCCCTCCCTGCAAAGCAAAGGCGGTGGGTTACTCAGACTGGCTTAGCTAGCAAGCATTCGACATTGCACCGGAGGTCGGGCGATGCCACCAGGGCTTCCAAATTTCTCTAACTTCGTCTTCAGTGGAGCGGGGACAGGGGTTAGGGGGTGGGGTCCCTTCCGCAGTCCGCTAAAGCGAGGCTAGGCAGGCAGAGACCGCCCTTGCATCACCTTCGAGCGAGCTGCGGTCGCTGCGGCTCCCGCGCTGCAGCTGCGCGGGAAGGGACGCTGGCGGGAGCGAGCGGACAGGCGCGCGGAGCTGCACCGGAGGCCGTGCTGCGTGGTGCACGGCGCGTGGCGAAGCGAGAGCTTCGGACCGGTGGAGGCACCTCGTGAGGTTAGTGGCTCCGGCAGCGACAAGCCCGGGGAGCTCGCTCCCGGCGGCGCGCACGGGCGGCGCGGGGAGGGCGGCGGGGGCGGGGCGGACGCGGAGGGGCGGGGCTGCGTGGACGGGCGGCCGCCCCGAGCGCTTGCTGCAGCCGGAGCAGAGTGCGGCGAGCGCGACGAGCGCGGCGCGGGCGGCGGTCCATGGCCCCGACGGGAGGCGCGCCGCCCGCACCCGCAGCTCGGCGTCGGGCCTGAGAGGACCGCGCCGCGCAGCCATCCGGTCCTCGGCTTGGGCTTGGTTTGCAGATCTTCTTCATGGAAGCGATGTCTCCGCAGCAGGATGCTCTAGGGGCGCAGCCGGGGCGCTCCTCCTCGCTGACAGGCATGTCTCGCATCGCGGGAGGCCCTGGCACCAAGAAGGTGAGGACGCCCGAGCGAGAGGCCCCCATGGGCTCGCTCCTTCCACGGGTGCCTGGTGCTGAAAGGGGTTAACGGCCCCAGCGTGGGGTGGGGTGGTCACCTCCCGGGATCCCCCCCTCCGCTATCTTCTCTGGTGGGAACGGGTCTCTGAAAAGCCCCTTGCCTCTCCACCTCTGACGGGGGAGTGCCTCCCTGCGAGCCTCCCGAGGTAGCCTTAACGCGACTGCCTGAGGAAGGTAGGAGGCGGAGGGGAGGGATGATGCGCCCACCCAAGGCCTCCAGGGGGTGTCGGAGATGGGTGCCATGGGCCACACTGCGGGATCCTGAGGTTTGACTCGGCCTAGATCTAGGCTGGCGGTGGGTGGGCAGCTTTCCGGAGGTCCCAGCGGGCCGTGGGGGGCTTGGCTCAGAGCCACCCCTGAGAGGGGACCTTGCATGAGCCTGTGGGGGCGGTGCCCTTGTTCCCTGACACCCGAAGGACCGGTGCGGGCAACTACTTGTAGCTTTTGCTCGTGGTTGCCTGGTCCACAGTGCAGCAGGAGGATTTCGATGGAGGTCAGGCGTCTGCAATAGGTCCCTGAGCAAGTGCACGTGGGCCGCGAGCTTCTGGGCTCCTGGGAATTGATTTGGGTGTTCCTGTAGCCATGTCTGCCCCTCTCCCTTCTTCCAGCACAAAACCTTCCGATATTTGGCCATATTTGTTCCTTACGGTGGCGTCTCCTTCTCTAGCTTCTCTGGAAACAAGTTGGGATGAGAGATCATTCTAGCTCTTCCCTAACAAATAATGTGAAAACGTTGCATTACTATAATTAGAGACGCAAAGGGATACACTGGCTCCCTGCATGTCAGGATTTTATGGCCTTTCATTAATCTTCCCTCTAGGATGGTGGGTTGGCTGGAGGTCAAAGAAGAGAGGTGATAGCTGTATAGAAATGTATGTGAGCTCCCAAGGATCTTGGACCTGTCGCAGAGCCCTCTATGGGTGTCTGTGAACTTGATGTATGGGCAGTAGTGGCGGCTCAGCCTTTGATGTATAGAGGCTGATGTTTGCCCTTGTGGGTTTTTTTCACCCTTCAGAGACAGTGCGAGCGCGCGCGCGCGCGTGCCTGTGTGCCTGTGTGTGTGTGTGTGTGTGTGTGTGTGTGTGTGTGTGTGTGTGTGTGGTGTGTAATCCCGTTTTTCTAAATAAAACGTAAAATTGTCAGGGTGTCATTCTTAATTTAGGATGGTAGATGAACACTAGGCAATTGGCATAGATTTAAAGCGTTTTGGTTTCGTAAACCTAAGGCATTGGAAAGAATCAAGCATTTGTTTTCTTAAAGACTGTGGCTCCGCCCCCGAGACTGATTAAGTATGCTAGCAAGGGGCGGAGGGGAGGGGAGGGAGCCTTAAAGAGTAGCTTTATCATTTTCAAGCTGCACTTGTCCCATAACGGAAGGGAGGCTGTGTCCTTTTTCCCTATGCTCTGTTGTCTCAGAACAGCCACTATCTCTAGGACGGTGTCCTTCGTTAGAAAACATAAAGAGCTAGTACATTTCCACCTCCATCTCTACTCCCCAAGACTGTTGAGAAAATTGAGTGAATGATGGCACATAGGCACAGTAATGTGAGTCCTAGTGTGCATTTTCCCATGTTTGTAAGTCACAACACTCCGTGCTCCGGGTTACTCATGCCCGTCATCTAGGATGGGTTTTCAACATCTTTCTTCAGTCTGCAACAGCTAATCCGTCGCAACAGCTACCACCCTTCCAAAGCATCCCAAACTTCTCCACTCAGTCCTGCACAGCTTCCACTGCAGTCCAGGCTGCCCAATACCCATCTCTAACCTGTGCCTTTGCACAAACTCCCTCTGACACCTCCGTGACTTTCTGTAACCCATCTGAATTTAGCAGAACCAGAATGGGTTTTTTTTTATTTGAATTGATGATGAGATGTTCATTTGCTTACAATTCTGAAGGAAATTCATTTTGCATGCGTAGTAAAACTTGGATACTTTTCCTTGGTCCCTTCTACTTCTCTCATTCCTTTACCCTCCCTCCTTTGGTATGTTCTTCAGCCTCCTGGGCCTTCATTTTTATACACTAAATTCATTCCTATTTTGAGGAATTAGTGTTATTCCCTTTATGTCTGCCCAAAGAGTTGTTGGTTGGTTTTCCTTTTTTTTTTTTTTTCATGTTGTTCAAATCTTGGGACTTCTAGAGGGCCCTCCCTCCCTCCCTCCCTCCCTCCCTCCCTCCCTCCCTCCCTTCCTCCTTCCCTCTCTCCCTTCCTCCCTCCCTCCCTTTGTCCCTTTCTCCTTCCTGTGTAAATGGAATCCACCTCCTGTCATGCTCCAGGCTTTCTGCTTTATTGGTTGTCCTAACATTCATTGCACTTGGCATTTTCTCCTCTTCTTGTTTCTTTCCCATTACCTGCCTCCCTCCAAACTGTGTCTTCGAGGCTAGAGTGGGGCCTGCCATATAGTAGTTGTTTCATAAGCATTCCTTGGGTCATGACAAGCAAGGAACAGGAGCAATGTGGCCCCTGTCCTTAGAATGTTCTCTTTAAGAGAAGGATCACCAGGCCTTAAGGAAACAGTGAATACTTAGGTTTGCCAGCCTTATGGTCTCTGCTTAATTTTCCCCCTACAGCTCTGAAGTAGAATAGACACTATATAAGTGAGTGGGCTTGACTGTGCTCCAGCAGAATTTTATGTATAAGAATATGTGGTGGAGGCCAGTGGGATGGCTCATCAGGTAAATGCACTTGGTGAGCAAGCTTGAGAGCCTGGTTTTGGTGCCCAGAACCCACGCTAACGTAGAAGAAGAGAACTGATTCCTCCAAGTTGTCCTGTCACCTCCACACACATAGCATACAGGTGTGTGTATGTGTACATACATATACCATATACATCATGCACACATACAATAACAACAAAATAAACATATCCTGTAGTTTCCTGCCCCCTGGTCTGGAGCATTGTTGTTCTGAGTGGGACCTGGTCAGGTGATGAAGCTTGTTCATCCTCAATGTCTGGTAGCTGGCAACCACATGTGCCTGTCCAGCTCCTGAAATGTGGCTGGTACCCTGAAGATGTTAGCATCCCTCTTGAAGTTTAACTGATAGACATTAACCTCACATATTTAGAATTTATAAATGTAAGGTTTGATGTATGTATGCACTTAGAAAATATGGATCTTGCCAAGAAATCACCTATCTGCTTTATATCATTATAGATTAAGTGTGCATTTTCAGCTTATATAAGTGAAATCTTATTTTTATTTTTGCCTTTCTTTCACTGGATATAATTTTCAGATCTACCTATGGTTTTTTTGTATGTGTTCGTGCCTCTCGTTGATGAGCTGTAAAGATTTAATATCTCAACATGGGAGTTTCAAGTTTCATATGCTTTAGATTTTGAGTTGTTTGGTCATACAAAATGAGATACCTCATGGGTGGCATTCAAGTCTTAATATAAAATTAGTTCACATCTCTTACGTGCATAATCTAAAGATCATTTTGTTCATTGTTTTTCGTGCACCTGTTTATTGATCTCAACCCAACACAGGAAGTGTGGCATAGAATGTTCTTCTTCTGTCTTATATCAGTGGGCAGAAAGTTTCAGAGTTTGAGGCAGTAATTTTGGATGCCAGCGTTGGGAACTAGGGATGTTGGGTCTATAGTACACTTACCCATTCACTTGCTTCTTGGCTGCTGCAAGTGAAGACGCTGAGAACCTTCATTCACAACTCTGCATTGACCTATGCTTTGGGGGGTGGCGGGAGTGTAAATATTTAAGCATGGATTGGCTGGGTCATATTTTGTTCTTGCTTTCCTAAGAACAAAAGTTCTTCATGGGGTGAAATCTAACTTGCTCTTTTTCTTTAATTTGATTTCATGATAAATAACTTGAATTTAAATTTATATAGTAGCGTTTATTCAGTGGTTGCAGTATTGACTTGACGCTTTGAGAAAGCGTTTGCTTTATTCTGAAGTGATTTTATAGTTCCACCAGCAGTGTAGGGTATCCAGATCTACACACGCTCAGCAACACCTGTTGTCATCTCTCTTTGAGTTAGTTATCCTAGAGGGCGTGGTGGATTCGTACATCCTCAGTGGTCTTGTATTTACCATCCACACATTATCTCTGGTTAATTATCTATTTAAATGCCTTGCCAGCTTTCATTGGTTTATGAGCTTTTTTATTACTGAGGTTTGAGAATACGTTATATATTCTGGCTTCAAATCCTTTATTGGGTGTGTGATTTTCAAAATATTTCCTCTCTGTCTATGACCTGTATTTTTATTTCTTTGGCCTTGCTTTCCTAAGAACAAAAGTTCTTCATTGGGTGAAATTTAACTTGTTGTTTTTCTTTAATTTGATTTCATCATAATTAACTTGAATTTAAATTTATATAGTAGTGTTTATTCAGTGGTTGCCATATTGGGCAGCAGGTTTAGAAGGAGAGCTTAAAAACAGTAACAAAACAATTATTAAATTGTGTTATTAAATGGATCATTACAATTCAATCTCGATTTGAAGAAATGCAAGTATCAGATGCACAGTGCATTCTGCACTGAGCAGTTGAAGGGAAGGCCTGTTTAGATTGTCCTTTACCTCTGTAAAGGACAGGACTCACACATTAAAGAGGATTTCAGAAAGTAAGGGTAAAGTTAAATCCAGAGGCCCTAGGGTGGGTCTGTTTGAGCAGCTAGCCTGTAGGTACGCTACAGAAGTCAGTCTCGCTGCTTTACAGCTTTATTTATTGTTTTCACCTCCAGAATGACCTAGCTGAAGAGCTCGCCTTTATATGCTACACACAAGATACGACGAGTTTTACAGAAAAATGTAGTCTATTCTAATGATAGAGTTCGTGTCAGTGAGGGTCTCCAGAAGAACATGCAGTAAATTTGTGTGGTGGTCCCTAGAATGGAGCTCTCAAATGCACTTGCAGCGTACAGATGACAGTTTAAGTTCTTCTGGAATAATGTGTTCTTTGGGGAGGTCCATATTTGTCCTTCGTGTCCCTGGTACTGTGGAAGCACATATTAGAGCTATGTCGGTGTTAGGAATGGCTTGTGTCAGACTCCAGCACACTGGTCCTTGGCCTATGTTTGATAATTAACAACTTTTTAAAGGGGGCAATGGATATTGGGATAGGAAAGAGATTTATAGGCATAGAGAACCAGTCAAAGTAAAATAATTTGAACATCTTTGTAGCATCTCAAATGTCACAGCTGCTGTTATGAATTCTACTGTCTCCTCTTTGTGCATTTTAAGGGTCCGAATCTGTTTATAGCATTTGGTGGTAGAAAACTACCAGCACCAGCACCACCACCACTGCCCTGTGCCAAGAGCTGACTACTTTAACCAAGCCAAGCATATGTGTAGCACTAGGCTTGAATGAAATGTCTTAATAGTAGGCTTTAGTTTTATTATTCAGCACTGAGAAAAGCAAGCCTGTGCTTAAAACTGTGTCCTACTGAGCCCTTCTCTGGTGTTACTCACAACGTGAATTACATAAAACCAACTAGGGAAGATACTTTGCTCCAGTCACAAAGGTCCCTAGGTAATGTTAGGTGAACACTAATAGTGGCCCCTCATGCAGCTACCA
This sequence comes from Rhabdomys pumilio, assembly GCA_030674055.1. Classification (NCBI taxonomy): domain Eukaryota; kingdom Metazoa; phylum Chordata; class Mammalia; order Rodentia; family Muridae; genus Rhabdomys; species Rhabdomys pumilio. The sequence continues at coordinate 11,901,946 of JANHMN010000024.1, forward strand.
CGAGTCTTCTTATTTTGTCAGCTCACTAGGTGTGACTAGATGTCTGCCCCTTTCTGGTGTCTTCCTTCTATGAAGACATTTCAGGAGCTTCTCAGCCACACTGAATGTCTGTGCTGATAGCTCAGCCTTGCCTGCTGTTGGAAAGGATATCCTGCGTGTAGACTCAAGACTACAGTTTGAAGTTCTGTGTAGATGCACCAACTCCTGTGTCTCTGAGAACTCCACTGTGGAAAGCGATGTGTGGAAAATGCCACTGAAAGTTACATCAGTAAACTAAGAAGACTTGAGTCTGAGGGTTTTTTTTTTTTTTTTTTTTTTGTTTTTTTAACTATCCAGGGGTGATTCTTCAAATGTATCCCAATACTGTATTCTAACATAGCAAAAAACTTAACTTTTTGTGGCTCTAAAATTTCATGTTATGATAAAATCAGTTAGATATGAAATGAGGTATCTTTTATCTGCATGCATTTATTTAATGTGTGTGTGTTTGTGTGTCTGTTTGTGTGTGTGTGTGTGTGTGTGTGTGTGTGTGTGTGTGTGTGTGTTCGTTCACAGGCAGAGGTTAGAACAAGACATTAGAAGTCTTTCTTGACGGCTCTCTGCAGGTAGCAGAGTCTCTCACTGATCCCAAAGCCTGCCTTTCTATTGAGCAGACAGACTGGCCAGGCAGGGAGCTCACAGGATCTGCTGGTCCCAATGCCAGGGCTGCACACATGGCTGTACTCTTTATAGGTGGTTACTGGGGATCCACACAGGTTTGCATTCTTGGAGCCTAAGCACTTAACCCTTGAGCTGTCTCCCCAGTTCCTGTTAGATAAATTGAAGAGTGAGTCTCAGGGATGAAAATGGGAAGTTACAGCACACAACCCATAGATACCCAAAGCATTCGTGCAGTGGCTGTCATCTGTTTTGAAATTAAGATTGCAGCCAGGCAAGGGTTGCTCCCAGAGACTCCAGCATTCTCTTGAGTTACAAATTAGCAGAGTCTGTGAGACAAACTGCAACACATTTGGTGACTGAAGAGAAGCAAGAAAGCTGGAAAGGAATTCCTTTCTATTAATAACTGAGGAGTCTTGATTCTTTCATGGCTCTTGACCTTCTCAGGATATGTTGGGTTTATTTATTTATTTGTTTATTTACTCATTCATTCATTCATTGTATTGTAAATGCATCACGTGTCTACACCACACACAACTTACTGGAGACATACAACTCACATTGTTTTTCAACCTTTGTGGACACTAACACTTATTACTATTAAGTACTACCAAAAATAGCTGTATAAAGTAGTGTGTATAGACATATATATGGACATACACTCATACCATGTATATATAGTACTTTGAAGACACACGTGTGTATATGTGTGTGTGTATATACAAACACATAATTTTGTTACTCAGTGGAGTGTCTTGAAATACACCCCTCATGTCTAAAATACATCTAAAATAAACTTGAACTATAGGAAAAGTCTGCTTTCCCGCTGTTCCTGTTAGGTTTCTCATGTTCAAGATTAGAAGTCTGTGAGTCCCTGTCTGTTTAAGACACTTACATAGAGCAGGCTCTCTATGGTAGTCACAACTCTGATTGTCTGGAACTAGGGTAGAGTAATCTTTAGTTTTTGTTTTTGTTTTTTTTTTTTAATTTATTTATTACATCTATGTGAGTATGCTATTCCTGTCTTCAGACACACCAGAAGAGGGCACTGAATCCCATTACAGATGGTTGTGAGCCACCATGTAGTTGCTGGGAATTGAACTCAGGTCCTCTGGAAGAGCAGTCAGTGCTCTTAGCCACTGAGCCACCTCTCCAGCCCTTAGTTCTTGTAATGGAAGGCTCTGCCACAATTTTGGAGGCAGGGAAAGCAGAAGGAATCCCTTCTGCCTTCCACCCCAATGGTGCTTGTAGGCAATACAGCCCAGGTTATTTTTAAATTTCTCCTCAGCCTTATTTTCTTCAGGACAAGTTTAGCTTAGAAACATCCAGCCAGCAGCAGAGGCCGCCCTGTCAGCACTGTGTGTCAATAGTGAGCTGAGCGGTCCTGACCTAATTTTGACAGACACCTGTCACACGGCATAACTGGACGTAAAAGCTGTTTTTAGATGTCTGGTCACTCAAGAGGACTCTGGGAATGGAAGGTATGTGTCACCACATCAGCTCATGTATCAAGATCTGGAACACCCAACTTCTCCACAGCCTGTGATTTCCTAATTTACCTGGGACCTCATTCACAGCAAAGGGAACCTAGTATTCCCTCTTCCCCTCTCTAGTGGCCATTTTATACCTGACCATGGAGAAGAACACTATATCTAAGTCCAACCATATCCTGATGTGTTTCTGTTGATTATAACACCTTTTCCTCTGAGTGTGGAAACTGAAAGACTATGTTATAAGGCAGAAGTTCCCAGTCATTGAAGTATACCTCATACCATTAAACCCTTGGCCCTCAGACAGCTGGGTATTGGGATAGCCCAACTGTACCTGTGATTATCATAGAGTGTCTTGATTGTATGAATAACACCATTTCCATGATGTGAAAAACTGCAGCAGAATCTTGCTCTAAGGCAAAGAGCATCTGTGGCCGACCTGTGTGCTTGAGTGCTGCTTTTGAAAGGGAAGCATGGCCAGAGGTTGAAGCTGGCAGCTTTGATAGAGACCACAGTCCAGCCAGTTCAATAGCCCATCGTGATGATAGGACAGCATTGTGGATAGAGGTGGAGGCAGAGGAACAAAGAATATTTAAGGGACAGTGACGTTCTCATTTACAGACATTACTGTAAGTCTTGAATGTGTGCCCCAATATCACAGTACTTTTCAGTTCAGGAATTTCTTATACATTCACACAGAGAGATAGGGCAAGAATTAGGTCTTAGAGAGAATCTGAGAAATTATGTCATGGAAGTAGGGCCCAGTATCTGCTACATCAGATAGACTCTTGATTTGTTGTTGTTCAAAGTAATGATATTGATAAAATAACCAAGAGTAAAAATGTTTCTATCCGACTGTCAGAAGGAATGCTAGTCTTCTCACAGTAGTCTTTATTGTGATGTTTTGTTGAGCTAAATGTTCAGACTGATTCTGGACGGCACTGTTCATGAACAGCTAGAGCGTTCTACTTAGTGTGGGCTGAACGGACAATAGCTGGAAGTGTCAGCTCACCCAGCTCTCAAAATCCTGTTGTGATGGTAGCATCCAGAAGCAAGGTGCAGGGTTAAAAATAATTCTTTTCCCACTGCAGATCCAATGTTTTTGAACTATAATTGTGCAGTGGCTTGAGTATGTCTCCACAAATAAATACTGCAGGCACGTGGGGAACAAGAGAGAAAGAGAGAGAGAGAGAGAGAGAGAGAGAGAGAGAGAGAGAGAGATCACTGCTCGACGAATTGCACAGATTCATCACAAAAGGATTAGTAGTCAAATTTGAGCCAGCTAGTTTGTAAACTTGATCCAGTATTTTTGTAGCTGTGCAAATCTGTAGGTCTTTAAACGATGCCCTCAAATCTCTCATTTTAATGTTGTTTTGTTAACTTTAAAAGCTCAAGGGTGATGTTAGCACTGTTTCTGTGAAGTTTGAAATATTTGATTTTTCTATTTCTAAAAAAACAGTCATGAAAAGTTGTAGTTCACCTCCGACTTAAATCTTCCATCCTATCCCTTTCTCTTGATAGTATTTATTTATGTTTACTTTTGGAGAAGACTAAGAATGCCGGATATGGACTCCAGTGTGAGGTGATTAAATCAGGGCCATAGCTCTCCTTGGACATGCAACTAAAATTCTAATGAGAACCTCTAGGTACTGTGGGCTTTTACATAGATAGGGCTCCCCATATAGACCTTTGAAAAAGCCCTGTGAAGACTTACTACCAAAAGATTTTCTCCACATATAAACATAAACAGAATTCCAAAGAGGTTAAGTGGAGTTACCCTAGACTAGGGAGAGGGACAGCAGTGCCTCTCCCAGACAGTATCAGATAGCAAATTTCGGTATCAGATAGGTCATTCCCTTTTATGAGCTGTTGATCAGTAAGGTCCTATAGACACCATCACCACTACCACCACCCCAGAAACACAAAGCATAATGACCATTGCTGTTGCTCCTGGTTACCCTCCAGAAACTGAGTGGTAAGATCGTATTGCCAAAGACACTACATGCTAGAGTCTGAGAACATGGAGAAGTGAAGCTGATACTGACCAGGAAGTACTGTTCCTCCTGGCCCACTTTCACAGTGCTGGCAGGTGCTCTCGACACTTCAGAGGACAGAAGCAATCATTAACTGTGCCCAGCTGTGACCCTTGTAAACTACAATGACGACTGGCCTGACAACACATGCCCACTAGTGAAACTGCGGCATGAGTGTTATGGGGGTAACCAATGATTTTCTGATTGAATTTAAGGCCTGCCCACAAATCTCATGCCTGGTTCCTTGAACTGTCCCATGAACTTGTGAGTGGGTAAGGTATAGGCCTATTAGAAACTCTACTAGCATTATCCTGCTAAGTGGACACAGTATCAGACTGTCTTCTAAATGCTCACCCTGCATCAATAAGTTAGTGCATGACCCAGCCCTCATCAGAGAACCTTCTTTCTGCAGAAATGACAGTTAGCACAGAGGCCTCCGATGGTCAACATGCACAGAATGGAAGACTGTAGTAGCCAGCCCAGAATGGGACATCTGTATAATGCCCCTTTCTCTCAAGCCTGGGAGATCATCTTGGAAGAGGGAGAAGAAAATTGTAAAAGCCAGAGATGGTAGATGACTGCAGGACAAAAAAAAAAAAAAAGTCAGTGTTCTCTGGACATGCTACACACGCTACACACGCTACACACGCTACACACGCTACACACGCTACACACGCTACACATGCTACACGTGAACTCAGAGCAGCTGTGACTGTATGCACAAGATGAAGCCAGACAAAATCCAATATGGACGGTGTCTTCCTCCCCTCCGAGCTGAGTGGCTGCAGATGGCTGCTAGGAGGGTTGGGTCCCTTTCCTTGAGTTGCTGCCCATCTCCAGCAGGTGGCCCTGCTTCATCCACAGGCAGCAGGAAGTGGACTCAATGGGGTGTTTTGTCTGTTTATTTTTGTTTTGCACATGAAGGTGGGAGGGAATAGTGTCGGGCAGAGGAAGGAAATGGAGGCAGATTTGATAACTTTTAAAATATTGAAATTAAATAACTTTTTAAGAGAAGAAAAACACTTCTAATGACCCAGCATTATTTTCTAGAAAACACTAAAGGGAAGTGTATTTTATTCCTCCCTTTACTGAATATATCTTTTTAAGCAATAAAACACAAAAAAATTCTGGGCCAAAAAAATTGTTTTCTGAGTTGATGAAAAAGCCAGTGGTCCTTCAGCTGCCTGTTTATAAATCTATTTCCCTGCATAGGTACACTCACCTCCTGACTCACCTCCTGATAGTCTTACGTGTAACCACTGTTACCTAGCTACTTCTGATGACTTGCCATGCAAACACCTAAGGGAGCAGGTGACAGCAAACCTTCACAAGTAGTCAGGCCAGTCCCAGAGTTTCATACAGAGCCACTGAGCTCTCCACTGCACCCATACAAAGAACAGTCAGTTTTACATATCCACGTAGTATGCATTGGGTGGCTGTTAGAAAATTCTAACTTCTGGTTACAAGTCAGTTTGCTGACTTGACAGTTAACTCTGACTACAAGTCAGAGCCTAGTGGTTTAGCAGAGAGGTAATTAGATTTTTTTAAATTTTGTTCTTTATTAAACGCACGGCTGAAATACTATACAGTTCATCTGCTTCAAGTGTACAGTCATTGATTTTTTGATTGGTTCTTTATGCATTGGTCCTAGGGCACTGTAGCAATATATTTTATATATGGATCCTTTCGGCGTGTGTTCACTGTCTGCTTCAGTGGTTTAGGTTTCTGAATGAAAGACACACACTCAGCCTTTATATTTTGATATACCTTAAATAGCACATTAGCTTGGCTGGTTCTTAACCTCCACGCAGTTAATCCACCTCCCACTGATAATCCAGAGTTATCCCTAAATTCTTTATTCTACCTTGGCTGCCCTGGGCTCAGTTGGGCAACCCTCTGGGCCACACTCTCCTGGCTCCTTCACATGGTTGCTATACCCCCATCCCCTCCACTCTTCTCAGACAGGGTTGTCTCCTCTCCTCCCTCACTCACTCCCAGCATGGTGGCTCTCCTCCTTCCTCTTTGTCCCACGCTGGGGAATCCTAAAAGCCCTGCCTTTGTCTGCCTTGCCCAGCCATTGGCTGCCAGCATCTGTATTTACCAATCAGAACCAACTAGGGCAGGTTCCCAGAAGCTCCATGCGCACGGTCACTGAGGCACAGTTTCTGGGAGCGTGATTAGCATTCATAACACAAGCAGCTACAGGGCACACTGATTATTACCTCATCAAGAAGCACCACAACTCTGAGTCATCTCCTGATGCCCCGCCTTCCCCAGCTCAGGACAGACACTAGTCTACCATTTGTGTTCTGAACACCTTCTGTAAGTGGAATCCATACTTCATGGCCCTTTGTGACTATTTTCCCTAAATTGACATGATGTTTTCCAGCTTCAGGCATGCCGTGTCATAGTGCCCATTAGTGCTTCTTTTATTACCAAGTAACATTTCATATGTAGTATGTGACATTGTGTTTACTTATCCTTAGGTGTGGTTGTTTCCACGATTCTGTCGTGGATGTTGGTGTGCAAGCCTTTGCAGGACCATGCATTTTCATTTCTCTTGGGGGGATATACCTTGGCATGAATTGCAAGATCATATGGGAAAAAATGGTTAACCATTGGTGGGACTTTGCACTTTCTTTGACAGTAATGGATCCAACTTGTAATGAGACAGCAGTGGGTAAGAGTCCAGTGTCTCTGTCAACAGCCAACTGTCTTTCTTAGTATTACCATCCCGATATGGATGAAGCAATAGCTCATTGTGGCGTTTATTTCCCTGGTGGCTAATGATGTTGAACAGTTTTTCATGTATGTTCATATCTTTTCAGAAATCATATCTTTCACCTTATTTCCACTTGGGTAATTTGGCCTCTATGACTAAGTTCCAATAGTGATTTATATATTCTAGATATGAGTCACTTAGCATAGGTATAATTTACAAATGGCCTCCATTCTGTGCAAGTATTCAGTGTTAACAGTGCATGGTCTACCGGTTCTGGTCTTTTGTTTCTTGTGTTTGCAGTGTTACATGAAGAAGCAACTGGCTGTCTTATTGAAAGTGATCAAAATAGCTTGTATTTTGAAGGATTTTTATATTCACTCATTCAATTCATCACTTTTGAGTTAATTATTTTGTGGCATGAGCTACAAACCCACCTTCATTTCTTTTCATGTAGTTATCCAGTTATTCTGGCACAGCTTGTTGACAGCTAATAAATTCTTGCTAAGTCATTAGACAGGTATTTGCCAAGGAGCACAAAGTGATGGTAACTGGGTGTGGAAAGGGTAGCTTCCTGCAGACAGGAGTACTGCTCACAATTGCCCCTGTTCACAGAATCTGTTGAAGATCCTTCCTTCCTCCTTCCTTCCTTCCTCCTTCCTTTCTTCCCTCCTTCCCTCCTTCCCTCCTTCCCTCCTTCTCTCCCTCCCTCCTTCCCTCCTTCCCTCCTTCCCTCCCTCCCTCCCTTCCTTCCTCTTTTCTTCCTTTTTCATTGGAACCACACTGTGTAGCCTTGGCTAGGCTCTAACCTACAGCCATTTTCCTACTGTGACTCTCAGGTGCAGGGATTACAGGCATGAGCACAATGCCTAGGCATTTGTTTTCTCTCTTTGTGTGTGTGTGTGTGTGTGTGTGTGTGTGTGTGTGTGTGTGTGTAGTGTATGTGATAAATGATCCGGCTTAACAACCCCCCCACCGTGCTGTTTATTGATTATAGTTTCTGCCCATGTCACACTAAGCTTAGTAATACAAAGTTGAGTTTTGATAAATAATTGCTGAAGAAAGCGGGCACATTTGGAAGAGAAGGTAGACCTGTTGTCTGGAAAGGGGCAGACGGATGCCGCAGCAAAGGCTGTGGAACATTTGCAGAGCATATTAATTGAGGTGGGAACACCGAGAGTCGGATGCTCAGAGGATCCAGCTGATGGCGATGACTTAGGGTGGGAAACAGCACTGAAGCTTTGAGTTATTTTGGAAATACAAACCAAAACATGAATTACATGCTTTTCATTCTCATCTGCAGTTCTGACCTCTGTCCATTTGCTCTTGGGCGGAATAGTTCTTTTGACCTGCAAGCTAATTATAGCTTCAGAGAGACAACATAAAAACCAAAGCTTTCCTTTCTCCCTGATGTACGTCCTGTGCTTATCGAGTAAGTGACTGCAAAGACAAGCAGGTTTGAAAATGTGCTCACTGTTTTCTAGTACAGTTTCTTTTAAGAGCTTATCCTGTTTGAGGGCAATGGTGTAGACAGAGAATACTATTTCATGTTTGTTTGGTTTTTAGCACACCCAAAATTCTTGTTAATTTTGGAGCTGCTTCACGCTGGATAAACGGTACCATATAAAGATCATTTCTAAACAGTGCATACAATTGATTTTTAATGTACAGTTTGTGCATTTTTAAAAGGATCACTACATTTTTTCTCTTTGAACATCTTAATTCATTTTTAAGATAAAATATGAGCTTTGAAAAACTATTTTCTTCCCACCTTGCATCCACTGTGATGTCATCTTGCTCTAAACATCAAACACTTGAATTCAGAAAAAAAAGAAGAAAATAGTAAGAAACTGGGTAATAATTTGTCAGTTAAAAAAAAAAGCATACACTGTTTGCAGTTTACTTATAAAACTAAGAGCCATAATTAACCTTCGAAGAGCTGTAAACGCTGCTGGCCTAGCGCAGCCTGACCTGACGGGCTTGCACTACTGTACGATTACAAAAGAGCCTGGTCTCATTTCCTTCCAACCTGTTCGGTTCCATTTCCTTATAGACAAATAGAAAGTCCGAGTCCTCATTGCCTGAGTAAAGATCGGTGTCTTCGGTTCAAAGCCCCCATAGGCCTTTGGCTTTTACACATAAGCAACAGAGATCTGTGGATCTGAATGAAATAACACTGAATTCTTTATCATTTCAGTTATATCCTATCCGCCACTCCTGAGACTTTGATTAATTGTGGGCAAAGTGAACCCTGTGAGTCTTAAATGGTTCATATGATGCTTTTTCGTTTTCTCTCCGAGTTTACTGCATCCCCTTCAGTATGAATCTAGCTGAGTGAGGTGGATAGAATATAAAATTCTGTGAAAAAAACAGTTCATAGCTTTTGTGAATTTGAAAATATACATAGCCCAGGTTACCCTCGAATCTCATTCCATGAGTCTTTCCCATTCCACCCACCTTGTCCTTCCCATGATGCCCACTTCCTCTGTGTAATGGTGTAACGGTGTAACTGTGTAACGGTGTAACTATGTAACGGTGTAACTGTGTAACTGTGTAACTGTGTGATGGTATAACAGTGTAACTGTGTAACGGTGCTGCACTGACGTAGAAACATTTATTGATAAATAAAGAAGCTCCTTGTTATGGGGTTTGGTTTTTTTTGTTCGTTTGGGTTTTTAGGTGTGTGTGTGTCTGTGTGTGTGTGTGTCTCTGTGTGTGTTTGTGTCTCTGTATGTGTGTCTGTGTGTGTGTCTCTGTATGTGTGTCTGTGTCTGTGTCTTTGTATGTGTCTCTCTGTGTGTGTCTGTGTCTCTGTATGTGTCTCTCTGTATGTCTGTGTTTC
>JANHMN010000024.1:11920081-11970231 GCA_030674055.1 Rhabdomys pumilio
ACACACACACACACACACACACACACACACACACACACACAGAGTAACTCAGTAACATACAGAATATAAATGGTATGGCTGGTTCTTGCATCTCTCTCATTTTATATATAAACATGTTTTAACATCTTAGATTTTATGAAAAATGTTTCATCTGCATGTATAAAATTGTTTTTATTTACCTCATGCCCTTTAATACATTTGAGCACGTCTTACGTATCTGAGTGTGTGCTGTACTACTGAGAAATACATAGGAATCTTCCAGTGAAAAGGCTTCTGATAGGAATCTTTCAGCTGAACTTTGGTTGCTGTGAGATCTCTGGTCTGTTTTCGTCAGCTGGCTCCTGCAGTGCCCCGCCCCTGGTGACTTCTGCCTCTTTGCAGTCACTGGCTCATCTGTTTTTGTCATTGCATCGGAACTGCACTGTCACCAGTAGAGTTAGCAGAATGTGGTGGCCGTCGTTACTGCAGTAAGGCTATAAAGATGGACGCCCACTCTGGCTCTCCCTTACAATTTTCTCTGACCACTTGATTTGGGGGCAGCTGAGAAAAAGCCACACAGTATTAGCTCTGCGGGAGCGACCCCCCCTACCAAGGAAAGAAGCCATCTCCTCTTTGTGAGGGTGTAGGAAAATTCTACTATTTAAACGTGTTCTCATCTGAAAAATGTCTTAAATTATTACGTTAATTTCTTGAATAGTTAATGTGCAGAATTATTTAAGCATTTGGTTGTTTCTCTGAGTCAGTTTTTGCCTTTGGGGGGATGTGCCCGTTTCATCCTTGCCATGAATTTAATGATAATATTTTATTTTTAAAGCAAAATATGCCTTGATGGTTTTAAGTGTGTCAGAACTGTCACTATGCCCTTTTCATTCCTGATATTGATAATTTCCTGTCCTGTTTGTTTAGCCAAAGGTAATGTTTTGTTTGTATTTCCTAAGAACCAAGCTTTAGCTTTGCTGCCCTCCCTTCTCCTCTGTGTTCTTTGGGCTTTATTGGTGGTTTGTTGTTGTTGTTGTTGTTGTTGTTGTTGTTGTTGTTGTTGTTTTGTTGTTTTGTTCAGGTTTGTTGAATAGCTGTATCTAATAAAGCACACATACCTACAACATGATGAATTTTAATTTGCTGTACAAGCATGAAGCCAACCCCACAGTCAGATAATGAACAGACACGTGACCTCCAGAGGTTGGGTGTGTGACTTTGTACCTATCCTCTCACGGCTCCCCCATCCACATGCAGATAGTCAGTGATTGGTGTGATATCACAGAGTTTTGTTTCTATTTTGAGACATTAATAAAAGTACTGTACTGCTTTTTATTACTGAGTAATATTGAAGTCTGGGCTCGCCTTCACTCACCCCTTTTTGACTTGCTGATTCATAGGAGAGGCATTTCTAGCACACAGTCAATTAATGTTGCCTTCAACATCCGTATGTGAGTATTTACATATTCTTGTATTCTAATGCTTTTATTTTTAAGTATCAACAAGTGTAATATTTAGATTGTAAGTTAGATGTATGTTAAACTGTTAAGTTATTTTCCAAAGAAGTTGTGCTTGGGACTGCAAAATGGACTGGTGGGTCAAGGCACTGTCACCAAGGCTGCCGACCTGGGTTTGATCCCTGGAACCCACATGGTAGAAGGAGAGAAATAACTACAAAGAATTGTACTCTGCCTCCACTTGATTCCCCTGGCAAAAACATATTCCCACAAATACACACACTATACATGCGCACGCCCGTACGCACGCACGCACGCACGCACACACACACGCAAAGAAAAAGCAAATCAAAGCAAATTACCACAGTAGCTGTACTGTTTTTATATTCCCAGTAGCTACATGCATAAGTATCCTTGTCAGTGGGGGTATGGTCAGGCTTTCTAATGTTAAGTATTCTTTGTATTGCGTCATTTTCTCTCCTGTTGGTTTAGTTGTGAACTATCTGGTTACTGTTAAGCGTTATCCGTTAAGCACCTTCTCATCAGCTTATTTAATACCTGTCTCTTCTCTGGTAGAATGCTAGTTTATGTATCTTGATTTTTTATTTCCATTGAATTGTTTGGATTATTGTTGAGTTTTAAGGGTTAAATGTTCCAGTCGGTACTATCCAGTACAATAGCCACTGAAATACTATGGATTCAGTTCTCCCACTCACACCAGCAGTATTTTAGGATCTTGTGGAGATGTGAACTGTTATTTTATTTTCCAATAAAATAATGTTATAGCCCATGATTCAATGCTGATAGACTGTTGTCAGAATCTCCATGTAGTTCCCTGTATGCTAATCTTTCCCCTGGCATATGCCTTGTGATTTTTTCCCCTCTGAACAGAGCTGGCAATTTTCTCCTCATAGCACTGTCCTTGAAAGAGCCAGATTTTAAATTTTAATGAAGTCCAGCTTACTGCTTATTTCTTTTTACACCTTGGTTTTTTTTGTTTGTTTGCTTTTTGTTTTTTTGTCTTGTTTTTGTATTTTGCTAGACATAAGGTCACGATACACTCTTGTGCCTTAATTTAGACATGTTTACATTTAGGAATGTGGTCCACTTTGGGTTATTTTTATGTATGTATACAATGAGAGTCAGTATTCGAGTTCATTGCATATGGTTATTCGGTGACTTCCACCGAGCTTTTAAAGATCACTTTCCCTACTCAGTTTCCTTTCTTCTTGGTCACACAGTCATTTTGCTGCGTCCCAGACGGATCTCCTTCTGTACTCAGCACTACTCATGCCCAAACCACGCAATCCCAATAATGAGTGCTCTGAAACCTTTTCAAGTCTAGGGGTGTGAGTCTCCCAACTTCACTGTTACGATTTTTCCCCCTTTGTTTCTGGTTATTTCAGGCCCTATGATCACCCATGTAAATGTGTTAATCTGATTGGCAGTTCCAGTAAGACTGGGGCTGAGACAATAGTGAGAGCTTTTCACTGATAGTGCTAAAGGCAAAAAATAACATTTTTTATTTCACTTTTGAATGTTTATTGTCTCTACACAGAAATGTACTTGGATTTTTATATTGGTCTCATTCTAAAGTATATCTACATTTACCTATTAGCTTGAGTAAATTTTTGTGACTTCTGTGGGACTCTGCATAGACTACCATGCCACCCATGAAGAGAACCCGGTGCTACTTTGCTCTGATCTGAATGCTGTCTGTCTCTTTCTCAGATTCTGATTTCTCTAGTCAGAATCTGCAGTACAGCAGAGAGACTAGTAGCAGCAGGCATCTCCTCAGAAGTAAGAGGAAAGAGGGAGAGCATGCCTCCCCTTCCTAAAATGACTTCTGGTGAATGTTCAGATCTTTCAAATACATTTTAAGCATCACCATAAGAATGGTCATATAATTTTTCCTTTCATTACTATGTAGCTTTCATTGATTTCATGTGAAAGCAATTCTATATTCATGAGCAAAGTCTACCATATCATGATATAATGCCACTTTTGTGACTCACTGTTGAACTCAATTTGAAAAGTGTTTTTAGTGTCTTTAGGTCTGTATTTCTAAAAGATAATTGATCTGTTTTGTTTTGTTTTCTTGTTTTGTTACCTGTAGTGTGTTTGGCTTTGATACCAAGGTAATGCTAGATTTTGTGAATAACTTGGGAAATATTCTTTCCTAGGTTTTTGGAAGAGTTTGTACATAAGGTAGTATGTCTCTCAAATGTTTGACTTCACCTTTGAAGCTGCTTGGGCCTGGAAGTCTGGTTTATGTGTGTGTGTGTGATGGAAGTCTGTAATGATATTGTTTCTGTATCAAGAATATTGATATATTAATTTCCATTTCCTCTAAGTTGTCAGTTACATGGCGATACAGTTCCTCATATTATTGTCTTACTCAGTTATTATCTTTGAAATTTATAGTCACATTCATCAAAATTAATGATGGGTTATGTTGATTATTTTATTTATATATTTCATATTTTTCATATACATTATTTTTATTTATATATTTCATATTTTTCATATACATTATATACATATACATAATATATTTATATATTTCACATACATTAACTATGAAAGTACTACCTGATTTTTTCTTAAACTGTACCGTGCCTTCAGGCAACATTTGCATCCTATAATGGCATTAAGAAGTAAAATTCACTAAATTTGCCAACTCTACTTGTTGCCTTTTTCAGTTAAATTCTGAGTATGAACTCCTTGTCATACTGCTGATTTTATCCCAGGGTTTGCCCCCTTACATCTTGGATAAACGTGTGCTTTTTGTTTATTGTATAAAAATGAATTTAGGGTCATGTTTATGCACCTGGGCACTGAAACGGACTAATTATTTTTGGACTTGGAACCGTCTGGTTTTTATTAAAAGAGAAAGAGATGAAGATGGGAAAATGAGAAGAAGGTCGAGTCTGTGTGTTGACCTCCAGCAAACACTGGGAAGATGGGCTAACTTTGTAGTGGGAAGGCCGAGTGGTCACAGTGTGAGCGGACATATCTGTGTTGGAGCTGCATTTGCTTCTGAACAACCGGTCTGACGAGATCTCCAGTGTAGTCTCCTGCTTAAACACTGTCTTATAGACAATGTGGTAGACATGTATACCCTATCACTGCAGGGATCACATTAATTGCAGGTCTTCTGACCTGGCCAAGAGGACCTCATGTGTTTTGTTAAGGTGATTTTTCTCCTTTGCAATTGTCAGTCTATAAATTGATATTACAACACGTACCAGATTTTCTGTTGATGGGGCAAGATTTTGGATTTCAGATGATTTTCGATGTTAGTATCTTAACTTCTTGTGCCTTCACTATCTGCCACATTCTATAAACCCCCCCCCTTTTTTAAATGTTTACCTCCGTAAACAATAAATGTTCTTTAATTATTCTCATCTGTATACAGGAAAGCACTCAGCTCATAGACTTTAAAGGTCAAAGTGCACAATTGATAAATAACAGAGTCAGGATTTAGATTCTGACTACAAATCTCACATTATTGCCAACTGTGCTGGATAGTTTTATGTCAACTCGACACAAGCCAGAGTCATCTGAGAGGAGGGATCCTAACTTGAGAAAATACCTCAGTAAGATCAGGCTGCAGGCAAGCCTGTAGGACATGTTCTTAGGGATTGATAGGGAAGGGCTCAGCTCATTGTGGGTGGTGCCATCCCGGGGCTGGTATCCCTGGGTTCTATTAGAAAGCAGGCTGAGCAGGACATGAGGCACAAGCCAGTAAGCAGCACGTCCATGGCCTCTGCATCAGCTCTTGCCTTCAGGTCGCTCTCCTGTTTGAGGAGTTCCTGTCCTAACTTTGTTCAGTGATAGACTGTGATGTTGAAGTGTAAACCAAATAAACTCTGCTCCCAGCTTGCTTTTGGTCACTGTGTTTGAGCACAGCAGTAGTAACCTGTTGTGGTCATAGAAAGGAATAGACTTCAAACGTTCTGCCTCGTGTGCAAAGAGGCTCTTGAAAATACCGAGACAAGCCTGTGAATGCAAGGTCATCTTCATCTTTTGTAACCGCAAAGATTTTTCTAAGGTATTGAAGATCACCCGATAGTTAGCATTGTGAGGTCACTGTGACTAAACTCTTCATAACTTCAGCATGAGGAAGAACATTTTGAGAATGATGGATTTAGCATGATGGTTCCTCATAACTGATAGTCAAAATTAATTTTCAATAAGTGTAAGATCTGGAGGCTGGAGAAATGGCCGTGTGGTCAAGTGTGCTCAAATGGCTGTTGCAGAAGACCCGAGTCTGGTTCCAAGCACCCACCTCTGTGTTTTCTCTGCTAATGTTTCTACCGTCTTTTGTGCTTCCATACAAATATTAAGGTTTTTTTTCTAGCTCTACTAAGAATATCACTGGACATTTAGTGTACATTGTACTGATTCTGTACCTTGCCTTCGGTAGCACAGCCCATATACACAGCGGTAATTCTGATGCTGGGAGGTTTTCCCCTCAGCTGGTGCTGTTTCTGTTTCTTCTCTCGGCACGCTGCAGGCTTCCTTGTGGAAGTCTTTCACCTCCTCAGCCTTATTATGAAGGGGCTCTTTCTATTGATTTTGTTCTTACTGGGTTTGTTGTTATACACGAGTCTTGGTACCCTACAGCCTTACTGGAGTATTTACTACATCCAAAGCTTTTATGAAGCTTTTTTGATAATAGAATCACGTCTTATGCAATTTTTGTTGTTTGTTATATCCTTCTGGTTTTTTGTCGTTCTATGTAAGACATCAAGCACTATATATATTGAATAAGAATTAAATGTGGAGATGTCCTTTACTTAATTTTAGATCTGTGGGAAAACAACTTCAATTTTCTCCCATTTAGTAAAATACTGGCTGCTGCTCTTATCATAGTTAGCTTTTATTATGTTGAGATACATTCCATCTGTCCCTGCTTTCTTCATAACTCTTATTCTGAAGGGCTGTTGAACTTTTTCATAATCTTTTATGCATATATCAGAATGATCACATGATTTATGTCTTTATTAATATTGCATATTACACTTATTGATTTGATGATGTTAAACCAGCTGTGCTCTCATAGAATGAAACCAATTTGGCTGTATTGTATGATTTTCTAAAAAATTTTTATTATCCTAGATAATTTTCTACCTGAATCCAATGTGTCTGGATCACATCCATCCCAATTCCTCTCTCCAGCTACCACCAGATCACTCTGTCCGTATACCCTTCCCAGCTTCATGTCTTCATTCCTTCAAAATTTATTTTTATTCATTTAAAGAGTGTGTCTGTGTATGTGCCTGTGTCTATGTCTGTGTCTGTGTGTGTGTGTGTATCTGTGTGTGTGTCTGTGTGTGTCTATGTCTATGTATGTGTCTATGTCCCTGTGTGTCTGTGTGTGTGTCTGTGTGTCTGTGTGTGCGTGCCTGTGTCTCTGTGTGTGTGTCTCTGTGTGTGTATGTGTGTGTGTGTGTGTCTGTGTGTCTGCCTGTCTCTCTCTCTCTCTCTCTCTCTCTCTCTCTCTCTCTCTCTGTGTGTGTGTGTGTGTGTGTGTGTGTGTGTCTCTGTGTGTGTGTCTGTGCACATGATGAGGTCCTAGGTATCGGGTCCCTCAGAGCTGGAATTATAAGCACTCATGAGCATGGAGACTAAGAACCTGGTTTTGATTTTCAGCAGATGAGTTCTGGCTCTCAACCACGGAGCCATCTTCAGCCCCTTCCTTTTTATAGTAACTCATTTAGTGCAGTTAGTACTGCCACTTGAACGTTAGTTAGGATGCCAGAGTTGCATGGGTGTAAACATTACAAATCTACTACATGATAACTTAACACATTTTATTAGGGCGCCCCTAGACTTAGACACTTACACTGTATGTTTCTAATTTTGATAACTTTTAATATTTTTCAAAAATTTGCATATAGTGGCCTTGTAAAATCATCAGTGAATGAAAGTTTGATGTTAACACAAATTGACATAATTGGTTCCTATAGGCCCATCAGAATTATTCTGTTCAAGGTCACTAGAGGTTGCCATAGTGCTTGGTCTTTCTGAGTTACTTTCTGAGTGCTCACAGAAATGGGCATTCCATTCCCCTCCACTCTCGGCTTGACTTCTCCTTACTTTGTTAGTGTTGCCTTCCTTTCCTGAGTTTTAAATTAGTGCACCCTGGTGCTCATTACTTGAACCTTCTCCCCATCTATCCTTATTCTTATGTGAACCAATATCCTTCTGTAGCTTTAAAGCGCCTGTTTTGACAACTAACTTAGCATGTCAGAAGCCAGATTTCTTATCTCTACCTCCATAGAGCTGCTGATGCCAAATCTTAATTTATCATCAGACATTCTCAAGCTCTAACTATGGCTACCTCCACAATAGAACAATTTCTTTCCAAGCTATCCATATATGTATATCCATATATCCATATATATGTGTGTGTGTGTATTATATCCTTATGGATATACATATATGTGTGTGTATGTATATGTATATATAAACTTAGTGTAATATATTTGCATATAAAAAGGAAAAGGGGGCACAGGATAGGGGTTTTCTAGGGAGAGGAAATGGGGAAAGAGGATAGCATCTGAAATGTAAATAAAATATCCAATAAAAATATATTTGCGTATATATTACACTAAGTTATATTTATGATATAGTTTAATTCATAAATTAGGTATAGCAATATGTTAGCAACAGCTAGTAAGATGATTCTAAAATAATTACAGTGGTACATTATAATTAAAACTATGTGAATGCAGTCTTTCAAAATGTCCTTTGTGCTGTCCTTACATATTTTGTGGCATTGTGAGATGATACTGTATCTGTGTGGTACAATGAATGACATGGGCATTGTGACACAGCATCAGGCTGTTACACAAAGGCTACTTCAACACTGCACTGAATTTTTCTGATATTAGTCTGAAAAGGAAGGCAAAGTGACTAAAGATACATAGTATGGATTCGAGGTGGAATAGAGTCAAGTTCTATGATGCTGCTTAGGATAGCGTGTGGTTTAAACTCAAGAACTATTTGTTTCCTGGATTTTCCATATAACTATTTTGGGTTAGGGAACTAAAACTGCATAGCCATGAAGATGGCGGCACTTGCCATGAGGTTCCTCCTGCCCTGAGAGGTCCTGTGCGAGCCTGGGGCAGGGAAGTAGGTAAAGCCTCTTTTTTTGCCAGCCTCTTTCTTTCATAAGCATCCAGCTAATTGAATCAATTTATTTACATATTACCTAAATATTGACATTTTGCTGTATGTGAGCTGAACGTCATAAGCAGCCTCAGTCACAGCCAGTAGCACACCACCTGAAAGAATTTGTAATCTGTATTCCTTAATCTACTAGTTAGAAGCTGTTACCTGGACACCAAACCACATGCTTATCATGCAACTTGAAAGACTGAGGCATGAGGGTCACTGGAGCCCAGGGGTTCAAAATCAGCCTGAGCAACATAACATAGTAAGCCTGCCTCAAAAGAATAATTAAAGAAGTTGTCAGGTGGCATTTTTAATTTTAGGATATCCGATATCCGTAAGTTACAGACAGAATGACTGAGTAAACTAAAATTGTTTACTTCCTTTCTACATGCCATTCATTATATAGTTATTACCTGAACCAATCTGCTCACATATTGGAGAAACTAGTCAACATGGGAACAACCTGGCTTACTGCTCAGTCAGTAACATTCTAACGTGTGGCCCCATCACACTAATCAGTACATGTATAAATTGCTTAAGCAGTTTGAATGTGTTTGGTATTCTCTGATTCAGTATGACTGAAATTAATCTTAGTTCATAATGCGGATAGATGGTATTTTGAAGTCAACAGGCCACATAAAAGTAACAGAATCAGCGTGGTGTTTCCTCCAGTCCTCTGAGGCTTACATTTTGCCGTAGAACTGTTCTTGCAACGTTACTGTCTCATTTGAAGTTCTGAAATCCATGTTTCTTTCTGTTAAATGGGCCGCATCTTTGAGTATATTCTGTGGTTTAAGACTTTGGATAAGCAGCAGTTCTCAGTCCCTGCATCATGAACTCTGGGGGTGGAACAACCCTTTCACTAGGGTCTCCTAAGAGCACCTGGAAAACAGATGTTTACATTACAATTCATAAGAGTTACATAGTAGTGGGGAAATAATGTTATGCATGGGGGAGGGGAGGCCTCCATGACAGGAGGAACTGTGTTAAAGTGTCGCAGCAGTAGGAAAGTTGAGAATCGCTGCATTAGAAGTACCAATCACAAAAGCTTCTTCTGTCACTAGCGTCTCATAAGTGCCTTAAACTCTAAGTTGATATTGTTGGACCACTTCTTTGTCAGGGCTATGAAGTTGTGTGCTTTACTCTTAGGAGATACTCTCTCTTGTGTGTGTGTGGGGGGGGGGGTTGACTCTGTTAGTGTAACTGTTTAGTGGCGTCAGTCTCTCCTTCACATCCTTCTTCCATCTTGTTTTACTTATCTGTGTTCCTTCATTTTTTAATATTCATATCATGTAATTATTAATGTACTCTGATATATTGATGACTGTAATATAGATACAGCCTACTGTAATCAATGTTTTGCTGATTATAAATCATGTAATTATTAATGTACTCTATGATATATTGATGACTGTAATATAGATACAGCCTACTGTAATCAATGTTTTGCTGATTATATTGCTCCTTTGTATATTTCTTGCTCTTAAAGGCTCTGCTCATTCTGTTTATTCAAACATTGTCCCATCTGTCCTTCTAAGCCCTTGTCCTAACTTAGTTCATTTTATCATGATATTAGCATTATCACTAGGCTCTGTTATCACAATCCAAGACATTTCTCTGTTCATTATGTTGTCTAGATAATTTGGACATATATATATGTGTGTGTGTGTGTGTGTGTGTGTGTGTGTGTGTGTCTGTCTGTCTGTCTGTGTGTACTATCATTTCATAGTATAATTAGTTGTAATTTTTCAGTAATTTGGGTGTGATTTTTAGTACAATGATAAATATTGAGAGGCATCAGCACCTGTTATTTACCCATCAGTAAGACATAAATGCTTTAGACTAGATTTCCAGGTTTTGTTTTATTGCTGAAATGTTCAAGATGGCCACGAATATACCATAAATTGAGTTTTATTGCTGAACGACATGGATGGATAGCAATAGTGATTCCATAGCCTCATTTCAATGGTTGTGCTCTTTTGTTTCAAATTATTTCTGGCTTAATTTATTTGGAACAGCTCAGCAGGGATAGGACTCAAAGCTGACATAGGCATGTCATAACCAAGTTGGCCTTACTTATTAGACGGTTTACGTTCTAAGATCGCTGGCACCATGCATCTCAAAGCTTTAATTTGATAGAAATATTAAATGCAGATTGAAGAATGGAGTCAGCAAGAATGTAGAGTTTATTTAAGGTTTCTGTTACGAACTATAGAAGAAGAAAGCCTTATTGTTCAGTGTTTACTCAGCTTTTCTTTTTTTCTTGTATGTCTTGCTGGGCATTGAACCTAGGGCCTGGTGCATTCCAGGCAAGACAGGGAAGTATCCTTCGCCAGTCCTATAGTCCAGAACCTCCTGAATGTCCCTGTTACCAGAACACGTAGTTTTGATTAACAGACTTTCTTTTCTTGAGTGCTCTTTCACATTTATTGATCTGTCTGCCCATCTTTTAAGACGTTGGGTCCTCCAAGAAACTATCCTAACCTATCCAGTCTCATAGCTTTGCTGGGCCTCAGTACCTGGGTGTCTGACATGGCACTGGTTTCTCATTGTTTTCTTTTGTCTGATTCCTCTGTTGGATTGCCGACTTCTTGAGGGCAGGAACCCAACTGCATCTGTCTTCCATGAATGAACATGGCAGGTACCCAACAAAGCAAAATTTAACACTATTATATGCATTACATGTTATTCACAATAAATGTTGAAAGAGAATATTAAAGAAGCAGAGGACTGAGTATACATCATGTAAGAGATGACAGGCAAAGACTAATTTACAATTGAATAGAAGTTTTGAATTTGAAGTTGAATTTGAATTTTGAATTTGAAATTGAATAGAACTAATTTAAAATTGAATTAAAATTGAATAGAAGATAGAACATTTCGAATGGGTTGAGAGTTAGGGGATATTTTGAGGGAGTACATTGTGTTCAATAATTATTGAAAGGTAGTTGTATACTAGGTAATGTACCAGGACTTGAGGTTGTATGGATCTAATTAGCATATTGATTATCACTTATGAACATAGGTGTTTCCAAAGAAGAGTTGAGCATTTTTTGTTTATTTTACTTTGTAGTATATTGTGTTGGGGGTGTGGGGTCAGCAGTGAACAGATGATACAGCATTGTGTGGAGGTCAGAGGACAGCCCCAGGTGTCAGTCCTTTCTACCCTGAGGCAGGGTCTTCATTACAAGCCTCAGCAGTGCATACACAGGGTAATAGGCCAGCCAACATCTGAGAGTCCCCTGTCTCTGCTCCCATCTCACTGAGCGAGTCCTGGTAACACAGATGAGTTCCACCCCCAGCTTTCCTTGGGTTCTGGAGATTCAAACTCAGATGTTCATATTTGCACCCCAAGCCCCTTTCCTACTGAACCATCTCCCCGGCCACTGCTTTGTGATTTAACATGAAGCAACTATCTCTCTCAAACTTTATCTAAAACTCAACTTGATTTTTAGCATAAGATCAACTGGAAAATATTAGGGAATATTGCTATCCCAGGTTTTGGGGAAGTTCCCTGGTTTTAGTAACAAGTAGGCCTTAAGATTCCCTTTGCCATTCAGAAGTAGCTTCATAAAGTCTTTAAAATGGTATGTTCATGCATAAGTCACAGCAGGTTAGTTTTTATACAGTTTGCAGTACTTGTTAAATCAGTTTAGAGCTCTGTTGATTATAACTTGTAGATCTTATTCAGGCTAAATGAACCGTTAAATAGAAGGCTATGATCTTACCCTCCTCCCATTCCTATACTATAAGAGACAAAAATACTCACACCTCTGTTGCACTCAGAATAAAAATAAATACTTCATCATTGTCTGACAATGCATTTTAAGAAAAAAAAAGATGGTAATTTTAAAAACACCAAAGTTATGTGTTTGTCCCCTTAGATGAAAGTTTTTAATTATGTGAGTGCTGAGTGATTTTGATTTTCTTTAGACGTACTAATTTTTTTAACCAAGGCTCAGCTTGCTAAGGTCTTGAATCAATTCTTGTCATACATAAAAAAGTTCAAAATTACAGACAGTAGACTTGCATGTTGCTAAATTCAAAACAGAAAAATAATCTTTCAATTTTTTGAGGGTTCTTCCCAACAGTACCACCAAATACTATTTGAAGATATATTAACTATGAAGTAAACATTTTATTATGTGTGGAAATTCTTTGCCTTCAAAGGTAAACCCTTTTTTTGTTTGTTTGTTTGTTTGTTTGGTTTTTTGGTTTTGTTTTGTTTTATTTTAAATCACCTAAGTTAACCCTTGGCTTAAGCTAACCTCAAGCAAATAATGAAAGCTCCTGAGTTGCTTCAGGTTAGTGGCTCTTGTCCTGAATTTCTACATTTTAGAAGTGAATGTTTCAACCAAAGCTTAGAACAAAGTATAGCCCGGACAGGATGCTTAATTTTGTATAGCATTGCTAGGCCACGACCTCCCCTGCCCATTCAAGCATTATCTGTGGTTGATTCTGCTGTGTAAGGGCTGTGGAGATGTCCTCACCACCTGAGATTGGCTTATGGAAAGGAGATGCCATCCAGAGGGAACCCCTAGAGAGGAGAATGTGGGAGAGGCATCTGAGGCTGCAGGTGCAGCTGCTCTTGCTGAGAACGTGGAAGCAGGAGAGAGTTCTGCTGCCACTTGGGCTCCTGTAACAAAAGACTTTTGATTGGCCAGCAGATGCTGGGTGTGCAGAGCGGGCAGGCTAACAATGGGTAAGATGTGCTTGTGTGGGGTAATTTTTCTGTCATTGGTGTGTAAAATTATATTGAACTCAGCACTAGTTTAAACCTGTATAGGGTGAAGCCACCCAGGGACCCTTACATGGCCCCATACAGTGACTAAGAGGGGTGGCCTTTTTTTAGGATGATTGCATTTTGATTTAGGAGTTCAGACTTCACAGGTGAATGCATTTGTCAAAACTTCGGGTATATGCACTGGAGACTCGGCCTTGCACATTTCATTGTTGTATAAGTTTTAATTGTGAGATGACTGTTAAGTAAACATTGGGGCTCTGATTAATGGCACACATGGTCCAAAGCAGGGAATACTGAAATGCCAGAAAGGAAATGAGCCAATGAATGCTGAGAAAGACAGTGGGATTAGGGCTGTGAGGAACCAGTGCCATAAAACATTAATGCCAGTGTCTAGTTCAATTGGACGGGTATTTATTAGGCAGCTATTTTCGATTTTAAGATTTTCTTTTCATAATGAGGTTCTAAGAGACAGCTGTGTGCAGTATTAGCACTGAAACCAGAAAAGATATTAAGCTGCTGCTTTAAGAAAAAGAAAAGAAAAGCCCTTGGGTTCCACGTTCATAAACAACTGTCAGCCGCAACTGTAGAAACCTGTCTTGAGGATGCACATTTGACTGACGGCTTTGCTGCCTGTGGGCTCTTTCAGAGACAGCCATTCTGCCAGCGTTGACAAGTGCGCATTTCTGTCGTCGTTCATGTGCTCCAGTAGGACTCTGCTGATTGATGGTCCAGTGGAACTTAAAAGAGGCCTGCAGAGGCAGGAGAGGCATCTTTTCCTATTCAACGATCTGTTTGTTGCGGCCAAAATCAAGTAAGTAAAGGGTATACATTGCGAGTAATTGTTATAAAACCGAATTTCCTACAACAGAGACCACATTCTCCACTTGGTCTGACCTCCATTAAATGGCTAGTATCTTTTTAAAAGCCTTATTCATCTTTGTACATATATGGATGTTTTTATCGCATGCATGAAGTGCCCATGAAAGCCAGAAGATGGCATCCTCCAACACCACCACCCCACACCCCCAGAGACTTTCATTTCTCTTCATTTTCTCTCTTCCAATCGTCCTTCTCACAACATGGTACCCGGCCCCTTCACAGTGAAAAGTCTTTCAAAACTGATAACACCTTCATTTCTGACTTGTGCTATTGGCCTCACAGACCAACCTGGGCATGGTGTAAAGGGAGCTTCACAGTAGTGTATCAGGAAGCAGAGAGCATTGCGGAACTCTGGAAGGTTACAGTCACGAAGCGTCACTGGAGAGTTTGGAGTTTAATCTTTAGATTCAATTGAGGAGTGCCATCATGTGATACATATTTTTGAAATATTTACTACTCATAAAGAGTAGGTTGTAGGAAAATCAAGAGTAGAAGCAAGGTGATAGACAGGAGGTTGGTGCGGTGGCCCTGGGGGGAGACAGTGGGGGTTTCACCTGGGGAAAGTGGCAGTTAAGGTTATAAGGTTATAGACGTATTAGGGATGTTGGGTTTACATCTTAGGGGTACCTAAGAAGATTCTCTTCCTGCCCACCACTAGCTCTCCGGCAGCTAACATAAAGGCTATGGCTGCAGAGACTGCTCTGTTCTGCTTCCTTGTTATTTATAGAACACCAACAAGGATCAGACTGCTTTAACAGGTTCATTCTCTGCAAAGTGATTTTTCAGTCACTAGAGAAAAATTAACGCTTTTTAAATCCACACTAAGCCATGATGCATCATAAAAATAAGACTCCGGCCGAGCTAGGTATTAATTTGGCAAAACTAGGTTTAATCGGAGAGGTGTACTTGTGGGAGTAGGAGGAAGCATTTGATAGCCACCTGTTAGTAATTAATCCAAAGGCTTCAACTTTCAGAACCATTTTGAGTTGAATATTATTTCCTCATTGCAAAAGTAGAAACTGAAGCAATGCCCCCATATTGTGATGTCAATAGCTGCCTGAGCCTCTGTGTGAACTCCCTGCTGTGGGAAACCTCACTCTTCTGGAGGAAGGACAGGGTGGTAGCCAGATGACTTCATCTGCTGAAATAACTGAGTGTGGTCCTTAGTGTTTAGTCCTCTTTCATGTTACTCCTTCGAAGTCCTTGAAGGACCAGTATAAATCTCACTTGAGATTTATAACCTCTTAGTAGACGGCCTTGGGGTGCCCCTGTCCCCGTGCTAGCTCTTTGATTTCATTGCAGCCTTTATGTTTGGTTCTGAATGCTAGGAGATCTGTTTCCCTAGGCTAGGAGATCTGTTTCCCTGGGCTAGGAGATCTGTTTCCCTGGGCTAGGAGATCTGTTTCCCTAGGCATTCCCTTCATAGTTCCCACTGCCCTCTAACTACTTATGTCTCAGAACTACAATGAGTACTAAATACATCATTTAGATTAAAATATATTGTGCTTCCAGGTCAAAGGTCTAAGGAAAATTAGAAAGAAATTGCCAAACACAGTCTTAGCCCACTGAAGAACTTATCGTCTCAGTCCCCAGAGCTGCCTGCTGACTGTGTGAGCCCTCTCCTCTGTTTCTGTTTGGTTTGCTGCTATTCTCTAGATTAGGCTCTGTTGTTAGGTTCCAGTTTTTCAGTGTTAGCATGAATATACTAGAAAATGATTGGGGGAAAACACTTAAGAAGTGAAATTTAAGGTAATCTGAAGCCACAAAGTCTTAACAACCATTCTATTGAAAGCTTATTATAAATTTCTCTAACTCCAGGCTCATTTTCAGTATCTCCTAACACAGAAGTACTTAACACTTTATAAATCATGTTTTTGTGTATTTGCGTTGAAATAATTTTGAAAGTAAACAAATTACAGATATTTTATCACAAAAATAAATTTAAGTTGGGTCTTAATCCCAGTAAGTAGTACTCCACTTATGGAGAAGGTCAGTTTATAGATATTTTCTGCCACTAATGCAGGCATGAGAACTAAGCCTGCCCAATTGTCTCAAAGGCCTAGATAACAGTCTGGTACAGTCTGGTGACTCAGGAACTGGAGACAGGAACAATAAGACTTTCTTCGCCCACAATGCGTGGAAGCTGCCCTCTCAGGACAAACACAGAACCTCCTGTAAAACTCAAGAAACAAAATAACAACAGCACCTGTCTTTGCTTTCTGTCTCACTAGATATAACAACAATTTTAAGATAAAGAATAAAATAAAGCTAACGGACATGTGGACAGCTAGCTGTGTGGACGAAGTGGGAGAAGGCAACACGAACACTCTGAAGTCCTTTGTCCTGGGCTGGCCCACAGTGAACTTCGTGGCCACTTTCAGGTAAGAGCTGCAGCCTGTCCTAAGTCTGCCAGGGTCAGCTACTGTTAACAAGGTCTAGGCCAAAGAGATGTAGTTTTGCCAGTTTCATGCCTAGTGTTTAAGGAAAATATTCAGCTGTGATTATGCCTTGAACAATTCTTCCTTTGCCCATAAAAACCTTCCAATGGCTGACTTTTCATCTGAAGACTATTTGATTAGAATATGTAAAAATTAGTGATAAATATTGGGGATTAGAAGGGCAGTTTACCTTGGGCTAGCCGGTGGTTTTAAAGAAAGTTTTATGGAAACAATTGGTAGGAAAGTAATTTATGAGATTGTGGAAGCAGAATCGGTGATCCATCCAGGAAGCCTCCATTCTTAATGTCTAAGAGTTTGTTTGAAATATCGAGACTGATCAAGTTGATGAGCCTTTTCAAACCACAAAAAAGCGCCTTTACTGTCAATAAATTAGCACAGTTAAGTTTAAATATGGGGTCATTTTGAATAATGTTAGAATAACTTGTTTACTCTCAATTAAAAAAAAAAACAGTAGCTTTTTGTTACACAAATAGTGTGTCAAAGTACTCTCTCTGTATGCTAAGTTCTGATTTGCTATCTATAGAGATATGGTAATCAGAAGCATATTTATTGTTTTCATGTGTGTTAATTAGTTTCCTAAGACTCATTCCGAGGCTGGTGTGTGTTTAGAAAATGTATGAATACAGAGTATGTCTTTCAGCCTGACATGGTTTTTGACGGGCTGGCTCAGTGTCCAACTCCAGTACTGGTTTTCACTTTAAAGATTTTAGTGTTCATCACATGGCACAGGAAGCACCAACCTACTCCAGGCGTCATTTTGAAGCCAGACTGCTAAACCTCTGCAAACTGTTTTCTGTAAATCAGGGGCAGGCACGTCAGGCTGTGCCGTGCCATGCACTCTTGTGCACTGAAGACCTGACGCAGGACCTGTTCAGAAGAAGCACATTTGTTTCATTCTCTGTATTTCTTCCTTTCTGTGGCAGATCTCTATAGATAGTGTTCATTCCCAATGTTTAATCTGCTTGGTAAATGGAAGAAGTAACTTCACACATGGGGTGACCATGTGTTACTCAGACTCCCCACGCTTTTTAAGAGGGATGAAATGTGAGACCGTTTTGCTTGGGAGAACCGTGGTTCTTTAACCACTTGATGAAGGTTAATATCCCCAGTAATGTCATGTAAATGCCTCAATTTCCTATGAAAAAAGCAATTCACTTCTATAGTATTTATTTATATCCCCTCCCCCTCACACACAAAACGATAACTCTAATCATACACATCTGTCAAATGCTAGAAAAGCCCATAGACTTCCCAGCTGCTATTTCTCAAATCTGCCAAAGGAAAACAGACTAAGAAATTACTATAGATCTTCCCCGAGGAGACACAGTCCCTAAAGGCCATGTGTGGCCCTGAGTTGGCTTCTAGAACAGGAAAAAAAATATTTTCAATAGAATTGATGAAATCTGAAAAACAAAAGGCAAGATTTTGGTTGTTAGTGACTGGCAGTCTGTGACTGTGGTAACAACAGTACAGAAGATGAAGTGGCTGGAAAATTTTAGGAGTTTACTATTCTTTGTATAACTTTTTGGGAAACAAAATTTTTCCAAGTTAAGTATCTTTCACAAAATTAAAATTATTGAGAAGGTCTGACTGTAGTATAAAAAAATGCAGTCTTAACAGACTGGCTGTCCTGTAGATAACTGCTTAAAAATTCAGAGCAAAACACAAACAGCAACGACTTGGGGGTTCTGGAGATCCCGTGAGCACTGGAGACTAGGAAGAGGCACTAACTCATGAAAAAAGGCTCAGCAGGTCCCAGCACTCGGTGGGTTCCTGTTGTTTTAAGGCTCTTGCTTGTCCTGTTGTGGTAAAGGGGACTTTTGATTTCATAATATGGGTGCTAGAACTTTTTTTCTAAATCAAGGTTTTATGTCACCAAATCTAGACAATCTCTTGGGGTGGAGGTATACAAAGAAAGGGACTGGAGAGACGGCTCAGAGGTTAGGAATACTTGCTGCTCTTTTAGTGGATCCCAGTTCAGTCTCAAACGCCCATATCAGATGGCTCATAACTGCTTCTAACTCTAGTTCCAGAGGACCAGTGCCGATGCCCTCTTCCAGCCTCTGGGGTCTCCCACATACATGTGCCATGTAGTCACACAAGCATACACACATAAAGTTTTTAAATGAAAAACTGTAACAAAGATGGCAAGGAAGAACTATGAAGATTTTGTTCCAGTAATGCATAAATATACTTTCTGATTACCAACCCTGGAAGTTGTGTGAAGACAGTGAGCACCAAAGTTATAACAAATTACAAACATGTGTTAAACATTTTCTGGAACAAGAAACGTGTTTTTCAACTTCTTTTTTTGTTGTTGTTTTTTGTTTTTTTCGAGACAGGGTTTCTCTGTGTAGCCCTGGTTGTCCTGGAACTCACTCTGTAGACCAGGCTGGCCTTGAACTCCAAAATCCGCCTGCCTCTGCCTCCCAAGTGCTGGGATTAAAGGCATGTACCACCACTGTCCAGCTCCAACTTCTATTTAGAGACTAGAAATATTATTTTTAAAGTTTGTGGTGGACAGGATTATATAAGAAGAAATCAGATGAATTTTTAACTTTAAACATCAAATTCAGCAGTGTCAGTAAAAACATAATATTTAATTGTACATATATCCATATTAATCAAAATGTTTTACCAATTAAAATAAGTTTGCTTCAAACCAGTCTACTAAATTACTGTTTTGCCTTGTGTATATGAGATGAGAAAAAAAATGTTTCCTTTCCTGACAATAGACTGGTTTCTGGGCCAAGGCATGTCTGTCCATCTGCCAAAACTTGCTTTGATCTCAGTATTAAGCATACTTTGTGTTTTCAATGAATGGCAATTTAAGCTGAAAAACAGAACTTGGAGAGAATAATTAACCCAGTTTTTCAGGTATAAAAACTGCAGTTTTCAGACAAGTGGCTTGCCCATGATGCTCACTTGAATGTAATTATTTAATTTCCAAATCAGTTATTCGTTCCACTAAGGACCACCCTCCCCTGTGACCTTACTACTGGTGAATGAGCAGTAACACATTAAAAAGAATGTGCCTTGGATCCACCTAAAGTGGGTTTAATAAAGTGACCCTGGACTGTGTGATCATTCCAAGGGTCTGCAGAATCTTCTAAGCAGTGATATGAGGCTTACAACGTATATGCACAACTACATTAAACAGCAGGCTTTGGTATCGTCCCCTGAAGTGGCAGGCTTTAAAATGTTGATATTAATATTTTATATGGCTTTTTCCTCTTCTGTTTTCTGACTGCAGTTCTCCAGAACAAAAGGACAAATGGCTCTCCCTCCTTCAGAGGTATTTTTCAATTCACATATTTTTAATCTTATTAACCTGTGGTTAAACCAAACATGTTATTGCAAAATGTGTCCCAGGGGTGCCCCCTCTTCTCTATTCGTCTGCTAAAAATAACCTACTGTTCAGATTGTACACCAGCTAGAACATAGTGTAAATAACATTCTCCTACTATAAGCACTTCTTTCGAGGAAGAACACTGGGGTCTGATTAGATCCCATTAGAAAGAAAGAAATCGCCAGTGTCCCTCTGATGTCTCCAAGCTATGAGCAGTCATTTCTTCATAGAGCATTTCAAGACCCCATGATTGCAAGGTTTTATTCAGAACACCTCAAAAATGTTTATTATCCCTACCGTTGACTATACCAAATAAAATGGTCAACATGGGTTTACCACTTACAAGCAGAGTTCTTCCCTCTTCTCTTTTCTCTCCTCCTCCCACCCCATGGATAATCAAGATTTACACCATGCTGAGCAGCTAAATGGAGTGAGTTCGTTATACAGTATAGTATATAGTCAGGTGCTCACCAACAAGGTGAAGGGCCTGTTCAGAGGAGACAGAAAGGCTGTGAGAGCAAACAGTCACTCATAGGTACCTTCACCGCCAACATCAGTTGACATGGATAGCCCATTCTTTGGGGGGTCCATGCCTGGGGAAATTTTTCTTCCCTTCCCTTTCATATAATCTGATTGTGCTGAGTCTTACCTATATCCAAAAAAAAAGAAGAAAAAAAAAAGGAGAAAAGAGAAAAGAGAATATATAAGTACGTTGACAATGTTACCAAAATCGGTTGATTGTTTTTTAAATGAGCTGTTAGTGAATCCCATTTGACTCTGTGTTGTTTTGGGTTGTTTCATTAGATACATTGCTCTAGAAAAGGAGAAAGACTACCCGAAGAGCATCCCCCTCAAAATCTTCGCCAAGGACATTGGGAATTGTGCCTATGTAAGTGTTTCTAAGCCAGAAAACTAAACCCAGGTCCCTGTTTAAGATAGAAAACATTGTGGATGAAAAGGGAGACTGGCAGGCTGACAGACAGACTGTGTGTCCTGCAGAAGGCAGGCATTTAGAGGTAACCCTGGTGGAGGTGTGCATCTCTATGTATCTTTAAATGCATGAAAACCAAATGCTACAGAGAATGTAACAGGAAATTCATACTAACTGCAGTGTTTAACATGTAGTCCTGGATAGAACATTGCTGGTCAGAAATCTCTTCTTGGGGCATGAATATTTGTCTGGATCCTTTCCGGAACAGCCGCAGACGCTTGCAGTAAAGCCACAGGGGGAATTCGGTATCTGTATTAATCAAGTCTTCCCAGCTTGTCAGGTCTTCAGTTGGGTGGTTTTGAAAATGTTTTCATTCTTTGAGTTCTTATGAATGAAATCCCTGAGATCAAGGAACTGATCTGAAAGAGATGACATTATCTAGGAATCACCGTATTTCTATGGTAAACATTAAGCCGTTGGCCTCAGTTATGGGTTCTTTATTGGCTGAAACTGTAGCCCAAGAGCTGAGCTTGTTATAAACCATGAACAAGATGGGAATGTGTCTTCTTATGATGCTGTGGGCTGTGGGCTCCACAGCAGATCTCGGTAACAGTCACTGCATGAGTGCAAATGTAGTTCATGAGAGTTCTGTTTTAGTTTTTTGTTTGTTTGTTTTTTGTTTTTGTTTTTGTTTTTAGACAGTTAAATATTCTGACCAACTCCTAAAAGCCAAATCTCACTACTCAAAATTTTGGGCTAAGAAACTAGCTATGGGTTTCCTTGAGTAAAACAGAAGAAACTAAGACAAAACAGTCAAAAAGCTACTGTATTTCTGCTTGCTTACAAACTCTTCATTTACGGCTACGTTTTTTTTGTTTCTCTCCCTGCAGTTTAAAACTATAACAGTAATGAATTCAGACACAGCGAGTGAAGTTATCAACACGTCACTACAAATGTTAGGGCTAACTGTAAGTTACCTCTGCTCTGTTTGTTGTCTTCTTTTTGAAACAGGGTCCTACTGTGTAACACAGGTTGGCCTAGAACCTTGAATATGATTTCTTTGCCTCTGCCACCTAGATACTCCTTAAACTTTGATATTTTGATTTCAAAATAATATCTGGTAATTTAGATATAAGTATAATCCTTTCCATTACAACACAACCAATAACAGAGTTACCTTTGCCCCCACCTCCAAATGTAGAAAGCAGGAGAGCTTTTATGTTAGCAGGAAATACCGGTGCTGTTCTATTTAACACCTCTGTAACCCAAAAAACATAATGGTTAAAGTAGAACGTTAGAGTAATAATGTGCATTTTTGTATATATTCTATATACATACACAAAAAGTTTGGGGAAAGTTGCAGGAGAGAGTTGTAACTTCTGCCACTCCCTCCTCCTGTTCATCACCTCCTTGACCTTCTGATGCTTCTTTTATTCTAAGACTCACTCTCAGGTTAATTACCAGTTCTCAAGGCTTTGCTTTGTCATATACTCTTGCATTAATATTGACTGACTTCAAGTCCTGAAGAAGACAGCTGTTTCCTCCTAAGAATTAGTAAATAAAAACACAGCTTTGAACTAGCCATGTATTTGACCCAAGCCTTACTGAGCTTGTCATGTTGGTTGTCTGGCTTTTAACCTGACTCTTTGTTTTCTGGGGTTAGTCTGTGAAATGTTGTTGACAGAAACGATTGGAATATTGAGAATGAGGTCAGAGAGAAGAGAACTGGACAGCTTCTCCCTTGGCCTCCCGGCTGGCACCCACAAAGAGTTCTTCTATTAACTAGGATACTTCAGAAGAATAGAAACTAAGAAAAACATTTGTGAGGTTATTTTTAAACAGACTACAATATGAGCCATCAAGATGACTTTGCTGTACAGGTGCAGGCTGCCAAGCCTGTTGACCTAAGTTCCATCCCCAGGACCCACTTGGTACAAAGAGAGAACTGAACCCTGAATGTTTTCCTCTGACCTCCACATGTATTCTGTCATGCTGCTACAGTGTGTGTGTGTGTGTGTGTGTGTGTGTGTGTGTGTGTGTGTCCTTACAGATGTGCTTGCACATACACAGAGATAATAACTGTGATAAATATTTAGCACTAGGCTGAGGTGTACCAGATGTCACTCTATTACTCTATTTAGATTTACTCTTAACCAGTGCTGCTAAGCCTATTTAATGACTCCAGGTAACCAAAATCTGGGATAAAATAATCTGATTAGTAAAAGGTAGTAATACGATTGAAATATAACTAAATTTTGTATACACTGAGTAAAGTCGGTTTTTCTGCATTGATTTCTAACCTGCACAAACATAGTGCATAGTCTTACGATAGGGAGGGAGATTAACTGCTTCATGATGCATTTTCTTAGGCTTCCTTAAAATCTGATCTGCTCAAATTCAAAAGAAAAATATAAGTTGAGACTATTTAATGATAGCCGTGCTAAGAGATATTTGACAGTGTTATCTGAAATGTGTTTTGATTAGATTGTTCCTCTCTGTCTGAAGGACAAAGTAGGGACCAAGTGATCTTTATGTGCCTGCTCATGTGGCCAGGCACAATCTGTACGACACGTACAGTAGCCAGGACCCTGACTTTTAATTGTGAGTTAAAGGCAGGACAGTGAAATGCTTCTAACAGACTCGAATATTTCTATTCTGGCTGCATATAAAAATTCTGCCTTGTCCCTCCTGGAGGATTCAGCATAGTCCACATAAAAGGTATTTCATTCAAGTGGGATTTTATAGTTTTGTTAGATTATAATTCTACTAATGAATAATTTTATTGTTTTCTGTGACTGGTCCTATTCTATAGGAGAATTCTTAACCCTTATGTCCCCAGGACTGGATGGAGTTGTTCAAACTGAAGTCAATTCAGCCAGCTATCCATTTCCAGAAAGCCTCGTGGTCATTTTGCTCAGAGCCCACTGAGCTAGCTAATAGACAGCCTCTGAGACTTGATGTTGTAGTCTCATAGGCAGAAGGGTTGTCTTGCAGCGGTACATTGGATACTAAGTCCAGTGTTCTCTGAGAAGACCAGAGATCTCAGAGGTTAGGATCAGCCATTTAGAACCAGGAAGCATATTCTTCCTTTGTCAAAAGGCTTTCTTAGACTTTCACACTTTGTGGGCCACTGATAAGAAGGGTCTGATCCCACTGCAGTTTTCGAATCCCAAGTCAGCTCAGGGATTGTGGGAATGAGAGGACCAACAATGATGGATTCTGGTTTTGAATAGGATATGGCTGTAGGAATAAGTACTACTATCCCCCAAACTAGATGCACCCATGAATCTAAATTTCGTAAAATGCCCAAATTTCTCCTCACTCAGGTACCTAACATGAAAGATTTGTTTTGATTTTTAATCCTTTTATCTCAAGGGCTCTGAGAGAGATTACCAACTGTGGGTAAATTCTGGAAAAGAAGCGGCACCGTACCCACTCATTGGTGAGTGTCTGTAAAGTCTAAGATAACATCATGTTGCTTTGGCTCCCCAGTCTTAAGCCTAAATGTTACTATATCAAGTGTTCACTATGAAGTAGACATGGGATCTTTTCTCTCGGGCTGCTAATGATTACAGTTGGAAAACACACGTTCTCCTCTTGGCTCTTTTACTTTACAAGCAGATCCTGTCAAGCCTTTTATTGGGGGAATCTTCTTCATGAGAGAGCACTGTGCATTATCGTTCTTGACACATGCACATGTCTGGTTTTCAGCATCTTGAGTTGCCTGTTGTCTTTCCTACCCACTGCCCTAATGCCAAGGCTGCCTCTATACACAGAGTACTGTGTATGGGACAGTGGTGAGCTGTCACCCACCACTGAATATGTAACATCTGCTCTCTCCCAGAATTCCCTTAGCATCACAAAAGAAGTGACATTAACATATTTTGACTCTGGAAGAGTCGTTACTGGCTAGCTTACCAACTAGCATATTCCCCTATTTTGTTTCTCTAGGACAAATTTCCATTTGTTTTTAGGATTTTTTTTTCTTTTTTGCCCATGAGACAATGTCCAGGCTGGCCTGAACTTGAAATTCCCACTGTTCTAAGGAATTAATGAGAAGTAAATTTTAACTTACCTTATTTCAACTATTTATTTGAAAGTATTTACTGGTTAGTAATTCCACTCTGTAAGTAACAGAAATAGGGCGATTAAAATAAATAAATAAATTCTGGTATCTGTTTCAGATTCCCAAGTAATAAGCATAGCAACAGTTTGTTAGCAGTTTTTGAGCACCACCTGCCAGTCGGGTACTGTGCAGCAGCAGCACGTGTCCGTGCGTCATTTCATGCAGTCCTTTCCCAGTCAGGTCACTCTGGGTGCATGAGTATTTCAAGTGATCTTAGTAACTGAAGTCAAACTTCTCTAGAAAAGGTTTGTGTATTCTGCTATGCCATGCTGAGGGCAAAACCACTTCCCTCAGACAGGTTTGGTTTTAAGTGTCATTTATGCGAAAGTGAATAAGCAATAAGAAGATATCATTTAAAAATGACAAATAATTTTAGTAAGTTAGGACTAAGACAGTTACCCTTAGAGACACTTTCAACTTGACTGAAGACCACAACTCTAAACTGTGCAATTAAAAACCTCTGATCTACAAAGCAGTGTGGATTAGCTGACCATTGTTTAGGGGTTACTTTTGAATTATGCTGTTACAGGGGCCTTCTTGCCTTAATCTTTAAGGGTTTCTGTAATGTGTAAATGTCAATAACACATTTGCTTTATGTGCCTGTGTCAAGTGCAAAGAAGAGTTTGCTGAGTTACATTCAGGGAGTATAAGTAAAATATACTGTCTTTGCTTAAAGAATCTGTAACATGGCAGGATAGAAGGACTATACCACACCGATGATTTACCTGGAGTACGAGCCAACAAAACCTAGGTTAAGGTCAGATGTTCAGGCTTTAGTTGGTCAATTTGTTGTTACATCTGAACCTGTATTCTGAACCCACTACACTTTTCTTTAGATTGTTTTCTCTGAGTAACAATCTCAGAGAGAAGCAAATCAGACAAACTTGTCCCAGGACTGCTGAACAAGTAATTCTGCAACCAACAATAAGTAAATGTGTTTTATACAGATGTGCTACATAACACGGTGGATCTTTGGGAAATTTGGGGGACAAAAGGATGAGACATGCGCTCTGTAGCCTAGGTCCTAGCTCACTTTCAGTATGACTGGCACCCAGGCTGACCTCAAACTCACAGTGCTACTTCTGTCTCGGCTTCCCAAGTGTTGAGATTTCAGACATGAGCCATACACTATGTACTGAGTGTATGTTCAAGAATTCAGACTTTTGTTGAAGAAGGCTCTATGGGGCTCAAGGGCTCACCAATCAGTTGCTAGGCTGTAGTGATCTTTACCCAACAGGCTTCTTTGTCCTTATTTTTAGACGCCCTTAAATATTCTTGATGCAAACCTAGAAAAGGTCAATTATGCAACCCACAAACCAATGTCTACAGTCATTCTAAAGATTCTTTTGAAGATTTTTTTTCCTCCTCTTACCCTTCATCTGCTGTGAGACAACCCCTCTGATTTGGTAGAGCCACCTGCAATATGCAGAGGCCCCAGTTGCAGACTGGGCACATGGATCTTTCAGTGAACAAAAGGATTCTTTATCACAGACGCCCCAGGTGTAAATCACAGTGTGCCCCCGTTTGCAGCACTGGCTGGTGGTACTCACTCAGCCTGAAGTCTGAATGTGGATTTTCTTCTCATTGTAGGACACGAGTATCCTTATGGAATTAAAATGAGCCATCTCCGAGACACTGCCCTTCTGACGCAGGGATCAAAAGACTCCGCCAGCCCATCCCAGCTCCAAGAGCCCTTCCTCATGGAGCAGCTGCCCCGAGAGATGCAGTGCCAGTTCATCCTGAAGCCTACCCGCCTGGCAACAGCCCAGCAACTGAGCGGTGAGTTGCTTCCACTCCTTCATAGAACCCTCTCTTAAAACAGAAGCTTGCATTCCCGAACTCTAGTGTAATACAAAGGCAAAAGACCCAACTTCCACCTGAATGAACTTACAAATACGGATTTTCAAAAGGAAAAAACGGAATTTTGGAAGACGGTTCTATAAACTAGCAGCAGGCACGACTGACTTACACTCAGAACAAGGGGCAATGATCTGTCCCTTCTTCCCTCGACAGCCTCCCCCTTTAACCTTATGCCCACTGCAGAGCCGAAGGCTCGGCGATGCTGCAGGTGCTTCAATGCCCTCTTTGTCCTGTAATACACTCCACTGTGTGTTCCCCTCAGTGATCACGTTATAAAAGGGAGCCTGTCCATAGTGGATGTCAGAAGACTGTGATGCTCTGACCGTGAGGGATCCTGGTCCTGATAACTCTCTGAAGACTAATATGATTTTTGCCGAGGTCTCCCCTTAGCCTACTAATCTACCATGAATTCCCTGTGAACATAGCTGCTTCACTGCTACCCCCTCAGTAAAGGCTGTATTGTGGCAGCTGTGATGTTCAACAGAGGAGCATTATAATTTGCCCTGACCCAAGCTTGCACTAAAGAGCTCTCAGTCTGAAGCAAGACTATGTAAAGAAACAGGAGAAAATTGATACCAAAAAGTCTAAGGGTGATAGGAAATTGATACTGTACTTCTATGTGTGCCTTCCTTGGTCAGCTGATCCAGCAAATAGTGACATTGCCTTTTTCAGACAAACAAACTCCAGGAGTAAGATTTAAGAGAGGGCATGGACCTTGAGAGATCAGAGGCCACCCACCCTCCCTCCCTCCACAGGACAGATCATCGCTCCCTCCACAGGCATCAGCTGGGTGCAGATGAAGTTCTGCCGTTACCATAGCATTCGTGAAAAGTGCGACTTTTCATTTTCTCCATGTCTAACCATGTTGCTGAATGACCCTGCTTTAAGAAAAATGTGTGTTCAGTTATCCAAACTTAGAGGGACGTAATAATGAGTACTCATTATTTAAAAATGTTTTCCTGCTTTAAGTGTTTAACAAACTCAGTTTTCATTCCATTGCGTTCTGATGTTTTATTGGGCTAAAGTGTGTACCTGGTCTGTTGTTGCGACAGCTTTTGCTTCTTATGTTTGTCCCATCTGTAAGCCCATATTCCTTCTCTCACCTTCCAGTTCTACTCCGTATTCCTCCTTTCCCTCACCTACCAAGTCTACCACTTTCTCACCACATCTCCAGCTTGCGTCTGCCTGCTTCTGTATCCATACATGACCCGAGCCTTACAGTCGTCACACTCTCTCCTGCAGATGACTTGAGCTCTTTCCTTCCCACTCACTTCACTGCATGCCTAGGACAGTCCCATCTCCAGATGACTGCTGAGCACTTTGAAGAAACCGTACAACAGAAGGGCAGCTTGGCATCGTCACTAATGACCAACCCCAAATAGGCACTCAGACTGGCTGGGCAATCTGAATCAGCTGTCTTATACCCACCTCCACACACAAGTCAACCCTGCCATTGCCTGATGACCGGCCCTAGATGTTATACCTCACTACAGTCAGCAGACATCCGCTGTGCAAATGTACTTAAGTTTGTACCAACCTTCGTTTTCTCTCTATAACAGTAAACTGAGTTTGGGAGTCCAAGGCTACTTGGGCACATCTTTGGGTCATTTCGAGGTGCTGCTTTGGAGAAATTCTTGATTTTATCCCCTAAAATTAGAAGGGCAGATGCTGGTCTCTCTATTCCAGCACCCAGAACAGTACTTAGAGAAGTGGAGTGAAGTATTCAGTAAGTATTTCTTAGATGAATGGACTGGTTAAGGGGCCTGTTAATAGATGAATGAAAAATTCCCATAAGAATTTAGCTGAGCCAAGGGGAATGATATTCTGACTCTTCTACTTTTAAACTCGTGGTTTTCAAGTTCCTTTTCCTTTCATCACACTAATTACTTGGGGTTTTGTCCACTCCGTTCGTTGACTTGCATTTTCTTGTTTTCTATTAGAAGTGAAGATGGCACTTGCATCTTTGATGCTCAGGGTGAATGAGGGCAGAAGAGAATAGTTAAAAGGCCCTGCTCCCGATCACATGAATCTCCTTCTCCGCAGCAGCCATGAGCAAGTTCAGCCAGCACCTACTCACTTAGCCTTGTAGTTTCTCAGTATTTGGTATATAGGTTTTCGTGGAGAATGCTGTTTTGGAAATCGCTGGCTTTTTTTATAAGGGCCCAATTGTACAGTATATTGGTCATACAAAGTATTGCCAATGAAATTCTGAACATTTTTATCTGTAGGTAATTCATCTGATATACATGGTAAGAAAATTATTTAGATGATGTATGAGAAGCAGTCTCCACAAAGTTCTTACTGGTAGAGTTTATAATCA
Organism: Rhabdomys pumilio; assembly: GCA_030674055.1. Taxonomy (NCBI): domain Eukaryota; kingdom Metazoa; phylum Chordata; class Mammalia; order Rodentia; family Muridae; genus Rhabdomys; species Rhabdomys pumilio. The sequence goes on from JANHMN010000024.1 coordinate 11,949,371, forward strand.
AGCACAATGCGGTAGATGAGAAGAGTTGAATTTTGGGGAAAAGATATAGCATTTTGCTTATTTAGGATTTGAAGTTCTTGATCCAATCATAGAAATTGGATGCAAGTATTACTTATTATCTATGATTGTGCATATTTCTCTCTTGTGTGGCATTTGTAGAATTTTATTAGATTCTTCTTTTGAAAGTTGCCTCTTAGCATTTCAAATCAATCACGTCAACCACATTGTTACATAGATTTTTGAAATGTAGAAATTTCCTTTGTTCTACATCAAAAGTTAATGAGGAGAGAGAGAGAGAGAGAGAGAGAGAGAGGGAGAGAGAATACTGCTAAAATTGTAAGAATTATTTTCAGAATGGCTTTACTGTAATAGTTTTATATCTTATATAAATATCTTATATCTTACAATTTTAGAGTAGAGTCAGGTGCAGTGGTACACATCTATAATCCCAGCACTCTAGATTCTGAGGCAGGAGAATTACAAGTTAAGAATTTTAGAGTAAAGCTAGATGGTGGTGACATATATCTCTAATTTCAGCACTCAGGAGGCAGAAGCAGGTAGATCTCTGTGAGACACCATGTCAAACGAATAAAACACTGCTCAGTCTTCACTCTTTCTCACCACCCTCTATCACATCTGTATCAGCCTAGCAGCCTGACCTAGAAAGTTTCAGCATATATTGTAAGTGTATAGAATTTGCCTGTATTTGCTAAGTACACATGATGTATCTCTTAGATCCACAAAACTCAAATTTATGAATTGCTTAGTCCCAGGAAATAGCTAGTTTACCATGGCCTGTCATGTAGAAAATAATATCTGATTTGTCAAGGAGATAGCAAAAGAAGATAATTTCTTTCTGATAATATTTTATGCTGCCTGGTTAAAATAAGCCATAATTAGTCGAAAAAATTCCTTATCTACATTTCTGAGAGAGGCCTCCTCTAGTTAAGAAAAATATTTCCTTCTCATGAAACTGTGGTCAAAGTGTTAAGAATTGAAGTCTAGGGGCAGGAGAGATGGCTCAGCAGTTAAGAACACTGGTTGCTCTTCCAGAGGACCCAAGTTCAATTTCCAGCACCCACATGACAGTTCATAACCGTCTGTAACTCCAATTCCAAGAGATCTGATGACACTCTTACACAGACATAGATGCAGGTCAAACACCAAGGCACATAAAAATAAATACATTTTTTTTAAATTAAGGAAAGAACTGAAGTCTAGCCTAGACTATATTCATAAAATTATGTTGTCCCTGCCACCTAAAAGGAGTAGGGGTTGGTTAAAACCTAAATTATGAAACCTTGCAAATTTTAAGCTTCTTATATTGAGTTCATATTATGAAAGAATCTTTAAATTTTAATCTTAAAGCAGTAAAAAAAAAAAAATAAAACACTAAAGTAAAAACGTAGTTGAAAATATTTAAAGATTAAAAGTTCCTCTAGATCTAAAAAAAATTCCTGAAATTTACCCTTGGGGATAATAGTCTCCAATAAATGCCATCTACTGTATTGGAAGGTTCCAGATATAAAAATTAAAATTATTCACACACAGTACCTAAAAAGGTCACTCCTAGCAAACCTTTGTTCCTTCAAGCAGATCATTACCCCTACTGTGTCTCTTACCTGTATCCTGTGTAACACCTAAAAGGTCACCTGTGTCACTAGACTGTGAGAACATGCATCCTGAGGCTTTGCTCAGTGTCAGACAAGCCAGAAGGTCAGGAGAGATGAAATGACTTGGTTACATCTAGAGTTAGACCCTGGGTGAGCAGAAGTGTGGTCTGAACCACATCTGCAGGCCACTGTTCCACGGCTGCACAGACCCAGGGCTAGACTGAAGGCGAATTGAACTTCCTAGAAGATGGTAGGATGCAGAACACCCCTTCATACCCTGTCAATCTACTGTTGCCCACACAAACGTGCTACTCTAGGGGAAAATACTTAGTTGTATGGCCAGAAGAGAATTTCAACTTAAAGCTTTTAGGTTAACAACTGTTATTCTTTATCCATAAAGTTGTATGAATTAATATTTTAGTATTAAGTTTTGTCATGTAAACATGGAAAGAATCTAGAAAGGCAAAATTTACACTCAGTTTACTGTGTGTTTACCCTTGTGGCTTTGGTTATTACAATTATTAATTATTAGTAGTAGTAATATTGGCAATTGCATCTTTTTGCATCAGCTTTTGCCATTTAAAAAGAAAGAAGTAGGGCTGGAGAGATGGCTCAGCAGTTAAGAGCACTCTTCTTGAGTTCAATTCCCAGCAACCACGTGGTGGCTCACAACCATCTGTAATGGAATCCGATGCCCTCCTCTGGTGGGTCTAAAGACAGCTATAGTATAGTTATATACATAAAATAAATTAATAATTCTTAAAAAAATAAAAAGAAGTATGCATTGAAATGCTGCAAAAAAAAATAAGCATCAATCTGTTTTTCCTCAGCCCGGAGAAGCTGACATCTCACACTGACGCACAACAAACAGCATGACTGTCACTAAAAATATTTAGGTACATGACTCAATTTTGACTTTATCCTCCCTCTACACTCATAAGGATAACTGGGTATGGAACTCTGTGATAGAACATTCTTACATGTGTGAAAGCTAAAACCAAATATGACAGGTTTGTAAAAATAGATTAAGATGTACAAACAAGACAAAAATTAGCATTCACTCTTTATAGATATTTGCATGGCATGGTGGGCAAATTCCTTCCTGGATCTAAGGAAGGATTGGCCCCCTTTCCTGCTTCGTTCTGTTTGGAATGGAAGTTAGGTCACAGCAGGAAGGAAATGCTATATTTGAGCAAAGTGACGCTCATCTTTCATGGCTGCACACTTACAGACAGCTGTCAAACCCATGGGAAATGGGTACAAAGAGATGTCCATCATGGTATCGTAATGGCTTTAATAGAGAACCCACAACCATGCCCTAGATAAATACTTTTCAAAATTAGCCTAGTAATCCTTTCAACTAGGCCTTTTGACAGATAGATAACGTCTTGTTCTCTTTAAAGTTAAGAAAATGAGAAGATCTAAATGGATGTGGGAAGCTGAAGTTTAGGCTCCTGACTCCACCGTCAAGAGAACTTGACACCTCCTTGTGTATTTTGCTTACGGGAGCATCAGGAAGATAAGTATGAGCGATGGTTCCTGGTCAAGATGCTGTTGAGTAAAACATTGCTCATTCATTTAACATCCCACCATTTGGCTCAAGTAGATTATTCTGAAGAAAGAGCTTCTGTTGAGTGACTTTATAACTAAGTGATTGATACAAGAGATTCTTTGAAATGTGAATTTGGTACTGCTGACCACATCTTCCTCGATCCTGTCCAGTGTTGGTCAACAGAGCATCATAGCTGAGTAGAAAGGCTATGTGGCAGTGTTTAATGTCCAGTCCCCTGAACACTCCCTGGAGACAGGCAGTTTCTGGGCATTAAGGCTCTTCAAAGCTCAGTTCTGCTGAATCATCATCAGGCGGTTTCGAATCTGCATCACGAGTGCTTGCTTTAGGTATTAGCCAGAGATGTGAGCTCCTTTTGCCAGTGACACTGGGGCTTGCTCACCCTGCTTTTTGTCCTGTCTGGCATCCCTCCTTACCTTTACCTGCTGTGGCTCCCTCTGTCTTAGTTCCAGAGATCTTTCAGCCAATCTGTACAGGTCTCTTTCCAGATGTCTCTACCCCACCACCCTGGGCCTTGGAGGGTCTCATTGGTCTACACTATGCTGCCTTAAACACCCCTTTTGAAATTTCATATTGAAAAAGATACATTGAAGATTTTGCAGTTACCGAGAAGGGGAACAAAAAGTAAGACGCCAGCTTCCTGTCTCTGTTCCCGGTCCAATGAGACATCAGAACACAAAGCATTCTTTGTTTCTAGAAAAAACAAAAGTAATCCCTCTTCCTTCTCCCTCATTTCTCTTCTACAGTGTCCTCCCCTCCCCCACCCTCTTCTACTCCCTTTTCAATGGCAACCTAATTCCCTCTTCCCCTTCTTATATGCCTCTCCATCTTTTAAATTCACAGCATGTGCTGACGTGAAGGACTGTCTGCTTCAAGTTGTTGTAGTTCAATGAGAAAAGAATGCTTGTCTGTTGTACAGTGTTAGAGCTGGAACTCAGAGCCTGGTGTGAGGCAGGCGGGTGCCCTACAACTGAACATCACTTCCTAGGAAATGTAACCTCGTCGCTGTTTTAAATCTTCGTGTCAAGAGTCCAGTCAGCAAACAGTGCAGTGACTTACCCCAGAAAGGTGTAGAAGAAACCAAACACCATATTCTTCCTTAACTTGCCAGATATTTATAATAGACTTTTGTAGTTAGCATTGTTGGTAACAAGGGACCTCCATCCGCACTTCTCTGAGATCTTGACATAAATAAACTGGAAACTCTAGAAATGGGGCTGAATGAGTCACAAGTCTCCCTCCTGGTTTCACTTCTTAGATTCCGGCCAGAAGACATTTAAAAGGAGGCGCTCTATCATCAACTGGGCTTTTTGGCGTGGTTCTAGCACACACCTGGACAACCTGCCCATGTCGCCAACATCCCCTATGCCAGGACAGCTCTTTGGAGTTTCTTTACCAGATATTTGTGAGAACGACAATCTGCCAAAGCCTATCTTGGTGAGTGTTATTCGGGTCTGTAAAAGAAGAACGGGAAAGGCCATTAGTGAAGGGAACATGCTGCAGGGTAAATCTGTCCCCAAAGTGGAAAGATTATAAACACCCCCTGGCTTTAAGCTAAGAACCTCTATCCTTACTTCAAAACCTAAAAGTCAGATTTCATCACTGCAGAATCTTCAGGGAAATGTAGTAAGAAGAGACAATCCAGTCGACCCACTCAAACAAATTAGTGTGCTATGTCATCAGACAATCCCCAGATCCAGTCTTCAATTCTGCTGTTCTGAAAGCCTTGTCTGATTGTGTTTTAAGCCTTTAAAAACTAGTTTCTTTAAATCTTACATATTTAAGCATCAAGAGTTAGTTGTTTGTACATAGGATGGAACATAAAATGACTGCCGAGCTCATACTGTCTCATTGATAAAATAGCCACTAAGCAGGATTTGTTCCTTGTCCAGTATCCCCACAAGCAGTCTGTCCCACTGCACTCTGGGAGGGACCACACTCTGTTGTATATCCATAAATGCCAGGCACTGTGGCAGATGTCTTATTATCTTGTTTATCCTCCAGAGTAAAGCCCATGGGTATTTGTCATCACCCTTACTTTATGAATTTAAAAGTAAACCACAGACCCTAACTCAGATTGTACAGGGAATCAGGGGCACGCCTGGCTTCTAGAGTTTCTGCATCACTTGTCTCCACAAACCATTGTCTTCTGTCTTCTGAATGCAGAGGACGTACAGATAGAAAGCAAAACTGGAGAATACTGAAACTCTCTTCTCTGCAGTTTTTAAGATTACAGGCCTGTTACCTATATGCTTAGCAGGTTATAAATCTTGTGATCGTACTTTTTCTTGGACCAGGTCCTACACCTCCATGGCCTCTGGTGATAACCACTCTATGTTCTAAAAATGTCATCTGAAGTTTTCTAACAATCCATGCCGCTCCAACCCTTCAGTGTATACACTCTGGCCTTCTGACAGACTCGGAAGGCTAGTACCTGCTCCTGTGCTGGTGTGTGTAAAGTACAATTTTACTTTATTTCCTTTGCTTCCTCATAGGATATGCTTTCCTTTCTTAACCAAAAAGGACCCCTCACAAAAGGCATCTTCAGGCAGTCGGCCAACATGAAGTCTTGCAGAGAGCTAAAGGAGAAACTGAATTCTGGAATTGAAGTCCACCTTGACTGTGAATCCATCTTTGTGATAGCATCTGTGTTGAAGGTAGGGAGAGCTTTCCCACTGTGGACCCCAGTTTTTAACTCCAGATGGAAAATCCATTCCATTTATTTCTGTGTGCAAAGAACCATGATATGATTTAGAATCAATATCTAAAACAAAATCAATCAAACAAAAATGTTTCATGAAGCAACATTGGACTTTGAAGGCTACACCACTAATGTGACACAAACGTCAGCTCATGGTCACTCTTACCACCCCAGACATAAAAGCAAACTTGAGTTAAACTGTGTATCACCATCAGAACACACAGACGGTGTTTTACCAAAGCAAACATCCTGCTTTCCGGAGTTCCTCACTCTCGAAGACGTTTTCAAACCCAAACGAGAAGTTTGTGTTTGCCATAATATGGAGAAGAGTTGCCGATGCCACCCTACAATCCTATCTGTTCTCTGTTCTAAAGGCAGAGCGGGGGGGGGGGGGGGGGGGGGGCTTCTGCCACAGTTAGAAAGTTCCAACGTTGTCTCTTCACTGCATTCTTAGAAGTGTCCTATGATTTTGGAAAAGAAACAGGAAGTGAGCTGTGGGCAGAGCTTTTGACCATAGTGACAGTCTCTGCAGACTTGCCCATCTCAAAGGGTTTATGGTACACTGAGCCAGGGGTAGACAAGGCACCAGTCTCATCTGAGGACCTGAAGCTAAGGAAAATATGGTGGGCAGGGCTTGTCTTCCCCTGCCCCGGTGATTGGCTGCAGATAGAGTTGACACCATGACTTGTAAGAATTCATGTGTTTCTTAATGGGCTGTGTCTCAACTCTGCTATGGGCTTTGGCAGAGACAAAGACCACTCCAGAGAATGAGCCAGGACCATCCAACCAGTTGTGCAGGTTTTAATTACTCTTCAATGCAGGATATACCATACAGATACATAATAAGCTGACCGGGTAGCTATGTCACATACACATACCATCAGCTTTGCCTCATCTCATAGGAACGTCTCATAGAGGGTCTTGCTCTCCTTAATTTAGGCAGGCACAGCCCATGTTGTAGAAACATTCCCTTGCTGTCTACTTCACAGTTCCACGTTTCTTAAAATTCTCTGCTAAATTATTCCAAAGAAGCATGGCCTTAACTGAGTCGCACTCCAGTCTGTGCAAAAGCAAGCAAAAGGAAAAAGCACCCGAATGATTGAAGACTCTGGCTAAAGGGGCTCCATAACTGAAGTCTTCTCACTGTGTAACTGTGGTTTTATTCCCATTTATTTCATCTGCTTTTAGGGAGAAAGATAAAGGTCGAGGCCTCATTTCCTTTATTCCATACATAGCCTTCTTTAGAAAATAGTCTGAAGTCATTTAAATATTTCTTTAATTTTTTTTAACTTACCTAGTTTTGCTTCAATACAACTTTAGCTCTCCAAACTGTGACTGGTCAGGAATTGCTCAGGACAGTATGACTCTGGCCCTTCCTCTCTCCAGGGAAGCTCATCAGTCCAGAGACTCATCCCACATGACCCAGAAAGTCCGGTCAGCTTGGGCTCTGGTGTTGAAGGGAAGAATTTCATTGAGTACTGCAAGTAATTGTAGTTCCGAGTGGGCTCCCGCCTCCTCAGCTGGGGCGGTTGCATTTCATAACCATGGTTCCAGCTGTGGGAAGGTGCACTTCCAGGAGAAGTTATCACTAACCCACTTTTGAAATAGCAGATTGCACCCCTGGTAACCCTGCCTGGTAGTATACTGCTGCAGCTGCACCTGACCCGGAATTACGAGCAGCAGATGCAGCTTTGGTGAGCATATATCTGGATCACAAGTATAGACACTTGTGCATTTATGACTGAATAACAAAATCAGAGGAAGGTAGAAGCAGCCAACCTTTCTTATCCCCCCAAAAAAATGAAGAAGAGGAGAAAAATAGGCAACACAGATACAGAGGTTTTTAATTATTTTAACATCTGGTTATGGCCGACAGGCCTCCCTGGTCCTTTATTAACTGTCCATATGACACTGTGTAACAGTTCAGTAATAGCGTCTACTGTGCCGACCTGCACTTTACATTGCCATATATGCCAACAGGGCAAGGCCCTGTCCCCACCCCAATGGAACCCAAGAAGTAAGAATTCTGCAGAGTTCGCTGATTTTTCTTACCTTAATACATTACCACAGCTTCTTCTTTATGTTTTTTTTTTTTTCTCGAGACAGGGTTTCTCTGTATAGCCCTGGCTGTCCTGGAACTCACTCTGTAGACCAGGCTGGCCTCGAACTCAGAAATCCATCTGCCTCTGCCTCCCAAGTGCTGGGATTAAAGGCGTGCGCAGGCTTACCACAGCTTCTGTAATATAGAAGCACGAGGTTCCACAGTGGCTCTTATAAGTGGCAGAGAGACTGACCACAACTTTAAAATGCTGAATTTCAGACTTCCACGTGTCTCTGTGGCATAAGCAGGTACTTGTGAAGGTAGCTAGCCGTTTCACTGAGTTCTCCCTAATATTGACTGGGTGAGAATGAGACTGTGAACTTGGCCTGGTTTGTGCTGTTCCGAAAGGGACACAGGTGTCCAAGAACCGGTGCCCACTGCTCATCTTTTAAGCAAACATTTGTGATTATATCCTGTTTATGCCATAGTCAGGTTTTTCTACATCCTTGTCCACTTGTGGTCTTAGCAGAAAAGATAACATGAATATGTGAATTTCGTATACATGAGGCACACGATGTTAGGCCTACCTAGTTCCCAGAACCCATCTACTACATGGTTCCATCCCTTGAATACGTAAGCACCTTCTTTTCATGGGGAACACAAGAACAACCAAGTACCTTAAGGTCATTGTGCACCAACACTGGAAATAATGTTCTAAGGTCATAGCCACTTGCTTGGCTCATTTCTATATTCCAAATACATCCAGTAGTACATAGCACTTGTGAATAAGTACACATGGAGGGCTTGGATGAATGATTGCCACATTACAAACCTCATAGATAGCTTGGTACATTTCCTTGAACTTGCTATTTCAAAGAAAAGAGGAGGAAGGATTTGAGGTGGCAGACTGCCAGGTCCCATCATGTTAGCTTGCCAAAATGTCTACAGGCCAGAAGCTCCAGCAGAATAGGGTGCCTTTTTAAATTTTTTTCAACAGCAGTCCAGACTTGATTATCCCTGTTGGTCCTTAGAAAAATATCAACTCATGCATGGCTTCCATTCACACAGCTCAGTGGAGAGTCAATAGGGCTCTTTTTTTAAACACATAATTTGCATAAGAATGATTCAAATATTTGGGTTTTTTTTTTTTTCCTTCATCTAGGATTTTCTGAGAAACATCCCAGAAAGTATTTTTTCATCAGATCTGTATGATCACTGGGTCTGTGTCATGGATCAAGGAAATGATGAAGAAAAAATAAATATAATTCAAAGGTAATGATTCAAGTATGAAATACACCTTAAAATACTCATTTAAGCTTTTCTCTTAATATATCAGTATATCAGTTGTCTTCCTCTGATTTTACATTGTGTGTGTATACGTGTGTGTGTGTGTGTGTGTGTGTGTAACTTACAGAAGTTACTTTTCTCCTTCCACCATGCAGATTTTAGGGGTCAAACTCAGGCTGCCAGCCTAGCCAGCAACAGTCCCTAAAGTTGTTTTTCATTTCCTTATCCTCTTTCTCAGTACTGGGGATCAAACCTGGGGCCTTGTGCATGTCAGGCAAGCAGTTTGCCACTGAGCCATACCCCAAGCCTCTTCTCCCCAATCTTACTTTAACATGAAATAATTACATTCTATACCTCTACCTCTATTTATCTGTATCTGATAGGAGCTGAAATTCATTAGCCCATTGGATGCTGGGTCTTCCTGTAGGGGAAGCATCTACCCCCACTAGATGACTCTCTGTGTATTCATTTGGTGACTAGAGCCATGCAGAGAACATGACCTATCCCCTTCTCTCCAGGAAGCCTGGTAGAGTAGATATGTGAGATGATGACGTTGATAACAGTAGAAAACCATTGCTATAAAAAGTATTTGTTGAGTTTGATGAGGGTACCATAGGAATGCAGTTAACTCCTTGAGAGGAAAGGAGATTTGCAGAGTCTCAGGCCTCACAATAAAGAAAGTAATGCCCAACCCAAGTGCAGTGGCTCATACCTGTAATCTCAGCACTCAGGAGACTGATGCAGGAGCATTACTACCAAGTGTAACATCAGCCTTGTCTACAGTATAAAACAAAAAACAACCACAAAGAACCTGCAGTATTTAAAGGAATGCAGTGAGATTCCACGTAGAATTCATCTCTCGTGTTCCTGAGTATTTCCTACATTATAAAAGAATATGTAGTGTGCATTCGTGAGCATTATAAAAATGAAATATTCTGGTTTATGAACATCTTGGATCCCAAATATCACTTGCTTAGTTTTAATGTAAAATTATGACACTTAAGCAAAAGCTTTTGTTTATTTAATTTACATGTATCAATTTATAACAGTACCAGTAAGATGGTCCATACAACCCACTCAGCAACAGATTTCAGAAACCCCAACTTTTAGTAACTGGGTCATATGTGCTGATGGGAATTTACAGATAGATACAGAGTGGGCTCTTCTTGTAGGCCGAGGATGCTGACCAGTCAGCTGTCCTTCACTTAGACAGAATTTATTCCCATAAGCAAGTACCGGATGTGCTGCTCTCAGTTGCTCGGTATAGAACCAAAGACTTAGCACCCTGACAGAATCGGATGACCTGAAAGCATGTGCTAGATGCTTCATTTCCTACAGAAAACACCCAAATCGTCTTTTGATTGATTTCAGGGTCTTTGATCTGGAGTCATTGTCAGCAGCCCATTGTACTGAGGAAGGGCTTCTGCTATTTGTGCAATGGGTGTCAGAGTACCTTATTCCTAAAGTTGTAGGTTCTTATAGAAAAAGTCTCTATCTATCTATCTATCTATCTATCTATCTATCTATCTATCTATCTATCTCACACACACACACACACACAGAGAGAGAGAGAGAGAGAGAGAGAGAGAGAGAGAGAGAGAGAGAGTTGTTCTGGGTGATAGTAATTTTGGGTGAGTAATCATTTAAAACTCTATCACTTACATAGAAAGTGGGAAACACAAGGGAAATGATGCAGGTTTGACTGACGTAAGAGAATGAGTGACAAAGAAAACAGACCTGGGGCACAACTGCCTTTGGAACCTGGGTGGGAAGAGAGCCCAGCTCCCAACCTGGAAGTCTTCATGACTGAGACCTGAGTTCTCACCAAGAAAGAGCACTCCCACCTTGCTGCTCAAAGTAAAGACAGACTTTAATCTTGCAAGGAAGCCTCTTGTGGGTTTGCTTGGGAATATTAGAAAATGCTGCAGGAGTTGCTTGAGTTAAAATATATATATATTGGACTGCTTTCCTTGAAAATTGGCAATGTGCTTTATGCATCCTTCTACATTGTCTGTGAGTTATGAAGACAATGAGAGATGCAAAAAAATAACTGCCAGTGCATGCTGCCCACCAGCTATGACTCTTGTACATCTGCACTGTGCTCCTGGTTTGCCTGTTTGGTTTGCATGGTTTCCCATGCAGGTGAAGTGAGGGGTGCCTGTCTTTACAAGTTTCTTAATAAAACGTCCTGCATTTTTCTGTCTTTAGGCTATTAGATCAGCTTCCCAGAGCCAATGTTGTTTTCCTAAGGTATCTGTTTGGGGTATTACACAACATTGAACAACATTCCTTATCTAATCAGATGACTGCATTTAACTTAGCAGTGTGTATCGCTCCAAGCATTCTTTGGCCTCCTGCTTCCTCCAGTCCAGAGCTAGAAAATGAATTTACAAAAAAGGTAATGACATTTTTTCATTCTTATGTCCCGAGCCCTCACTCCCCATTTTGATACATTTGAAATTCACAGTATTTTTAAGCACAGTTTCTTAGGTGAGCTAAAGTAGTCTTCCTTACTCAGGTTTATTGACCATTCTGTCCTGTTAGATTATGGCGGGTTGATATCAAATAGAGGGAGAGGGAAAAAATATATCAGTTGTAAATTAGATTTTCCTTCCCAGGAGGCTGAACAAGTGCCATGAAATCATCTTAAAAACGAAGACCTTTGAGTTCAAACACACCTGAGTTCAATTCTCAGTACCAACATTTGCCAGATACACAGTTCTGAGAGAAGTTTCTTACTGTGATTCCTTTTCCAATGATATAGTAGAGACTGAGATCCCACCCTTGTTGTGCCTGGCTGTTGATCAGGGGTTTGAGGCACCAGTTCCCTTCCTTCATACCATTTTTCAGCTGCTGAAGCAGAGAAACCATTGGTCAGTTCTTATTCATCTTAGTGGCAGCACAGAGAACTCATAAATGCACCTCTCCGCATATGCACCTTACAGTGTGTAGTAGGGAGCCATGCTAAGAGTATTCAGAGATTTCCCAGGTTTCCTTGCCTTTTTCCTATCTCTCCCCTTCCTTCTGGACCCTTAGAAGAGCCTTCTTCCAAAATTACAGCAGCCTGCCCTTTACACAAGACATCCTTGTGTGAGTCCTTATTATAGATATTTGATAAACTTGAATAACAAAGTATTTTTCTGCACCCAAAACACCCTATGGAGAATGCTTGATGCCCTGGTCTAAAAGGCAGTGCTGGTGATCTAAAGCATTAGTGTTACACCAGTGCCACAGATAAGTGTCATCTGCTGACCCAGATTCAGTTGTGTACCCAGACTGCTCCCTATAGTGTTAGCATAGTATTAGCATAGTATCAGCATACTATCAGCATAGTATCAGCATAGTATTAGCATAGTATCAGCATAGTATCAGCATAGTATCAGCAGTTGGCGGTGGGGCTTTTGTATCCCTTCATATACTCTTCCCTATCCTTTTTCATTTTGTGGTTAAAATTAGGATGTATCTATGAAATGCGATGTAATAAACGGATTCTGTGGATGATAATACGTGAATTCTCTCCATTCGGCACAGGTTTCTCTTCTTATACAATTTCTGATTGAAAACTGCTGTAGGGTATTTGGAGAAGAAATCACTTCTCTCTTGGGGGAGCTTTCTGAGAGAAGCAACAGAGAACACACCCCAGGTACTGTGAAGAACTAGGTATTTGTGAAGATGATGAGGCTGGTTGTTCCAGAGCCTGTGACCCAGTTTGAAACAAGTAGCATCTTTGAGGTTGGGGTGGGGGAGGGTTCTGAATTCACAGACATACTACCTGAATACTATAACTTCCTTACTTCCAGTTACCACTATGCTGCTTTCAGTCCATAATTCTGTGCCAGCATGCATCAGTGTTTCATCTATGAAATATAAATAATGTTTAATCTTTACAATAATCATAAGAGTCAAGCAAAGCAACAGCCTAACTTAAAATAGCTTTATAGTATCTTGTATAACTGTATACAACATATCCATGCTAGAAGACAGGCTCTTACTCAGAACCCAGGTCAGCTTGACACCAGTTCATTTATTTTTCATCATTTCTTCATTTTCTGATGTAGCCCTTGCTTTGAGAAACGCTTACCTTAACAAGTCACTCCACTAGAAACTGAGGGGAGTCTAGAAGATTTCCATCTTGGGCAGTAACATTTGGGACAATGAAAAGACTCTCAAGGTGGCTTGGTGAGGGAAGGGGCTAACCCCACCCACAATCAGGCATGACAATAGGAGTTTAGTTCCCTGTTGCTGAGGACCAGCATGGTAGAAGGAAAGAATCAATTTCAGCAAATAATCCTCTGACCTCCTTCCACAAGCATTGGCCTACATGTGTCGCTCCTTCCACGCACAAACTCTTTAAACGCTTTTACAGTTTCTCTCCGTTTCGGGGGTAGGGGTTTTGAACTCTAGTCATAAAAATGGCAGAGAAGCAGCATGGCTTGCCTTAAAGGTAGCACAGGCTGGATCTTTAAGAGTGTTAACCATGAATTAATTTCTGCCCACAGATATGTCTTGCTTCCAAATGAACGACTCCTCCTATGACAGTTTAGAGAACGAGCTCAATGAGGATGCCGACGCTCCCTGCAGTGACCTGGTCAAAACACTTGGCCAGGGCAGCAGGAGCATGGACTCTGTCTTAACCCTCAGCGACTATGACCTTGAACAGCCTGAGGTAGAAGGCCTTCTAACCCTGAGCAACTTTGACTTAGATCAGTCTAAAGATGATCACATTCAAATAAAACAACCTCTGGAGCCCAAGCCAGTGAATCTTTTCGTAGCCTATAGGAAGGTTTCAATGGGAGAGCATGCTAGGGCCCCAGCTGGCCCGGATACACCCAGCTGCCTGCCTGCAACTGCAGCAGATGCCCCTAAAGTCCTGCGGCGGCACCGGCGTTCCTCAGAACCCAGCATTGACTATCTAGACACAAAGCTTTCCTATCTCCGGGAGTTTTACCAGAAAAAGCTACGCAAGTCCAGCTGTGATGCTGTACTCTCTAGAAAGGATGAAGATTACCTGAAGCAGACCCAGCCTCAGAAGAAAGGGGATAAGGTGTGTTTTAAACAGAGTTCAGTGACAGGCACTGATGTCAGCAAGAGAAACACTACTAATGAAAACATTAAGAAGAAAAGCTTGGCTGGTCATGAAGGAACTCAAGGGACACCTTTCACTAAGTCCAAGCCAGTGGCCATCTCTGTGGCATCTTATAGCCACGCGTCCTCCCAGGACCATTCCAGGAAGCAGCCCTTTGATGAGGATACATGCAGGGTCTCCCCACCACACATAGCAGACGCCCAGAGGAGCTCCCGGGTACGTCATCGGCGCTGTTCAGAGCCCAGCATAGATGACCAGAACTACAAGCTGTCCTATCTCAGGGGGATCTATTCAAAGAAACAAAATAAAACTAGCTGTGAGGCTGGCCTCTTGCATGGAGAAGAGGATTATCTCAAACGGCATAAGTCTTTGCAAATCGAGGGGCAAAAGCTCATTAATCAGAGTTTGGTCATGGGCATCGAGGTGGGCAAGAGCAGCGGCATGCACCAGAGCACTGAGAAGGTTTTGCCCCCAAGACTAAACCTTTGCCCAAGGGCTAGCTATTCAAGCTTATCCTCCCCAGGCACATCCCCATCCGGCTCCTCAGTAAGCTCCCAGGACAGCGCTTTCTCTCAGATCTCTGAACACTCTGTGTTTACACCCACTGAAACTTCCTCTCCAATAGATTGCACTTTCCAGGCTCAGAGAAAACAGGAAGAGCTTTCTTCAGACTTTGACAGTCCCAGCCTCATTTCTGGAATGCCTGGTCCCTCCACGGGGCAGGCCAGCAGCCACCTAGCTTATTTAAGAAAGGGTACCACAGAGCAGCCGTCGCAAATGCATTCTGTAACTCTTCACCCCAGTGCATGGTTGAGAAGTGGTTTGGTCACTTTAAAAAACTGGTCCCTCAAAAAGAAAACAAAAGCAGCCAGACCAGAAGACAGGAAAGTCTGTTCCCTCAAAGAACCTCTGGAGTTACCGTCATGTGCTTCTGGTACCCCAGAGGCTGACTCTCTACAAGAGAGTCTGGATGACATACACCTACGGGTAGATGAAAGACCTGAACAGACAGCCTGTGGGTTCAGTTCTTATGCCTGTCAGGACTCAGAGCAACACACCAGCTCTCTATTCAGCCTGGCGGAAAGCAGACTCAAGCCTTGTGTGAAGTTGCACGAGGGAGAAGAGAGTGTAGGGCAGTTCCCTTGTGATAATCTTTGGGAAGGAGCCTCTTCAAGTCTGGAGACTGCAGAGGATGTGGCCAACCCAGGTGCGGAACCTAGACAGTTTGCAATGACGGGGACAGACATTTAACCAAAGACCGTTACCTACAATAAGAACCTGATATCAAAATAATCTTATGTCTTTAAGAACAAGAACTGGGCCAATAAGAACACAGACAGTAATTAGATAACCCCGTTCATAAGATACCTGGGGTAGGTAGCACAAGGACAATCATTGCTAATATGGCAGTTTCTTTGTTGAGATTATGTGGCAAAACTTTGTTGAGACGTTTCATGATCTAAAGTTTTGAAAGACTTTTCCTATTAAAACATGGGTTAAGTCCTTTTCTGAGCTTCTTGGATACTGACAGAAGGGTAGAGGAAGTGTTCTTTGTAGACAATGCCTGCTCATGTCAGCAGTCTGAGAGTTCAGGTGTCTTGAGAGGACCAGAGTACCTTAAATGCAGCATCAGTGACCCATAGAGGGGAGTGGCAGAGAGAAACCATCTTTATACCATGGAATAAGTAGGCAAGAAAAGGGGCCACTGAGCTGCTCAGAAAAGCAGGTACTAAGGAAATCATGTAAAAACCTGTCCCCGAAGCCAAGTCAGTGGCCATTTCTGTGGCTGTTCTTAGTCACGTATCTTCACTGGGTCATTTTAGGGACCAGCTCATTGATAAAGGCAGAGTAGAGAAAGCTAGTGGATAAAGAGCCATAGGTGCCAGGACAGCAGAGCCTGTAATCAGGCAGCTGGTTGGGTTTTGTTGTTTTTCTCTTAGGATTGAGTGCATTCACATACGTCTTTCAGAAATGAAGATACAAAGACAATGAAGGAAGTGGTTGCCCATTTTGGTGTCCTTCCCACAGTCCCTATGCAACAAACCTGTGTTCCGGGAATGTAACTTATCCCTACATAAAGGAACCTGCTGACAGCATACGCTCTCGTAGTGCAGAAGAATAGCCACATAAGAATTAGAGAAACTAATTTTGAGGTTAGTTTTCCCTGGCTGACTAATCTCAGAAGCAAGACTTTAGAGAAACAAGCGATGCTGGTGTTGGTAGCAACATTCATTTGATTGTGTCTTGCTGATATCAGTCAGCAAATGTGTACAGAGATGTATTCAGATCAGGAAGCTGGATCCTGCAATATACAGGATATCACAGAAAATGGCCGCTGGCTTAGACTTAATGGCCGGTTACTGTGTGAAACTTCTCTCTGTAAGTCACACTTTTCTCCTTTTGGAAAATGGCAGTTTCCTACAACAGCACTCCCTTCTTGGTTCCACAAGCAGTATTTATCAATATGGCATCTCTGTGGAAAATGTTTCTCTGTAGCCCCTGCTTGTTTGATTATAGTCAGTCAAGAGGAGAAAGGGAACGGGTATCAATTATTTTTTCATTCTACAGATTGTTATTGATTAGAGATTGGCAGACTGTATGAGATTATTGAGTAGACCACACCACGAAGTTGCCGTTGGGCTGTCTGTGATGGCCACTGCCTTTGGATTTAATTGCTGAACTTCTCTACTTTTTCCAAATGACTTTTAGTTGATAAATATTAAAGTTTAGACCCTGGCGGTTTATCATGGACCATTGTCCTCTCCCTTTACCCTCAAGGCTACATCAGTAGGTCTGCTTCCCCAGCCAGAATGAAATGGAAGGATACACCCTGAGACAGATGCACATCTTCCTTCATTTGAGACACTCACCTTTTAGAAGTCTCCTAGAGTCCATGTGATCTCTTGAATCCCTGTATGAAAAAATACACTCAAAAACTAGCTTATTCCAAATTATTATTCCTACCAGTCACCAGGAAACTCATGACAGATGTCCCCTTCTCCTAAACATCACATTGTAGGATAAGGATAAGGACTTATCTCAGTATTAAATATTGAAGTGCCACCTACCTCTCAGGCATAGCCTGTTCTCCCTAATCATAATTAATTTTAAAACTCTGTGTCCAATGAGCCCCTACAAGACACTCGGTAATCCCAATAAGATGTAACCAACCACTTGCATATGAAGACTTCTCCATATCCATATGTATCTTTTGTGGTATAGGTATATAAAGTTGGCAGGTCAACTCTTTAGAGCATACTACTGTCAGAACTGTAAGATGTGAATGAAGATCTTATGGCTTAGATTATCTCTCTGTAAGAAATGTCTCCTAAACAAAATAAAGTGTCCTGGCTTTTCTTCCCTCCGCCCCTGCCCCCACCCCCTTTCATAATGGCCAGTAAAAAAATCATCCACCCATTTTGAAGCATAGAAGAAAATAGTTGGTAAGGCTCTTCACCAACCCTTCTGACTCTGTTTCTTTAGATGCTCCCAGGATACTTAATGTGAATAGTCTGTTAATATTGCTGTAAAGTATTATATGAAGACAGACATGTCATTTTATTAGACTCCATCAATCTATAATATATTAGACTGATTCTTTATCTCAAATGCTATGAGTTTGTATAATATATCTTGAAAAATTTTATTACCGTGTTATGTAACAAATGTGTATTTTTGTACCTTGCAGAAACTGCTGCTAACTTTTAAATTGTTTGGTTTTCAAGGCACTGAAAATGGACATGTACAAAGTCCATGCTGTCAAATAAAATGCCACCCTGCAGTTAACAGTCCCACAGAGAAATACTGACTGCGGAGAGTTCTTTTACTCGGCGAGCCTGAACTCCCTTTGAGTTAACCATTTCATACATAATGAGCTGTGGCCTTAAGTTTTTACTCATAGTTTTTCTAGGGGGAAAAGGAATGAAATTTTTTTCCTTTTTATATTTTTAAATCTCATTTACCATACAAGTTATGTTTTATACCTAAGAGTCCCCCTTTTGTCAGATTGTGTTTTTCCATTGTATTACTGGAGTGATGTAGACTAGTTTGTCCACACACCAAAAAAAATAACAGCTCACTTTGATTGTGTGTATGAGATTTTCTTTCACATTTAGGCCATTCTGACAAAAGAACCAAGTTGACTTTATACACATACCAGGATATCTGTTCTTTGGGGTAATCTGTGATGTATGACAGTTTCTCATGCCATGACTGTATCTCTGACTTCTTGAGGTTTATTGAGTGGTCTCTGTATCAATTTAACCATTGTTTCAAAGGGATTCAGAACCTAGAAAAACTAGATTTGCTCCAGCTAGGTAGAAAGGACAAATTCACTTTCACAAGTGTTACTAATGTAGTGTATTTCTACAATGTACACACACATACACATGCACACACACAATTCTATCTCCAAAATTTAGAGAAACAAATTTACTTTTAATGAGGACTCAATCTAATGTTAATAACTATCTTCTTTATAGTCTACTTAGCAGGTCACAACACTGAATCAGAAGGTTTTAATTTGTCAACCCAAGAACAAGCTTCTTCTGTTTTTTTTTTTTTTAATTACTCCCAGTAAGTTTTATACTGTGAATAATAAATTTGGGTAAAGCATTTGCTTCAGTTTCTTTCATTTTGGTCATGAGATCTTCTCAAAAGCAAAGTTTCCTATGAAAGTAAGAAATCCCCACCCCCATCCCCGCTGCCAAGGTCTCTGCTGCCTGCCCTGAGTGCTGCTCCATCTCTGAGCTAACTTCATGTTACATTGCTACTTTTTTTCCTTTTTAAATACAGTAAATACCCTGAGCTTCAACTTTGTACAGTTTGAATTGTTCTGGTAGAATTGGAAGAAGACTCTAAGGTATAATTTGCAAACTTTGGTTTTAAAATCTGTTTACCCACCCCCACCCCCTACACACACTATCAGTACTATTAGGTTAGACTATTGTTCTTTGTGTTCCTGTTAGATAACATCAGGACACAAATATTTTTTAGATGACATCTTAAGTGTCTTTCAGTATTTTTATTCGTCAAAATAAAAGTAGCGTTTAGATTTTTACCTCACATAGCAATGCAAAATGCAGGTTTGTGGACATTAAGATTTAAATAGTATTTGTTTTATCCGTGCTTTAGATTAATTTAAATTTAGAAATTATCTTTGAAGTCTCTTGTATAAGAACTGAATAAATTGGCTAAAACTTTCTGAAATAGTCTGTTACTTGTAGAAAATGGGCACTATGAAGACTTATTCCTTCTCTACCAGATCACAGGGACTGGATTATTGCTGCCTAGAATTTTCAAGTGTAAAGGGAATATTTTATATCTTTACCCCCAAAATGGAATGACTGAGCCTACAATATCAAAATATACAAATGCTCAAGCCATTCCCGCTGAGATAGCACATCAAGTGTGATAGGCAGGCCTTCGGTGAGTCAACTCAAAAAACAGAATCACAAAGATCTCAACAGTCAAGACTTCAGGTAAGATCATCAACTAGTAACCATCTCCATGAGATTAATATACAAGAAGAGTCAGAATTGAAAACAGTCAAGTCTTATCTATTAGAAAAAGTTAAAAATAGAGATCAGCCTTAATGAGATTTTCTCCACAAATTAAAAAAAAAAAGAAAAAAAAGAAAAAGAAAAAAACAGCCAAGCCCATAGCACACTTTATACCTGGGCCAGGGTCAGCAGTAGCTACCTATACCAGAGGCTGTGTAAATGCAGTGTGTGCAGAAAGAATAGAATGAGCTGCAGAGACTGAGACAATTATGATAAAGAAGAATCTGAACTGAGATTCTTCACAGATACCCTAAGGTTACTTGAGGGGCACTACCCTCCCCTTGTCTCAGACCACACTAGTGTACTGAGATGAAAGCAGTTTTCTTGTATCCATGCATTGGAATGGGATAAAACAATTTATTCAAAGAGATTATAGCAGAAAAGTCCACAAACCTGGACAGAAAATGGGTAGTCAAACATAAGAATTTAGAATACCATCTAAACATAACCAGAGTGCCACTCCTCAGTAAGTCATAGTCAATGTGGCAAAACTACCAAGCAAAGAATGTTTTGTGCCATAAGGAGAAAATTTCCTCATGTTTACTATGTAATTATCTGTTTTCGATGATAAAAACATGGGATGATGTATTTTGAACCCTAGAAGTATTGGTTTACCCAATATCCATTGGCATACCCAGCAAAAGCATTTAAAATAACTAGAGATATAAGAACATCTTGAGATAAGTACAAAGAAAGGCAACTCAGTTCGAGCTAGTACCAAAGAAAAGACTTAGAAGAAACTACACACAAAGGTGTCATCCACCAGAACACAAATAATATTTCATGAAAGAAATGAGCAAAGAAAATTTAAGAAGTAATACACGTCCAACAGAGTATACCAGAAAATCCCTAATACCCCTACAAAAATGAAGCAAACAAAAACAGTAAATAGAAATAGCAAACTCAACAATGGCATTAAATGCAAATAGTCTCTTTAAAGAGTACAGACTAGCTGGAATCAGAAGCACACTACTTTAATTCTCTTAAAAAATTAAAGGCCGC
>JANHMN010000024.1:11970331-11990831 GCA_030674055.1 Rhabdomys pumilio
AAAAAAAAAAAAAAGAAGAAGAAGAAGAAGAAGAAGAAGAAGAAGAAGAAGAAGAAGAAGAAGAAGAAGAAGAAGAGGAAGAGGAAGAATTAAAGATTAAAGGCCTTATTTGAGGGTAGGAGTGAGAGTCAAAACATGGAAATCAACTAATCAAACAAATGAGAAACAAAAACAAACTTGAATAACTTCTCAAATCTGATAGACTTGAAACTGAAAAAACTCTGTGGTGGTTTGAATATACTTATTCCATAAGGAGTGGTACTATTAGGAGATGTTGCCTTGTTGGAGGAAGTGTGTCGCTGTGCAAGCAGACTTTGAGGGCTCCTATGCTCAGACTCCATGCAATGTAGAAGAGACCCTCCTCCTGGCTGCCTGCAGAAGAGAGTCTTTCTTGGTTGCCTTTGATCAAAATGTAGAACTCTCAGCTCCTCCAGCATCATGTCTGCCTACACCCTGCCATACTTCTTGCCATGATGATAATGGACTGAACATCTAAAACTGTAAGGCAGACCCAGTCAAATGTTTTCCTTCATAAGACTTGCCTTGGGTTCCCAGTTCTGTGCTGGTGCTCAGAGCACCTAGCTCTGCACCCAGTCCCCCCAAACCCAGAGGAGGCTGGACTCCCAGGAGCTCTAACATGCACAGGAACATAGGATAATAGGATCACAGGATCTCAGGAGCTTGGGCACACCAGGATTTCAGAATCCCAGAAGCAGCCTGATTCCCAGGAGCTATAACAACCAGGAACTCAGAATCACAGAGACAGCTGAACTCTGAGAAGTTCCAACATAACAAAGATAAAAGGACAGACAGGCTCCAGTCAGAGACAGTGAGTGAAGGTAGCACTAGAGATAATCAGATGGTGAAATGCAAGCACAGAAACATAAGCAACAGAAATCAAGGATACTTGGCTTCATCAGAACCTTGTTCTCCCACCATAGCAAGTCCTAAATACTCCATCACACCAGAAAAGCAAGATTCAGATTTAAAATCACTTCTCATGATGATGACAGAGGACTTTAAGAAAGACATAAATAACTGACCAGGCCAGTTCCATCAGTCAACAGGTTCTCCAGTGCAAAAGTGAGAAATAATAATAATAATAATAATAATAATAATAATAATAATAAAGACGATTAGACAACAGTGTAGCATGACTCCAGCCACTTCTGAGGCTGAAGGCAGGTTTATTTTTTCCCAATTTTCTTTTAAGCCATTTTAATTACATGCAAGTATTTAGGTCAGTTCTAGGTTGGGAACCAGCAATACAATAAATGCAAATAGTCAAGGAACAAACAAGGCAATAAACAAAGTCGCATGAACACTCCTGTGATTAGTCTCATGATCACTGTTTCTAAGGGCTCATCAGGATGACAAGAATATCTGAGCCTACTTCCCTGTCCTAGCCCACAGTCATATTCATGCCTGAGGCCTACTTCTTTGTTCTAACCTAAGATTTAGATTCCTTATTGTCCTTGGCCAATGTCAGATGTGCCCTCCTCGAAGCTTTGAGCAGACCTGAAAAACCTTGTTTACCACAATAGACCTAATAATAGGACCTAGGTGGAGTTACCCACCTTGGCTGCAGTACAGCCTGCTACAGGAACTTAGAAGAATAAACTGTCTGCTGAGCTTGCCTTGAGACATCTCCAGCAGTGACCAAGGATGGGTTCCCCCACCCATCTCCGACTGAAGCAAAAAGGGGGTTGGTGGGGCTTTCCCTTTAAATTGAGAGCTGAACATTAAACTTCGAGCCTTGTTCAGAGAACTTTGTCTTGGTTCCATGTTTCTCATGCCCTCTGTCCCTTTCTTCATTTCCATCCCCCCTTTCAGGAAAACCCAGTTGGTCCGTGGCCGCAGGCAGCTACAGTCAGATTCCTGCCAAGCAGCCCCAAAATCTCTCCACAAATAACTCCCTCAAAGAAATAAAGGAGAACACAGGTAGACAGGTAGAAGTCCTTAAAGAGAAAATACAAAAATCCCTTAAAGAATTACAAGAAAATGTAACAGCCTGCTCTGTTCTGCAGGTCAGGGTCTAGCAAGAGAGAGAGTGGGGGGAAGAAGGGGAAGAGATTCAAAGAATAGAGACAAGCCAGAGGGTCTGTAAGTCTCATCTACTGTCTCCCATAGACTATATTCACACCTCCTATTGACTCCTATGGACTCCTATTGACTCCTATTTGACTCCTATTGATTCCTATTCGACACTATTACAAGGAAATTTTGGGTATAAGCACAAGCAGGAGAACACAGGTGAAGACATTTTACCACATGCACCATGCAGCTGGGGTCATTAACAGCAAAACAAGCTATTTGGGATAAACAAGATATTTATTAGCTGTTGTAGGCTGTTGAAAAACAAGTCTCTCATCAGGGTATATGGCTCCAGATGGCTGCAAAGATGATAGCTGCTTTCTAGCCACTTTCTGCTAAAAGTCGGCTCCCAACAGGTCCCCCTTTTAAAATTTTTTTCAAAAGGGAAGGCTGGGAAAACTTACGGAAACCGTGCATGTCTTAGGTTGGAACAAAGGACCCCAGCCTCCCTTTCCAGTCCTTGGATACTCAACAGCCATTGGTTGAGCTCCTGTCTTAGGATGGTGAGGCCTCCCTTTTTAGGGGCAAGTGTCTTGGTATGTTCTCTTACCCGTCATTGACTATACAGCTTAGTGCGTAAGTTAGGGGTTAATCCTCATCAGCCTTGATGACAGAGGTTTCAGAGTTCCTACTTCCAGCCTGTAATAGTGGACCTGTATGAGTTTCATTTGCTATATGTTGCCATACAAAAGCCACCAGTCTGTTGAACAGCATGAACCCAAGAGACAAGAGACTTAATGCCTAAATAGTTGGTATAAAAGCAACACTCTTTAAGGCAACACACAACTTCCCCTGTTGGAGAAGTAAAAAGTCTAAGCCTTGTACCCACAAATTTTCAATAGAAGAAATTATACCAATAAAATCCTTGAATTTGCATCAACTTAGTAACAGTTATACAGATTTCTACCAATGGATTATGGCTGTGTAATCAATTTTAGCTCTTCCTTCCTGTTCCAATAAAACCATTACTTTTTGCTAGAAAGACAGCCTAATATTAACCACCTCAGTCCCCAAGTCCAGGGAATTGGGGAGCCAACTCATTAACTTCTTCAAGCTGAATATGGGCATTGAGATATTAGAAGAGGGATGAGGGGAAGGGTAAGTTGATAAGCCTCTGATGACTGTGTTAACTGCATCCAGCTGGAAGTCCAGGGCATTGGTGAACATGCAGGTGATAAGATTCATTCACCAAGGCTATGTATTCTGTAATATACAAATCTCAAAACAAATTTTAGTATCAAGATTTTGTTTGATTCTCTAGAATCTAGTCTTCTGGAGGTCTACCTCTGTCATGTCTGATCCATATAATTCTGGAAGATATAACTACTATCTTAATGACCTCATCAGAAAACTCATAGAAAAACCATTTTTCCCAAATCTGTCTATCCTTTGGCCAGTAACCAGAAAAGCCTTTATTCTGACCTTTTATCCAGAGGAAAAATATAACTATACAACTCAAAATTACACCTATTTTAAAAGTTAAATCAATTGGCATTATCATTCTGCTCAGCTCTCTGCCTAGAGCAACCTTCTATTTATCCATTTATCTGTTTGGCTCTCTTGACTCAGAGCAGCCTGCAATTTACTCCTAGAATCTTTAAAGCCTTTTTTTTTATCTGTTTCTGCTTACTTATTTCTTGTCCCATTTTCATTACTATGACCTACCGGTCTCCCTGCAATCACCTTTGTTTCACTTTTGAATTTTCAGCAGACCCTTCTTCCAGTAACGTCTCTCACTGAGTCTCTCATTCTTGCTGTCTTGTGTTAAGCACCACTGCCAAGGCAGCTCCATCAGTTGACTGGTTCTCCAGTGCAGGAGCAAGGATGACCACTTCCAATTCCCGCAGTATCCTTCACTGTATCCCGTTTACTGGAGCCCCAAGTTGGGAGCCAAAATGTTGAGATCCGCACTGCCCCACGTTTGAAGGGCACTATGTTGCTGTCCACACTGCCCCACACTGGAGGCTAAGTACTCTGGTCAAGAGAGAGAGTGGGGCTGCAGGGGCAAGAGATGCGAAGAATGTGTGTAGTCAAGTCTGGTTACTCCTTTATTGCCCCCATTTACTCATATTTTTCCCATTGTTTCCTCTTGACTCCTCCTATTGACTCATATTGACTGTTATTGACTCCTATTGACTCTATTACAAGGAAATCCTGGGTATTTATAAGCACAAGCAGGAGAACACCAGTGAAGACATTTTACCACATGCACCATGCAGCTGGGTTCACTAAACAGCAAAACAAGCTATGTGGGATAAACAAGATTGTTTGTCAGAGTGTGCTTCAGCTGTTGTAGGCTGCTGAAAAACAAGTCTCTCATCAGGGTATATGGCTCCAGATGGTTGCAAAGATGATAGCTGCTTCCTAGCCGCTTTCTGCTAAAAGTTGGCTCCCAACAAGAAAACACAACCAAACAAGTAAAGGTGTTTGACTCTAAGATCTAAATCAGGGGATGTGCTCCTGCAGAAACACACATGGACAGGGTATTTCCTGCAAAAAACATGAGGTTTAATGATAATATAATGATAATAACCTCAGTGCACTGGGGTTCCCTTGAACACAGGCAAGAGGAATCCTGAACTAAAGCTAAGAGCAGTTTTTATACAGCTTAAGGGATGGGCTAGAGAAACGGTGATTAAGCACAATATTATTGGTGGTGCAGTATGACTTTTCAACTGATTGGTCTTTGGGGAATGAGGTGACAGGACCTCCCTTGTTTGTAAGTGTCAAGGGTTGGTTCATCCTTCAGAATGTGTCTACATGTGTCTACATGCTCTGGGCCTTCCCTGCCCACAGGTGGGTTCCCTTCCCTGTGGTCTGAGGAATGTTAATCAGCCTCTCCCTTCTTCCACTGAATGTTAATACAGCAGGTGTCCTTGACTAAGAAATGTGCTCCTCCTGGGATGTGTCCTTGGGCAGTTAATTTTTAAGGAATTGAACAAAACCATCCAGGACACAAAAGTGGAAGTAGAAACAATAAAGAAATTACAAAGGGAGACTACCCAGGAGATAAAAAAAAAACCTAGGAAATAGATGAGGAATCATGGATGCAAGCATCACCAACAAAATACAAGAGATAGAAGAATCTCAGATGCAGAAGATACCATAGAAAACATTGACACAACTGTCATAAAAAAATACAAAATGCAAAAAACTCTAACCCAAATCATTCAGAAAATCCAGGACATTATGAAAAGACTGAACATAAGGATAATAGGCATAGAAGAAAACCAAGATTCCCAAATTAAAGGGCCAGTAAATATCTTTAACAAAATTATAGAAGAAAACTTGCCTAACTTAAAAATAGAGGTGACTATGAACATACAAGAAGCCTACAGAACTCCAAGTAGATTAGATTGGAAAAGAAATACTCCCTAACACATAATAATCAAAACACCAAATTCAAAAAACAAAGAAATAATATTAAAAGTAGTAAGGGGGAAAGATCAAGTAACTTATAAAGGCAGACCTATCAGAATTACACTAGACTTCTCACCAGAAACTATAAAAGCCAGAATAGCCTAGACAGATGTAATACAGACCCTAAGAGAACACAAATGCCAGCCCAGGCTAACTCTCAATTATAATAGATAGAGAAACCAAGATATTTCATGACAAAACCATATTTACACAATATCTTTCCACAAATCCAGCCCTACAAAGGATAATAGAGGGAAACCTCCAACACAAGGAGGGAAATTATACCCTAGAAAAAGCAAGAAAGTAATCTTCTTCCAACAAATGCAATAGAAGATAGCCAAACAAGCATAACTCCACCTCTAATAACAAAAATAACAGGAAGCAACATTCACTTTCCTTAGTATCTCTTAATATCAATGAACTCAATTTCTCAGTAAAAAGACATAGACTAATGGACTGGATGTGTAAACAGGACTCAACATTTTGCTGCATATAGGAAACACACCTCAGTGACAAAGACATACACTACCTCAGAATAAAAGGCTGGAAAATAATTTTTCCAAGCAAATGGGTTCCAAGAAGTGAGCTGTAGTAGCCATTCTAATAACAAATAAAATCAACTTTCAACCAAAAGTTATCAAGAAAAATAAGGATGGACACTTCATATGTTGGAATGTTGGATTCTAAGATCTAAACCAGGGGACGTGCTCCCCAGAATCACACACAGATTCACTGCAACAACATGAGGTTTCACTGCAACAACATGAGGTTTAATGATACTGGTGCACCAGGACTCTCTCGCAAGCCAGCAAGAGAGCCCCGAACAAAAACTGGGAGTGGTTTTATATACAGAGTACATGAGGGCAACCACAAAGGACCCCAAGGGCTGACCTTCTCTGGTCTGGTCTATAGATGACTCAAAGTCACACATTATTTTCTTCCTGACCACCTCCCATCCTGGAATGTGTCTCTGTGCTCTAGGCCTTCCCCACCCGCAGGTAGGTTCTTTTCCCTGTGGTCTGAGGAATGTTAATCAGCTTCTCCCTTCTTCTGAATGTTAATCCAGAACGTGTCCTCTGACCAAGAAATGTGCCCCTCCCAGGATGTGTCCTAGGACAGTGGGATTCTTTTAAGCTTAAATTTAAACCTGAAAAGACCCGAAAGTCCTACACATACTTGTCAAAGGAAAAATCAACCAAGATAAAAATCTCAATTCTGAACATCTATCCTCCAAATGCAAGGGCACTCACATTCATAAAAGAAACTTTACTAAAGCTCAAAGCACACATTGGAACTCACACAATAATAGTGGGAAACTTCAACACCCCTCTCTCAGCAATGGACAGATCATGGAAACAGAAAATAAACAGAGACACACTGAAATTAACAGAAGTTATGAACCGAATGGATTTAAGAGATATCTATAGAACATTTAGTCTTAAAACAAAAGAATATACCTTTGTCTCAGCACCTCATGGTACCTTCTCCAAAACTGACCATATAATTGGTCACAAAACAGGCCTCAACAGATGAAAAAAAATGAAATTATCCCATGCATCCTATGAGATCATCATGGACTAAGGATGGTCTTCAATAATGATAAAATCAATGGAAAGCCCACATACTGAACAACTCTCTACTCAATGATAACTTGGTCAGGGAAGAAATAAAAAAAAGAAATTAAAGACTTAAGTTTTAGTGAAAAAGAAGACACATCATACAAAAACTTGTGGGACGCAATGAAAGAGAAAAACTCATAGCTCTAAGTGCCTACAAAAAGAAACTGGACAGAGCGTGCACTAGCAGCTTGACAACACACCTGAAAGCTCTAGAACAAAAAAGAAGCAAATGCACTCAAGAGGAGTAGACAATAAAAAATAATCAAACTCAGGGCTGAAATCAACCAAGTAGAAACAAAAAGAACTATACAAAGAATCAACAAAACCAGGAGCTGGTTCTTTGAGAAAATCAACAAGATAAATAAACCCTTAGCCAGACTAACCAGAGGGCACAGAGACACTATCCAAATTAATAAAATCAGAGCTGAAAAAGAAGACATAACAACAGAAACCAAGGAAATTCAAAAAATCATTGGATCCTACTACAAAAGCCTATACTCAACAAAACTGGAAAATCTGGATGAAATGGACAATTTTCTAGACAGATACCAGATACCAAAATTAAATCCAGAGCAGATAAACCATCTAAACAGTCCCATAACCCCTAAAGAAATAGAAGCAGTCATTAAAAGTCTCCCCACAAAAAAAAAAAAAAAAAAAAAAAAAGCCCAGGGCCAGATGGTATTAGTGCAGAATTGCAGAATTCTATCAGACCTTCAAAGAAGACCTAATACCAATTCTCTATAAACTATTCCACAAAATAAAAACAGAAGGAACACTACCTCATTCCTTCTATGGAGCCATAATTACGCTCATACCTAAACCACCCAAAGATCCAACAGTGAAAGAGAACTTCAGACCAATTTCCCTTATGACGATCAATACTCGATAATCATCCACCATGATCAAAGGGTTTATCCCAGGACTACAGGGATGGTTCAATATTAGGAAATCCATCAACATAATCCACTATATAAACTCAAAGGGAAAAAAACACATGATCTAAAACCAGTGTTGAGATAGGGGTTCCCACTCTCTACTCATTCCATAAAGTACTTTAGACACTTTGCTAATGCAGAAAGACAAGAGAAAAAAATGAAGGAAATACTAATAGAGAAAGGGAAGTCAAATTATACATCAAATAACCCAAGGGCTGCACCAGAACTCTAAAAAATCAGCATAAAAGCCATTTGTTTTTCTACAGAACAGTAACAAACATGCTGGAAAATGCTCCAATCACAGTAGCTTAAGACCTTAGGGGTAAATAAACTATCAAGGTGAAAGACTAAAGAAGTGTAAACTTGAAGACACAGGAAAAAAGTTAAAACCTAGACAATAGGAAGACTTCCCATATTTGTGGCTTGACACAGTCTATATCTTAACTATTACTGAAAGATGTCTTTAGAGTCAATGTAGTCATCTGTCAAAGTTCTAATCACGTTCTTCCCAAACAAATATCCTGAACTTCATTATCGAATCACAAAGGACACAAATGTCAAAAGAAAATATCATGGGTGATGATGAAAGTGTTACAACACCTGATCTTAAATTATACAGTGAACTCATAGTGACATCAACAGCATGGTCTTTGGCACAGAAATAGATGTGTAAGTCCAGTGGACTAGAACACAGGACCCAAAAAAATCTTTGTCAAAAATTAGATTGTTATGCTATCAAAATGACACATCATTTGAAGATACAGAATCTTCACTAAATAACACTGGGAGAAGGAGACACATGCAAAGAATGAAATTAGTCATAGCTGTCTCATCCTGCTCTGTGGGAAGCCAATGCAAGGGCTTACTCTTGGCAAACACTCATCCTTGGCTCTTCTATCTACTATTCTTCTTTCTGCTTACCTTCCATGATTCACTTGTCAGTTCTCAGAACTTCAAACAAGGCCTCATAGCAACCCACCTTAGTTACTCTTCCTCCTGATCTCTAGATTTAGCCAACGTCCTGCTAGATAGATGTTTTTAGAACCCCTGGTAATGGAAAGGCTCTGTAAGAATAACTTAGTTAGACCCCGAAGCTGCAGCTAGCTTCCTCCACCTGCAAAGCCCTCTTTCCTTTCCTACCTATCCTGTTTTTAGAGTACATAACTGGTGTGAACAATAAAAATTTTGCCAGCTTGATCAGACTTCTTGACGTGCTGTGTCATTTTATTTTCTCTCGAATCTCAGTCCTCTCCACAGGGTCTAAGGGTCCTACTTGATTGTCCAGCTGGCCTGGACACTGCTCTTTTAAAAATCAAATCAAAGTACATAAAAGATCTTATAAAGCCTGCAATGCTGAACCCTCTAGAGTCAAGTATAGGGATGGTAGTTTAAGATAGCAGCAGCAGTGTGAACTCTTTGAAAATGATTCTAATAGCACAGAAAATAATTTCCAAATGAGATTACATTACATCAAATTAAAAGGCTTCTTCACAGAAGAAAAAAAGAGTGAAGAGAAAGCTTACAGAATGAAAAGAAATCTTTGCAACTGTTTCTCAGGGGATTAATATATACCATACATAAAAGAATGGCAAACAGTAAACACAGGTCTTCTACTCCATAAATGGACTAATAGACAGTTCTAAAAAGAAGAAATAGAAATAGCCAACGATATTTGCAAAAGTGTTGAACATCCATACCTATCAGGGAAATACAATTAAAACTACTTTGAGATCTCAACTATTTCCAGTAAGAACCTAACACAAGAACTATCATATGACCCAGCAGTACTATCCCTGCATGTACACCAAAGGGACTAATTGTTCCCACAAAAACACATGTACACTCATGTTTACTGATATAATATTCACAAGAGCTATGAAATGAAACCATTCCAGTTATACATCAACAGACAAATTGTAGGGGAAACATAGTGTATATATGCCATAGTATTTTATCCAATATTAAATAAGAAGGAAATCATGACATGTGTGAGGAAATGGATACCACAGAAAATCATTAAGTAAAC
Organism: Rhabdomys pumilio; assembly: GCA_030674055.1. Classification (NCBI taxonomy): domain Eukaryota; kingdom Metazoa; phylum Chordata; class Mammalia; order Rodentia; family Muridae; genus Rhabdomys; species Rhabdomys pumilio. The sequence continues at coordinate 11,980,429 of JANHMN010000024.1, forward strand.
CTAGTCAGATTCAGAAAAAGACTATCTTTTTCCTTATACATGAATCCTAGACTTTAAATAGATCTTGCATTTAATATGCACACACAGATGAAATTTATATAGAAGCATGAGATTTTAAATATCCAAAGTGCTTGAACAAATATGAATTTCCAAATATAGTATATATTCAAAATAATGGCAAAAAAGCCCAGCTTCATATGCCCAAAGAATAGGATAAAGAATGAAAACATAAACTTTAGCTACCTAAAGTGAATAGATTCTTAAAGAAGGTGAGAAGGACATATGTTGGCCAAAATAGACACCCCCTTTAAGAAATGTTACCAGAACAACTAGATGTTTGCATGTGAATATTGAGACACTAGTTCACTTTGTACAAAAATCAACTCTGGACAAATCAAACTATATCAAGACCTTTGAAACTGCTAGAAGAAAATGTACCAGAGACACCCTCATATGCATGCTGAGGTAATGACTTCTTTGACTGAACTTCAAGTTCTCAGGAAATAACTGTAACTGACAACTGTAACTGAATCAAATTAAAAATTTCTAAACAGCAAAAGAAAAATTACCAGAGTGAAGACAGAGCCTACAGAATAAAAGATCCTTGCCAGCTGTTTCTCTGAAAAGGGGGCGGTTGATACTCAGTATATATAAGGAATTTTTAAAATGAGCAGCAACCTACTTAACATATGAGTATATTATATGAACAGATACTTCTCAAGTCATAACAGAAAATTTCCCAAACCCATGGAAATAATGTCCATCTAGGTATAGGAGGCATTTAGAACACCAGATGGACATACTAGAAAAGAACCTCCCGACACTGTAATATAATTAAAACACTAGAGAGCAAAGCATAGTTCCCAGCACCCATGTCAAACGGCTCAAAATGCCTGTAGCCCCTGATCTAAGGGATTTAATGTCCCTTTGGCCTCTGCAGGCATCACGTCTGTGGCATATATTTATTTATTCCACAGGTACATATACATACAAATTTTTTTTTAAAAACTCAAGATAAATTAACAAAAAAATAAGCTACTAAAACAAAAAAGAAAATAAAGATTAGAGCAGACAATGATATAACTAAAGAAAGAAAAAAGTATTTTAAAAACTCAGAAAAACTATAGGTGGGTTTACTAAAGAAAACCAAAACTGGCAATTGTCTACCTAAGACTACAGGTGATGGTGATCACGCCTGGCTTGTACATGGGGTTGGGGATCAGGTTCTCACACTTGTGGGACACTTTTCCTCTGACACATCTCCCTGCTCCATGGATTCAGTGGTTTGTTTGTTTAGTTTTTGCATCCTTTTGACCAGAAGGAAATAACTTTCTGAATGCCCCCCAATGCTATTTACCGTAACAGTAGTGAACAAGCCTCAGGGATGCCAGCAGTGGGCATACAGATCACAGTAATGATTTAATGCATTAGACATAGAAAGGGTTGAAGTGAACAGTGATGTAAGGAAGGAAGATGAGGCTGACAGGAGCCACAGCCTGAGGAGGAAATCTCTGGTCCGGTGTCCAGGGACACTCCATGAGGCAAGCAGGGGTTCTGAGGGCATCTAGGGCAAACACATTCCTGGCAATGTGAAGAACGGGAAATTGCCCAGAAGTTTGGAGCACTTGACATGTGTGCAGATGACGGAGAGTAGATCTGACAGCTTAGGTATTTTGTGGTCTATTTTTCCTTCTGCTGCTTCCAGGTTGTGTCAAAAGATTAAAAGTATCAACAAAAGCCAGAGCCATCCGAAGTGACCTAAGACGCCTACTGGCTAACCTTGGATGATCTGTGGAGGCCACATCTGGCAGTTGTTCTGCAATCAGGAAGTAGCAGGGCGTTGTTTCTCCATGGCCCACATTTGTTCCTCACAGTTGCTGCCTGGAAAAGCAGGTCACTCAATGCTTAGAGACTAGCCAGTGGGGGAGATGCATCCAGGTTGAGACCCAGAGACAGCCTTTCGTGGGCCTTTCTTAAATGTCAAATCCTCTCCACATAGAGAATCTGAGTTTGTCAGCTTTGGCATCCAGTCCTTTCAAATGCCCTGGTACTTCTCTGGCCTTTTTTTAGGTGTCACAAACTGCTGGTGTCACACATGGACTCAGAGCTGTGGTAATAGACAGAAACCCTTGGTTCTTTAAGGACACAAAAGCAACTCTCAGTCCTAAGCAAGCCAGCCAATGTCTGATTCATCTGGCTCTGAGGAATGCTTGCCTCCCCTCCATATGGTCTCAAGTGCAGGCTACAGCCAATGGGCAGGTGGCTGGTCTGCATTTCAGATAGCTCAATGTCATGAAGACTCCCAAATTAGGGAGACCCTCACTCACTCAAGTCTCGGGAAGACGTGACCCCCCATACACTCCAAGACACCGTACCTGGATGCAAGCAGCAGAGGCTTTATTAGGGAAATTGGCCGGCGGTCAAACCATGAGCTCTCTCTCAAGAGCAGGGTTTGGCCAAGAGTGATGGGCTAAGGGGTCTTTTAAAGCATAAAACCACAAACCAGGGGAGGGAGGAGGGGGTGAGGGGTTGCCAAGGATACATAACATAAGAATAGTGAAACATTCCAGAGAAACCCACCCTAAATGGTTTATAGTTGTGAAGAATTACTTTGTACACTCATTCTTCTCAGAAATGTGGTTTCACCGTCACTGTGTCCTACCCTGTCATTTACCAGCGATTTATTAACTATTTCTCATTTGCTCAGCCACAGAGCCACAGCCTGGTCATTGTGTTTCTCCACCTGGATGATTTTCATTCTTTACAGCCAGTTCCTGAAACTGGCCTGGCTTGTTTCAAAGAAAATTCCCTTGTCCCTAAAAGAACTTAAGAAGAATCTATATACTTAGATAAAAATGATTTTCATAATTTTTCACTCTACAGTCATGTGGCACCAACCTAAACTGCTGGACTGGTGCCCTGGAAACAGAGCTGGAGCACTGGGCTTTCACTCTTCCTCCAGCTTCAGGTGTCTGGGTGGGGCATGTCTAAGAACTGGGACCTTCCCACTATCCCTCAGAGGCAAGGTGCTTGGTTCTGAGGGCAAAGGAGCATAAAAAGTGTAATATTGAGTGGCTGACAGGTAGTCCGGGGACTCAGAAAGCTTTGCATGTTCCTCAGGTTCCCCTTCTCTTTCAGAGTGATCAGCTAAGGTTCTGACGCTCGCCTCAGTCCTAGTCTGTGAATGACTGGTCAGTCTACAACAAAGGCTTTCTCTCAGGATCTAAGATTAAGGAAGATGAAGGCCTTAGGCCGCCTATCTGTCTACAGTGGACATATTGCATAATGATAGCTGTCTGCACGTCTTCCCCGGCAGCTTTGTAACAAAACACCGGGCCACAGCTTATCTTTGCTGTCTTCCTCCTCCACCTCCCATCTTCCCTTCTCCCCCAGATACACAGAGAAAACAACTCCTGCTTTGAAGCCTCACAGATTGGCCCTTTTCCCTTAGCACCCATTGTCTGCTGAACTCACTATTCTGAAAGACCTTTGAGCTGCCCACCCCTCCTCCCACATCTTCAGCCTACCTTTATTTCCTCCTCTAGCAGGTGGCTAAGGAGTCAGGCCTCCAGGTTCATAGGCTCTGAAGGCCCAACTGGGATGTGACAGAGCCCACATTTGAATACATAAATGGGCATTTTTCCAGTGGTTAGATCAACTCAGAGGAAATTCAAAAACAAGACTTTTCTTAGATTTTCTAAGTCTTCCATAGGAGAGCACTGGGTTCTTCCACATCAATCCAGAAGAAATGGTATTTTCTATTAATGCTGAAGCATACATAGAAAGACCCTCATCTGCTAGGTCCTAGGTTTAGTGATGGTGGCAGTCAGTCTGCCCCAGCTCCAGACTCTTAGGTCTCACGCTCAGCAGATGGGTGGGATGGTATAGACAGTCTCCAAGTATCCCAACCTGGGGAAACAAATCATTCCCATCAAAAAATGACATTGTATTTCACACAATGTTCTCCCATCTGTTTCCTTTGTTTCTTCTGAGAAGGAAGGTGGATAATTTGAAACAAGGGAAGAGAAAACTTTTTTCTTTCTAATTTCTGCCAGTCCTATTTTCTCAAAGGCATTTCTACAAAGAGCAGAATTCTCCATGCCACAGCTTGCTAGAGTCCCCCAAAGGTGGAAAAATAGCACCCCCATAAATTTTTCAGAGAAAAAAAAATTATAAAACTGCTCAGGCTATTGGCAGCATTGATGCCCTTGACTTTGATCTATGTTTTGTTCTGAAAAAATAAACCACTTAAATCATAGAAACAAGATTGTTTGTAGAAAGAATATTTTAGTATTTTTGTACTATTTTTTATTTGTTCTTTCAGAATTTTCTAGATGTATGTTTTAAAATGAGATTAAAGTAGCTGTCAAAGGTGGAAGGAGGAGATGCCTTTGGTTAGCTTGCCTGGAAGTTCCTGTCGGTCCTCTTGGCTGCCACCTTCTCTCATGAGAGTCATGCAGCCCTCCTGCCTGCACAGAGCTCCACAAGGCACTCTGCTCCACTGGTTAATGTGCCTCAGGGATATTTTTCTAGAAATGCAAATACCTATTGAGAGTCAGATTTTCATTTTCCCATCTTCCCTTCTGCCTTTCCACAACCCTTCAGAGGGAGGGGGAGGAAAAGGATGTTTCTGATCAAGAGTTGCATATGAATTGTGTAGGATGGAGCTGGATCAGGAAGTGTGAACAGGGTAGGGCTGTTTTGGGGTTCACTATCACTGACTAAGTTTGTGCCTTCTCAGGGCCTCACTTTTGAACTGTTAAACCCTCAGAAGGTAAAGGCTCCATCTTCTGTTGCACGCCATTAGATCCTGGACGGGGGGCCTCTTAGTTGAAAATTAGACAGCTCATCCAGGAAAAGAGCCAATCATCAAAATTCAATGTTTCTTCATCAAATGATAGCATGATATGAAGAGGATGGTGGTACATCCTGTCATCCCAGAACTCAGGAAGCTGTAGCAGGACATTCAAGACCAGTCTCATTATTTTGAAACCAGCCTGAACTATATGATATCCATATCCTGCCAAAATAAATGCCAATGGACAGATCTGCACCACACTGCCAGACTTGGGGTTGGGAGTCTTGCATAAAGTATAGCTAACAAATTTAAAATAAAGAAGTACTATACAGTAAGCATCGACACAATCCAACTTATAATGTTCATAAAAAGATACTTCACCAAAGGAACTAATCTAATGCCCAGTAAGCACTTGAGAGACACCCAACATCATCAGTTATAAGACAATAAAAATGTGGGTGAACAATGATTCTCCCAGAAGACACAGGTTTCTAAATGAAAATCCCAGTGCCAGGGGGCTGGATATTCCCATACAACAATGTGTTGGTCAGAAGACCCCAGAGACTCCTCGAACAACACAGGCAATTGTAGGTAACTGCTGCTGGGAACTCAGAGAGTTCCTCATGCCATGCTGTGTGTAGTTGGCTGGGAAACGCTGTGGGTTCCTCCAGCTGGAGGTTAGGCAGGGTGGCTCACTAAAGGCCTCTCCACAACTCCTCATGGAGCGGCCCCAACACACAAGAAATTCTTTGGGTTTCCAAAATGGGTTTATTGGCATGACGCATGGTAAATGGATCTAGATGCACACCCCCCTGTAAAACCCAGGGCAGAACTGAGTTAAATAGGGAGGGAAAAAGAGAGGGAGGGGTTGGGGAGGAATGCTTATTTGGCTCCACCCTCTGGCCTTCAGGTACCTCATTAATATGTAAATCTCTCTAGGGCCTAAAGCCTGTTTATCATGCTCTCCACCTGTGTCCTGTGTGACTGAAGGGTGCAGGTTGAATGGAGATTAGACCTCTTGTCAGGAGCCTGGGTTTTGGGGGCGTGGCAGAACCCACAACCCAAGAACCAGGATACCCTTCCAAGGTCAGACAGGCAATTGCCATTGCTTTTGGTTGTCCACCATAACTTGATGGCAAGACCCTATTACTGAAGGCATCACAAAGTTAAATACTTGGAACTGACCTGAAAAATTCTTCCCCACTGGCCCACTTTCAATGTACCAGGAGGTTCTGTGTAGGCTCCTGGAGGAGAAAAGCCATCAGTGATCATACTCAGCAGTGAATCCTGCATGCTACCATATTTAATACCACTCAAAATATGCCTGTTGGTACAATAACAGTGGCATGACTGTTATGGGAGTAACCAACCACTTTCTGATTGCATTTGAAGCCTACTCCACAGGAATAATTCATGACTATAAGCCTGCTCAAAAGCCAATGACAGATCATAATCTGGGGTCGGGGGAAGAGGTTACTACTGTTGTTTTGCTAAATGACATGTTATCAAACTGCTTTCTAAATATGTGTTTGTACTCATAGCTTAATATAGATTAATGCTGCTCTCAGCCTTAGGCAGAGAAACTTCTCGTTACAGTGGACAGTGATTAATTCGGAGACTGATATCAGGTCAAGTTTCTGAGAATGAGTAACCATTGGGCCCTCATCCCTGAATGGGCAATCTCAATCAACCTCCTCAAGGCTTGGGAAACATTTCTTGGAGATGAGGGAAAAGAACATACTAACCAAGGGATGGGGAAAAATGCAGAAATGCTGACATCTGGGCTTGACATGGCCTTTGTCCCCCTGACCTCACAGCAGCTGTGGTCACTTGAGTAAGACCTACACATGATCATGCCAGTCAGCATTCCAGTATGGACAGGGAAGGGGACTCGTGAGGTACTTCCTCTAGCTGGGGAGCTATTGACATGAAGGCTGCTGCAGGAAGGAGAGGCATTTTGTGTGGGTAAAAGCTTCTGGCAGACTTCTCATGCTTGTGTGCATGGCCTCGTACCCATGAGCGCTCAAGGAAGCACTAATCTGACTCTGGGTCATTTTTACAAAGAAGAAGTGAAGATAGGGGAGGACTTATTGAGGAGTGGGATGTAGGAGGCGAGGCAGGGAGGAGTTGGGGGTGAATATGATCAAGATAGATTTTATACATGTATTAATTATTAAGAATTTTAAAATACCTAACTTAAAAATTAAAACACAAATAAAAATCCACGGTGAGAGCACTCCTCACTACTGGAACAGCTAAAATATGGATGACGCCATTAGTGGACATGGAGCAACCAGAACTTACACACTGATATTTGAAATCAGGAAACAGATACTTTGGGGAAATGGCCATTTTTTCTAAATAAACTGAATTTAGAGACTTACCTCATAGGAATGAATATCTATCCATACAAAGACTCATTGCTGCTCTTATTCATAAGAACTCAAAACTTATGAATGCAGGCCAAGAGACAGAGAGAGGAAGAGAGAGAGAAAGAGAGAGAGAGAGAGAGAGAGAGAGAGAGAGAGAGAGAGAGAGAACTACTATTACTACTAGGCCTGAGCTTTTGAAAACTCAGGGTCTATCTACTAGTAACACTTACTCCAACAAGCCACACGTCATAATCCTTCCAAACAGCTCTACTAACTGAGAAGCAAGAATTCAAACATATGAGCCTATGGGAGCCATTCTCATTCAAATCATTACATTCTACTGTTCGATCCATATAAACCTGTAGCCATAGTATAATGCAGAATGCACTCAGTCCAATTCCAAAAGTTCCCCCAGTCTTCCATAGTCTCAACACTGTTTTAAAGTCCAAAGTCTCTTCTGAGCCTCAGAGCAATCTCTTAACTGTAATCCTCTGTAAAATCAAAATAAAAAAGCAGATCGCATGCTTTCAACATATGCATCAGAATATGCATTAGGATTCCAAAAGGAAGAAAGGGGAGCACACTGAGAAAATATTGGACCAGAACAAGATTGAAACTCATCAGGACAAACTCCAAATCCTCTGTCTCCATATCTGATATCAAATGTTCTTCAGATCTCCAACTCCTTCCTGGTTTGTTAGCCACATCAAGAGTCTTTCTCTTGGGCTAGGTCTGCTCTCTCTTAGCAGCTTTCCTCAGCAGATATCCCAAGACTCTGGCATCTCCAACATCTTGGGGTCTCCAACACAATCCAAATTTCACCTTTACAGCTTTACACAATGGCTTCTCTGGGCCTCCATACAGGGACATCCCTGCCACAAGCTTGGCCTCAGCACCTTTTCTTAACCATGGGGGAAAATTCCATAACTCCTTTCCTGTAGTATCCTGGACACCCAATCCAGAACCACATGACTGGAGCTACCAAGTTTTTCTGCTTGCAAGGGCAAAACCTGGACTCTTCCTTGAATTATATTTGCATAAGCTTTCGACTGTTGTTTAGGCCTATGAAATCTCCAACCTTTCCCTTGGGGGAAGAGGAATGGCATAAATTACAAGATTAGCTGGGCTGTAGGATGGAGTCTTGCCCTGAGGTTTCCACTCCCTCTATTCTGTTGACCATCAGATATTGCTTTAACATTTTCATCTCCTAGAGCACAAGACTTGACTCCAACATTGCATTTCCTGCTGCTCCTTTTCTCCTCAAACCATACTTTTTATATTTCTCTTTGCCTCAGATTGCTCTCTTGCATTGTAGATTTACATTAGAGTATTCACTAATAGTGTGGCATAGTCAGAACTAGGCTGTCTTGAAATTCCTCTGCCAGTGATTTTAGTCCAAAACTCTTCAATACAACCTCAGGCAGTTTCTATGGACAAGAGCAAAACACATTCTTTGCCAAAACATCACATGAATGGTCTGTAGCCCAGCTGTTAATACTGATATTGTTCCCTTCTGATTCCCCTTGACCTGGGCTTCCACGGACCAAATTGTTCTCAGTGCGATTGTCTTTCATACTCCCACTAGGATGGCCCATTAAGCCCAACTTACAGCATTTAATCACTTTCCTAATCCAAAGTCAAAAGTCCACATTCTACCAACAAGCAGCATAGTGAAGCCTGTCACAAAAATACCCCAGTCCCTGATACTGACTTAGTGATCTATTGCTGTGATGAAGTACCATGACCAAGGCAACTTAGAGAAGAAACCATCTAACTGGGGCTTGCTTACAGTTCATGGCAGAGAGTGTTGTAGCAGTTAGACAAGCATGGTGATGGAGCTAAGAGTATTTGATCTCCAAGGTGCAAGTCAAGGGGAATGAGGCAGAGGGTAGGGGAGCAGGGGGTAGGGACAGGGGTGGAAGAAGAGATGAGGAGAGAGGGTACTGCCCTGTCATGGGCTTTAGAAACTTCAAAGCCCAACCCCAGGAGCACACTTTATCCAACAAGGTCATGCTTACCCTAACAAGGCCACACCTCCTAGTCCTTCCCAAACAGTTGCAGTAACTGAGGACCAGACATTTAAATATATGATCCTGTAGGGGCTATTCTTATTCAAATCACCATACTCTGTGATTCCATTTATGTGAAGTTCAAGAGTAGAAAACACTTATCTATAACATGGTCTAAAACCCAGGACGAGAGGGGGGAAGAGTTGCAGCAGGGAATTCTTCTCCCCAAGGAAGTAGGACTATGGGGGAGAAACAGCAAGATGTGTGAGGAATTGTCACATAAACTCTTTGCCAGAGAGAACGTATGATAGAGATTCATCACATCATTCAAGTAGCTGAGGGGCTACCTAAAAGTAAAATAATAGAATTTGATTCTTCCAAACAGATGAGTTCCAATTCCTGTACACAAATGGGGTGGTGTGAATAAGAATAGTCCCCATAGGCTCATATTTGAATACTTACAGAGTATCATTAGGAGGTGCGGCCTTGTTGGAGGAAGTGTGTCTCTGAGGAGTGAGCTCTGGAGGTTAAAATGCCCAATCCAGGTCCAGTGTCTTACTGTCTCTTCCTGCTGCCTGTCCATTCTGATGAAGAATTCTCAGCTACCTCTCCAGCATCATATCTAAATGTATGGTTCCATGCTTCCCACCATGATGATAATGGACTAAATCCCTGAAACTGTGAGCCAGTCCCAATTAAATGCTTTTTTTTTTTTTTATAAGAGTTGCCTTGGTCATGGTTTGTCTTCACAGCAATAGAACACTGACTAAGACAAGAAACAAGATGTCAGATTTTAACACAATGTAAAATGAGTCTTTGTGTCTCCAGAGTACTCAGTTCACATTTACCCAGCTAATCATCCCTGAACACCTGTTGTGTAGTTCAACACTAGAACAAATCACCTGCATACTTAGCCCTGAAAAGTACTCAGTGCAAGACAGTAGACATGAGTACAAGCCACTTAAGACAGAGACAGCAAGTAACAAGGGCCAGGCCAGAGGAGAGAGGGATTGCTTCCAACTCCATCTGGGCTATCAAGAACCCTCACTAGACATTTTATATCCTCTCATTCATTTGGTCCAATGCTCACGAACTGTTCATTGAGCACCGTTATGTGCAGTGAACTGTTATCAATGCTGGTGATATGACTGAATGAGATCATTTGTCATGTCCTGATGAGAAACAACAAAGGTACATTGTTGTGAAACACTGTCTTATAGGTAC
>JANHMN010000024.1:12000831-12016679 GCA_030674055.1 Rhabdomys pumilio
AGAATTCTTTGTTCAGCTCTGTACCCCATTTTTTAATAGGGTTATTTGATAGTCTAGAGTCTAATTTCTTCAGTTCTTTGTATACCTTGGATATTAGCCCTCTATCAGTTGTAGGATTAGTAAAGATCTTTTCCCAATCTGTTGGTTGCCGCTTTGTCCTATTGACGGTGTCCTTTGCTTTACAGAAGCTTTGCAGTTTTATGAGGTCCCATTTGTCAATTCTTGATCTAAGAGTGCAAGCCATTGGTGTTCTGTTCAGGAACTTGTCCCCTATGCCCATGTGTTCAAAGCTTTTCACTATTTTCTCTTCTATTAGTTTCAATGTAGCTGGTTTTATGTGGAGATCCTTGATCCACTTGGAGTTGAGCTTTGTACAAGGAGATAAGTATGGATCAATTTGCATTCTTCTACATGCTGACCTCTAGTTAGACCAGCACCATTTGTTGAAAATGCTGTCTTTTTTCCACTGGATGGTTTTAGCTCCTTTGTTGAAGATCAAGTGACCATAGATGTGTGGGTTCATTTCTGGGTCTTCAATTCTATTCCATTGATCTTCCTGCCTGTCTCTGTTCCAATACCATGCAGTTTTTAACACTATTGCTTTGTAGTATAGCTTGAAATCAGGGATGGTAATTCCCCCAGAAGTTCTTTTATCGCTGAGAGTAGTTTTCGCTATCCTGGGTTTTTTGTTATTCCAAATAAATTTTAGAATTGCTCTTTCTATATCTATGAAGAATTGAGTAGGAATTTTGATGGGGATTGCATTAAATCTGTAGATTGCTTTCGGCAAGATGGCCATTTTTACTATATTAATCCTGCCAATCCATGAGCATGGGAGATCTTTCCATCTTCTGAGGTCTTCTTCTATTTCTTTCTTCAGGGGCTTGAAGTTTTTGTCATACAGGTCTTTTACTTGCTTGGTTAGATTCACACCAAGGTATTTTATATTATTTGTGACTATATTAAAGGGTGTCGCTTCCATAATTTCTTTCTCAGCCAGTTTATCTTTTGAGTAGAGGAAGGCTACTGATTTGTTTGAATTAATTTTATACCCAGCCACTTTACTAAAGTTGTTTATTAGGTTTAGGAGTTCTCTGGTGGAAGTTTTGGGGTCACTTAAGTATACTATCATATCATCTGCAAATAGTGAAATTTTGACTTCTTCCTTTCCAATTTGTATCCCTTTGACCTCCTTTTGTTGTCTAATTGCTCTGGCTAGGACTTCCAGTACTATATTGAATAGGTAGGGGGAGAGTGGGCAGCCTTGTCTAATCCCTGAATTTAGTGGAATTGCTTCAAGTTTCTGTCCATTTAGTTTGATGTTGGCTACTGGTTTCCTGTATATTGCTTTCACAATGTTTAGATATGGACCTTGAATTCCTGATCTTTCCAAAACTTTTATCATGAAGGGGTGTTGAATTTTGTCAAATGCTTTCTCAGCATCTAGTGAGATGATCATGTGGTTTTTTTTCTTTGAGTTTATTAATATAGTGGATTACATTGATGGACTTCCGTATATTGAACCAACCCTGCATTCCTGGAATAAAGCCTACTTGATCATGATGGATAATTGTTTTGATGTGTTCTTGGATTCTGTTTGCAAGAATTTTATTGAGTACTATTGCGTCAATATTCATTAGGGAGATTGGTCTGAAGTTCTCTTTCTTTGTTGGGTCTTTTGTGTGGTTTAGGTATGAGCGTGATTGTGGCTTCATAGAATGAATTAGGTATTGTTCCTTCTGTTTCTACTTTGTGAAATAGTTTAAAAAGAATTGGTATTAGGTCTTCCTTGAAGGTCTGATAGAATTATGCACTGAAGCCACCTGGTCCCTGAACTTTTTTTGGTGGGTAGACTTTTAATGACTGCTTCTATTTCTTTAGGGGTTATGGGACTGTTTAGATGGTTTATCTGCTCCTGATTTAACATTGGTAACTGGTACTTGTCGAGAAAGTTGTCCATTTCATCCAGATTATCCAATTTTGTTGAGTATAGGCCTTTGTAGTAGGATCTGATGATTTTTTGGATTTCCTCGGGTTCTGTTGTTATGTTCCCCTTTTCAGTTCTGATTTTATTAATTTGAATACTGTCTCTCTGCCCTCTGATTAGTCTGGCTAAGGGTTTATCTATCTTGTTGATTTTCTCAAAGAACCAGCTCCTGGTTTTATTGATTCTTTGTATAGTTCTTTTTGTTTCTATTTGGTTGATTTCAGCCCTGAGTTTAATTATTTCTTCCCATCTACTCCTCTTGGGTGCATTTGCTTCTTTTTGTTCTAGAGCTTTCAGGTGTGTTGTCAAACTACTAGTGTATGCCCTCTCCAGTTTCTTTTTGTAAGCACTTAGAGCTATGAGTTTTCTTCTTAGCTCTGCTTTCATTGTGTCCCATAGGTTTTGATACGATGTGTCTTCATTTTCATTAAATTCTAAAAAGTCTTTAATTTCTTTCTTTATTTCTTCCATGACCACATTATCATTGAGTAAAGTATTATTCAATTTCCATGTGAGTGTGGGCTTTTCCTTGTCTTTGTCTTTATTGAAAACCAGCCTTAGACCATGGTGATCTGATAGGATGCAGGGGATTATTTTGATTTTTTTATATCTGTTGAGGCCCGTTTTGTGACCAATTATATGGTCTATTTTGGAGAAGGTACCATGAAGTGCTGAAAAAAAGGTATATTATTTTGTTTTAGGGTGAAATGTTCTATAAATGTCTGTTAAGTCCATTTGGTTCATGACTTCTGTTAGTTTAACTGTATCTCTGTTTAGTTTCTGTTTCGTTGATCTATCCATTGTTGAGAGTGGAGTATTGAAGTCTCCCACAATTATTGTGTGAGGTGCAATGTGTACTTTGAGCTTTAGTAAGGTTTCTTTTATGAAAGTGGGTGCTCTTGTATTTGGTGCATAAATGTTCAGTATTGAGAGTTCATGTTGGTTGACTTTTCCTTTAACGAGTATGAAATATCCTTCCTTATCCTTTTTGATGGCTTTAAGTTGAAAGTTGATTTTATTCGACATTAGAATGGCTACTCCAGCTTGTTTCTTAGGACCATTTGCTTGAAAAATTGTTTTCCAGCCTTTTACTCTAAGGTTGTGTCTGTCTTTGTTACTGAGGTGGGTTTCCTGTATGCAGCAAAATGTTGGGTCCTGTTTGCGTATCCAGCCCGTTAGCCTATGTCTTTTTATTGGGGAATTAAGACCATTGATGTTAAGAGATATTAAGGAGAGGACATTGTGGCTTCCTGTTATTTTATTAACAGTGGAGGCGTTGTTTGTGTGGTTATTTTCTTTTGGGTTTATTGGAAGAGGCTTACTTTCTTGCTCTTTCTTACCAACTATTTCTGATTAACTATTTCTTACTTGCTCCTGCCACAGCCTGGTCATTGTGTTTTGCCACCTAAATGACTTACATTCTTTACTTTCCTTTTCTGTACAGCCAGTTCCCAAAACTGGCCTGGATCATTTCAGAGGAAATTTTCCATGTCCTTTAAAGAAAAACATAAAGGAAAGCCTGTATATATCTTATTAACTATTTTTTTTATAATTTTTCATTCTTCACCATTAGGCCCCCAACTGCCTGAGCTGAATAAGCCAAAGCTCTTGGTGACTTCCTTCCTTCTAAAAGAACAAGCACAGGTCAAAGTGAACCATATCTAGGTAAGACAGTGTGAAACTGGCTTTCACTGAGCAGCATGGCCAGGGCTGGAGGTTCTCCATCCAAACTAAAGAGTGAAATCACATCTTGCAGAATCCCCTAAGGTTGCTTGTCTTAGTTAGGGTTTTACTGCTGTGAACAGATAGATACAAGGCAACTTTTATAAAGAAAATATTTAATTGAGGCTGGCTTACAGGTTCAGAGGTTCAGTCCATTATCATCAAGGCAGGAGCATGGCAGTGTGAAGGCAGATGTGAGACTGGAAGAGCTGAGTTCCACCTCGTGTTCTGAAGGTAGCTAGGATGAGGGTCATAAAGCCCACACCCACAGTGACACATTTCCTCCAAAAGGTCACACCTAGTCCAACAAGGCCACACCTCCAAATAATGCCACTCTCAGCAGAATTTTACCTTTCAGACACCATGAAGTCACAAATGGCCCAGGACCCAAGGAAGCTACAATGCCACAGTGGATATCTGTCTTAAATGAAGACTGAACTTTAAAGACATTACTCTGATCATATTTAGCCCTTCATTAACTTTGAATAAGAAAATTTACAAATAATTAAAAAGATTGAGCCAACAATCCTGGACCTCTACTAATTCTGGAAACAATGACACTCATCTTGCTCATGTAACACTAGTTTTGTGTGTGTGTGTGTGTGTGCTGAATATATATATGTGTGTGTACATTGAACATATGTGTGTATATGTATATATACATATATGACTATATACATATATCATACACTGAATACATGCATGTTTATGTGTATTGGGAACTACACTGTATGCTATACCCCATTAATATTATAATTACTACATTCATTTTAAAATGCAAAGAAAAAGAATGCCAAGAACAATGGCTTGATACCTGTAATCCTAGCATTCAAGAGTCAAGGCCAGTCTGGGCTACAGAATGAGACTTGTCTTAAAATAAAGCCCATTTTTTGTGAGAAAAAAAAATATTGCTATAATGTAAGCAGGGTTTCTCAATTCTGGACTGTATAAAATAATTAGCATAAGTATAAATAAATGTTCTTCCCTGAGAGGGAAGAACTCTAGTTGTCAGATTAATTAATTAATCAATTAATTAACTTTTTGCTGTTGTCTTGCTAATAAAGGAAAGGCTAGTTTCTTTCTTCATAGAAAGAAGTTGTCAGAGCCAATATGGCCTGAACTCATGACCAGTCTCCTTTGCTTTTGGTACCTTCCCAATTACACACCTTGTTTTAACCCTCTACACAGTGTGCTCAACTGGAAAATGAAATAGACGAAAGTCTTAAATAAACACTAACTAAGCATTATCCAGAATTCTAACAAGAATGCCAGACCCAGTTTAAGATTTCAAATCATGAGAGCAAAGCTGACAAGATGGCTCTGTCTGTGTGTAAAGGTACTTACTGGCAAGCCTGACTTAGGGCATTCAATCCTTAAGTCTTCTTGTGAAAGGAAAGACCTGAATCCCGTGAGTTATCCTCTGACCTACACACACACACACACACACACACACACACACACACACACATACACACACGGCAGGCATACATACATTCATGTTCTAATACACACATAGATGATAGGTAGATACATACATACATACATACACATACATACATACATACATACATACATACATTCATACATAGATGCATAGATTCATAGTTGCATAGATAGATACATAGATACAGGAGCTGAGAGCTACTTTCTCAAGAGCATGCTGAGTCTCTGATCTAAACTTGGGTAAGAAGTAAAACCAATTCCAGGAGTGACAAGATCCATTAAAACTACACAGGAAATCACCACTTCACTTTACCCCTGCTTCAGCTTGACCCCATCCACAAGTGGCAAATTTATATTACACGTTCCTAGTTACCAAGCCAGGAAAAGTGCTGAGAGAGGAGGTGCCATTAATAACAGACACACACAGCAATCGGCCCTTTGTTCTTCACAGGTTCACGGAAGATGAACTCTATGCAGCACCCCCAAAAACAACAGCCTCAAAGTTAGGAGCTGAGGAGCTGCTGTGGGAGCTGAGGCCAAGATGCTTCTCAATGGTCAAACTTTCTCAAATGACAACTTGAAACTATGATTCAGTGGTATCCTATGTTCAGATGCCTCAATAAATTAGTGTAAATTAATCAAGTAATTGCTCCTGAATATGCCTTTGTCTTATGCTGGTGACAACAACTTCTTGGTTATCTATTCCTACATTGGAGTAAACAATAAATATTTGCATCTGAGATGATCCAGGATTCCTCAAACAGTGTCAGGTTCACCAGTATCCTTGATCAAACAGCCATTCCTCAGACACTAATTCAAGAGGACTTCACCTGAAAAGCTTGGCCCAGGCCCATGGTACTCCCTGGGCTTTCCTCACCCTGCCTACACACTTGGCCCTGGCTATGCCCTTAAATCATGTGCTTCTCTTATGGAGCATGCCTGTTCCCCAACAGCCTTATTCCCCCTCCTCTCTGGAGGGAGAGGTGCTGCATTCTTGTGCAGACAGGAGGCATCCCACAGAGCCAGCACGAGTTGGCTGCCCTTTCCCAGAGCACTGAACATCTTGAAGATATTTGTAATTCTACTCTCAACTGGAGGATATAATTCATTGCTTGCTGAATCAAAGCCCACAAGCTGCCAGGGGATTCCAGAGGCCATTTGTGTGATTCCAAAATGTGAAAACAAAAGCGAAAGGTTCAATCCTCATCTTCTTCTCTCCTCTACACACAAATAAGTGTAACCACAACCAAGTCAAGCGCTCTTGTTCATACAAAAAGACACACCATTCCCTGCCTGTCCCAAGCTTCACACCCCTTGATTTTCAAGGAGAGATGATCCAACTTGTATTTGGGACTACAAATTTTGTGGGTACAAATCAGGTACAAGCCAACTACAAGGTTAAGAGTGAAAGATCATCCTCAGCCAAGGGGATAGAAGCATCCTTGCTCTCCTAGGCAATCCATCATCCTTCAGTGTAAACGGTGACTAAGAAGGTAGGTGAGACTCAGTGGCTTTCTCAGGCTTTCCTTTCCAGTCAAGGTCATGGGGCAGAGCAGCTGGCAAAGAGCCTGGGGTCATGAGAAAGCAGATTCCTCATCAGCAGGAAAGACTAGAAACTTGTTTTTACCCTGCCTGTGAGAGGACAGCAGCCACTGACATGATCATTGTTGCTTTGGTCTGAGTCTTGCTGTATCTCCTTCACATGGAAGTTGAACAAATATACATCATCACTCACATTCAACCTCTTAAGGGGCTGAGAATAGAAGTTGTTATTCCTCTGAACAAATGCTAGCTTGTCTCTACTGAGGTGAGGTTAACTGCAGCAAGAACACAAAGAACCCCGATTTGTAACAACAAGCAGCAATGTCCTTCCAATACAGTTTGGGTTTGTTTCCTTCTTGCCACTTGAAGTTCCTCACTTTTCCATGCCTTCTCTGTGTGGATGCACATAAAAACACACGTGACATGTGTCTCCTGCAACCCACTGTTGATCTTTTGCAGGGTGATAAGAAACAGATCCATGAGAAGACAGACAAGTGGGAGCACAGATAAAGGCATGGTGAAGGTTGAATGGAGAAATGGAAGGGGAGATGTATGACCTGATACGTGGTTCCACCAGTGGATAATTAAGCAGGCTCGTAGAGTGGCCTAAAGACAAATAGATGGGCACAGTTGCTCCAAGAGAGACATCGAGCCTGGCCCTTGTAAGTAGGAGTTGGCTAACTACTAATTTAAATAAACAATTTGCATTTAGTGACTCAATATTTGTCCCAAACACCTAGAAGTAGGTCTTACTATTATACATATTTTACAGATGAATACCACACCAAGCAACATTAAACAAGTCACTCCAGGTGAAAGGCAGAGAGGCAGGGATCAAATATGAGTTCTACGCTAAGCCTTCAGTCTTAAACCCCCAAGCTACAGGGACAAGTAGGATGGACTCTGCCTTCTACCTAGTTTTGCCCACACAGCCCCTCTCTGATCAGTTAAGTGATGCTCTTAACTGAGCCCAAGGCAAAAACACAAGCAGGCAACACAAGCTTGTTCAACCCACCTGTCAAGCTCTGCTCATCTCCCAAAGCCACCTGAGGAAAGCCTCAAGTCTGGGGTGTATGGTGGCCACTCATTAGTTTTGTGACTTTGCTCAAGTACTTAACTTCAGTGAGCCTGAATTTTTCGCATCTGCAAATGAGAAACCATTCTGCCTAGTTCACTGCATAAAGTTGTTGAAAGGATGGAAGATTGCTTATTAAATGAAGGGGGTTCTGCCAGAGTTACTGGCAGTATTTATGCATCAAGGCCCCTTAGAAAACATGATCTAATAAGGTGATTCAAGCAGGCTTCCCAAATGCATTACAGATCATTGCTAGGAAATGCTTAGTGCCGCTTGAGTCCAACCAGCCTGAAAGGTTACTCTCCAGGCTCGTGAGTAAACCCCTGTTCTATCATATTGGGCTGCTGGCCACTTGGTTGGGGGCCAGAACAGCTACAGACTTGCTCCGTTTAGACTTGGTTTGACCACAATCATATTAAATATTAAATCATCCAGTGGCCATAGCAAAGAAGAAAACTATGTCAGGGGTTAGCTATTCTGTCTTTTGTTGATACTCACAACAATCTCCTAAGTGTTTCAGGCACTCAGTGCTGAGCCTGGGCTTAAAAGAAATGGTATGAAGCCCAAAGAAACTTTGCCCTAATTTCACTGGAAGTTAAAACTAGGACCTTAGACACAGAAACTGTCTTCATGCTCTCAGCAAGAAAGAGACTGCAGAGGAAGTGAAAGCTTTCTGTTCTTAAGAGGGAGGCAGCTGCCTTTGGGCTGGACTTCAGGTCCTTTGTCACTTTCATGACATTGATACCTGGAGCTTTCTCCTCTCTTCTCTTTTATTGGCAACAATGGACAACAAAATCAAACTTAATGTCACCAGCAGAGGGACAACTGACATTGTGAGCCTTCTCCCTTACTGACAGAAGGGCATATTTCACCTATATTCTTATACCACTAGAAGATGCCACTGTGATCTAAGTATGAGAAAGCAATCCAGAAGCATCTAGAATGTGAGGCATGCCAAGAGAACCTGTTGGGACCCTTTGAGCTTGCCCATACTATTTTTATAAGAACCCAGGAGAGTGAAGAGACCTGACTGAGTATAACAGTTGAATTCTAGACCTCTAGCAAATTTTTTTCTGTGAAAAATTGACAATATATTAATATGAAGTTCAGGTAAGATGATATTGATGAGGGATAGTTTTTTCTTGGTGGGATAATGGCTATAGGTAGATTGAAGAATGTTTTTATTCTTAAGAGCTGCTTTAAGGATGCTACACCCTGAGGACGAGTTTTCATAGTTCCAGGTGCTGGACAAGCTTCCAAGAGAGAGAAGTAACCAGAATTCTATCTAGCTGTGTCACCTATGAACTACAACAATGACCAGCATGGTAACAATATCCCTAAGGGTACAATTGCGGCACCCATACCTGGTGATAACCAATGCCTCTCTAATTGGACTTAGGATAAACAGAAGGGGAAAGTGTGTCTCATGTCTGGTCCAAGAAACATAACCAACCACACAGGGAAGTGAGGTCATGGATCTTCCAGGATATCCTACTAACTGCCACTTTCCTAGAACAGCAAAATT
Organism: Rhabdomys pumilio; assembly: GCA_030674055.1. Classification (NCBI taxonomy): domain Eukaryota; kingdom Metazoa; phylum Chordata; class Mammalia; order Rodentia; family Muridae; genus Rhabdomys; species Rhabdomys pumilio. The sequence continues at coordinate 12,010,126 of JANHMN010000024.1, forward strand.
TCTAACTGTGATTCTAAATTTCTATACCCACCAATAAGTGTAGCTGTCATCCCTTATTGAGGGGTGGTGGGCTGTGAGAGGCACCTGGGTACTTGGTCGAGTGCAAGCCTTAAACCCCGGAGACCCTAAACGGGTGGTAGGAGTTCAGCCTTGCTCCTGCCATGGGGAACCATTGAGAAGGTCTTCAACTACCGAGCCGCCTTCTAACCTCCCGCTGACGACCTCTCTATGTTGGAGTCATGGAGGCCACCAACGCAAGCAAGTTAGCCGAGCCAGCCATGACCCAGCCAAGTGAGTCGCTGTGACCAAGAGTCTCTTTTCCTACAGGGTGAAGCTGGAGCTCATCTTTTCCTCCTTTCCCCTTTGGCTGCTGCAGCACCTGAGAGCCCAAGGGCTTGAGACCAGTCAGTTCCCAGCCAGCCACCTTGGCCAGGGGACTCCCAACCCAAGAGCTCCAACTGTGTTCTCTCGACCCCCAAGTGGAACCCTGTGGCTTCCCACAGCCCCATGTCTGCCCAGTGTGGCGTGGAATGAACTCAGTCTAATTCTTATGCTTCTGCCTCCCTTAGTTGCAGCCCCAGCCCATGAGGGAAGCATACACGAGACTCACAATTCAGCCCAACAGGACCCACACCCATGCTTACACGACAGCTCAATACCTGTCAGCCCTAGATAGAGAACTATAGGCAACTAAGAAATTCTAAAAGCAGGCAGCATAGTCTTTTAATAGTATTTTAATTGGGTAATCACCCTAATTGATTATTCAATACCAAGTGGTCAGCCCTGGAATCAAATAAGTATAAGTAATACCAAGTGGAGTGAATAAGCTATATTTATATATCTAGGTGTATATGTTTGACACACTGAGATGTGAGCAAGCAACCTCAGCTTCCGCAACCTGGAGCCACTCCTGCACCCATGTCGTCATCACCATGATGCTGTGTACTCTCCAGCTATGAGCTGAAATAAATCATTCCTCCTTTAAGTTGCTTCTGGCAAGTATTTGGGCATAGTGAAACTAAAAGTACCAAACGCTTAGATTAACATACAGGGTATCAATAAGCATGCTACAGTCTCCCAGACATTCCTCCGTTGGCCCTGATAACTTTTATTCAGGTCAGCCATGCTGATGTCCTTGAGCTTGCCTCTGAGTCTTTTTGAACACATGATAAGGAGCTTGTCAAATCAGAGTAGAAACATTCAGAGATCAGGGGACATCAAGTAAATCTCTGAGGGAGAAGATACCACCTCATGTCAGTTTGTTTTACAAAATGACCAGCTGACTTGTGAATATAAAATACAAATGTTTGGGCTTTTAGAAGATGGGAATACACAAGAGTCAGCAGGATGATGAGGTACAAAGGCACAAGTTAGAGTGTGGAGGGAGACAGTTTCAAGTGGGGGCACAAAAACATGAGAGAGACAAAGAACCAGGAATGTTAGGGTAGGTGTCTTCCCATTGGATGGAGAAAAGCCAACAATAATGGCATAGCTTCTTGGTTGTTACAGGAACCTGCAGTGTGCAGTGGGCTGACTGGGGAGAGACTTTCTCACTTTGGCTTAAGATGGTTTAAAGTTGATCCCCTGAAGCATGTTTGTATGTGACATAGCTGTTTCCACTTACACTTACCATTAGACTCAAAAGGCAATGTCAACTAAAAATAAAATAGATATGAAGGTGTATCCTGAAACTCCAGACCATCCTCCGCAGTCTCCAACTCTGTTTTGCTAACAGCCTTGCATCTCTTCATGACCCAATGGCATTCCTCTAGCCCAAATGGTTCAGACTGGGGGAAAAGATCCCACAGAGAGGAACGAGACAGGTCCTTTCTGTGGCAAAGAGTGAAGATTCTGAAAAGGGCCTGAAGGTATCCAGGGTCAGAGGATAGAGAACTTGGAGTGGCCCTCGATCCTCCCATGATTGCCCAAGAGAAGCCTAGACCATTACCTCTATATGAAAATTGCCCAGCTACACCAAAATTTCTTTTGCTTTCCTCTAGACCCTGGACAAACAAAGAGAAACAAGGGATAAAGAGAAAGAATGATAGGTAGATGACAGGTAGATAGATTAAATAGAGATAGGTACATGGTAGATGTAGCTGGTAGCCAAATTAAATAGATAATAGATAGATAGATAGATAGATAGATAGATAGATAGATAGATAGAATAAATATATTTTAGAAATAATAGATTAGATGAATTATATAAATGGCAGTATGTGGGGGAGAGATGACTCAGCAGTTAAGAGCACTGACTGCTCTTCCAGAAGTCCTGAGTTCAATTCCCAGCAACCACATGGTGGCTCACAACCATCTGTAATGGGATCTGATGCCCTCTTCTAGTGTGTCTGAAGACAAGGACAGTGTACTTACCTACATTTAATTAATTAATTAATTAATTAGGCTGTATGTGTTAGATTAAATGGATTTAGATGATGATAGTTTAAATATATAAGTAAATAACTATAGTGTATATTAGATTACACAGATGATAGAGTAGCTGGAGACAGTTAAAAATTCTTGTTGTTCTTACACAGAACCAGAATATGATTTCCTGTAACTCCAACCTCAGAGGATTTAACACCCTCATCTGTCCTCTGCAGATGTATACACACACACACACACACACACACACACACACACACACACAAAGTGTTTATGGCATAGATGATTGGCATAGATGATAGATACATACATAGATACATAGAAGGTAGATAACAAATGTTCCTGGGCATGAAAAAAAAATAGGTTAAAATGGGAAGAGAACAGATGATAGCCAAGAAAAAGAAAAGAATGGTTATGGGAGGAGATCATTTGAACCTGGTAGCAAAAGATGAGTCCCTCCTTCCCCGTGAAGGAAGTCCCTGAGGACATCCCTTTCTCCTGATCCCTTTTAAGAGAAAAGAGAAAAGGTTTGACAGCAATCTGTGGGTGTCAAGAGCATACCTTCAGAGAAGGAAGTGGTATGTGTGAGAAGGCAGACAGGAACCACACACACAGAGGGCGGGGTGCTTCCAGTAGGCTGGAACTTACTTCTTCCAAGACAGAACAATGTGCTTGATACTGACTGGCCTTTGAAATTGTGACAAGGGACATCTAAAAACCTACTATCTTGGTTAGGGTTTCTATCGCTGTGGTAATACACTATGACAAAGGGCAGCTTGGGGAGGAAAGAGTTAAGTTCCCTAGTTACAGTCCATCAGTGAGGGAAGTCAGGGCAGGGACTCAAGGCAGGAGCTGAAGCACAGACTATGAAGGAATGCTAATAACTGGCTTTTCCTCACAGTTTGATAAGTTTACTTCCTTAAATTATCCAGGGCCATTGGCCAAGGGGTGCACCATCCACAGTGAGCTGGACCCTCCCATATTCCCTCATCAATCATTGATTGAGACAATACCCCACAGACATGCCCGCAGGCCATCCTACAGAGGCACTTTTTCAGTTAAGAGTCCCCTTTCCCAGATATGTTCAGATTACCACAAATATGTGTTAATTTAACAAAAACCAGTGAGCATACTTACCATCCAGTCTGTCTGACAGTTTTACGCCCACACTCAGGTTTAAGCACATAGTACTGAATTCAGTGGGCAGGCTGGTTATAGCAGTCAGCGGCAGTAGGGAGGCAAGCAGCCCATTATGGGTAACATGGCCTTTGTTTGTTGCTAGCTTTTACCTAGTGGTCTGATCTCTTCATGGCTCACCTCCTTTTTGATGTATAATCTCTCTGTTTACTCTTTAGTTTTCACATCATGAAAATGATAAAAATAACTATTCCTCTATAAAGACTTCATTCAAGTGCTCATAGTCACCCAGCCACGGTTTCTGAGTCTTGATTTTCGTTTGGGAACAGAACCATAGAGTGCTGTCCAGCTGAGGGACTGGCTGTTGTTCTGTATCAAAGAAGTCACTAATTTAAAATGGAGTAAGAACAAGATGTGTGTGTGTGTGTGTAAGACAGAGCACTTTACATGAGTACCTGTGGTATATGTATGTGCTGTGTGTACATGTGTATTGCTACACATACCATAAACATACATGGAGGTCAAAGGACATAAGAAATTCTGTTCTATCATTTCTCACCTTAGTCCCTTGAGACAAAATTAATCTTTCTCTCTCCCTCCCTCTCTCCTCCTCCTCCTCCTCCTCCTCCTCCTCCTCCTCCTCCTCCTCCTTGTCTTCCTTCTTCTTCTTCTTCTTCTTCTTCTTCTTCTTCTTCTTCTTCTTCTTCTTCTTCTTCTTCTTCTTCTTCTTTTTCTTCCTCTCTCTCTCTCTCTCTCTCTCTCTCTTTCTTTCTTTCTTTCTCTCTCTCTTTCAAACTGGAGCTAGGCTGGCAGCCAGCAAGCCCCAGAGATTCTCCAGCCTCCACCTCAACCATACTGGGTCATATGAGTGTACATGTATGGCCACACTGTGGTTTTTACATGGATACTGGGGATTCACACTCTGTTCCCATGCTTATGAAGCCAGTGTTTTTACTCACTGAGCTATATCTGTAAACCCAAGAACTAGTTTCTTGTGAAAGAATAGGCTACATACTTTTTCCCCTTTTCAGCAGTATTAGAGCTAGGATTACCATAGAAATCACCTCCGTGGGAGCATGTCTGTATAGTCAGGCAGAGAAAGGAACAGAAAACTCTGGCTCAGAAATGGTTATGGTGTATTGTATGAGAGAAGAATCTACTTTCAATTAAGAAAATCAAAAGGAGAAAAAGAAAATTCCAGCCCTTTTAGAAAACCATGCTAGCTAGCCTCACACGTGGCTGAAAGCATGAAGAAAGGTATAAACTATACACTGAAGACAGATGATGCTAAAGAGAAGGTTGATGTGAACTTGGGAAGATGGTTTGGTTACACACTGACAGCTGGGAGGTTGAGTTCAGGTCCAATCATTGGCTGCGTGACTCTGCCAGTCTTTCTTCACTGGACCTTCCCAGTCTATAAATAATAAGGCTAAATGACAAGATCTTTTCTTGCTCTGATATCTAATGTGTGTTTGAATAGCCTGTGTTCTTTGCTAACTGTAACTGATGAGAAATCTCCTACAAAGGGATTTCACTATCGTAGGGATGACTAGCAACAGAACACCCACAATGTGAGCAGAACTGTGTGGGAGTCTGTAGGCATCTTCATGAGACACCCAGCATATCACAGAGATGCTACTTGCTGCACTCAGTGCTATTGACAGTACCTGATTCTGTCCCCTTCTTTATTGTATTGCCATAACTCAAGCCAGGAAAACTCAATGCACAGCTGCTTCTAGACGAGAGCAAAGCAAAGGAGAAACTCCATGCTGAAGTTCCTTGCAAGAAGAAAACATTTTGTGGTTCCAGATTAAAAGTAGCAATCAGGGCTACGTAGATGTCTCTGCAGTTAAGAACAGTCACTGCTCTTACAGAGAACTCCAGTTGGGTTCCCAGTACCTATGTGGAAGTTCACAACCACATGTAATTCCAATTCTAGGGGACCTGGTACCCTCTTCTGGCCTTTGCAGGCACCAGGCACACATGTGGTGCAAGCACAACCTCCACATACATAAAATAAGAATAAATAAGTAAACAAATATTTTTACTTAAATAGCTATTGGTAGCCACAGGCTCGAATACATGGGTTGTAAAACTCAGTGTGTTCCAGATCAGTGTGCCGCCTCGGGCTCTCGGTGAGGTCCCTTCTTCAGCTCATGTTCTTGTTTTGACAGCCTGCTGTAATTCTAAGCATACCACTAGCCCTTTGGAACCACTTCTCTGCAAATAAACCCCAGCCTTCTCTAAAGGTTCCTCTTTGGCCCATTTGTGATTGACCACCTACCATGGATAATTCCTCTAAGATGAACTCTCAAACATAGGTTCAATGAAACAAAGTTAGCCATTACATTTAACTTGAACAGCTCAGAGCAGAATGTGATATTGCTGTTTCTATCATTATTTTCCTTTTCTTTTAAACTAATATACCAAAAATGCATATTTATGAAATGTCTATGATACGTGATCATCTTCTCTGGACTCCCAACTAACCAAACGTTTTGCTTACACATACTGAAAAGGACCTTATAACATTATAAAGAAAGTACATCCTGGAGCTGGAGAGATGCCTTAGCAGTTAACAGCATTGGCTGCTGTTTCTGGGGTTCCGGGTTCAATTCCCAGCACTCACATGGCAGCTCACAACTGTCTGTAACTCCAGCTCTAAGAGATCTAACAGATACACATGCAGGCAAAATAACAGTGCACATAAAATAAAAATAATTTTTGTTTTAAAAGGCCGGGTCATAGTGGCACATGCCTTTAATCCCAACACTTGGAAGGCAGAGGCAGGAAGATCTCCATGACCAGCCTGGTCTACAGAGTAAAGTTCAGAACAGCCAGGGCTACACAGAAAAACTCTGTCTCAGAGAGAGAGAGAGAGAGAGAACAAAAGAAAAGAAAAAAAGAAATGTACACCTCTGGCATGGTGGCCTGGTACCCCATATATACTTGCACATGATATGATGGTGATGGTGGTGATGGTGATGGTGATGGTGATGGTGATGGTGATGGTGATGGTGATGGTGATGGTG
>JANHMN010000024.1:12016779-12029386 GCA_030674055.1 Rhabdomys pumilio
TGGTGGTGGTGGTGGTGGTGGTGGTGGTGGTGGTGGTGGTGATTTCATATATATGCATACAATATACACATTTAATCTAGTCCTAAGATAACTTTATGTGTTTCTAGACTTGTGATAGGTGTTAATGAATGTCATAAAAGAACAGAAATTAAGGATCAGATGGTTCAATCTTTCCTCCAAGCATCCTATCTGAAGCTGTCTGTTTTCTCATTGGCTATCGCTACAATAAATCTTTCCCATTCTTCTTGTAGTGAGTATTAATTTAACCAGTTTGTTGTTCTACCTCATATTTCATCCAATAAGGCCTATGGTCTAGGGTTATATAATTATCTTTAGACCATGAGACTTGTTTTCTTAAATGCAAAATGCCGTCCATACTTTCAGTGAGTTGAATGGCTCTGGGTACAAATCCCAGATTAAATAGATTTCTTGCAAATTATACCCTTCTGCTTCATGTTAAATTTCTTCTCCTGGATGCACAGAAATGGTAAATGATTAGAAGTCATACAGGGGAAAAGTATTCTATCTGTACACTTCCTGAACAGCCCTCTTTCCACCACAAGAGAAGGATGAGGCCTCTGTGAGAAGGACCTGAGTTTCACGTTTCTGCTGAAAATCATGGGAAGTCTAAGCCTTAGCCCTGCAAAGCCTACAGCTTACCAACCTGTTGAGAGACTAGAATCTCTCTTGAATGGCCCAGATGGCTTCCAGTGCTTAGGCTGTGAAGACAGGAGATTCCATTCAAATCTTGACATAGGAATCATTACCTGGATGACCTTAGGCAAGTTAGAGAAGCCCTCAGCCTTAAATTCATGTCTAAAGTGGGACAGATCACACTGTTCATAGCATAGGCTGCCATAGAATATAATCAAGATAAGAATATATGTAAAATCATATGAGTAATGCCAATCATGTAAGTAGCCCTTGAGAGATACATGTGTATGTATATGTGTATGTAGTGTGTGTGTGTGTGTGTGTGTGTGTTTCTTTTTCTCTTGGTTCATCATGTCCTGGATTTGGCTGTCTCTGCCTCTCAAGTATACTTCATTTGTTTGTTCAGGGCCTGGATTTTTGAGAAGGATCACTATAGCCCAGGGACCTGGTTCAAGTGTTAAGAGTTATTCACCACATATAGTGGTATCCTGTAACCCTGGACAGCCTAACATTTATTTGAGAGGTCATTGTCATAAGTGCAGATGTCAGGATCTCTGAAAAATAAAAATAGTTTAGTTGACTGTAGGGAAAGATAGACTGCATAGACCCTCTCCCCTAGACCACCTGATTGCCATGACCAGAGGAGCTCTACTCAGAGAACAGGAAGAAAGCTACAGCCCTCTCCACTCTCCATGACCCAAAAGAGTAAACATTTTTCTATTTCTAATAAACATAAAAATACTTGTGCATACTTCTGTGGAGTGCAGTGTGATATTTTGATACATATATGCAGTGAGTGAGCTCAGGGCATTGGTAGATTCAAACATTTGCTATTTCTCCGGCAGCATCTAGACTTCCCTCTACAGGTCATTTCAAAATGTAGGATTAATTCCTGTCAATCATGGTTATCCTACTGTACAGCAGAATATTAAAGTTACTCATCCCATCCTATTGAAGCCCTGCATCTCTGTGCCCCCAACATCTACTGGCTACCATTCCACACTCTACACTCTGTAAAGCCAACTTTAGTGTCCACCTATAAGTGAGAACATGTCATATTTGTCCTTTTCCCTGGATATCTACCCAATAGCACCATTTGTAGGTCAATATATAGTATATATTTACATCTGTTATCCACATATGAGACAATATTATATTTGTTCTTTATTTTTCCATCCATTTCCTTTCTTGTTCTCCCAACTCTCCCCATAGTTTACTTCCTACTATATAGAGCATATATAGCAAATATTTTTATCACATGTACTTAAATCTAGATTTCACATATGAGAGAAAATATCAAATATTTCTCTTTTGAATCTTCTCAGCTCTTTTTTAAACTTTGTTTTGAAACAAGGTCTCAATAACTTGGCCAAGCTAGCCTTCAACTCATATCTCACATATACCTGGAACTTTCAATTCTCCTGTTCAGAACTCCAAGCACATGGGATTATAGGCCTGTGTTACTGGCCCTTACAACCCAGAATTCTTATAGTTGCTGCTTTTTGCTGGCTAGAGCCAGAGAGCTGAGTTGGAGACCCAAGGAAGACCCAGTCAGAGCTCTATGAGAGTAGTCACAAACCCAAAAGAGCATAGCCAAGCAGAGCATCCTGTGAGTTGCCTCCAATCTCAGAACCATGCCCAGAGGCCCACCAGAAGCACATGAAGCCAAGAATCACAGAAGCATCTGAACAAAATGATCAAGAGACCTTGAATGCCTGGTCTGGTAGCTATTCCTCTCTTGATTGGCTGCTCACCATGATCTTATCATTAATTTTGTCAAGTCACCAATAGTTCTCGAAAGGTTATCCGTCCTCAACATGGAATACTAGAAACCATCCTAAGCATGGCATATGGCACTGTGTAGTTTGTAAGTACATTTGGAAGACTGTGATAGCTCTGTAAAGAAGCAGGCTTCCAGAAGCTAAGAAAGACATTAACAAATGGCAGTGAGAGAGAGGCCACCTGTGTCCCTCACACCAAATCTCATCGTAAGTGTGAGTGTGCATCACCTTCATAGCTGAGCATACAAAATAGTAAGCTGTCTGCTGGTTTGGCATGCCTGACAGGAATTTCTCATTGGGAAAAAGGACTGCTCTGGATCTAGGGAGAGCCAATTCCTCTTTTCCTTATTTTACATATGAAGTTCTGTTCCAATTTGCATAATCCTCAAAAAACTACCCAAGTGTCCTTCATGCCTCAACTCACATGTTAATCCACAGGCTCTGGCGAGTCGTCTTCTGTGAGTCCCACTGCCCTTGATAGATCGGCTTTGGGGCTAGAGTTATACCAAGAATTTCTCCATTTGTCTTTGCCAGAGTGACTGTTTCCAATTACATGAACCTCTTCAGAAGAAGGTAACTAACTCCTTTTCGAAGTGGTTAAACATAGCATTTGAAAAAACATAGCTTTGACCTACTGAGTGAGTCCCTGTTAAAGTGAGTTTAAACCCCGACCTACAGCCTCCCTGAATTCCCTCCAAGACAGCAATAGGGTTGCATGCCACACATGTCATTCATGCTCTAATGCCCTGTTGTGTCTCATTTGTAGTCAAGATGAGGTTATCTGTGATGGGGAGGATTTTCTGTGGTCATAGTGTCTTAGGTAAACCGCAGGAAATTAGAAGGGAAGAGTAGCTCATGTGTTCCTCTTTGCCATTCAAAGGCAACCTGGCAGGAGAATCCAGATTTGTAGTTCAAGGATATGCAAGTCTTCATGTCAAATAGGCTGATGAGGAGTTTTTCTTCCTACGCAGAGTCCCTGACCTTTCTACTCCTCCCAGAATCTGTCTCCTTTCCTCCCAGCCTCTGCATGGCTAAACTCAGGAATCTCCCTACAGCCTCTCCACTTCCCACGCCACCCATGTTGCCATATTGAGACTGTCACATATACTAAGGAAAAGACAGGGAGATTGGAAGTTTCTGGAAGCCAGAGGCCATGTCTCACTACTCCTGGCTGTCCCTCCAGCTACGAGGTTCATCCCATTTCACTCTGCTCCTGTTTTACACAGGCCAAGGGCCAAAGTACTGGGGCCAAATTCAATGTCAAGATAATCCTGGATCAGCCTCCCTTTGACTGATGGTTCCCGCCAAGCAGATTTTTTTATTCCATTGCCTAATTGGCTCAAGCCCCATCCTGTCCCTGCTACTCTCTGTCAGTCATCAACTGCTGAAATGGGGAACTCTACCCTGTAAGGGCTCCAAGGGAAGGGGGACTAGGTAGTTACAAGAAAAGAATTCTTAAAGTCTGTATTGAAAATGAATCTTTCCTTTAAAACTTTGATAGGTTTTGGGGGTTTTTTGGATTTTTTGATGGGTGGGTAGAACACCAGGTTTTAGCCAAGGCCATGCCATTTTGGTTAAACAATAACTCTTGAAACTAAAGTGATTTAGTTCCCAACACTAAAATAACTTGTTCTAAATTCTCCCCGCCTCCCTGCTCTATTGAACCCCAATAATGTTCAGTAGATAAACACAAGAGGTGTTTATCAATCGGCTGACATTCTTTAAACCACTACCTACCTTACTTCCTTAGTAATGGCCAACTGGGAGCCTGGGGTGGGTGGCAAATGCTCAGTCCCTTTTGCCTTTTTCTCTTTTCTGTCCTATAGCAGCTCCATTCTTACACTAAAGAAGACCCTTCTCAGGCCTTTCCCCACCAATAAAGCCTGTGCTATCTATCACTGAGCCACTCATTCTTTTGTGTGTCTTTCCTTCATGGTGACCTTACAGTAAGAAAGAACTCTGTAGGCAGAGGGTGTTGTGAGAAAGGTCCTTAGAGAGGAGCACCTCACAGTCTGATGCAGGACCAATATATGTGATGGCATGTATCACAGATGAACTGTGAGGCATGACGGGCCCAGGTCAACCGTGATGCTACAGAGGAAAGCTGAGCCCTGCCATCTAGATCCCCATTCAATGAAAGGTGGTACACTTCAGACTGAGACTCAGTCTTACATGCTAAAAGAGTCACTGGGAAATTTTAGACGGTGCATCTTCCATCTTGCATCTTCCAAAGATGTTTACTAAAATATACTATGAGAAGCAGAGAACCCCCTGGGAGTCTCATGTAGAGGTGTTAGATGCCTTCAGAGCCAAGTTGAGATTGCTGAAGCATTGACCTCATGGACTGAGCAGCTACCAAGTCCTCAGCATCTCCATTGTGGAGACGACCATCCTACAGGTTGTGCTCTTCTAGAGGACTGTAATATTTAATAAGCAAGACACCAGGATGTGGTAGGCTACTACATCTAAGGTTTAGGAAGAGAGACACAGTAGTAATCAGATTGATGGCTTGAAGACTTAGCAGTTAGTTAGTATCGCTGTTAGTTTGTAGGGCTAGGGAATACCAGAGAGTAGAACGGTTGGCAGAGCACACAGTAAATCTGATTGTGGGAAAGAAATCTGATTGTGGACATGCAGATGTTGAGGTTCCTGTAGGCAATACAGGCAGAGATGCCCAGTTGGTAACTGGTTGTCTGAGCTAGGAGTTCAGAAGGATGCTGGTCTGTAGGTTGACCACTAGACTCCAGAATTCTAGCCTGGGCTTCTGTCCTGTTATTTCTTAATGCTCTTTCTCGGTGATTCTAATTAGTTAGAATAGTCTTGGGATCGTATCGATACTATGACCCTTGCTGCCTAAAAACAAACTCCCGTGAAATTTTCCAGCCCCACACAGCTACCTGTGCTAGTTATCTTCAATGTACTGCAAGGAAATGCCTTTTAAACTCTCAGGGATCTTGCAGCAGGGAAAAGTGAGATTGCATGCATCCCAGACAATCTGGAAAGAAAACGCTATGGAGGGTTTTTTCTTTTGTTCGTTTGTTTGTTTGTTTGTTTTATGATGGTGTTATTTCAGATGTTCCATAACTTGAAGCAGAAAGAAAGTCATATGCAAAGCTCAAGACTAGAGAGATAGCAACACATTCATAAACTGTAAATAAGATCATGGTGATTGGTAGACAGAGAAAAGAGCCTGGAAAGTCATATAAAGTTTGAAGCAGAAAAGTAATAAAATCAGACTTAAACCCAGGAAGATGATTCTGACTACAATAAGTGGGAACAACTTAAAGGGAAAAAACTATCCTGGAAAACGGAGAGCAAATAAGAAGCTGTGTGATAGCGCTAGTGAGAAAGAATGAGGGGCTGGTCTAGGGTGGCAGCTCTGAGGACAGAAAAGTTGCATTGGAAGAAGTTGAAAGTAAGAAGCCGGTCCTAGGTGGAGGATGCAGCTCTCTGGGGGTGTGTCCTTGACGACATCCTGCCCTAATCCTTCTGTCTCCTCTATGATCCCTGGCAGTCATGATGTGAGCTTCTCTTCTCTTCTAAGCAATACCAGCCTAGATGGACTTAAGCCTCTGAAACAATGTCCTAAAGTGAGTCATTCTTCCCACTAAGGCGACTATAATGTCATTCCCACTAAGGTGCCTATGACGCCATTCTTCCTACTAAGGTGCCTATGATGATGTCATTCTTCCTACTAAGGTGCCTATGTCAGGTATATGCCCCAGATATGCAAAGTCTAACACATTCAAACCATCAGACTCTTTACTGGGTCATAACTACCTCCAGAGATTTTCCCTCACTCTTGCCTGGCAAGATGAAAGCCTCAAGGCTTAAAATGAGAAGCAGGGTGTCCTGTGACTTAAAGCATGGTTGATGTAAGTGGATAGGTCCCATACCTGGCTACAGGGTGAAGGCAGGTAGGAAAAGCAGCAAGATCCGCAAAGTGAAGAAGTACCTCAGGGCCACAGCAGAACAAACTTTTACATGACTGTTACTGCTTACACTCTGACTCTCCAATACTATTTTTAAGCATTGTCAAATGAGAAGTGAAAGACAAGAGGCTTTCAGTTAGTTGGAGCCACAAGCATTGGCCCTGACAGTGGATAATGAAAGATTCAGTGAACTTTTGAGAGGGTGAAAACTAAGTGCTGGAGAGCTGGCTCAGCGGGTAAGCGGTCGGTGTGTTTACAACTCCTTCAGTTCCAGCACACATCAGGCAGTGCACAGCTGCCTGGAACTCCAGATCCAGGGCATCCAGTGCCCTCTTCATCATGGGCACCTACATGCATCACACACACACACACACACACACACACACACACACACACACACCATCTTTTTTAGAATGTTGAAAAGACAATTAAAAAACTAATAAAGAACAGTTTCAATAGAAAACTATTGGTCACAAACACCTACCATTTATTGATCCCAAACCATGAGTCAGTTTCTTTTTTAAAACCTGACATCAAAGGGATTGCAATGCCTATTCTACAAATGAGAAGACTGAGACCCAAACAAAGGTGAAACCTTTATCAAAAAGTGCATTATTCTCTTGATAACCAATTTTAGATCAATAACTATTATTTTAGATCAATGCTGAGAATTTACTTTTTCACATGTCATTGCCTGGCAGTCAATAACTTTAGAAAATACTGAATTTAAAGATGGTACACTTTACTCTTGAGACACCCATCTCAGGTGTAACGTGACCTTGAGACCATCAGCTTGAGGAAGTAGAGTCTCCTCTAAGCTACTGAGAGATTTGTTTTAATGTGGTGGGAAAAGATATAATGGTCATTTCAGAGACCAGCCATTTATGGCGTTAGTGGCAGGCCACCGCCGCCACAGATGTCAGGACTACCCAAACCAGGATGCCCAAACAGCCAGAGGATGAGTTGTACATTTTGTGCTTTAGTGGGTTGCATGGTCAACCTGGACAGACAGGAGACGGCTTTCGCCATATTTCCCACAGGAGAACCATTTTATTGTTCAGTTCACTCTCTGAAAGAAAAATGATACATGTGACTATACAAGTGGTAGCCTTATGCTTTTTTACCTCAATAGGGTTAAGGTAAATGGTCAGGTTATAAGCCTGCAGTTTCTAAACCGACCACACTGTGGAGACAATTTTAAAATGGTCCTCCCTGGGTGCCGCCCCAATCCACTAACCCCGAACCCACAGTATCTGGGATGTGAGGCTCAAGAGCTCACAATTTTTAAAAGTTCCTGTGGGTAATTCCACTGTGTGGCCAGAGTTGGAGACTGTTCTGTTGTTTTTATTCTAGAACATTCTTTCTCTCCTGCCCTGGCCCCCCATACCGCCCCAAGCTCACATGCTCAGCTTTCAAGCAGACTTTAAGCCATCATATTTCCAGTCTCGGGGCCTGACACAGAACCTGGCTTGGTACATGGTTGATGGTCTGAGTTTCCAGAAAAGCACCATTGTTCTCTCCTACTTCTCTGGTTTAGTCTAAAACAGTCAGTATAGCAGCAGTTTGAACCTTGAGGGACAGCGGCCGGGACAGTTCCAGGATCCTTCACTCTCTGACTCTCAACATTTGACTGCCATGGGGGAAGGTAGTGACATTTATCATTGACTTGAGAGCCACATGTCACCCCCAAAATACTTTGGGGATTTTTAAGACATAAAACTTATCATTAAGAGTCAGGAGACTTCAGGTTATGGACACATCAAAGACAAAAATTTCAAAGACGGTAACACAGTGTTTTAAAGAAGTAATCATCTCAATAGCTAGAGAGATAGTACTTTTAAAAAAAAAAACTATATAGGATAAAATTAAATTTAAAACTCAGCCTAGGGAAGCTGGAATTATTAGTTTGAAATAACTTTGGTCATTGTGCTTAAATTTTGCTCATTTATGAGGCTGGAAACAAAATTGAAAAGGAAACTTCCCTTGACACAAGCCTTTTTACTTCTTCACTTTATATTTGGTACACGTGTTGCCTGTTCACAAGCTGGATAAAATGTAATCAATTATACTGTATAAAGCAGAAAAAATGGCCAAAGATTAATGAATTCAATCTATTAGCGTTTATTTTGCTTTTCAAGTATGAAGTAACAGGAAGCTAATCTCTTCCACATTGCTGACCGAGTTCACAGAGTTGTACATTCTTTGCCTTATTCTTTTCCTCTTTAGTAGCTTTCCTCTTTCCCTTTTGTGCCCCCATCTTCTGTCCTGGACTCTTCATTGACTTCCCAAGACACTGGATAGAGAAGACTCCGGGAGGTCTGATGCCCAAGTGTTGAGCCAGGGGCACATAATAAGCCAGGAAAAATAGGAAAAAATTCACTGTCCAATGGAAGACTCAGTCTGGGCAAGAAAACAGACCAGATTAGAAAACAATCAGGCTGGCATTTTCCTGACTAAACAAGCTTGTCTCTCCAGCAGATCTGGCCAACTGGGCAGAACAATCTTTAAGGGAATCAGAGAAGCCAGTGCAAGGGAATTGCCTGGAGGCAGCCATAGGAGCGGAGCATGAAGGGTCTTCCGCAAGAATGGCTGCAGCCACCCCGTGCCTCTCTCATCCAATTGCCAAAACTTCATATTCCCCTACCTGGGAACTAGACCTTTTTTTCCTGGATGAACGGCAGAGAGGAAGCTGCTGACTACAGATAAGATCACATCCCAGCTTATGAGATCAGGCCCTTCTAAGAGTGAGAGGAAGGGAGTACAGGAGCCAAACAAGGTTTGGGAAAAGACAAGTCAGTCAAGACCTTGGAGAAGAGTCTGTCTTCTAGGGACCATCCTGAGAACTGAACTGTTGGCATGAGCAGCCCTTAGTCATCTGAAAACGAGACCAAGGCTTCACTCATAAGCTAGGAATACAACTGAAATGATGATCACATGAGCATGAAGCTTGGAATCTCCACTCCTAAGACACACCGGTAGGGGGAGATGCAGTAATCCCAACAACACCTCTTAGAGACCTCCTCTCTTCTTGCAAAGCTCATCCCATACGGTGGATTTCACAGTGACAGCTGTGTGGTAGTGCCTGGCATTGTCTCGAGCAATTAAGAGGACAAGATCTGGATCCAGGTGGTCAGATACAAGTCTAAGTGACTCTGCTTGCCAGCCTGTGATTATCAGTCATGGCTCAAAGGCCACAAGAGGCAAAACCAACTCTGAATAATTTTACTCTGCAGTAAACTTAGATGGGTCTGCAGGGTGGCTAAGAAATCATGTAGGGAAGATTTCTAGTATGCTCTAGAGGCAGTAGCTAGTATGCTCTTGGAGTCCATGAAGCAGGAACTTGGCAGCCATCTTGTCCAGAAGCTGTGGCTACTGAAGCCCATCCCAGATCATTTTTAGAGTCCCAGGAAGGAGAGTTTGTGTCCCTGAATTTGAGAAAGAAAAACACAAGTAATGAGTGTTCCTCCAAGCTGGCCCACAGATTCCTGAACGAGGGCCACTGGTGCATGAGGATCTCTGCAGGAAGAAAAGTACAGTTGATATGGTCAGAAAAGTCACAGCAGCAGGGGCTGTCCCATGACATCATAGGCAGAAGTGGGGAGAAATGGATGTGTTCAGCCAGCTTTCTTTTTTTAATTCAGTCTAGGAACCAAGCCCAGGAAGTGATGGACCCTACTTTGAGGATGGATCTTCCCAACACAGTAAACTAGTCAACACAACCTGTTGCAGCTGTGCCTGGAGTTTCGTCTCCTAGGTGATCCCAGTGCCTGTAAACTTGACAGCATTAACCATCACACCAGGGAAGCATACTATGAGCAAAAAGAGATTGAGCTGAAAGTTACAAAATCCCAGGACATATTTACTTTAGCAACATCCCATAAGGTCCTTTCCTTACCCAAGGCTTGTGGTAGTAATTTACCACAAGCAGTGGCTATAAAGTGATAGAACAATACAGGGCAGATGCTTGGCGACTGGCTTGTATTAACTCTTCTTTCTAGCTGATACATGATATTTACTATGTTCTAATAGTTAATACATGGTATTTATACAATACCATGAGTAAAGGCAGCTTTGGGAAAAATGAGTTTTTTCTTCCTTACAGTTCTAGAAGGCTAGAGTCCATCATGGCTGGGGGTGGGGGTGGGCTAGAAACAGGAGCATGTGTCTAGCATGGCAGTTAGGAAACAGACATTTCACCCTTGCACAGAAAGCAGAGAAAACGAAGAGAAAGTGAGGCCCGGTTCTAAGTCCATCCCTGGTGAGGTGGTTCCTCCACCAAGGCTCCACCTCCTAAAGGTTTCATAACCTCCTCAAACAGTGCCACCAACTGGGGATCAAAGAATTCAAATACAGGAGCCTATGGGGAACATTTCTCATTCAAACCTCCACCAACCTCTACCCTCCACAGCTATTGTCCCTTCCTTGGGATCTTGGTTGACCAAACATGGGTTCAGAGGTTTCTAGCTGGGTGGCCAATTCCCATCAGCCTCTGAAAAGGCCAAGACAATGCAGGATGGCTTGGGACAGTCTCTGTGGTCACTACCCCTGCCAGATTCTATCTTAGCAGAGACAGGAATATGACTCCTATGACATGATTCAGCATTCTTGCCCCTTTTCTTGGGACACCCAGAAGGAGGATCCCCAAGGTCCTAGCAAGGCCTTCTGTTTTGGAAAATAAAATTATTCCAACAATTGTATTTAAGTGTTTTAATATCTCTGTGTCTGTCTCCTTGTGTCTGTCTCTCTGTTTCTCTCTTTCTTTCTCCCACAGGAGCAGAATGCATGATTTACATCTGTCACCTAAGACCTGTCTCTACATGCACAGTACTGGAAATTATATTTCATGTCAATTGAAGTTGATCCAAAAATTGAAATTGTGTCTGTGCACAGCTTCTCCCTGTCCACTACCTGTGACTACTGTTACTTGACAGCAGCATTTTGCCAAGAGGCAGCCTCGGCTTGGAGAGGAGTTCTGAGAGAAGGGGTGTCTGGGAGCCGCAGAAAGAATGACTCAAAGCCAAGTCATGGATCCAAGCTGACAACATGTGTTCTGCTTGATACAGCTTTTCAAGTCGACTTCTCTCTGTTGTGCTTTCTCTCTGGAGATCTCTCTATAATCTGTTTGCTTGCTATTCTAAGAGATCTCTCTGTCCGTGTCGTGTGTGTGTGTGTGTGTGTGTGTGTGTGTGTGTGTGTGTGTGTGTGTCTGTTCTGCAAGCAGTTCTTTTTATTTTAAAAAATTCTCTGGATAGCTCATCTGGTGAACATACGTTCAGTCTTTTACATATCAAACCTGTCATTTACTCGAGTTTTCCTTTAGATTATCCTTTAGAATTGGCACCCCATTACCCCAGCCCTTTGATTCTTAGGAAACAGCAAACATACATTTTTTTTTTAACATTGCAAAAGAACTCGGAGATCTATCTGCTTTTGTTAAACACAGACAATAAGCTAGTTGAGTGGGACCCTGCCCTGAAATTACCATTTCTACCATGAGTGGACCTAACCTTGCTCTGTCCTAGGCTGACCTTGAACTCAGGATTCTGTCTCCTTTGTACCTGACAAGCTGACTTATAGTGTAACTGCCTTTGTTCCTGTAGAGTCATGAAGCCCCTAATTCATATTGCATCCTTATATTTTGCATAGTTAAGAAATTATATATTTTCAAACTCATGTATCTAGAACTCTTTCCCATAGCCTTAAGGGCTGTCCTGAAGGTCCCAGCATTTACTATTTTGCTGAGACATTAGCCACACCTTCACCTCCTGGACTGATTATCATGGAGTCATTAACATTAACAGGGAAGACATTCCAGCAGGAATGTAAAAATGGAGGCTCACACTGGGCACTGTCCCAGGGGCAGGAACCATGTCACTGTCCTCACCAGAGCCACACCGGGCTCAGCAAGATTTCTTTGAAACTTTTTGTTTTGTTTATGTATACTTACCTGGGTGGCCAGGGGTGTGTGAAAGTGCAGGTTTGCTGCCCCAATGTCCTATAGAAGCTAGAAGACAACTTGAAATAAATCAGTTGTCTTCTTCAACCCTCTGCATCCCGGTATGAAACTCAAGTCCAGTCTTGGCAGCAGCCACCTTTAACCACTGAGCCATCTTATCAGCCCAGGAGAAGACATTTTTTGTTGTTTTGTTTTGTTTTGGTTTTGGTTTTGGTTTTGGTTTTGGTTTTGGTTTTGGTTTTGGTTTTGGTTTTGGTTTTGGTTTTGGTTTTGGTTTTGGTTTT
>JANHMN010000024.1:12029396-12041565 GCA_030674055.1 Rhabdomys pumilio
GTTTTGGTTTTGGTTTTGGTTTTGGTTTTGGTTTTGGTTTTGGTTTTCAAGATAGGGTTTCTCTGAATAGCCCTGGCTGTCCTGGAACTCTCTCTGTAGAGAAATCCGCCTGCCTCTGCCTCCTAAGTGCTGGGATTAAAGGCATGTGCCACCACTGTCTGGCGAGAAGACATGTCTTAACTTCATAATTTACATGGCAACTTGGGCAATCACACATCCAAGGCATGTGTCCCAACTTGTGCTTTCACAATATAGACACACACAGAAGCACATGTTCACTCTTGAGACTCCTGCTGACAAGACCTCTCCTCTGACTCTCAGACACCTGACTCTCAGAATACACTAGCATTCAGTATGTTCCTCAGGAGCTTGGGTAATGGCACCTACCACTTCTGCTCACCTCTCAGAAAACTTGGAAGGAGTAAGCAAACCTTGCCACCTCCTTCAGATGCATGTGCACAGACACACAGGCATGCATGCACGCACACATTCATGTTACACAGTGTCTCTTTTACTCGCATCATAAAATATGTGCTATCATATAGTTTGTCTTGGGAGTGCTGACATACATAACTTATTTAAGCAGTTTGTAGGCAGACTCAGGATTTGTGCAGCTGTTCATGCTGTTAAAAAGAACTGTTTAACTCTGGTCATGACAACAAAGATGCTAAATTCTTAGTCTTCCTGTGGAAGCTAAACCAGTCTACCAAAATCTGAGGAATGTTTCCTCTGGGCCATCGGATATCCACATAGCAAATCTGCAGTCAGTCCCTCTCCCACACCTATGCTCCTCACAACCCTCACAAATCCAGGTTCTCTCCAGTGTCCCACATGCAGGTCAGCCTCCTTGCTATGACTCTGAAAGGCCTTTGTGTTCTGAGTCCTGCTCTCCTCTGCCTGTTCCTTCAGCATTTTTGGTTCAGTTGTTGATGTGTGTTCAGCAGAGCAGTCTTGCTAGGGTCCTCCTCCTAGTCCCTGAAATCTTCAGGGGCTTCATGACCCTGAAGGACATATTCTTTATTGTCACCCCAACTTTTAACTCAGTGTCTGATTTGAATAGGTTCTCCATCTTCTATGACTGAATTAAAGTGTGGGGAGAGTAGATGGCATTGGGATAGGTGTCACTGAAATTAAAGATGTCCTGATTCTGAGGACTTCTGCTGAGTTTCCAGGAACTGCGCTGCAAGGCCTCCTTGGGATAGGCTTCTTCAAGAGATCTCATGGTGAAGGACACCAGTGACACATGAAAGGGATTACTGAGGAGTATAGTAGGTCCCCTCCCCCCTCTGAAATTGGTTTGCATCCACAGAGCTCTGAAGCAGAGGCACGAGGAATGCCTCCCTCCTTAGCTTTTCTTTTTCATTGAAATTTGTATAATATGTTCTCATCAGTTTCCCTTCTTCAGTTGTCTCCCAGGTCCTCACCACCTCCCATCCAGTTCCACCTGACAAACAGGCAAATTAAAAAAAAAAAAAAAAGGCAAAAATACAATAAAAAATTAAAAGCACAAGAAACATACACAAAAAAAGACAAAATCAAAATCAGAAACTGTAATATACACACAAACAGTAAGATTTTTAAAAATGCCCAAAGCAGAATGAGACTTTTAAAAAAAATCTATAAAAAACACCATTGAGTTTATTTTATGTTTGTATCTACAGATGTGCATGGGAACCGCCCGGAAGGGTGGTTTATATACCTAGTGAGACTCGATTGGATAAAACTAATTTTTCCTTTCTGAGAAGTTATCACATGGAGATAGGTGTTGGTTAGGATGAGAGCTTGTGTCTACTCGTCGTTGGGACACCATTTGGCGTATACAGGGTAGTCCCTGTGCATGCCACCACAGTCTCTATGAGTTCACATGTGTGTTGGTTCCGTTATGCCTGAAAATAACTGTTTATTTTGTGTCTTCTGTCCCCTTTGGCTATAGCAATCTTTCTGCCTCTTTTTCTGCAGGGTTCTCTAAGTCCTGAGGGAAAGTATTTGATTGAGACATTCTACTTAGGACTGAGTGTTCCAAAATCTCTCACTCTCTGCCCACTGTCCGGTTGTGGGTCTCTGTATTTGTTCCCATCTAGTTCAGGAGGAAGCTCCTCTGAAGATGACTAAGCCAGACATTGATCTATGGAACAGTAGGAAGTTATTAGGAATCGTTTTATTGCTGTGTTCCTTTAGAAGAATGACAGTATTTTGTTTTCTTCTAGGCCCATGGCCTATCTAGTCTCAGGTTCTTGGCCAATTAAACAGTGTCGAGCTTCCATCTCAAGCAGTGGGCCTTAAATCTAATCAGATAATGGATGGTCACCCCCGTAATATTTGCACCACTATTATATCAGCATAGAAAGCAGGTAGGTCACTGTTATAGGTCTTAGGGTTTGTAGCTGGGTTAATGGTTACTTTTCTCCTCTGGTAGCGTGCACAGTACCTTCCAGTACCAGGAACATTAGTCAGTAAAGATGAAGGCTCTAGTTAGGCACCAGCTGGACTTCTTCATGTTCAGTGAGATATGTAAGTGTTGTCTTCAGCAATGGGGTTTTAACATAAGTTTTTGGAAAACAACTAATAGCCTTGGCAATAGCCTGAGTTGTTTGGAGATTTCTAGTGCTCACATCTTGAACCACAGGCAGAAATCAAAAAGAGTACACTAACCCACACCTATGAAACTGACCAAACATCACCACTAACTTCCAGGATCAAGCACTGAAATTCTAGAGAGAAAGGTGAGACATTACTCATTCAAATCATCACAAGGAAGAAACAGCCCTTAAAAAAAAGTAGTCAGCTTAGTTAAATAGTTAATGTCTTTAGGAACTGTTTTCAGAACATCATCCTCTGCCCAACATAGGACTTGATCCCTGGAACAAAAGAAAAAGTTTAAAGTCTCAGTTCTCAGAGAATGCAGGGTTCCATAGAAAGAGCAAGATGTAAAATGAAATACATAAGTAAATAATAAATGAATAAAACCTCCTAGCAACAAAAAAGGATACCAGGAGTACAATGTGACAACCTCCTTTTATGGAGCCACAGGTACACCCCACATCCTGCATCTTACTCCAGGCATTTCAAAGTCTTTATCTCATCTGGATCTTCCAGGAGGTCTCTAAGCTGGATGGGTGGGAAAGGGAAGTGGGGTAGCAATGGGAGGCAGAAGGGTGAGCCTGGTGTGCTTGGCAGGGCTAGGTGGTCTCTCTGGCTTAAGTTACATCCCTCTGGGCAGCCTTGGGCCAGCCAGCTCAGCCTGTCTTTGGCTGGATGAGGGGCCTGAGCCAATCAATCTTGCAGCCCAGGCAGACTGTGCTGGGGGCCTTGGCGCAGCCCATAATTAATCTGGCTAGCAACAGAACTTATTTTTACACCTCTTCACATTAGTCTCCAAAGACCAGACCTGAACGCAAAGTGAGAAAACATGAATTGATCACAGCTGTGGATCCATGGTAATTAGTGATTCGTGCTGAAAGTGTCAGGTCTGTGGTTGGAAGCTCTGACTTTCTGGCCATGAGCCATTATTAACACAAATTCTGATATGCCTGTTCTTCTCCCTTTGTGTCAGGCCCCATCAGCCACCCCTGCCTACCTTCTGCCCTATAAAAGGCCATCTCAAGTTCCATAATCTGTTTTAGAGTCATGGTATACAAGACCTCTGTTCAAAGCTGCCATGGTCACAGAACACAAAGATCACTGATCTGTGAACAGGCTGAGGTGTAAGACCCGAGGGCTTATAACCTGGTCCCTAACACCAGAAGCTGAAGTCAGATGATCTGGGTCCAAATCATAGCACCAACTTGTCCGTTGTGTAACCCAGAGCACCGGAATCACCTCTCTGAACATCTGCCACTTCTTGGTAAGACATAAATAACAGAACCATAATATCAAAAACTCCTTGAACTGAAAGATGGTCCTAGTTAGCTTTAACCATCAAATTGACACAGCATGAAGTGACCCGTGAGAGGAAAGCCTCAACTGAGCAATTCCCTCAGTCAGCTTACCCATAAGCATGTTTGTAGGGGAGTGTCTTGATTGTTAATTGACATGGAAGGTACAGCACACTGTGGGTGGAACCATTCCCTGGACAGGTGCTTTGGAAGCAAGGCAAGCATCTGCCTGAGTGAGCCAGTAAGTAGCCTTCCTCCATGGCTTCTTCTTCAAGTTCCTGCAGTAACACCTTTCCTCCTCTGAGTGGCTTCTGGTTATGACATTCTGTCAGGGTCACAGAAATGAAACTAGGACAAGGATCAATTTTTGTAATTGTTTTTCAAACTTGCGCTGATTCTTTTTTATAAAGATAGTGCTTGGGAGTGGTAAGCAATCTCAAATTGCTACAAAAAAAATGTTTGTTACAGGAACTTGCAGAAGAAACCATAGACCATTAACTGAGGACTATATACCAGCACCATCTACTGATCTCACCCAGAAAAGCATAGTACCTAGAATGAGAGTGTTTTCTGCAGTGGTGATTATGAGCCCCTTGTGTGCTTGTAAAAATAAATTACTGGCCTATGATTTAGCCCATCAATCACATGTACTGGCAGAAAGAAAAATAATCTCCAAAGCAAGATTATTATTTGTTTAGTTATTTACTTTTGACTAGCAGGGCTCTGACTAAACATTATTGCTTAAATTTCTTGGCATTTGCATTCAGAATTAGGTAATCTCTGGTTTTGTTTTTAGCAGTCTCTGAAGAAGATGCCTTTCCTCTCCTAAGGACTCTGGGTTGACAAGGTTGATACAGCTATGGGTGGGTTTCTGTGGGCTGTTCTGTAGGTCAGTGCTCTCTTAACAGTTAAAACCTCTTTAAGCCTAACACAAAGGAGCTACAGTGGACTCTGCCTATGAGGCCCTGGGTGGTTTACTTCTTCACAGCGGGCTGAAACCTGTTAGCTCAAAAAAGTGCTCTGGCACTAAACGCAGATTTTTACACATCCAGTTGTTTTTAGTCATGGTCCAAATAAGCAGACTTCTAGCCATTTGGAGTCTTTCTACTATACCCAGGAAGCTTCACCCAACATCTATAAACCATAGATAAGAAAGACCCGGTGACTACAAATCCCAGAAGCCTCTGTCTCTTTGCTGAGCTTTTTGGCCCAGACTCTTGACGTGTCAGCTGGGTCTCTGACCCCTTTTTCTGTGCAGAAAGGGAGTTTCCTTTCTGTGCAGTGGCTCCTGCACTATAGACTTGCCCAGATACTTTCATGTGGTAAGGAACCTGTCAGAGTAGCACTAGAGTCTGTGTGTGCTACTGCCACCTGGTGGTCATATCTTCCATCACTCAGTCTCCAGACCTCAAGACTTGAACTTGAATAATGAACCAAACGCAAGGTCTGGTTTTCAGTGGTTTGAACTTCAGTCTAAGGCGCCTAAGGCCTAGCAGGCTCCTGACACAGCAGCGATAGAAGGAAAACTCTGTAAAATGCCTTCTCACTCCACAAGGCTAAAATTTAAAATTGGAAAATCTGCCTAAAAGGCCTTTATGTGTCCTGCTGGCGCGAGGCAGTGGGCAGACTCCATGGTAATCTTGGCTGTTGTTTCTGTCAGTGAGAAAATGAGTTCTTTACCTCCATGGGCTGTCATGAGGATTGGACGAATTAATGCATACGGTGACACAGGACAATACACTGTCACCATAGCATCACAATCGTTTTCTGCATTTCTCCCTCTGAAGGCGCTGCCACGGCCTTCATGTCAGACCCTGTTAGAAAAGAGACATAAACTTGGCAAGCCTTTAGATTGCCTGAAAAACTTTAATGAAGATGTAACGCCCAGTTCTATGAAGTTAAGAATGCTAAGAGAGCTCTGGACAATTACACACCAACAAACAGAGCATCCCAGATAAAAAGGAAAACTTCCTGGAAACACAATACCTACTGAAATATGAAGAAATGGAAAATCCAGATAGACCTACAGCTGGTAAGAAGATTGAGTAACTCATCCAAAGCTCTCCCGAGTAATAGACTTTAGTGCCGATTTATAAAACACTTGACTAAGACCAATCCTTTACAAATATTTCTGCTTCCCCCCCAGAATGAAAAAGATATTTTCAACTCATTCTACAAGTCCACCTAAACCAGAAAAAAGTACAAAACAACATCCTTATAAATATTGTTTTGATGATCCAAACAATTAAAAGATCAAATGAATTTTTTTTGCATATTAAAACTGAGTATTCATCAGCAACAAGTAGGAGTAATTCTAAAAATACAAAAGTACCCCACTGTACAAAAGCCAATCAGTTCAGTCAACACATCACATTAACAAATAGAGGGAAGGAATAAAAACCAAATTATCACTTCAGCTGATGCAGTTCGACATCTGACACAGTTCAGCATCCTTCCATGACCATAAAGCAGTCAGAGGAACCGAAGGAGACTGTCTGAAGCTAGCAGAGGTTTGGTAGGGAATAACACAATTCACAGGATACTGGTGATGGAGGGCCAGCAACTCGTCCTCCTTGTGGGCATGAGACAAGCGTACCCATTTCATCACTTCTACTAAATATTATATCCAAAGTTTTAGGTAGAACAGTTAGGGAACAAAGAGCGATTAAATCAGTGGTAGTGCTCTTGCTTAGTGTGTGCAAGCCTCTGTGTTTAAACCTTAGCACCATGAGAACAAGAGGGGAAGAGTGAGAATTGGAAAGAAAAGAAAGTAGGGAAGAAGTGAGGGAACAAGAGAGAGAGAAAGAGAGAGAGAGAAAGATATCAGTTGTGTGTTTAAGACAATATGATCTAATATGTATAAAGTAATGTAGCATTAAAGCAAGCACTCATGACAATTATAACTAATCAGTGAGCCCAGAGCCCAGCATAGCTGAAGGATACGATATGAACTTTCACAACTTGGGTATAATGTGTTCTCTAGCAATGAACAAGCCGGGAAGAAAATAAAGAAAACAACTCCAGTTATAACTCCTAGGATTAGTCAAGGATATAAAGGGCCTATCTAAGGAAAGCAAAAAACACTTTGACAGAAATTAAATAAGACAATAATAAGCAGGAAGGCATCCCAGATTTGTGGGTTGGAACATTTAATACTGTTAAATGCCATCAATAGCCAAAGCAATCTACAGTGATGGAATCCCTCTCAGAATCATGACATTGCCTTTGTAATCATAGGCAAAGCTCTTAAAGTTGACATGAATTTAAAGGGATGATAACAACCAAAATAATAGTAACAACAACAATAATAATAAAATTAAATCAAGCTTCCTACAATAATCAAAATAATCTATCAGAAGCATAAAGAGAGACATACACAGCAGTGTTGAAGACTAGAAAGCCAGAAACAAGCTCTGGTCAGTATGGGCAAAGGGTCCAACAAGAGTCCTGTGATCATCGATAAGAATTCAACACAACAGGGTGTGGTGGCACACACTTTTAACCTCAGCACACAGGAGACAGAGGCAGGTGGATCTCTGAGTTCGAGGCCAGCCTGGTTTACAGAACAAGTTTCAAAACAGTCAATTCTATGTAGAGACCCTATCTCAAAAAAAAAAAAAAAGAAGAAGAAGAAAGAAAGAAAGAAAGAAAGAAAGAAAGAAAGAAGGAAAAGAGAAGAAAAAGAAAAAAGAAAAGAAAAAGGAAGAAAAAAGTAAAACTTCTGTAACCACTTGGCTCATGTGGTGATGAAGAAAAATATTTTTAAAAGAATGCAACAGCCTTTGCAACAGCCTTTTCAATAATCTATATTAGATTATTAAAAACTGGAGCCCAAATCAGAAGAATGACATTGGGCTGGGCATGGTGGCACTTGCCTGTAGTTCAAGCACTTATGATGATTTATCAGAAAGATCAAAGCCAGATGGAGTCACATGGAAACAGCCTGTCTCAAATCAAGAACAAGAAAAGGAGGAGGAGGGAAGGAAGAGGAAACAATAGTAGCACTTGGTTCTTTGATTAATACTATTTATAAAAATTAACTCAAACACATCTAAAAACTAAGAGTAGCAACTAAAATTATAAAACTATGAATAAAACAGGAGATATTCTCATTATACTCTTTGACAGTAGTTTCGTAATGACTGTGACCCAGGCACTGGTAATAAAAAAAAATACACAAATGAGGCCTTGTTGATCTTTTAAAATGCATTTCAGAACATAACAGAAGATTCTATCAAGAGAACAAAGGAGGCAACCCGGAGAAATGAGGAAAATGTTTATAAACCACATATCTAATGAGGAATTAGAGTCCAGGATGCATGAGGACCTCCTATAGCCTGACATCAAATGGTAGCTCTACGAAAAAATTGACAGAGAACATGAACAGACTTTTTCCAAAAGGAAATAAACAAAGGATCTGTGAAAATATGCTGAAGACAACAAGACAGACACACATAAGCATAAATACTGTGTGCTTTCACTTACGTGAAGACTCTAGTCACCATAGGCTCGTGGGAAAGAAAATGGGTTGTCATTATTGGGTAGGTAGAATTTCTGTACAAGTGATGGAAATTTTCTGTAGATAGATAAAATTAATGGGTATAAAACACCCATAGCACTTAACACCTCTTGGAAATAACAAAGATGGTAAAATTACCTTAAGTTTGTTGTACCACAGTTTTTAAAGGGGGACGAAAGTAAACGATATTATTTTAGTTTCATGGACTTTTCTTCCACAGAAGTGATATGAATAGCATCCATCTCTCCTCTTAAGGTTCGAACACCAGCTCAAAGTATGACTCCATCAAGATCCATCCTGGGGAAACAATGAGTTTATTGGGAGTTACTGGCAAGACCATGGATGGCCCCAAATAGTCCATAGACAGTCTTAACCGAACATGGGTAATGGCTTCCCTGTGGCCGTGCAGATGAAGTCTCCTTCTCCTAGTGTTCTCCAAACTCCCCTGAAACCCTGAGCTCATGCGCAGTTAGGGCCCAAATTTACATTTTAAAATCAAAATAGCATTTCACATTATACCGTTTTATAACTAGGCTTTTGTAATGTAATCTCTTAGCTCGAGAGCTCTCCATGGACTAACTGGGAGGCTATGCGAGGTCCTCTGCATAGGGAACAGTGTGAGCGCCGCCGGACAGCATCTCTAGAACTGAGGTCTGTGTGAAATGGTCCCAGCTGGGCCTAAAGTCACAGGGCCTCCTGAGCCTCCCTCTCAAGGAGTCTGGATTTTATCCTAAGAGATGAAGAAAACCACTACAGGGTATTGATCCAGGAAAGGATATGAGGGAATTACGGTTTCGAAAGCTCGCTCGGGCTGAGGTGTGAAGAGCCTGGCTTGTAGGAGTAAACGCATGGAAGGAAATAAAGTGGCTGGTTGGGTAACAGTGGCCGCCATCCAGAAAGAGCTGACCACAGAAGCTGATTTATCTGCATTTCGCTGAAAGTCTGTCTTAAAATTCCATCTCTCTGAACCAGTAAGGGCTGATAATAAAGGGTGTCCCCCAGCCGTCAGATGGGAAGAGGGAAATGGCCTGTGTACATGCAGCTGCATAGGCACACGCCAAGCCGACAGATGCTATTAACCTGAAGAACAAAACGCCAGTGGCAAGCAGGACAGAAGCAGAAATGGGCTCCTGGAAGGAAAACCCCACATCTCTGACTCACTGTCCCTCCCATTGGCTCTGGCATGCTGGGAGTAGGAGGGGCTGCCTGTGCTCGATTCCACGGGCTGTCTTAGCAATAGCTCATTCCAACTTTTCTGAAGTAGAGACATCTTCCAAATTGGAAAAGCCATCCTTGAACTATCTGGCTAGGATGTGAACTGTCAGGAAAGCATTGGGGGAGCCCTGGAGGAGTCTAGAGGGGGGAGGGGGGGCCTCTGCCTTTTTAGGTTTGCTGACTTCTTTTTGAACAAAATAGATTGCCCTGAGCTTTTTATTTTCAGGAATGGTGCATAGGGGTTTCATCTCAGGAGACAGAGGGGAGCAGGCACACATTGGTGAAGTCGGCCAGCCTCCCCATTAAGAGGGTAACTTAGATTAGGCAGTCTGGCCATTCCTTGGTTTATCTTCTCTTCACAATATAGGAATAAGCAGGCTCTGTCTGCCAGCCCCTATTGACCCGCCCCACCCCATTGCAAAACGGAGGATATTAACACCTGCCTCTTATCAACAAGAGGGCACTAAGTCCCCACCTCGCTGCTTACAAATGTATATGGCTTACTGCATACAGACTAACACCATTTACAGAATATTCCAGAGCCTCCTAGTTTCCAGCAGTCACTAATGGTATGTGCTGCGAGTGAGATGGTTAACAAATGGTGTGAATCACTCCTATAGGAACATCCCAGAATGAAACTCCCTAGAAATGACCTTGTACCAGTGTCCTGTCTTCACCGCTTCTCCTTGCAGATGAAGCAACTACACCATCTTCTGCCTTCAGTTCCCCAGACACCAACAGAGTAATCTTGGATACATTCCGCTTAGCACCACAGAGCTTTGGCTCATGTGACCTGTGCTCCTTGTTGGACCGGCTCTCTGAGTGCCAAGGTTGGCCTAACATTCCCTGAATGTCCCGTGCTCTTTCGCCTACCTGGACATTGCTTGAGTCAGACCCTGGGATGCTTCCCACCTGAGCTTGAAAATAAAATACTTGTGACATTTGAATGTCTCTCATATGCACTAGTCCATCCACATGGCTATAATTTTCTCTTTCAATTTTCCCTCCCCCTTTCTCCTTTCTCCTCGTTGCCCTGGCTGCTCTCTCCAACTTAAATCTGCACCACATTCTCCTAGAGCATCAGTTCTCAACCTGTAGGTCATGACCCCTTGTGGGCAGGGGCTGTAGAACAATCCTTTCCCATGACTTGCCCAAGACCATCCTGGATATCAGATACTTACATTACAATTTGTAACAGCAGCAAAATTACAGTTGGGAAGTAGCAACAAAAACAATTTTATGGTTGAGAGTCACCACAGCATGAGGAACTGTATTAAAAAAAAAAATCACAGCATTAGGAAGATTGAGAACCGCTGTCCTAAAGCAAGAGACCTCAAATCCAGCTACACCTTAGAAACATATGGGGATATTACTGAAGTACAAATGCTTTTATCCGCCCCCTTCCCCACCCCCAGATGAATTGAGACTTGCTGCTTTTCAAGGCTTCCCACAGTGAGGCTTAAACACCAGATCCCTAGAGTATGAATCCCACCTGAGAGGAGCACAGGGTGATGGGGGCTGCCAAGGATACTGAGTGGGGACCAGGCATGGGTCAGAAATATAGACAGGAACAGACAGACCAAGAAAACAGCCTAGAAGTGGAGGCCAGAGCTTACTCTCTCCATGTGGCTCTGCTCTGCTGCTGACTTGTTCTGGGAAAGTTTTTATAGAAATCTGAGTCTAAGGAGTCACTGAATCTCCGTCTTGGTAGTTGTCCTGGTCAGGGTTTTTATTGCTGTGATGAAATGCCATAACCAAAAGCAAGTTGAGGAGGAAAGGGTTTATTTGGCTTACACTTCCACATCATAGTTCATCAATGAAAAAAGTCAGGACAGAAACTCAAGCAAGGCAAAAACCTGAAGACAGGTGCTGTAAAGAGGCCATGGAAGAGTGCTGCTTATTGGCTTGCTCCCTGTGGCTTGCTTAGTCTGCTTTCTTATAGAACTCAGGACTGCCAGCCCAGAGATGTTACCACCATAATGGCCTGGGCACTCCCTCATCAATCACTAATTAAGAAAATGTCCTATAGGCTTGCTTGTCTATAGCCTGATCTTATGGAAACATTTTCTCACTTGAGGTTCCCTTCTCTCAGATAACTTTAGTTTGTGTCAAGTTGACATAAAACTAGCCAACACAGTAGTCCTAGTCAGGAAATGATACTGTCCATGAGCACTGAACCAAGATGCTCTTGGATCAGGAGGCTCCAACGAGCACCAGCAAGAAGTAGTAATGAGGCTTCCCCAATCTCCCACACTTCCCAAACCTTACCAGGAGGTGCTAACTGGGAAATAATGGCTTCTAAGATGCCACAGATGGCTTGGTGGCACCACCCAGGATGAACTGCAGGCAATGGAATGACCTCATCAGGCCTTGCCAAACACTGCTGCACACTAAAATTAAACAGATCATATATATCCAATTTTAGTGATAGATAGATGATATAGATATAGATGATATAGATATAGATATAGATATAGATATAGATATAGATAGATATAGATATAGATATATAGATAGATATAGATATAGATATAGATAATAGATATAGATATATAGATAT
>JANHMN010000024.1:12046351-12143547 GCA_030674055.1 Rhabdomys pumilio
GCCATGGACCCTGCAAACAGCAACCAAGAGCAGGGGCTGAGGGAAGATGAGTGTCTGGGTGTCAGTGAGGGAAGACAAGTGTCTGGATGTCAGTAGAAACTTTGCTGTGGACCCCACAAACAGCAACCAAAAGCAAGGGCTAAGGGAAAACGAGTGTCTGGGTGTCAGTGAGGAAAGACAAGTGTCTGGATGTCAGTAGAGACTTTGCCATGGACCCCACAAACAGCACAATTGACAGTTCTGGAGAGGCATTATCCAGGTCTTGGGGTGCAGAAGAGCTTCTGGTGACATCTGAGCCATAGGCTGAAAGCATCTTCCCGGTTACAGACATCCACTGTCCCACAATTCATCTTAGATCTATCCTCTTACTCCTGGGACAATAAAAGGCCCAGCCACAGTACTTCAGAACAGAACAGGACAACTGGCTTTCCATTGCCTAGCAACTAACAACTGCACACTGAGAAGGCTTCTAGTTGGAAGCTAGAAATAAGTTCCCTTTTCTTCCTCTCTTTTTTTGTCCATCTGTTTTTCTTTCTTTCTTTCTCCTCTTTCCATTTTCTAAAAACACTTCCTCGTTTTATAGCCCCAACTTGCCTATAATTTACTAATCCTCTTGCCTTTGCCTCCCTAGTGCTGGAAATGCATCAAGCCCCACTATAGTCAGCCTTTTCTTCCTTCATCTCCCTCTCTCTTTCCCTTCCACCTTCTCTTTTTAACTCTTTCTTTCTTTTTTAAGTCTTCTTTTGATAAACGTAAAACCTGTGCTTCTCTCTAGCCAACTCCTTTAGATTTAAGACAGCACTTTCCCCTTGGCCTCACTTATAACACAGAGCTGATATACCAGGTTGAAGTTTAGCTATCTCTACTTGCTTTCTGGGATAAGAAAAAAAAATCTAGTGACTTCAAAAAGTGACCTAGTCGGGCAGTGGTGGTGCACACCTTTACTCCCAGCCCTTGGGAGGCAGAGGCAGGTGGATTTCTGAGTTTGAGGCCAGCCTGGTCTACAGAGTGAGTTCCAGGACAGCCAGGGCTACACAGAGAAACCCTGTCTCAAACAAACAAACAAACAAACAAACAAACAAAAAGCAGCCTAAATTTTCCCCACTTATGCTTTTCTTTTCTTTCATGCAATTCTGGGTCCACCAGAATAAAGGTTGGCGTTGGCATAGTACAAAAAAAAAAATCAATTTTGGTTTTCACTTGTCTCCATGCTCTCCAAGGAGCTCTCTGTAGCTTCTACGTTCCTTTTACCCACCAAGAACTAAGGAACAGAACAGTGTTCACATTCTCCAGCCAAGACTTAGAACTTTGTACCAACAGAACATAATGAAGCTATGAGCCAGGCTCCTCTGTGGTGCACACCTACAACCGAGGCAGGAAGGGCTCAAGTTCAAGAAATTATTCTGGTTACTTAGAAAGGAAAAGCATTCGTCTTCTCTCGAGCCCTCTGTAGAAGAACCCCTACTGGAGCTAGCTAATGGGAGTGTGGATATGAACCAAAAATGTTCACGAATCAAAGTACTTTGTATTTAGTATATTCAGGACTCTTCTGACTGCCTTAATTTTTCTTACCAGTAACATGATAAGAAGAATAGAACACCACTGAAATGCATAGCTAAGATGGCAGGCAAAGTCCACATTCACTAAACATTTTCCATTTTCTAGCCTAAAGTGTAAGATGGGTTCATGTGACTAATTTTGGCCAATGATGGGTTTGTGAGCCAGAATCTCTCTCCTTTTTATTCCCCTGTCACAGACACCATAGAAACCTGTGTCAAGTGGCTTTACAACATGAAAGAGGGTAACCAGACCCATACCAGACTTCATGGAAATGAGAAACAAGCCTTTCTGAATGCAGTCACCACAGTGAGAGGCTTCTCTGTTACTATGAACCGCATCAGTGAAGATGCTGCAGCTTTGCCGCATGCAAAGGCGTGGTGCACCCTCAGGAGGAGCAGTTACAAAGAGCTTTGTCTCTGAGGTAACCTGAGGGGCACCTTTTTACCTTCATTTTTTTTTTCTGCACTAGCAATGATACTGAACACAGACACCACTCAGAAAACCAAAAACCATGACCAAAGGTCATTAAAGTGACTTCTGTGTAGTGACTATACCTGAAGTCTTAAGCAGGGATTTCAGAAACACTTCTCCGTGAGCTCTTTAGCATCTCTTACTTCCATACTTCCAGCTGCCTGGCCTTTGGCAGTGCCCACATAAGGAAACTTCCTCTCAGAGGTATGCTGGGTTCCTATCCCTGCCATGGGGTTGACATCAAAACAATCCTGCAACAGGAAGAACCAGGAGGTGGCTGCCTGCTCATCTGACAAGAATCCCTCCTTCAGCAGGAAGACTGGAGGTGGTTTTATCTGATGCATGGTTACATAACACTGTCTCCCTCAGAAATATCCTCTACCAGGAATGGTTGCTCTAGCTCACAAATAAATACCTAAAGCTCTCTCTGAGGCTCCAAGATTTCCTTGGATTTCCCTTGGAGCCATCAATATAAATGTAGCAGGAGACAGCACTGAGGACGGTGGTGTCTCAGAATGAAGCAGAATAGGTTCTCCTGAGAGAATTCGGAAGTTGCAGCTTAACCATGTTCCCTTTACACAAGGGCTGCTCTTCAGTGGGTGGAGCTGAAACATCTATTTAGAGCTAATTGTTAAAGGAGCAAAATGGGAGCTGAGAGAAAAAGCAGGAGGAAACAGCTGGGCAACATGTTAGTCTCAGCACGGCAGAGACATCCAGGTAAAGGAGAAAGCAAGATGGGACAATTTCTGCTTCACAGCGCTCAGGGATTTAGAATTCTTTCAGATGTCAGATGTAAAGTCCTTTTGACACAGTCCATCCAAGTGATGGTCTCAAGTGACAAGAAAAAGCAAGGGTCTTTCAAATTCCACACTACCCTTTGCTATTCAGCCTGTATAGTTCCTAAAGCTCACTGCTGTCACTTAAAGGAGACCTGCTTACAAGAAGCACGGGTGCCTAAGAAGAGACCTGGATGAGTGCTGTCTGTGTGTTGTGTCCAGGTTGGTAGATCTGGAGGCATGTTCCCACAGTGATTGTCCTCAGTTATCCTGTAACTTACCCGCTGCACCCAGACATCCAGTTCCTAATATATCTCCTAAGGCCAGGACAAAGGAGCAGTTTCCTGTTCTACTATAGGCCAACCTCCTCACAGAGAAGCCAGAGGCTTATCTATCCAGTGTGTAACTCTACTGCCAAACGCAACCTGCATAGACTCAGCTCAACAGTGGGGTGAGACTGTGATTTAGAAACTGCAAAGTAAGAACACCATAACAGCTTTTCTCAGCTGCCACCAAGGTGCTTGGTCCTTCTGAGGAAGCTAAGGTTGCATTGGGGTGAGACCCTCACTTCATCTGCAATTAGCACTGTGCCAGCAGTCCACAACATGGCTTCTGTCTCCGAGCTCACCTGCGTCTACTCCGCCCTCATCCTGCACGATGACAAGGTGATGGTCACAGAGGATAAGATCAATGCCCTCATTAAGGCAGCTGGTGTCAGTGTTGAACCTTTCTGTCCTGGCTTGTTTGCAAAGGCTCTGGCCAATGTCAACATTGGGAGCCTCATCTGCAATGTGAGGGCTGGTGAGCCTGCTCCAGCAGCTGAAGCTGTACCTGCTGGTGGGCCTGCTCCATCCACCGCTGCTGCCCCAAGTGAGGTGAAGAAAGTGGAAGCAAAGAAGGAAGAATCCAAGGAGTCAGAGGATGACATGGGCTTTGATCTTTTTGACTAAACTGCTTTTGTTGACATGTCCAATAAAGAGCTGAATCTGTTTTAAAAAAATAAATAAAATAAAGGAACACAAGAACATGCAAAATATTCCGGGTGTTTTGCCCAAACATGCTTCTTTATTTAAACTGCAAGTCTATGTGTGATAGTCGCTGAAGCATTGCTAATATGTTGACAATAAAATAAGATTCTCTCTGGAGTTTGGTTGAGAATCATCAAGTTAGGCACTGCAGCGAGGACTCAGTGAAAGAGCTTGCTGCACAAAGACAGGGAGCTGAGATCAAATCTCCAGAACCCACCTAAGGCTGAGCACAGTAAAAGGCGAGGACATTATAACACTCATGGTAGTCCCCTTCACTTCCCTTCATACTTGAGCCATGATGCAGAAATTCACACACACATACTCATACTCGTGCACCACACACACACACACACACACACACACACAGAGAGAGAGAGAGAGAGAGAGAGAGAGAGAGAGAGAGAGAGAGAGAGAGGAGAAAGGGGACATGTGATAGGTTAGCGGCTACAAATGGAATAGTCATCACTAGAAACTGATAGCACGGGTGGTGTAACTGGTGCTTGGCAGAGTGCCTGCACAGCACGTGCCACACCCATCACTCTATAAGTTACTGTGCCGGCACAAATGCCAAATGGTGGAGGCACTCTCATTTCGTCTGGTGAGGCTAGGAATAGAACCCTTGGCAAACACTAGAAGCTGCCCACTCTTACTCACAGACTACAAATTCAGGCTTCCTTGGGTCAAGCTACATAGAGCCATGGAAGGGGAGAGGGCAGGTTGTGAAGATGGCCCTGGGCTGTACCAGTGGCTGTCTTGAGGTGCTACCGATAACAGATGAGTTATTTTGGGATGTTCGGCACTTACTCCCTCCCTCTGTTGGTTCTAGTTTGACTTCTGAAGAGTATTGCCTGACTTCAATACCCGCAGTCACCTTCCCTTCCAACTGAGGAGTGTGGGACAGAAGGCTGCAGGAAAACGTAAAGCAAAAGCCTGGGGTGGCAGCAGGTGAATACTTGTAACAATGCTTGCTGGAGTCTCCTTGTTACAAGAGTAGAATGTTCCAGAAATGCAGCAAAGCAGAGCCTGAACTGAGTCTTCAGGTACCAGCAGCCTAGTGAAGAAGACATGTGGCCCAACAGATAGGTGTGCAGCAATAATTAAAGGCCTAATATCTGGCCATAGACTTTGGCAGGCCTGTGGTATACCTGGAGTCTAGGAACAAGAGCAGCTGTACGTGCACATTCCAGTCACTGGGAGCCCCATTGGCCTGCTTTCTAAATGGATCAGGCTCTAGTAAAGATCACCAGCTCACTTGTCTAAAAAGGTGGTTTCCTAAATTCCATGCCAGATCTACTAAAGGGGATGTTCAACAAAGAGGCATCAAATCAGTGTGTGTGTGTGTGTGTGTGTGTGTGTGTGTGTGTGTGTCTGTGTGTGTCTGTGTGTGTCTGTGTGTGTCTGTGTGTGTCTGTGTATGTCTATGTGTGTGTGTGTGTGTGTCTGTGTGTGTCTATGTGTGTCTGTGTATGTGTCTGTGTGTGTCTATGTGTGTGTCTCTCTGTGTCTGTGTGTGTGTGTGTCTGTGTGTGTATCTGTGTCTGTGTGTGTGTCTGTGTGTGTGTCTGTGTCTGTGTCTGTCTCTGTGTGTGTGTGTCTGTGTGTGTCTGTGTGTGTGTCTGTTTGTAAGGAAGCCTTAAATTGATGTCAGGCATCGTCCTCAGTTGCTCTTCACCTTATTTTGTGAGAAAGGCTCTCTCACTGAACCTAGAGCTTGTCACTTTAGCTAGCATGGCTGACTAGTAAGTCACAGCAATTCTCCTGTCTCTATTTCCCCAGCACTGCCATGCTTGTTTATCAGTTTATTGTTGTTGTTTTTAATACAGGCTTTGGGGATGCAATTTACACAAGTACTTTCCTGACTGAGCCATCATCTCAGACCTTAAGTGGGAATTATCATTCTTTCTGTTTTTTTTTTTTAAATGTGTCTGACTATTTTGCCTGCATACGTATCTTTGAACTACATGTATGCCTGGTGTCTATGGAGACCGAAAGAAGGTGTCAGATACCCTGGAAATGGAGTTACAGATGGCTATGAGCCAGGAAATGAACCTGGGTCCTCTACAAGAGTGTACAGGGCTCTTAAACACTGATCTGTCTCTCCAGCCTCTAAACTGACATTCTCAATATGTCCTCATGTGGCTCTTAGGACCAGGCAAGTTTGGAAGTGGTCTGGCCTGGATACAGGGTAATGGGACTAATTCCAGACTCATTTTAACTGGGTGTCCTGTTTTCTCAAGCCTCCTCACTCAACACACACTTCTTGCATGTCCCTACCAGGTCTCCAGCTTCTGGACACCCCCACACCCTCAACCCCTGGCCTTGTAAGACTGCATGTGACTTTTATTCTCAGAAGCATCTCAACAAATCAGCCCTTTTCTAACAGCTAAAATCACAAACCACACTTTGTTTCTCCTTGTTTCCTTTTTATTAGGTGATAAAGGGTTCACGTCTGCGGCCTACTCCAGGGAGGAGCGATGGCACACTGTGGTGATTAAGGGTGAAGGGAGAGGAGAGGGTACATCTGGGAAGAGGGATTGGAGTGGTAGGAAGAAATGTTTATGGGTTAGAAAAGCATGCCTGTAGCCATTTGGCAAACTGTGCTAGAGCACGCCTTAATGAAGAGACAAATGAAACGTCCTCCTAAGCCTTCTCCGGAGTGCTAGCCAAAGCTGCCTGAGTGACGAGCAATTGCACAGGATCGATCCTGTACATGCTGTGTGAGCAGGCTAGGAATTAGGTTTCACAATATCAATAGGCTTGCTATTGCTTCCTCATTGGGGAATTGCTCTCTACCTTGGGTACCTTGGCTTCAGATAGTTCAGAAAGGATTAGTGAGAAACTCTGTTGCGATTGCTATTTGAAACAAAGAGGGGAAAAAATGGGGAGGGGGAAGGAGACACAATGCCAAAAACTAAAAACTCATTTTAGCTCTTCTATTAAAGCCAGATGTATTTTAGGCCCTGTTTCTAGGCAACTGCATAATGGTAATATTCTTGAATCTTTTTTTTTTTTAAAGACTCACAACTGTCAGAGTCAGTAAAGGTCATAAGGTAATTATAAAGTAATAAGGATGACATACAAGAGGCAGAATCACTCCAGGATGCTTGGGAAGCACTGACATTTTCTATTCTGCATTCATTTTCAGCAACTCTGAGATCTCACCCTGGGCATGTGACAGCAAGTCTCCTGTGCAATCAAACCTGAACAGCATCTGCCTGGCACCTGACCCTCAGTCCCCACATCTC
Organism: Rhabdomys pumilio; assembly: GCA_030674055.1. Classification (NCBI taxonomy): domain Eukaryota; kingdom Metazoa; phylum Chordata; class Mammalia; order Rodentia; family Muridae; genus Rhabdomys; species Rhabdomys pumilio. The sequence continues at coordinate 12,053,432 of JANHMN010000024.1, forward strand.
TCAAATCATTCCTCAAAGATCAGTATAGTCCCATCATGTGCATGGCCCTGCTCTACCTAAGGAGGGGGGGCAACAAACTCTAAGAATGTCTCAGCAACAGCAAGGAACTCTCCACTTGGCTATTGCCTCAGAGAGCAGACCCAAGGCTCAGGACAAATACTGAACTCAGAGAGGAGGGGTAGAGTGGAGAGAGGGAGAGACAGAATGCACTACAGTCTGGAAGGGTGTGGATATGCCCAGTGTGGGGTGAGATGAGCCTGATCTTCATTGTGTTGGCATTGACTAGGTTCCCGGAGCACGATGCTAAGCAGACCCAGCATTCACGTTTCCCATCGTAACTTCACATCTGTGGGCAGAGGATTCCGGTTCTGTGGAGCAGTTAAGAGTGTCTGGAACTTCCTCACTTGCTACATATTCAGAAGTCCTCAAGCTTGCAAGGCTCTTTCTAACATTATATGATGTAATCTATGTGAAGACGCAGCAGTTCTGGACACACAAACACTCAGAGCATCCAGGAACTGCCGGCCTTCAGAAGTAAGAACTTCAGTGCTTGCAGCACCTGGCAAGCCCCTTTCCCACCTCCCCACTCTTCCACCTCCAGACAGCCCTTCTAATTCTGCTGCTAGAGAGGGTCACTGTCAACTCCTGGAATGTTCTGTAGCATTCACCCCACAGTCCATCCTAGTTAAGACAGCAGCCTCTCATTGTCCTTACCCTTACACCCTCCTCCATTCATAGCCACACCCCATCATCTAAAACACCCTGTGAGTTGCTTTAATGTGTATTTGCGTGCACACGCACCCACTGAGGCCAAAATGGGGCATCAGATTCCTTGGAGCTGGAGTTACATGTGACTGTAAGACACTGGTGCTCTTTAAGACACAAATTCAGATCCTCTAGATATGCTCTTGTAAAGCCTGACCAACTCTGTTTTTTGAAGAAACTCCATTTTGTGTGTAATCAGGGGCTAAACTCCACTTCCAGGAGGAAAACCACAAAGTCTACTTGAGCAAACATTCCATGGCAACCAGCCCCCATACCCAGCAACAGCCAATCAGTAGTAGGGTCAAGGTCCATATAGGTAACCGAAGACATCCTGCAGAGAATAGATAACCTGGCCATCCTCTCTGTCAGGGTAGTTTTGTCCCTGTGTTTGGTTCCTGCAGATTATGTCAGAAAAGCAGTTTTTAAAATATTGCCTTGCTGATCAGTATGGAAATTCCCCAAGCCTGCTGTAACCACAATAAAAATCTTGCACCCCCTAGACTTGGGGCTTTCACTCTGACCCACTGCGGCAGGGATGGTGAGAGACCTTGCTGGGAATAAAGACCCTTATGTGTTTGCATTGGAATTGGCTCCTCAGTAGTCTGTGGGGTCCTGGGACTTGGGCATAATACTTTTAACCATGGATCCATCTCTTTGTCCTTGTGTTTTTACCTCCTGCTCTCAGGATCCTGTTGTAGTAATTATTTTAAAAGGGCCTCTGGTCATGCTGACTATCTAAGCTGCTGCGGCTCTGCCTAGGTCAACCATGTGGCCAGAGGCCACGTACATGCCACAACTAGAAATGTCCAGCCAGAGACAGCAGCCCTACCACCCATGAGTCGCCAGCGTGAGAGATGGCTCTGCCAATCTTCCACACTGTCTCTGCAAGGCTGGGCATTGCCCAGACCATCCCGCCAACCACGCACACTTCATACAAATGAGACTCTGATGCTTAGATTATCCAAAGGCTTATATATTTAGTAATGATCAATAACAAGATGCCCTTACAATCAGAAGTGTAACCCAATACCCAACCTAGATATACAAACTACCTTTAACTGCTACAGACAAGTGAACATCAGCCTCCATGTCCCCTCTCTCATTCTCCGTCTCTCCCTTAGCTCCTCTTCTTTCTTCTACTTTCTCTCTTTACTCCTCCTCTTCCTCTCCTTACTCCTCCCACCTTAGCTCCTCCTACAGGATCCCACTTTTAAAAAGCTGTACACATATCCTTTTACTAGCTTGATCTTGTCCTAGCTGAGGCCCTACCTAGATGTGCAAGAACTGATAAATGAATATTTGTGTGTATTTCTTCTTTCCCCTCTCCATTCCTTCATCTTTCAAGGTCACACACCGTATTGGAATAGAAGTCTTTGACCTTTGACCTTCCAATCTGTAAAAAAAAAAAAAAAAAAGAGTAAATTCCAACTGTCAGTGTGTCAGTGATAACAGAATAATTGATGGCTCTAAGACCAAAGCATGCCCTGGTCCTAGGCAAGCATCAGGGGTGTGGGTGTGAATCTGCTGGAGGGAGAAGTGGGATGGAGAGCGAAGTGCCATAGGCTCCTGTGACTGCTCGAGGAATCATGAACTACTTAGGAGATCTAAAGTGACGTCCAGCAAATCAATGAGACAGAATAAAGGACCTGTGCTCAGAGTAATGGCTGCTTCTCTATCTTCATGGGAATCCTCCTAGGCAATCGACCCTCTTCCCTACAGAGTCACAGGCAATCGAGTTAGATTCACCAAGATACTAAGTGTAATGTCCTGTTTGACCCCTGATTGTGTAACTAAACCCAACTGGCTGAAAAGTTACATATAAGTACTGAACAATAAAGTCAGATCTGCCCCTCAGTGTTGGTCTCCGAAGTTCAAAATCCCAGGTATCTTTGTAGTGGGCTGCATCTCCACTCCCCCCACCCCTTTTCTGGTCCTGGTTCCAACAGACAAGTAATAATTGTTTCCTTTCCTTCCCCACCTCCCTTTTTAAATGATTTTGAGGCTTGGGTGGCAAGACAGCATTCATTCTGTTTCCTAATATTTTGGTTCAAGCATTTATTGACGGATTCCTAGATGCTGCACAGAATATGTTCGTGGCTACAGCAGACAGACATCAGCAACCAGTCCAGTATGCTGTAACACGGTAGAGCTAAGAGGTCTCCCAAAGGAAAGATCCAAGTCGTTCAGAGAAGGCGTGCTCTCAGAGATGCTTAGATGCTTAGCTATGCTAGTAGACAACCAAGAGCTACTTGGGCCAAGAAGGGGTGGGAAAGTGCTGCAAGCAGATGTGATTCCGAAGCAGCAAGAGACAGTAACTGCAAGTGATTTTGTTACTGACTATAGGTTGTGGAGCATAGTGTCTCTTATGTGTTATAGAAAGAACTTGGGTTTTACTTTTGAAAATTCAGCTGATCCAGTTTGTATTCACAAACTTCATTTGAGTGCAGGATGACTATAGTCTAAGCTTACTAAGGATAGCAAAGACGAGCTGAGTATTGTGGTCCATGTCTACAATTCCAGCACTCAAGAAGTTGAGGTAGGAGGATTGCTGTTCGTTTGAGACTATGGTGTAAGATTCTGTCTCAAAACAAGGGAGGGGGCTTAGTTTAGGGGAGGTATTTTAATGCAAACAACACTTGCTGTAAACACGTGAAGACTGGACTTCAATCCCTAGCACCCATTCTGAAAAGCTGGGTGGATGAGGTGGCCCATCTGTTATCCACAGCTTGGGAACCATAAACAGAGGATCCCCAGGGAAGGCTGGCTAGCTAGGTTAGCCAAATCAGCAGGCTCTAGGCTCAGAAAGAGATCTTGTCTCTCCTTTAATGAAGTAACAAGCCATCAGAAAAAGCACCTGACATCAACTTCTGGTCTCTACAAGTGTGTCCAGGCACATGAATGCACACTCACACATGAGTGAAATATACATACACTCATGCACATATCACACACACAGAGACAGACAGACAGACAGACAGACAGATAGGCACGCATGCACACACACACAGAGAGAGAGAGAGAGAGAGAGAGAGAGAGAGAGAGAGAGCGCTAAAATGCATCAAAACCAAAATTAAAAAAAAAAGCATTCAAGGAAGACTTGAGATTATTTTCAATGGTTTTTGAGCAAGAGGGAATTTCCCGCCTACTTGTTTATGATACAACTGGCCTTTTCTCAAGTTGACAAGAGAGAACACAGATCCATCAGAATGAAGCACTTATCCTAGAAAGGCCAAGGACTCTGGACCTGACAAGGCCACTGCAGTAAGCCAGGGACTGTCAGCCTCCAGAGACCAGAGAGTCCCCAGACAAGAGATTTTGAGATTGCCTGAAAACCAAATTCACAGAAAGAGTCACACTTGACGTCACAAGGACTTGACTGACCCACTTCTCAGGGACTCTCCAGGCCAGAAGTAGCTTGTTGGAAGCACACTGTTCATGAATTATCATCTGAATCATCCAAAATAAATGAAAACAATTTTTAAATTCTGGTAAAATCCAGTAACCTGGAGATTTCACCCAAAAATTGGATTCCAGCTTCTCATGGAAAAGAACCAGAGAACAGTGGTTCGCTTTCTTCTCTGACAGAACAGGCTGAAGTGAGGCAATGGCTGCCATTTCTTCCCGTTGCTGCCTACTCTTCCTCCTAAGTAGAGAATGCTCTCACTTGTGGACCACGCTGTGACCTTTCAGACATTCAGATGATCTCCGAATCTTCAGAAACTGACCTCAAAGGGCCATGGATTCACTCTTACCCCATTTCCAGGCTGAGTTTATCGGCTTATCTAAATTATCTATTGAGTCCTGCCAAAACATTTTCCCCTGGTAGATTACTCAATGCCAATAAAAGCTAGGCATTTAAGAGCAGAGAATATAATGAACAATATAAAAGCAGACAGGAGGGGAAATGTGGGCTAGATTGTAGACTGAGAGAGTAGCCCCAAAAAGTCAGATCCTGAGGCCTGAGCAACTGAGCTATTAAAAAAAAAAAAAAAGGAAATACATGGAAAGTGACGGGATGGGGCCTGGAGAAGAAACCAAAGGAGGAGAATTATCTCTTAACAGGAAGTTGAGGGAGATGTGGGAGGATGGGTAGGAAGGGAAGGAGTCTTCGACACATCAAGCCACATGGGCTGACGCTTAACAGCACAACATTAGTATCTCTGTGCTTATCTATCTTACCAGTAATTAGACTTAGCATTCCTGAGAATTTGAATGAGGTGCTAAGTGCACAGTATGTTAACTTCAGCAGGGGTGAGATTTTTCCAGTTTTTTTTTTTTTTTTTTTTTTTTTTTTGCCTCAGCCAAAAAGAAAAAGAAAAAAGAAAAAAAAAAAAGAGCGATGGAATGTTTCACCCAGATGGTTTGGCTCTTTAATCTCTACAAACATTTTAAAAACAGTTAAAGTATTTTTCAGTGTTTTCTGTGTCGTTGCATTAGGTGATGACTGCAGGCTTGCTTGTTTCCTGTTTGGTTTTTCCTTTGCTCTCTCTCCAAACATCTTTTGGCCTTGGAAGACTATGCTTGATCCACAAAATTGGGACTTGGGGCATGAAGTCTTGGGTAACAATTGGAGAGCTGAGAGTGCCAACAGGTTTCATCATTTAAAGCCTTGTGATTCCTCCTTTTATCTCAGGTCTCCCAATGAGCACTGAGTTTGATGGTGGATATTTGCAGCATGCACATTGCCCACATCAAGATGAGGCCACGTCCCCTCAAATATGAGATTTCGCTGGAGCTGTGCAAAATCTCCCTCTCTGCCTGATTACTATACAAAAGGAAGAAGCCTCCAGTTGGCTAAGACATGGGAGTGGGACAAAAAGTTCTTGCCTCTTAAGAACTGGAAGAAAGCAAACAAGTGAGCACCAGGAAAATCTATTTCCTGAGGCCACTCTCTCTGCCCTTTACTAGAAAAGGAACTTCTCTATCCAAAGGCGTGCATGAAGGACATGAGGCAGCAGCTGGATAAGGTGCGTGGCAGACTACGATACGGCACTGCCATAAACATGTCCCTTTCATTTTGTAAATTCTAGTAGTGTTCCTCTACAGGATTTGACTGTCTGGAAAAAGCAATGAGAACCAGACTAGGGAGATGGTCCAGCAGTTAAGAACACTGGCTATTTTTCCAGAGATCCCAGGTTTAATTCCCTGTACCTACATAGAGGCTCACAACCACCTACAACTCCAGTTCCAAGGGATTACACAACCTGTTCTAGCTCCAAGGTCACCAGGCATGCACCTAGTGCAAAGATGTACATTCAGGCAAAACACCACAATCATCATCATCATCATCATCACCATCATCATCATCGTCGTCGTCATCATCATCATCACCATCACCAGTAGCAGCAGCAGTAGCAAAGTTAATGCAATGTCAATTTAAATGACAGATAATTAAACATATATCATTAAAAGAGCAATGGAGATTTAAAAACACTTGAGTGGGGGTGAGGGATTGCAGGGGTTGGGGAGGCTTTAGAAATGACTCCAAGGTTAAAATATTGGTTGATTTTGCAGAGAACCTGTGCTTGGTTCCTAGTGACCACATATAGACTCACAACCTCATGTAATTCCAGTTCTACCATCTTCAGGCTGCCTTACGCAGCAGACATGTACATGGTACATATACATATAATGCAGGCAAAGCACCCAAAAATATAAAAGTCAACAAATATACTTATTTTTCAAAGGAAAACACTTGAAGTCTGTTATCTTTCTCATCTGATAAGAGCAACAACCCAAGTCTGACTGAGAAAGCTGATGCTGGTATAACTCTGCTTTTCACATTTTGTTTTGGTTTTGATGACTCAGACAATTTAGAACCTTAATGTGAAGTTCTAATTAAAGATTTTTTCCTCTTCCTTAATCTCCTGATGCTTTAACTCCAGAAACCCTTGGGGCACAGTCATGGTCAGAGGAAATAGAACTTTTTTATAGAAGAACAATTAAACTATTTCACCCAATAGTTACTGACCATCTACTAAATGTCAGTTATCCAAAGCATTAGAAATGTATCAGTGAATAGGAGACTGTGAGGCAGGCTAGCATAGGGAATAGCTTAGCAACCTGGAACTCCTCTTGGTTTGGGCTATTTATACTCTCCTGTTCTAATAATTTACCCAGGAATCTTGAGCAATCTAGGACTTCCTGTGACATCAAGCTGCACATATATCTCTCTCCAAACAATAGACTGTTTCTCTTCTTTTAATGATCATCAAGAATGGACAGTTTCTATGCAACTGGATTCCAGTTACATCCTAGAAGGAGGACTAGTCTATCCTAAACCAGCCTTGGATGTGGGTGTAATAAAGCAAACTGCCCTCTCAGTGAACTGTTAGAGAGAATTCCCTATTAATGAATGTGATTGAAATCCAATGTACCATGGGGAAGGACACAGCAGTGAGCAAAACATTGTAGTTCAAATCTGTCCATCAAAACAGAGAACCACCTGCACCATGCCCCTTTGCAACCAGTTCCTCCTTTTCTTGAATCCATAAAAGTAAGTCCACAGCATCTTGGTGGGTCCTTGAGGATTCACTCACTCATGCGGCTGCTGTCACTTTTGATGGCAAATTTCTTTCCGATCTACACTATCATTTCACTTTGGAATCTACTGAATAAAGTTTGTTCTCTACTTTTCAATCTGTGTGAGCCTTCATTTCAAGTCTTTGGAAAGAAGCCATGAACCTGGAAAGAGTTGACTTAGACTCTGAATATCAATAACAACTGGACTTTTTAAAAGAGCCCAGGAGCTGACACTTTTGGTTTTGCAATCCTAACTACAGAACAACACATCACTTGAAATCATTGCATACGTGAGCATCTTTAGGCAATTTCAGTGGACTATGCAGAACACAGCTCCCTTCTGTGAGCAGCCAAAACATGCTGTCTTTCCCACAATAAAGTTGTGGTGGGAGGAAATCCTTCTAGGGTTATTTAAACCTCCAGCAATGTGGGTTAGCTGACGCTCAAAGAATGAATTGTCTACTGGACATGGTATATCCCATGATCATACTTCAAAAGTAGGCCAGGCTGTTAAGAAAGTTGTGCAAAATAACTTTTGAGCTTAATTTAAAGTATCTAGAGTCCCATTATTCCTTTTGAATCAGATTTCTATATATCAGTTTGTTTTTTAATTATTCCAAAGAAGAATGTGGCTCGAAATAACCAATACTACATTTAAAAGTCAACAATTTCTATTTCCATTTTTGGTCACAAGAGCTTCCTCTTCGTTCATTTTCCTCAGGGTACCACACTTGAAGTGGAAATGTCTGGTTTCTTTACCAACTCTATTGTGTCATGTGTTGTTTTGCTGAAAACAGACAGTTGAAAGGATGTGTATGTTTAGAAAGAATATAAATAGAACCCTACAAATAGTGAGAGAATGTTCTTGCATTGCTATGCTGAGAAATGCTTCACTGGTCTTCAATTTGTAGAGAGAAACATGGCAAAGAACTTCTTGGTGGTATTACAGCTGATTCTGGGTACTTTCACCAACTTGTGCTGATTCAGGGAGCCTTGTTGTTTCTGCTGGATCATGCCATCACTACAGATTTGTGTTTGGTTGTTTGCTATCGACTGCTGGTATCCTGACAATGAAGAGTAGAATTGCCCTGAGGAACTACTTCTAAACAGGCCCACAACTCCCTTTTCTTAATATCCTTCTTCTCCACTCTGGGGAGCCGACAGAAGGCGGCTATCATTCTTGCAGTCATCTTGAGCCATATACCCTGACAAGAGACTTGATTACAATAGCCTATAACAGCTGAGCACACTCTGATAACATCTTGTTTTAGATACCCAGGATCTTTCCTTGGGTGTGTGAGACTTAAAGGTGTGTGACTTAAGGGCGTGACTTAGAGATCAGATTTAGAGACAAGACCTAAGGGCATGACTTATAGGTGTGACTTAAAGGCATGGCTTAGAAATGAGACATATAAAAGGGGAGAAGAAGTTAGTTAGTACGCATTAGACACAGGCATTAGGTAGTAGGCACTTGAGATTTGAGACAGGCAACTAGAAATTAGGCATTGAGACAGTAGGCACTTGGTACTTGAGATAGAAAACTTGGAAGAACTGGGATTAGGACCTGAGACTAGGGACTAGGAACTCGAGACTTGAGATTTGGTGCTAGGAACTAGGGACTTGGAGAGAAGAAGAGAGGCTGAAGAAAAAACAGGATTGAATCACACTCTGTCTGGTCTCCATTTTCATGTCTGTCCTCACTCTCTCTCTTGCTGAACCCTGACCCGAGGACCAGAGCAGCCCGGGGCAGCGCGGGCTCTAACAGTTTAGCCCCCAAGGCTTTTGGCAGTGCAGGTTCCAACATTGATAGAGCAGGCCTCGACATTTTTGGCCCCCAAACGTGGGACAGCTTGGGCCGCAACACTCCACTACTTCTGTTTGGTGGGTTAGAAGGGAGGTTGAAGAATTTAATAATTTTAAATAAAGTAGGGTTTGAAAAATCTAAGCCTACACATACTTCATTATTTTTCTTTCAATAAAAAGTCAATGAATTCATTCCAGCCCACTCCCAAGCAACATGAAGCTGTATTTCATCACTTGCTCCCTTTTCTAGGAAATTACAAAGTCAAATGACTTAAGGATTGAATACATGTAGCTATCAGGATATTTCTTTAATGTAAAATATAATTAAACTCTTCCACTTTCAATAATATTCATAAGATGAGTATTGTCATAATCCATTTGTTTGCCTTTTAAAATGATTATGATAATAAAAGAAAAAAATGATTATGATCAACTTCTTAGAAGTCAAAGCATCAATCCAGTTCATACATCACATGACAATACCTAAGATTTAGATTTTGTCAAGAAGCATAGCTTGTCATGGTACTACATACCTATGTTCCCAGTACTGGGGAGATGAAAGAGAGAGGCCAGCCCAGTTACATGAGATATTCTCTCAAAAATACAAAACAATTAAAACAGAAAGCAATGTCCAATAATGGCAAATGACATAGTGCTTGGCAGTCAACTGTGTTTACACATACCATCGTTAAACTTAATTACAGAAAGCTGTCCAGTGGCTATTACTTCGTGAGTGAAGAAATAATTTAGCTGAAGTACTGGGGAAAAAATCCCCTCCACTTAAGAAAGAACCTGAGGCACTGCAGGACTAAACAACTACCTCTAAATGGAAACCTGGTGAGAAAATCCTGGCAGGTCTTGGACAGTCATTTATTTCCACAAGAAAAAGACTTGTACAGTGCAGAGTGAGCATGCGCCAATGGTTTATTTAACTCTCTAATGAAAGGAGGCATGGTGCTTAACACCAAAGAACATGAAAAACAGATACACAGAGTCAGTGAGAAAAAGAATGTTGCTACAATACTTCAGAAGATTCAAAGCCAGGTAACCATAACGAAACTCAATTCTAGAAGTTACCTCTTCTGTGGATAGAAAACATCTACAACATATTCATCTTTCTCAAGTTAGCATGCAGCTTTAGGATTTGAGCACAAATCAATAGTACATACACAGCAATGGTTGAAGCTGTCTTCTCAGAAGTCAGCAGCTTTTTCTCTAGAACAAACACCTTCCAGTTTTTCCTAGGCTGCATGCTCTCTGCTGCTTCTATCTATGCTGTGGTGTTGTAGTGTAGAAGCAGTTACAGGTAAAAAAAAAAAAAATGAATGAACATTGCTAGGTATCCATGAAAAAGAATAAGCACTAGCTAACAGGATCAAGGGACAGCTTGCCAGCTCCCATCAAGGACTTCATGATCATCAGGTAATACAGTTAATCCTGTATGTAAACTCTGAAGAAATACCATAAACTTCAAGTCTTTGAAGAAAGAAATTAAGGAAGGTATCAGAAGATGCGAAGATCACTCATACTTGTGAAACCACAAGATTAACATAATAAAAAATGCCCATTCTACCAAAAAGCAAACTACAGATTCAGTGACATCCCCATCAAAATTCCAACATAATTCTTCACAGAAATCGAAAGGATGATTTTTAAGATTCATCTGGGAAAAAAAAAACAGGATAGTTAAACAATTCTGAATAATAAAAGAACCACCATCTAGGATATATCACTATCCCTGGTTTCAAGTTGTACTACAGAGTTATCGTAATAAAAACTACATAGTAATAGCATAAAAACAGACACATAGGTCAATGGAATCAAACTGAAGAGCCAGACATGAATCCAAATACATATGGAACCTGATTTTTTTCTATAAAGAAGTTAGAAATACACACTTGCAAAAAGACAGTATCTTCAACTAGTCCTCGTCAAACCAGACGTTTGATCCAAAAGAATGCAAACAGATCCAAATTTATCGCTCTGTACAAAACTTAAGTCCAAGTGTATCCAAGTTCTCCACATAAAATCAATACACTGAATTTGTAAAAGAAAACATAGGGAATAACCTTGAACACTTTGATAGAGAACACCAATAGCCCAACAATTAATAAAATCAACAGTTAATAAATGGGACCTCATGAAGCTTCTGTAAGGCTAAGGACACTGTCAATCACAGGAAGCTGCAGCCTACAAAAGGGGAAAAGATTTTCACAAACTCCACATCCACATTAATTCACATTAAGGATTAATATACAAAATATATAAAGAACTCAAGAAACTAGATATCAAACAAACCAAGCCAATTTTTAAAATGGAGTACAGATCTAACAGAAAATTCACAATAGAGGAAAATCAAATGGCCAAGAAACACTTAAAGAAATGTTTGTTAGCCATCAGGGAAATGTAAATCAAACTACTTTGAAATTCTTAAAACTTGTCAGAATGGCTAAGATCAGTGATACAAATGACAGCTCATGCTGGCAAGGATGTGGAACAAAAAGAACACTCTCCATTGCTGGTGAGAGTGCAAACATGTAGAGCCACTATGGAAATCAATATGGCAGTTCCTTGGGAAAATTGGCAATCTTAGCTACCTCAAGACCCAGCTATATCACTTTTGGGCATATACCTAAAAGATTACAAGGACACGTACTTAACCCTGCTCATTGCTACATTATTCTTAATAGCCAGAAAGTGGAAACAACCTAGATTTCTCTCAACAAGAGACTGGATAAGGAAAATGTGGTACATTTACACAATGAAGTATTACTCAGCCGCCATCAAATGTCTCCTCTCAGAGCTCAGAGGATCTCTTAGAAGAGGAGGTGAAAGGATTCTGAGAGCCAGAGAGGATGGAGGACACCAGGCGAACAAGGTCTTCTGAATCAACTAAGCAAGGCACAGAATAGCTCAGAGAGACTGAAGCAGCAAGCATGGGACCTACATGGGTCTACACTAAGTCCTCTGAGTATATGTTATAATTATTAGCTTAATATTTTTATGGGACTCCTGACTATAAGAACAAGTGGACCGACTCTTTTCCTTCTGTTGGATTTCTGTGTCCAACTTTGATGTGATGGTTTTTGCTGTATCTTATATTTTGTTTTGTTATAATCTGTTGTTATCTCTTGGAAATCTGTTACTTTTTAATGAGAGACAAAGAGGGAGTGGGTCCATGGGGAGGAGAGGTGGGAAGGAATTAGGAGGAATAGAAGGAGGGAACACTACAATCAGGATATACTGTATGAGAACAGAATCTCTTTCAAGTAAAAGGGGAAAAAACAACAAAAGCATGAAAGAGCAGGGCAGTGGTGGTGCGTGTCTTTAATCCCAGCACTTGGGAGACAGAGGCAGTCGGATTTCTGAGTTTAAGGCCAGCCTGGTCTACAGAGTAAGTTCCAGGACAGCCAGGGCTACACAGAGAAACCCTGTCTTGAAAAAACAAACAAAAAACCCAACAACAAGAAAAAAAAGATCGTGAAGAAGCCCTCATCTGGAATCAAGGTCATGACTTTATCATCTGACTCAGGGAAACCAGAGTCCATGAAATAATTATCAGTCTGGGAACACTGACATGTAAGATCAAAACCAACAGAAGGACAAACATCAAGAATTATTCCTACAAAAGAGAGACAGCAATTACCCTGAGGATAAGAAAACTGGAGTCTGGTATTTACTAAATACCAGTGGACATGGCAGCCTGCCCATAATTCTAACCTTGGAAGTAAAAGACCAGGAGCCCCAGAGCAAGCTGTTTAAAAAGACTAGGCATATTGTCAAGCTCTGGGTTTGATGGAGCCCCCACATCAAAGAATAAGGTGGAAGTGAAATCAAGTCAGATTCCTGATAACAACTTTAACTTGAGTGTGTGTGCGTGTCCCCTCCCACACACACACACACACACATACGTGTACTCACATGAATACTCATACACACATACACATGAGGGCTCGAGAAACACAAGTTTTAGAGTTATATACATTATCTAATCTCTCAAGAGAACTTTGATACGTATTCTGACTCTGCAGGCTCCATATATTAACCTAAGTTTAGCATATGTCCCATCTACAACAGGTGACTGCCACAAAGCCAAATGATTTTTTAGGTTCTGGCTAACTCAGACACGTACTGCACAGATGCTGTGGGCTAGAAACCATGATAGCTACTGCAGTCACCAAAGTGAACACAACCAGTGCTCATTCTCAAAAAGAGCAAGTGTTAGTTGATCAGGGAAAATGCTGACTTAATCAGTAAGCCATGATGCCATCACATAAGCCACAAGGTAGACACAGTGAGTGCTCCATAGGCTGTCTAGTGGTACACAGGTGAGTGCTACACACTGCTGCTTAAACACTTGAACTCCTGGAACAGGTCTTCAGAGTTGGTAATTTATAGTCGTCAGATACTCATTAAGTTCCAGTTCTAGGGGTCACTATCCAAGTTCCAGAGTCCAAAAGAGTAAAGGCATATAGGAAAGAGAAGGAAGGAGCTGGAACTTAACCTTGTATGAGGAACCATTGGCAATAGAAAGTCATTAAAGCACTGGTGACAGCAGAACCTAACATCTCAATGGCTTTCTCAGAACTGTTGCAGCCAAGCAGTGTGATGCATGCCTGTGGTCACAGCACTGGGGAACTGGAGAGTCAAGATTCACTGCAAGTTCAAGGCGGCCTCATCAATATAGTCAGTTCTGGATGAGCCATGGAGACTCTACCTCCAAATAACAAAATGTAGCTGCCTGCAGCCACGATCACCAGGTTCTCCTGAGACAAAGCCTAGGAATTAACGGGAAGGAGGGCGAGAGAAACGTGGGGCCAAGACAAAGTATTCTGATCAAGGCCCGAAGTTTAATAGTTTGCTTTCATATATAAAGGGGAAGCCCTACCCCCCCAGAGTCTCTTCTCGGTACCACCCAGGGGCTAGGTGAGGAGATAGTAGTCTGGAAGATGTCAAGGCTAGCTCAGCAGGCAGTCCATTCTTCTTAGCTCTGTAGCAGACCTCAAGGTGCCAAGACTGGCAAGGCAATGCCTCCTTCTAGGTCCTATTGTTGTTTGGTCTTGTTGTGGTCAATGACTTGCAGGCCTGCTTGGGCCCGGGGGAAAGGCACAGTTCCCCCCTTAATTTTTTAAAATGGCAGTGCCAATATTTGGACAGGGCACAATATTTCATCCCATCTAGGGTCTAGAGTGGCAGGGTGACCGTGCCTGTCTTAGGTTGGCATTTATATTACTCCTATATTACCCATCATCGAGGAAAACATACATAGCATATTGATGTATGCCTCTGTCTTAGATTCATAGGAGTTGAAAATTACTTCTATATTACTCTTCATTGAGGAAAACATACATAGCTTCATGATGTATGCCTCTGTCTTAGGTTTATAGGAGCTCAAAACACTCTTACCTGTCATTGACTAACTAGCCATCGTTGGCACACTCTTTAGACCCAGACCACATTCAGACCAAAGGACCTGTAAAAATGCACTAGATTCAATTCTTCACAGCGATGTGTAACTGCCAGATGAATAGCTGAGCTTGCTGAGGGCGATCCTGTGTGAGGGCAATCAATCTGCTTAAAATATAAGGTTCAAACATTAAAAGAAACATGATTATCCAAGCAATGCAGAAATTAAGGTTGGAAGTGGAAGTATTTCAGTATCTAATCCAACTGCTAATTAGCAGGGATCAGACACAAAGTCTGACCATCAGGTATTTAGTAGGTGGCTCTAAGTAATGATAAAAAACACTCTCCAGTAAGAGTGGAGATTATATATCAAGTTAAATCAGCTGGTTGATAAAGATTTTGAGCCATCTTTATCATTAGAATCATAATTATTAGGCTCAAGATCTGTGTCCACTTGAGAACCAATCTTTTAGGCAGCCATCAGGTTCCATTCTCTTTTTCTGAAAAATGTAGACTGACCCACGACCCCAAATGAAAACAGGATCGGGACCTCACCAACTATTAGTTAAGGGGTCTCTCCACAAGACTCTGGCAAATGAGTTGGAAGTAACTGGATGCCAGTGGCGATCCACTGCAGACTGACCTTTAGCATCAGTTTGCAGAAAATTTAAAACAAGACAAAAGCAAGGTGTGCTTTTGGTGACCTTGTGGGGTATAATTTCCCATTTCTAGTTTAAAAAAGCCAATTTTTTAGAATTACTTGTAAAACTAGGGAAGAAGCACCATTAGCTGCTTTTCCCATATTTAGAGAATTATGAAAATATTATTTTAAAGTTTCATAATCTCTCTTTCACAATTTTTTGTCCTTGAGGATAATAAAGAAATATTAGTAATATTAAATTGTCAACAAAACATCTCAAATGTTTGACTGTAGTAAATAACTGTAATAGACAGTTCCATTATCTATCTTAGTCTGATATGGAACACCAAGTACAGGAAAATAATATAGGCAATAACTAATTATATTTAGTTGCTTCTTCTTGTTAAAGTAGTTGCAACTAAAAAGCCTAAAAGGCGTCAAGTCACATGTATATATTGTAATTTTTTAAATAAAAAAAATGAGTAGCATCTATTTGTCAAAATTGATTACGTATAAATCCTCAAGGCTTAATACCATTATGAAATAATTGAAGATATTGAGAACAAGCTCTTGCAATTTAACTTGCACACTTTCTAGAAATGACAAATTATTGTCTCAAGCTATTACTCCTTTGATGTTGTAAAGAATAAGACTGTATGGCCAATTATTTTTGAAAGGCCTAGAATATGTCTAGTATATAAATCTGCTCTGGCATTGTCCTGGGGTTCAGGCAATCCAATGAGCTTTTAAATGTCTTATAAAGTTAAGAAACAGTATATGTTTCGTAAATTAAGTTGTATTTTTTTAAATAAAATTTGAGAATTAGCTATATCTAAAGAAAGGAACAATTTTAAGCAATTATAAATCACAAGCCATATATTGGCTGAGTATATAAATTGAACGCTTCATTTCTCAGCATTTTAAACAGTGGCTACAACACATAATTTAATTGTGTTGAAGAAGGGGAAAGTCAAGAAAATAAACATGTGATTTAATTATACTGCCTTCTCAATAGATGAGGCATCTGTAAATATAGTAAATATAGCAAACATCTTTTCTATGGGCTGCATGCATAGTAAATTTTTGGAAATATAAAAGCATGTATAGAAAAAACTGTAACGAATGATTATCAAATTTGTCTAAAAGGTTTGTCATGTAATAGGCCAAATATCATTATTTTTCAATAGCCAATTTAATTGTTATTTGGAATAAGGAATAAATGTTTTATCCAAAATGTTTTTAGGATTTTATCATATAATCTTGTATTAACACAATTATAATTTTATAATAGGATGTTTAAACTTTACTTGTAGATGTAGAAAGATGAATCTACATTAATGGTTTCTTTTGTCAAAGGGCTGTTGTGGGCATATGAGTAGTAATAACACAAACAGCAAACAATTTATATAGTCTATATAATTTATCTGTTGATAACTAACAGCTTACTCTACTTTTAATAAAGCTATCTCTCATTTATAGTTAATTGTCAAGGGAAATTAGGACTTGTACCTCTTTGAAAATATCAAACAGAGGTTTAAATCTCCTATAGTAAGCTTAATATGAGGTTTTAGTCAATTAATATCTCTTAACAACTTTTAAAAGTCATTAGACGTGAATTAAAATTAAAAGCAAACCTTTTTTTGTTGTGTGTATACTTAAAAGCCAGAAGAGGGCGCTAGATACCACCACAAATGGTTGTGAGCCACCATGTGGTTGCTGGGAATTCAATTCTTATATTTTTAATTATAAGTCTAGCCTTTAATGGCCGAGCCATCTCTCTAGCCCCAATTATGTATTTTTATTAGAATTTTCTGTGTCACAATCTGTTTAGGACATAACTAAGGTCTCAAATATTGAAAAAATACTGTCTTTGAATTTTTTTGGGAGCAACAAGTACTCCAAAAGTTTTTTAAAGCTTGTTATATTGGAGAAAAGGCTTGTAGAAAAACTCCTTTAGAGAAATTCGCTAATAAAGTATTACACAATGAATAATATATACTAAAAGATTTTAACTCTTAATTTCTAGTATCAAAGTAACAACAATATATACATATATATATATATATATTTAACCATTCTTTGAGGCAAACATTTTTAACAATATCACTTCAAGGGCTCTTAAAAATTACAAATAAATTTACCAAATGTAAACCTCTCACCTTTACCAGAAAAGTAAAGGAATGGTATAAAAACATCTTTTATATCTATAATAATTCTATATGTATTTACTGGAATGGCAGTTGGAGTAGGCAAGTTAGGCTGCAATGCCTCATTAACTTCATAAATCTTAAGTTTGAACTTTCTTTTGGATTAATTTAATAACCAATCTTTTTTAGTTGACTGAGAGTATTGGATAAAAGCCAATCTTGTCCTCTAAATATTGTTATATATATTAGAGGAACCAAAAGCATCTCATTTTTAACAACTTTGGAAGAAGTGGACGCAAAAGGAATTGAAACAAACTGAACAATTTTTTTGTCAGCAGGTACATTTATAACTGATGGAGGGAAATAGGCATAATTTTAATGTCTCCAGCATAATCATAACTCTCGGCCCACAGACTGTTTTAAAAGTCTTTGGGTCTTAGATCTACCCCTCCTCCAGCAAGAAACAAGCAAGGCAAAAGACAAATTCTGCACCCATTTCTAGGATCTGGTCATGAAGACCCAGGACAAAAGAAGAGCTTACTTAGCACCTGAGCTTCTGCAGAGCTCAGTCTGCATTGTCTTAATTCAAATGTAAATGTTCTTAATCTCTGGCCTATTTTCTGAGGCCTGGCCTTTTTGTAGGCCTGAACTGCTCTGCAATTTTTTTTTAACTTTAAATTTAAACTTTAAACTTTAAAAGATACGTGTATCTTTTCTCTATAAACATGGGCAAATCAAAATATCTTAATCTCACTCACCATTGAACTGCCAACTGTAGCCAATGGAATATTGGCAATTTAACTATGTTTTTAAGCCTCTTTTGTAACATTAGAGTATAACCATAATTTTGAGAAACAAAATCAATTTTTAATGATGTAAGCAATCTATTTTCTCTAAAATCAACACCAAGTAGATTACCTTTATGTTACAAGGTTTTGCTGCCAATTCTTATATATGAATGCACGATAGTGCAGCTTTTAATATCTCAGTAAAGAGACATTGTTTTTAAATCTTATCTTTACACATCTGGTTTCTGAATGACTCCAGCCCTGAGTTACCAATCTTAAGCCAACCTTTGTTACCAAGGTTGTAAAAATTTTTTAATCATACCCAATAATCAGTTGGGCGGTGGTGGTGCACGCCTTTAATCCCAGCACTTGGGAGGCAGAGGCAGGCAGATTTCTGAGTTCGAGGCCAGCCTGGTCTACAGAGTGAGTTCCAGGACAGCCAGGGCTACACAGAGAAACCGTGTCTCTGAAAAAAAAAATCATACCCAATAACTTATAGACCGAAAATCTATAACCAAGACATGAAGAACATATTTATACCTTAAAACCAATTATAAACAAAAATGAAGTTACAACACATCTTATATATTTAGACCAAACAAAATTTCTCGCTTTTTCTAGCTGTAATTTCAAGAGAGAAGCACCTTGTCACAGAGATTTTTCTAAGACAAACCACTCTTAGCTTCCTTATTGAATCCAAAAAACCTACTGCTCCCTTTAAAAGCAACTTATACCAACAATCAACAGTTAGAAAGACTTTTCTAGCTCAGCTCAACTCTTAGCTACAGGTGTTAAGCAAACTTATCAGCCACTGCTCTGCATATTAAACTGCCTTTAAAAACCAAGTTAAACTAGACCAAGGGTTCTATCAAGCAATTTTAACGATCTTTTGAACATTAAACATAGAACATCACAAGACATAGACCACCAACCATTCATACATTGAGACACGTGGACAAAGACACACAATGAGACACATGGACATTGGCGTGCCAAGGGACAAACAAGGCAGGCAGAATTGTGGATACTACTCAGTGCTCTGCCCTTTTTTGTTTTTCAAATTCTTTTAAACCCAGTTCCTCTCATCTAAGGCCGCCTGTCTCCGGCTTGCCAAATTTTCTCCTATCCTCAACTCACTGCCATTCTCCCTAGACAAGCTTAGCATCGGGTCAATACTCGCTCAATTCTAGACCCCTGTATCCACCTTACGCACATTTCCTGTAAACACAGCCATAAATTAGCTAGCATCCATGGCGTTCCTGGTTTACCAAGTGCTTCCGGATACTTTACTTTTTCTTCTTCCATTTTCCGTGGAGCTCCACCCAAGACAGTGTTCCTTTACCAGTCTTCTTTTCTCAGGTTCCACGGGTGGGCGCCATTCTGTAGCTTCCTGCAGCCATGATCACCAGGTTCTCCTGAGACGAAGCCTAGGAATTAATGGGAAGGAGGGCGAGAGAAACTTGGGGCCAAGACAAAGTATTCTGATCAAGGCCCGAAGTTTAATAGTTTGCTTTCACATATAAAGGGGAAGCCCCACCCCCCAGAGTCTCTTCTCGGTACCACCCAGGGGCTAGGTGAGGAGATAGTAGTCTAGAAGGTGTCAAGGCTAGCTCAGCAGGCAGACCATTCTTCTTAGCTTGGCAGCAGACCACAGGGCGCCAAGACTGGCAAGGCAATGCCTCCTTCTAGGTCCTATTGTTGTTTGGTCTTGTGGTCAATGACTTGCAGGCCTGCTTAGGCCTGGGGGAAGGGCACAACAAAACACAAACAAACAAAACCCCATATGGTCATAGAAAGGACTAACTTTGAACACTGGAAGACATACTTTCAGAAATAGTCGACAGAGAGCATTAGATGGCAAAGACTTCTTTGTAAGATAAGCAAAAGAGCTGAGAACAGAAAGGCAACCGAGAAGCCTATGAGACATTTTGCTGTTGTCAGCCATGCAAAAGTCCATCCTCTGACAGATTAAAATTCTCCCTGCTTCAGTACAACTATACCTACGTGTTTGCCTACTAATGGCCATGTGTTTCTCCAGCCAGACAGTTATCTAATTTTTGAGTTTCCAGACTGTTACACACCAAGGAATCCCTGACGCTTCTTTGCTAGAATCATATTTCTAGTCATCAATATTTCTCTAGCAGAAAGCCCAGTCTTTATGTCTTACTGGGGTTTACACTTAGTTTCACACACTATTTTCAGGAGTAAACATATCGCACATCATCTCTGGGTTTGAAAGCACAGTAAGTTGTCCCATAAACAGAAAAAAAAGCCATGCATCAAAACTCTGTTTCAAAATATTGTTTGTCACAGAATTCCAGGCAGCTGAAGGAGAACCATTAAGAAGAGGAACAGAAAGAAAGAAAAGGATGGGAAAACACAGTTTGTGTCTTGGCCTATTTTTAATGATGGTTCTTAAACGATTTAACCTCCCTTGTAACTCACCACCCACCAGAGGTAGTGGAAAAGAAAAAACATGAGAGTGGGGGTGGAGGGGACCTGTTTAGAAAGGTTCTTTCGAGTAACTCCCATCTGTGTTGTCTGGAAATGAGCAGTTGGGAGGCAGTGGCAGCTCGATCCACTCACAAACACTACACAGATACACCAGCAGTCCAGTTCGGTAGAGTCGGGTTAGCAACAGTGGTGACATAACATAGCAGAGACAGCCAGGTCTCAGCCTTGGCTGGAGTCAGCAGAAGGGACCAACCAAAATACCAAAAGAAGTTCTTGACTGTGCCTCTCTCAGGAAAACAAAGATTAGCAAAGATGCAAGACCCACAAGCGTTGTACAGCTAGCTGTACAAGCAAGCCAAGCTCTCTTTCTGTCACTCAGTGAAGCCCTACTTATACCCTCCAAATATCATGTATCCTCCACATGCCTTGCCTCAGCACAGGTTTTGCCTCAACCAGAGTCCTTGGAAGAGGTAACAAACTGCAGCACACTACCAGAAGTTTTTTGGTGCGTTTCTCTCTATGGAGTTCCCAGCAAATTCAGTTCAAATATGCAATGTAAAGCTGACCAATACATGCATATTGTTAGCAAAGAATCCTTCATCATGTGTCCTTTCACGTGTTTGCTTTAGCAGAACATTAGCTTTTCACACTTGTGTCCACTTTAATGAAACATTCCTTCACATGTGTGCCCCAGCAAAACACCATCTAACCAACTGGTTTTCCAAAGAACCCTTACATTTCCACTACCGTGTCTCCCTTAGATAATGCTTCAAGTGAAATGGGGAATACCACTATACTGGGCATGTGGGCCACCACGCTTAACTTAAGTATCACCATGTGATACTTAACCAGGAAAACATGAAGGCCATCCTTTAAGACAAAAATGACTGTTCACAGCTTAAGTTGGCAAAAGGTTTCATATATTTCTGCAATCGTTTTCTTAAAAAAAAATAAAATAGAATAAAATAAAACAATGGAGTGGTTCTAAAGCACTTTTGTAATTGCAGGTTGTAGATTTATCTGTGAAATTTAAATATAACATTAAGTTAGCACACAGCCAACAATTATAGAGTACTCCACCAAAGGAAGACACTTGTCTGAAGATGTAAAATTACTTAAAAACAGAAAACTTGCTTTACACAGCACTGAAAGGGAGCCCATAGTTACTCCCTTTTAATCAGTAGTCAAGAACAAAATTGGTATGCATTACAAAAACAAACCATCATAATACAGTCAACACAAGCTATTTCAAAATATAATGCTAAATGAACAAGGAGTTTCTCTTAAGAAGTTTACAATGCTGTTTGCTTCAAAGTCCATTATCTCTGCCTGGAGTGTGTGCCACTTGCAGTGTACCTGGCCTTAGAACGCAGCCACTACTTTGTAAGGAAGTCATGCCAACACTATGGGTGTTCCAGCCAACCCACACTGCCAAAGCCCTGGCTGACCCCTACCTGACACCCAGTCATTCACAGATGACTCTACCATGGCTGGTTAATTTTTGTTGAGTCAATGGTGCAAGGACACTCAATTGAAGAATTGCTTTCATCAGATTGGCCTGTGGGGATGGGCGGGGCAGGGGGAGGCACACATATTTTCCTACCTGCTAGCTGATGCCTAGCCCACTGTAAACAGTTCATTCCCAAGGCAGGAGGACCTGGACTGCATAAGAAAAGTAGCTGAACAAATCAGTAAACAGTCCCTCCATGGTCTCTGCTTCAATTCCCGCCTCCAGATTCCTGCCTATGCTTCCCTCCATGACGGACAGTAAAGTTTAAGATAAAATAAGGCCATTCTTTCCCAAGTTGCTTTTGGACAATGCTTTATTAGAGCAATAGAAAGGGAAGCAAGGATACAGCACCTCAACTTTCTATCTATCAGTGTTGATCCCCAAAACAGGGTAGTAGACACATGGTCCCACTCCTTGCTGTCTGTAATTCCTGACTTGCAGGCGCTATTGGAAGAAATGAAAGATAATTGTTTAATATTACGTTTTTGGAATATTTTTTTTCACCACAACAGGAAAACAAACAGTAACATATTAATGCACATGTTTCAAATTTGGAAAGTTTCTTTCTTCAAACTAGAAAACTCACTCTTATATATACACCAACTATTTAATGTCCATCTAATAAGATTAGACTTAATACAAGCACACATTGTTAAACTTTTATAATTTGAAATTTGAAATAATTTATTCCACAATGTGTGCCACTCTTAAATGCTCTGGGTGATCTGTGTAGGACAAGAATACTAATGCTAATAATAAATTTCTTAGAAGAACTTTCGTAGTGCAACATGCTCCATACAAAAAGGATTCTGGTCATTAAGTAGCAAAACCAAGATGCTTCAAGACCTTCCTAGTCTCTGTTTACACACTAATTTAGAAAATAATTTAGCAAATTAATCAATGTAGCTCAAGCTACATTCTCTCTCTCTCTCTCTCTCTCTCTCTCTCTCTCTCTCTCTCTCTCTCACACACACACACACACACACACACACTGTACCCTTTACCATTTTCTTTCTCTTAATCATCCTTTTTTCTATTCTTTGAGAATTTCATACATGCATGTTTGGATCAAACCCACTCCTCAACTCTCCCCCACGGCAGTAAGTCCCCTCCCCTCCTACCACATTTTCTTCCCAACCTCAAGAGCTCTTTTTTCCAAACCCATTGAGCCAGGAGCTAGAGATGGCTCAGTGGTTAGGAGCACTCGCTGCTCTTGCAGAAGACCCTGGTTTGATTCTCAGTAACCACTTAGTGGCTCACAGTTGCAGAGCATCCAACTCCCTCCTTTGGCTTCCATGGACACTGTGTACATATGGTGCATATATTTACATGCAAGCAAACACTCATATACATAAAATAATAAAAAAACATTTTGTAAAAGCCCAAACCCACTTGGTGTGTCTGCATGTGCATGGATGTAGGACCATCTACTAAAGTGAGATAGTATCTCAGGAACTCTGAAGAAAACTGACTCTCTTCCCAGTAGTCATCAATTGCCAGTAACTCCTCAGCTAAAAGTGAGCCTTCATTAACTCCTTCCCCAGTGAGTGCTGGCATTTTGTCCGGCTTGGATCTTATCCAGGTCTTGTGCAGTAAGTCACAGCCTCTGTGGGTTCACATGAGCAGCACTATTTTGCCACCAATGCCTATAGCCTGAGCTCTTAGTCTTTCTGTCCCCTTTTCCCTTGTTCATTCCGAGTCTGGGGGCCGAGGGCAGGAAGAGACATAAGATGGCCTATTTGTCTGTAAGGTCATGGTACAGAGCACGACGATGCCGTTTAAGTTTTACACTTGATCCATATATAAATAGGGAACAAGCGAACAAGCTGCAGTGGGGTACTTAAAGCAAACTATGCTCATAGTTTTTCTCCCCACCTGTTTATTATGTTTTCCCAAAATTGGCTGGTATTTTAATTACAAAAAGCACACTGTGGCCATGGTAGCATATCTGATTCCAGAACACACAATGTAACCCCTTTGTGAACAATGAAGAATTTTTGGTTCAGGTAAGGAGTCAAACATCTTCCATACACAACCACTATCTATGAGCTGAATACACATTCTAGTTTTTGGGCCTATGGCACACTGTTGGGCAGACTGTATATAAGGAGAAACCAACCAGTGCCTGCTGGCTATGCAATGTGGCACCCTGATCACAGAGTGTCTGAGGAGGCACAAGTAATTCATTAGGCTGTCATTCTGTTACGGGCAACAATTTACATGTTATTTCCAAGATTACAAAGAAGTATTACTCCTCTTGGAATAGAGACAAATAAAGATATTTCTGCTTATTCCCCTAGCTTAGCAATTCTGTCAGTGTTATTACATCTATGTTCAGATCATACTAAAGGAAAATTCTGAAATACTTCTTTAGAAGGTTTGACTGTCTTTAAAATTAAATATTCCACTCAGCAATTAAGTATTTTTTCCACACACATTTATATGTAAATACTGCCATAATAATGTTATCTATGGATGAACGTTGAGGAATCAGTTCTCCAAGACAGGGCAAATGGAGGCATCTTTCCAGAATTTCCAGGTTCTTATCATCATCAAAGAATAAATACAGGACAAAGTAAGGAACTGAGGAAAAGGATTTCTTATAACACAGAAAGGCAGAGACGAGTGCTGAGAGGGATGGCTAGCATGGGATTTGAGACAATGTATTACAGGCAAACTTCAAGGAAAGGGAAATTATTCATGAGTTAAGGCAACTAAAGAATTCCAGAAATGGATCAAGAGTTTCCCTGAATGGAGTTAACTCTCTGTCTCCTTTATCTCCAAGTGAAGTTTCTGAATATGCCCATGTACCCGATGGACAAAATGAACAGAAGATTTTAATGCTAATGATATAAAAATGCCATTACCATAAAGTAAAGGAACAGCTGCAGTCCCAGGAGGCTGTGTCAGCCACTGCCAGCTTTGGACAGCCTTGTATCTGTGCTGAGAGGTCACACGATGTCCTCTATCACAGCTATGTGGTTATATACGCCTCTCCCCACCATGCACACCGCCTCTTGTTTTGCCAACCTCAGTTAATTTCTCCAGTTTCATTCTGAACATCAGTCGGTCAGAAGATGCGGGTCCCAGTACAGATTCTCTGGATGTATCCTGGTCAAGATAGAGCTCCACCATCCACATGAAACAAGGATGTTAAGTCTTTAAATTTCCTGAAATTTTACTTTTATTTCTTATGTATGAATGTTTCCCTTATTATGTCTACAGACCACATGTATGCAGGGCCAGAAGTGGGATCACAGACCATTACAGGCACCATGAAGGTGTGAGAAGTGGACTGGGTCCTCTGGACGAACAGTCAGTTCTCTTAACTGCTCATCTCATCTCATCTCCAGCCCCAATGATACTCTTTGTAAGCTTACCTTTTAAAAGAGCAGACATGAGATTACACAGTAATGTTTTGCTAAAATCACCAAACACACTCATGGTAAAATACATAAGGAATTTATTGTATCAGCTGTCTTCTGATATTTTAATAATTTAATCAAAATAAAAACTGCAAACTTTCAGTACTACAAAACTGAATTAAGACAGCACAGCTACTCACACTGAGATATATATTCTGTCATATAATCACTTAATTATACTAAGAAATAATTATAAAAATAGGTAAAAATTTAATGAAAATATTTCTTTTTATTGTAGCTTAAGAATTCTTGCTCATGTCAACAGACTGTCGGACATCTGCTACTGCTTCAGGCACACGAACAGTCATATTGTCCATAGCCTTGGTCAGACAAATTTGGCAGCCCAACCGTGACCTGCAAGGAATGAAGGAGATTCCATTTAGTATTGGATATATATTGTTCACAAGCCTGTAGTTGTTTAGGATATTTTTAGATTTTCTTGCCTAAAGCAATTGGAGAATTTGTTAATCTTTTAAGTTTTCATTAGGCGGAAACAGACACCACAATCCATGCCATCCACCTGATGTCATCCCCTCTAAAGGGCAGCAACAGGTCAGCATCACACAACCTGCTAGGCCAAAGCTTCATGAGGCTCTAGTGTGTCATCCAATGGACCCACCAAAACTTCTATTTAGTGGGATCGCTGACAGACAGAGAAACAACCAGAAGGCGTGAAGGCACACACAAGAAGTGACTTAGCAAGCTAAGGAAACAAGTCTTCAACTCCTAGATAAATGAAATCATAGGCTAAAGGCAAGCATAGTGGCAAGTACCTCTAATCCCACCACTTGGAAGACGAAGGCAGGTCAGGAGTTCACGGCCATTCTCAGCTACACAGCAAGTAAAAAGGGACTGAGCTAGGATATGTGATTGTGCTTCAAACAGTAGTAACTACAAAAGTCTTTAAGACAAGGATCAAACTTGAACCATCAAAGGCAAGAATGTATTTCCCCCTTATTTTTAAAATCTCGGAAATCAAGGTCTATCTCAGAGCCAATGGCATCTTGAAGTCACTGCTACGATGTAAGGAGGCAGCTGTAGCACACACACCAGTGGTTCCAACTGCACAAGTATCTTGACTCCAAATGTGTTATCTTCTTTAACCCTTTCAAAGTAAGTCCAAAAGGATGATAAAACTAAAATTACCAGCAATGGGGGAACACAGCAGATGCACATCTGTAATCTGCTCTGAGAAAAAAGACCTTCCCTCCATTCTCTTCTTTCTTTCTTTCACAGATTGCTACAAATCATGCTTCCCTTGAACGTTTTGTTTTCAACAAATAGTTATACATATATGGGTATATGTAAATAATTTTTCAAATGCACACAATATAGTAAGTCAAAAGATAATACAGTGCATATTTTAATCAGCAGCACTTTTCTTTTCTCTTAGAAGTACAAAAAAGTTTCATGTTAAGCCAGGCACAAGCCTGTCAGCTCAGTTACTTAGGAAGCTGAAACAAGAAGACTGCAGGTTGAGGGCAAGCCTGAGCTAATGAGTAAATTAAATTCCAGCTCGGATTTAAATTCGATCCAATCTCAAAATAAAAAAAGTAAATATAGGGCTGGGATATAGCTCAGTGTGAAGCACAATTCCTAATCTTACAATTGGGTTTTGACAAAGCATGTTATGAAGGCACTGACTTCATTAAAAGATTCATCAAACATTTATTGAATGCATAATGGTAAAATTTTCTACTACTAACCGTCAATGGGTGTAGTACTAACTGTCAATGGGTGTAGTACTGTCAATGGGTGTAGTACTAACTGTCAATGGGTGTAGTACTGTCAATGGGTGTAGTACTAACTGTCAATGGGTGTAGTACTAACAGTCAATGGGTGTAGTACTAACTGTCAATGGGTGTAGTACTAACTGTCAATGGGTGTAGTACTGTCAATGATTATTCCATTAAATGTCAATGGGTACACTACTGTATATTAGTGGGTATACATGGAAAATTCAATTCCATATTTTCTTATTGACATCTGTTACATGTTGGGCACAAGAGGTATTTATAGGAAAGAACAAGATTCAGAGCCAAGCATGCCAATTGTCCAAACGCAGCACTGATAGAATTGTTAAAGGCAACGTTCTATTATTTCCTAGTTTGATTATCAAAATGGAGAATATAAAAAGCTTGCTCGTGGGGCTGATGAAGAGACTAACTGCAAATGTCAGCAGTCTGAAGTGAACTTTCAATCAGACAGACGAGATAAGATAACTCACTGATAATTAACATGTAAGACTATGACAAATGACACACAAACAGAAAAAATAATACCCCTCTGAGGAGAAACCCACACTTCCGTCCAGGACAGAAGGTATCTAGAATAGACTTTGAAGGGTGGGGAGACTGAACATTTGTAAGAGGCAGAATAACTTGAGAAGAGCATGTGAGGTCATGGCACAGACACAGGAGGCTCAAAGGAGCATCTGAGCTGAGGTAGGTGCTTTAGTTTTGCTGACAAGACAAGCAATGGGCTAGGGTGTGGCTCGGTGACAAGACACATGCCTCATGTTCGAAAGTCCCAAATTTGAGAAAGCCCCTTCTTTGAGAAAGGAGAAAATTCACATGGAGAATTGTAGTTTAAAAGTAGCCAGGGTAACACATAAGTTTAGACATAGTGAGGTACCACTAGGGAGACTAGAATGAGAAAGCCAGGTTAACCATAGCTTTTGGTGATGGGAGAAAAGGACAACCCATCTCCCATCAGTCATTCTTTGTAGAACTAGAAATAGCCTCGACAATACCCAATTATGCACCAAGCTCTATCTGCAAGAGAAAAAAAAAGCAATCCAGGCAGACTTTAGACTTGGGAGCCTTAGTGAGACAGTTGGATACTGCACATGCTCATAAGATGAGTGAGACAAGGCTACCCCATAAGGAATTTACAAAGTGAAGCACCGGTCAGTGAGGCACAGCAGAGCACTGCAGGTACAGTGATGGGAGAACAGGCCCATGAGGACAGAAAAGAGCAGGTCAGGACAGCGACACAATGAGCTTGCATGTAAAAAGGTATGGTGTTCCCAGTCTCTTCCAAAGGTATTAGTCTCACCTCCATAAGACAAAGTGAGGCAGGGGACAGAGTTGTGTTGAAGGATATCTGAACACATGGTGAACCCTGAGATTGTGTTGTTTACTGGAAAAGCCTGTTTCTAGTTGTGGTGTGGCCCAGCACTAGGACACACCTTTAATCTAATAGCTTTCTGTTTATTGTAAACAGGATTAAATAGTCAACCATAGGTCAAGAGGCAGAGCAACCAACCAGTTGACAGGGAGTAAACACAGGAAATAACCATAAAGAGTAAGAAGAAGTCAGGATGATGGACAGAGAGACACAGGAAGTCAAAGGAAGGGACATTCAGTTTGAAGACAGTGTGGAGGAGAGTTCGTCCTTTTGGATTAGCTGTGGAAGAAGGTCAGCTGAGTGCTTTCTCTGCCTCTCTGAGATAGCAGGCTTTCATCCCAGCATTGGTTGGCTTCCATTGGTAAAATCAAACATTTGAGATTTTGTTAAAAACAGTATTTGGCACCAAACGTGGGGTGCCATTTGTAACCAGTTGGTTTTTTTCTATGTCTGCCCCAGTTCCTGAATAATGGCATGGAGGCTTATTTATTTATGAATTAATGCCTAGGCTTTAAGCCAGGCTTGCTCCCCAACTGGTTCATAATTCAATTAATCCGTTTATACTATTCTATGTCTGCACAAGGCTAGTTACCTCTCCTCAGTTTCATAGGTCTGACTTACTTTATGTCTTGGTGGTGAATCTCCTGTGCCTAATTATGTCCCTGAGAGCCCATCTCCTCCCAGAAGTCCCACCTCCTACTTTCTGCCTTTGTTATAGGCTTTTTAATAAGCCAATCAGAAGATGAGAAAGGGAGTGTTTGCAAAACATGATATAGTTATGTGAACATCACCAAAGTACAGTCTGCATTCAATTCTCTGCCATCACAGAAATCAGCATTTGAAAAATACAAAGACCATCTGTATGGGGTGGTTCTGATGCTAAAGTCCTATTCCCCAATTGGTTCTTGATAGATCAATAAAAATGCCAGGGACCAACTGCTGGGCTGAAGGAAAGAGGTGGGACTTCCAGGCCTCTGCAGGAGGAGGTGAGGAGATACAGGAAGAAAGAGGGAGATTTTGCCACGCTTTGGAGGGAGAAAAGGAGACCAGCCATATGGGATCTCAGGTGGAGCAGTCATAGGCTGCTTTCCCAGGCAGGAGATTAGAAATACAACTAAGCTGAGGGCAGTTTAAGGCAGATTAGAAGCACCCAGCAATTGGGCCAATAAGGCAGGTTGAAATTGAGGTACATGTGTGTGTCTGTGTTTTTCATCTGTGGATCCAATATTCCCTGGATGGGGGCTGGCAGCATGGTCTGCCTGGAGTTTAAAGTAAGGTAGTAAGAACTATAGGCTACAAGAAATTTTACCCAGTACATAAGAATATTATCCCAACATAGGTGACTGACAGGGTGGGTACTTTGTCCAGCATGGGCAAGGCCCATAGCACTGAAAACTAAACAGAATGAAAAATAGGATGATGGACTATAAAAGAAACAAACCAAAATTAATAAACTAATATCACTGTAACTGCTTAAAATTTATCCTTACCATGTAAAAATTGTTATAAGCTAATAAAGTTTTTTAAAAATTATTCATTAAGGTAGCAAAATATAGTTAAACAAAACCCATTATCAGGAAGTAATAATCCCCCTTAATTATGCCTCAAAATA
This sequence comes from Rhabdomys pumilio, assembly GCA_030674055.1. Taxonomy (NCBI): domain Eukaryota; kingdom Metazoa; phylum Chordata; class Mammalia; order Rodentia; family Muridae; genus Rhabdomys; species Rhabdomys pumilio. The sequence continues at coordinate 12,083,633 of JANHMN010000024.1, forward strand.
GTAAATCCAGGAGAAGTCTTCCTTGACTGTAAGACTGGATAATTAAAAAATATTATCACTAATGCCACCTGCTATTGTGGAGCTTGCTGTGTTTAAGAGAAATCTACCTACTAATTAATAAGCTCTGATTAATTTCTTTAATATACACTTAGAAAAAGAACTTACCATAATTACTACTATATATCAAGTTTCTCTGAAAACTCAATTCTCTCAAACAGGTAAAAATCACCACTATAATTTTGTTCAATTATCAAATCTGTCCTTCAAGAATACTATAAAAAGCAATCCATTTAATTCTATCCTATTAAGTTGTGATAAATATTAATTCCTGGCATAAAAAGACTAAAAAAGATATGTTATAATTTAGAAATTATATTACTATCAATTAATTCTTTGACTTGTAAAAGGGAAGTTTCATAGAGGCCCAAGTGTGGACAGTGAAAGAGAAACCCCAGAGGATGTTCAGACTTCATGACTTGTCCTGTACCCACATGGGCACTTCGACTCATGGTATGATCTTAGACCCAAAGAAATATTAACACAGATTTCTCCAGGTTGTTGATAACAGTGAAGCAGCTTTAAAACCTTACCTGACAGGTCAGGTTTTGTGCCTTATGTCTGTAATCTCAGCACAGATAAGCATGTAGCTACTTTGACCAATAGTTATAATCCTGTCCTTCAAACAAAACCAACAAAATCTACTCACCTGTCTGTTAGTCCAAAAGCCAGGTCAAGCATGTCATTCTCTTCATCAGTAATGGCATCTAACTTCTCATATATATGATCCTCAAAGATAAGATGACAAGTAGAGCAAGCCAACGTTCCCTCGCACGCACCTGCAAAAGCAGCAGAAGGTGAATATACCATCCATTGCATCAGTGCACACCTGGCTACTGCAAAATGCATCTAAGTTTTAGAATCAGCTGCAACCCTAAAAAGGGCTGGAATACTGACTAATCCTGAGTCAGGAATAGGTCCCCCATCCTCACACACTGTCTCAATTCACTCACAGTACTTCACAAAGGTTCTCAACAGATGAGAGGGTACTATGAAGGTCATACAATTCTAATATTAAAATGTATGCACATTCATAACTGAGACAGACACATAAAGATGTATCCTGAGATACATATAGCAATGATATATATCATCATTCACCTTGTGTGGAGAGCTCAAAACAGCCAATAAGGACTTGTATTATACAAGAGAATGCAACTACTCTACACCTAAATAAAGTTAATTATTCTTTTCTCTCAATTCTCTAAATAATCAGGCTTAATAAAGCAAGATGTTTTAAGACGCACCACAGATTCAAATACTGTGAATATTTGTGTTCCACATTTAGGTTATATTTATCCTATATTTGTGTGTTGTGTATGTATATGCACATGGGCACATGCATATGACAGCATGAATGTGAAAGTCAGAGAACAACTCATGAAACTTAGTTCTCTCCTTCTATGATGTGGGTCTCAATGACCAAACTCTTGTTATCAGATGTGGTGACAAGTGCCTTCACTTGCTGAGCCATCTTGGCAGACCCTTGCTTAATTTAAACCATTAATTTAACAGTTATTTACTCAGTTTTTAATTATGATTCAGGTGCCTCACAAAGGAAACTAACAAAACCATGTCATCCAGCTAAATCAAGGCAGAATCTGCTGAGAAACAGCCTCAGACTTCATTTGGAAATATTCACAAAGAAACCTAAGCACATAAGCCAGGGCTTCCTAAACTTTTCCACTCATGACCCCCTTCCAAGTGAGAAATTTTTATGTGACCACAGATATACAGGCAAATAAAATAGGTACAGAAATCAAGTGTGCAATTTTAACAAACCATAACACCAATTATTTGATATACACACACATATACATACATACATACACATACACACATACACACACACACACACACACACACACACACACAAGATCTCTCAGAATTTTACTAGCCAGACAGCCTGGAGTACATAACACAGTAGTAAAAACAAGGATACCTGTCTCCACAAGGTAGAAGGTAAGAAAAACTCCATACCATGCACCAGAACACACATAACCACACACACACATAACCACACACAGAGAGAGAGAGAGAGAGAGAGAGAGAGAGAGAGAGAGAGAGAGAAAAGGAGAAGAGAAGAGAAGAGAAGAGAAGAGAAGAGAAGAGAAGAGAAGAGAAGAGAACAGAAGAGAAACACCTTAGTTTTTAGTAAAGCCATTTTAAAGCAGTGGCAGCGTCAGGCGGGCCGAGTAACGAAGCTCAGGAGCGTCTGAGCTCTGGGCCATATTCTCCACCTCTTCTGTTACTATGTCATGGTAGGCTTCTTTACTTTCCATGCTTCAGTTATCTTAATAGTAACTAAACCAACCTCACCTAGGAGTTACAAGAATCATAAGTATAAATTACATGTATTGACAACAAACCTGGTAGGTTGTGATAATTACTATTTGGAAATGGTGAGAGTCTCTGGCTGCTGGGGAAACTGTATCAGTGATTTCATCCAGCACTAGACCCTGTGTGCTACAGTACTAACCTGATTGGCAAGATGTGACTAAGTAAGTAAAGGTAAGGCTCAGGGAACATGACGGAAGAGGGCCTGACAGAGTGTGAAGCACTGGCGGATGAGGACAGCTGTGAAATGCTGACATCTGGACATGGCACAGCTGTTGCATACATAGCAGCTGTGATTGCCTTCCCAGGATCAAGCCAGTCAAAATTCCAGCATGGATGCAGGATTCTGTTGGCAAAGGAACTACAGGCTGAGGGAGACATGATAACACTGGTAGGCTAGCCATGCCCCAACTGATGGCCCTACACTCATACATATTAGTAGCAGTAATTGGTCTCTGGGCGTTACTAAGAACCAAAAGGAGGTCAAGAAGTTTAGAGGAAGACAAGGTAGGGGACACTAAAGGAAGCTGTAGGGAAGTTTTCACTTTCCATTTATGAAATTTGAGTGTTGCTAATAGGATGTCTCCTGTATGAAAGTCTTATATTAAGGTTATTTTGTACACTTATGATGCTGATAAGATAAAATGGACCACCCACCCAAACCTAACCCCTTTCTTAACCAAAACCTAGAATACAGCTATGTTGGAGGTTACATGTTAAAAATATGAAATTATGTATAAACATATTGTTCAAAAGATGACTTAGCATAACATAAATAAAACACTGAGCATAACAGCAAGCAGAACTACAGACTTCTACAAACATTACTAGGATCTCTTATCTCAATTAGTCATAAAACAGGTATACGAAAAATATAGAAGAAAAAAGTTTGAAATGATAAGCTAGATCAATTTAATCACAGATGTGTAACTGCCCCCAAGTGGTGGATTACTGAAACACACAATACTGAAAGGCTGAACTATTAACATACAAGTTGGTAGAAAGAGTATTTATGTATTGTATTGCTTCTCAAGTTTACAATTGTCCGTTTTGATTCACTTATTTCCTCATTCCCTCATACACAATAAGTTATAAATTGAGAGTGACTGTATCGCTCACCAGAGTCCAATGGAAGAACACAGGAATGAATAAATGTATCGTGGAAATGTGGTAAATGCTAAGAAAGCATGGTCTGAGGTAGACCAGACAACAACAGACCACCACAGACTGGGTGCCACAAGCAATCCAAGTTTATAATGGGTTGGGAGTAAGGAGAGAAACTCCACTAGAGACTGGGTGGTTAGACAAAGGTACCTAAACCCGGTACCTTACACCTCAGAATCCAGCCATTTCTTCCGTAACATTTGTCACCATCTGCTATGCGTTTCCCCTGTTTCTTGTAAGGGATGAATACAAAGATACCTGAAAGATACAGAATAGTAAGTATGCATTTGTGGGATGAGAGAGAAGATGGTACCTCGACAGAGGGAAAAGTGCATATGAAGTCTTGAAGGTGGTGATCTGGTGTGAGTTCAAGCTTTTAAGAGGTCAGCATTGCTACACTAGGAAGAACAATGAGAAGTGGGGGAGGGGGAAGAGCAGTGGGGAGTGTGCATGTGTAGCCTTTTAGGCCAATGAGGAATATGGATTTACTCTTAAATGCAACGGCAAGTCCTTTGTGGTTTTACTCACAGAACTGATACAGCTGATGTCAGACAATCACCCCAGCTTTGGGGCTCATATTGGAAGCAAGTTCCCAGGTCCAGTGGCTTTACAGAACCAAGTGATAAATACAATAGAGCCCAAAGGAGCTTCTGGAGGCTTAAGAGAGGAGGTGCTGATGGACTGGATGTACCAGGAAAAAAAATGCTGCTCGGGTTTGAGCCTGCAGTATCTGGATAGGTTCGTTACGAATGCAGGAAATACTGGAGGAAAGACTGCTTTAGGGGAAGAGTGAAGGCAGCTTTAAGAACATGACTTTTACCAGCAACATGGCTCAGCAGGTAAGAACAACTGTTGCCAAGGTTCACTGACGACTTGAGACTTATGCTCACAATGCACATGGTAGAAAAAAACTAACTCCTAGAACCTGTCTCTAGCCCTCCATGTTCGTGTATGCCTATACTCACACGCAAATATTATACACATGTGGTGGAGGAGATAAATACATGTTTAAAAAAAATCAACAATTGAGTTTTAAATACCTTTGGGGTTTCCAAAAAGAAACCTAAAGTAGGGAGTTGAATCTACACGCTCAGAGGAGAAAACTGAGTCAAAGATGTAAAGTTAATCTCTATCAGCATCTAGGAAGGGCTTATGGTCACAGAGTGGATGAGATTACATGGGGAGAAACCGCAGAAACTACGGACTTGGTGAGCCATGGGGGGCACTCAGTAGGTGCTGCTATTTCGGGGGGGGGGGGGGGGGGGTCATGGAAACCCTCAGGAGGTACAGCCTTGCTGAAGAAGCATGTCACTGGGTCAGGCTTTTGATCTGTAGCTCCACCACTTCCAGTTGCCTCTCTCTCCTTCACATCTGTGGTTGAAGATGTGATCTGTAAGCTTCCTGCCAAGACCACCTGCTGCCATGTCTCCCTCATTATTATGAACTTTCTATATGGAACCATATGCAAACCAAGATAAACTCCTTCTTCCGGAAGTCACTTTTGCTCAAGGGAGTTATATCACAACAGAAAAGATCCTGATACTCTTGGATTAACTCATTTGATCCTCATAGCAACCATTAACAACCATTAGCAAGTGCTAATATTAGCCCCATGCTATTGGAGAGAGAACAAGATAAGGAGGAGTTAGGGCCCTAACCCAAAGTCACAGATTGAGTGGCAGAGTAGACAAAAGCCTAGGCAGAAAACCCTACTCAACCACACGAAAAGGGGGTTAGGGGAAAACACTATTTTAACTTTAACTCACAGTATGTATTTAATTTTACACTAACACTTTATAAAATAAATATTTCACAGTAAAACCCTTGCAAAAGATGTATTTTTCTGGTTTTTTTTTTTTTTTTAAATTGATTAACTTCTCTAAGATGCTAGTTTGAAGCCAATAAACTGGAGCTGGAATGCTGGCTTGCCTGGCACACATGACACTTTAGGGTTACTCTCCAGCATGACAAAATAATCAGGCACGGTGACTCATGCACTCAGAGATGAAGAAGGAAGATCAGGAGTTCAAGGCTGGCCTCAGATACATAATTTCAAGGCCAGCAGGAATACAGTAGGTCAAGTGTTTTATCACAGCAACAGAAAAATAACAAATACAGTAGAAGGACTTTCGTAACAAACAACTCCCTTCTGGTGTTTAATTCTTAACTCTTCTAGAACTGTCTTACACAACTGTACAGCCTTAGAGTCCATGACTATATGTCAGTTCTCTTTGATGGGCACTTGTTTCTGTTAATCTTTTCTGTTTGAAACATCTCTGTAGTAAATTGCCCAGGACAAGAGTCTTTTCCTAAAAGTGAAATTGAACCCACAGAGAAAGTGACAAAAATAGCCCTGCCTGGTTACAGCTTTCATCTAACTTGAGAACATTTAGGGCTGGGAAACAGTTGCTTCTGCATGTTCACAGAGTGTGCTAAGAGCCTCTGCATACAGATGTAGGTCTAGAACAGCCAGAGAACACTGCCATACAGTTTTTAAAGCTGGCACTTCCGGCTAGTTCCAGGACAGACGGGGCTACAAAAGAAACCCTGTTCACAAATAACAACAACAAAAAGGTGTCTAACAAATCTAACACCTGGGTCTCCTTATTAACAATTTATGTTGAAAGCTTTTTGTTTATTTTTCCAAATAAGGGCCTTATATTGCTCTTTATGTGTCTTAAATGTCTTTTTCTATGCTCACTGCAGATGCCACCATGGGAAAATTCAGGGAATAGGAACTCCCTGTCTCCAGTTTTCCTAAGTTGCTGCTCACTGGTGGCCATTGCTGCTATTTGCTTTCCAGTCACTGTTCTAGACAAATCCTCTAAAGCTTGTATTCCTGTGTGTGAATCTGGCCAGCTAAACGACTGGCCAGAGGCTTACGTGTCTGGTGCCAAGAGGCTCAGGTTAACTAGGTGAATCCCTCAACAGCCAAGACATTTGTGTCTCAGTCTTCACTCCTGCTTGCAAGAGACCTCACGGTCAGCCAGAGATGCGAGAGTAGAAGTAGAGTCTCTGGGTCGTCTAGATCCCAGAGCAGCATCCCTGCTACGCATCTCACCCTGCAGGTATTCCATTCATTGTGTAGCTGGCTCTTGCTCACCCCAGCTGCTATCACAAACCAACAAAGCTCATCATTTTATGTGAACACTCTACAGACAAAGTTCTCACCACAAGCAACCTGCAAGAAAGATCAAGGAACTCCCTGACTGAGCTCTTCAAGAGACTGCAAGCAAGGAAAACAATAACCGTATTCTGGGAATGGACAACTCTGAGTACTTCAGAACCAGGCTGCCTTCCATAGTCACACAGAGAGTTTTTACCAACACTAGAAATTACAGGGTTGCTGCTTCCCAAGAATGCTTCAGAGAATAGACCAAACTAAAATGCCACAAACACTACTGCTCTTGCCAAACTTAGCACATGACAAGTCCTTCGCTGGTGTGTCCTGAATAATGCAGTGAGGGCAGAACTGTTATTACCTGTATTCTCCAGAGCATAAAAACGGGCACAAAGAAGTTCCAGTAGCATGGCCCAGGTCTCAGGTGACAATGTTGGTTTGAGAACCATGTCTGTCTGACCCCAGAGTCTAGTCTCAATTACTGTTCAGCACACTAGAGCCCACTGTGAAAGAATACTTCAGCAAAGCTTAATTCAAAGTGCAGTTTAGTGGGCTTGGTAGCACATGCCTATGACCCCAGCACTCAGGAAACAGCTTTTTAAAATTTACTAAGGACAGGGATGCTGCTTCTGACAAGAAAAACTGCAACAAGCATTAACTTGGAGGCAGACTGAATACTATATGAGGAATGGAGGAAAAAAGAACTAACAACAGTTTTTAAAGTGGGAAGTGAACCATGCCCTGAAGCGGCACTGCCAGGCTTTAATCCCAGCACTTAAGAGGTAGAGGCAATTGGCTCTATGAGTTCCAAACCAGCAGGACATCCAAGGCTACACAGACAGACCTCTTAAAACACCTCCTCCTAATAAAAAAAAAATGAAATAAAAAGATTTGGTTCTTTATATAAAAAATGCATCTACTTGATTTAAAAATAAACTTATAGTTTATTACCAGTAAACATCTGGTTTGTGTAACTATAAACTGTGCACCCACGGCTGTATAAAATATCTTGAACAACAAGGAATGACAAGTGGAAAGATATAAGGAGCCTTGCTCTAGACTAGTGCTCTTCAAATCTAGCATGAGCCTTCCAAATCATGGGAGCAGCCTGTTACACATTGCTAAGCTGGCAAACAGCTTGTCTGGTAAAGGCACTTGCCACCACAAACCTAAGAAGCTGAATTTGGTCCTCAGGACCCACATGGAAGAAAAAAGAAAAGAACTAAGTCCAACAAGTTGTCCTCTGACATTCACACATGTCATATGGTACAAGCAAGTCCACATGTAAAAATATGCACATGTGTGTGCATGCACAAACCAAATAACAAATAAGTAAAATATTTCTGGCTAGACTTCCAGGGCCCAAAAATCTGTATTTCCCAGGTGACAAAAACAGCAACGAGTCAAGGAACCCTCAGAAAAGATCCAATTAGGCACAGCCAGTGCTTGCCCAAGGTGTAACATGGAGGGGTGGGAACACCAGCTTTGTACATGATTTGACAACATGGTCAGGAGTACAGAAACAAAAACTTTCTATATAACACCTTTTTCTAGAATACATTTTCGGTTCTGAGAAGATACGGTACAATAGCAATTAAAACTAAATTATAATGACTCAAAGCTGCTTTGCACTATGGTATTTTACTCCTCTGACCTGATCTCTCATCTGTTTAGGCTTGCTGCAAACAGGTACATAGTAGGCAATGGGCCATTACAGACCTCTGAGCCAAATGGCTATGTAATTTCCTTTACAGAAGTAACCAGTGGTGTCACTCCATTATCCATTTGGTTTGTTTTAGTGTATATGTGAGTACGTCTCTGCCTGGGTGTGTGCCATGTGTGCACGTGCTGAAGAGACAGAAGAGGATGTAGGATCCTGGGAGCCGGAATCAGAGGCAATGCTGGGAACAGAACTCTGGAAAAGCAGTACATGGCTTTAATCACCAAGGCATCTCTCCAGCCTCTACTCTAATAATCTTTACAAATAAAAAAAAAGTAACATGTCCTATATAATATTTCCTTAGAATGTCATAGTTTAAAATCAAAAACCAAAACCTGTAACTTCTTCAGAAGGTTACCTGGGAAGTTTCAGGAATACTTACCAAATCCATCGATATCTAGGTTATTCTCAACCACAACATCTAGCAGAGAGTCACCAACTTTTCCCTTGGCTGTTAGCGTTTCTCCTTCTCGGTTCTTAAAGTGGACTGTTACCTTATCTTCTGAGCTGGGAAAGGAAGCGGCACTTCAGTATTTTTAGTAATTTCAAACTACAACTTAAGGGCAAGGGAGATAGTTCAGAGGATAAAGGCTCTTGCCACAAAAGCTTGGCCACCTAAGTTGGATCCCTGGAAGTCACGTAAAGGGAGGAGAGAATCAGCTCCAAGAAGTGGTCATCTGAGCTTTCCATATGTGCCATGGGTGCCCACATATACATCATCAACACACTCACACAACAGTACCAAATGAAAGAAAAAAGAAATCACTACTTAACCTGCAAGGCCAAATGCATAAATGTAGAAGATGGCACAAACTGAGGGTCTATCCAGCTGCCCACCTAGGACGACGAGCTCTATCACCTTAAAACAAATGAAAACTGCCTTCCTGACCCAGTAACCTGGTGGGGATGTGGAGTCTGTCTCCCCAGAGGTCACAGATATGTGGAAACACTCAGCAATCATTACCACCAAGAAATCTGTTAAGCTTTGTTATGATAGCAACAGTGATGTTGGTTGGTCTCCATGCCAGAGATTAACTCCAGACCCTCACACACATTGAGCACATATCTGACCACCACAGTACATCCTCAGTTCAGAAAACCTATTTTGCTTTCACAAGCTCTTAGAAAAATAATGTCTGTGACCATGGCCCAAAGAGACAGGTTCAAGGTTGTTTATGGTCAGCTTTATAAAAAGCAAGTCATTCCACTAGCCACTGTGCAGGAGTCTGCTCAGTGGGACTCTGGCCCCAAGGCACAGCAGCTGCTTTACTCTTTTTGTGAGTCTTTTTTTTTTTTTAGATTTATCACACCAGAAGAGGGCATCAGATTTCATTACAGATGGTTGTGAGCCACCATGTGGTTGCTGGGAATTGAACTCAGGATCAGGACCTCTGGAAGAGCAGACTGTGCTCTTAACCATCGAGCCATTTCTCCAGCCTTCTTTTGTGAGTTTGTGAGTGTTCCATTTTTAGTGCACATGGTATACTCAAAATTCCACAAAACAGAACCCTTGAAGGATGCATACCTCTGCATGTGTTTTCACTGTTATCGATCATCTAGTTATACCTAAATTGCTTTCCTTTCTACCAAACAGCATTAAAATGTAGGAAACCGCCCTTATCCTAGCACCTGAAGCTTTCCCTCCATTATCAACACTTCAGATACAGACTTAAGTAACTATCAATAGATGGCAATACCCAGCCCTTACCCACTTCTCAATAAAAGTCAACTTCACTAGAATTAAAACCCAGGAATAAGTAATTCCAGGGTTACAAATGTCTTTCAGAAGCAGATACAATCGTTACATTTCACAAGTAAGTCACATGAGCTCTCCTCCCATCCCCACATGGACAATGCTGTGTTAGCATGGCCCTGGATAACAGGATCTTGTGGATTAGAAAGGCCCAATAGCAACGTGTCTTAAAATATCAGTGAAAACTTTCATCACTCTCTACAATGCATGAATTCTAACATTTTTAAAACTAAAATGATATATAAAAATGTGTTTATGTATGTTCCTTCAAAAAGGGTCTATGCCACAAACTCTTTTCATTGGTGGTGGGAGAGGCTTTTAAAAACAAGTGCTTTTACTTGCCAAGCACCATTAGCATATGTCAGGATTCCCAGAACTGTCAAAAAACAGGAAAAGAATTTTCTTGCACAGCTCCAGAGACAGAGTCAGGAAAATGCTCTTCTATGCCTTAGTCTCAGCCCAGTCTGTAAAACAAGTTTACTCACACTTGAGGATTTGTGACAATAAACTACCCAACAGCTGTTTTCATTTTTCAAGGTAAAACTAAGAATGACAATAGCCCTTAGGGCTAAGAGAATCTCTAAAATGGAAAATTTAAGAAGGATTTAAGGGGCAATGATTTGAGCCAGTTGGATTACATAGTGTGTGCACACGTGAGCATGCATATTTGTCTGGCTTTTAAAACTTGAAAAACCAGATGAGACTGTCCCCAACCCATATGGCAATATGAATAGAAAGCTAAGATATGGACAAATGCCTGGAACCTAAGCTACAGTAAATAGGATGTTTATGGAATTACTCAAAGCCAGGGGCTTAAATATTGCTGTTCTAGAACACACGAGAGCTAAAATCACAGCAAAAGAATTTCAAATCACTTTAACGTTAGCCTCTTGTCAAGACATTTATCTTACAGTTTGACAATGTACAAAATGGCTAAACCATGGTAGAGTTCAAACATGAATTTTTTATTTAAAGCCCAAGTTCTTTTTGCTTATAGGAACCTGGACTGCTACTTGCTGGGGGTATGTATTCAAATGTTGACTCCTGGCCTCCAAGATCTGGTTGCAGGCCAACGAGCACATTCTCATGTACACCAAATGACGCTATAGAAATGTTGTTTGCCAATCTTCTCTGCCTGGGTAAATAAAAGTAATTGGTTACAGCCAATTACTGGGGAGAACAGGAGTAGCCAGGGCTTGGGTTACTGGGCTGAGGGGTTCTCAGGACAAGAGGGAAGAGAATTGGAGAAGAGAAGAAGGAAGACAAGAAGAGGAGATGGACTATGAGCATGTAGCCAGGAAAAAGGCCTCCTGAGGTCAGGCTGATGGAGCAAAAAAGAAGCCTGTGCAAGATTCAAACAGCAAGTAACTTGGGGAGCACAGTTAGGAATTAGCCAGGCTAGAGTACAGAAAATTAGATTGGGGATAATCGGACAGTAATTCTGCTAAACTGGTTGAATAAGTTCATGGGACACAGTCTTGATTACTGGGGGCTGGCTAGGTCATATTAAGAACTAATAGAGTTAATTAATAACATTTACAACAGCTACTATGTACTAAAGCAGTGATTTCCCTTAGGTATGATACCTTAATTAGGTATGCAGCCCTAATTAACAAATGCTAAGATTAGTAATGGATTCACTAAGGACAAGGAAAGAAGCACAAACAAGACTGGAATGGTAATTCTTCAAGTGAAAGAACAGAGAACCTAAGAGCCAGAAAAAAACAGCTTCTGGTCTTGCTTCTAATGGCACTTTTATAGATTATATTAAAGCATTCAAGTATTTTGTTTGCTTGTTTAACAGATTCCTACTTATCTCAGGCTAAGTTCCAATACTCCAATAGCCCAGAATGGCCTTGAACTTCTGATCCTCCTGCCTCCATCTCCCAAGTGCTGGAATTACAAGTATATGTCACTACATGCAATTTCTGTGGTGTCAGACATCTAACAGGGCTTCACTCATACTACGAAGGCACTCTACTGAGCTACAGCCTTAGGATAAACTATTTTTAATTTAGTGAATTGTGAGAAACAGTTAAAACATAAGAAGTTTATGGAAATACTTTATTCCTTAAAACACTAAACACCTGTATTTGACTAGAGTTAACTTCTGTCCACTCTCAATGACTGATGGGTCAATTGTACATTCCCACCGCACCCCAGCCTCTGCCACATACACATAGCCCTTCCTAAGAACTATGTAAAATTTCAAGTAGTGCAATAAATGTTATTCTTCTAAACCTTACTCACCAATTATTAAACAGACACTCGCTCTGCTCAACCCCAGCAGACACAATAACAAGGCCATAGTCCTATAGGTCACCCCAGGCTTAATGGAGAGAAGCAGTGTCTCTCAACTTTCCTAATGCCTCTTTAATACAGTTCCTTGTGTTATGGTGACCCCCCCCAAACATAAAATTATTTTTGTTCCTACTTCATAACTGTAATTTTGCCAGTTATGAATTGTAAATATCTGTGTTTTCCGATGGTCTTAGGCCACCTCTTTGAAAGGGTTATTTTACCCCACAAAGGGGTCTCAACCCTCAGGATGAGAATCACTGCAGTAAAGTATAGCAGCTGTTACCCTTTCACTACACGGCCTGGGACACTAGCAAGGGAAAGGGGCAGCCTGTGGCTCTCGTCTTCCCTCATCACCTTTGCTCTCTGAAATGAAAGTAAGAACAAAAGAACTGGCAGCTGTAGCACTGCAGTGCATCACACGCCTGACATGCAAGAGACCCTGGTTCTATCCACAGCAATACCCAAAGAAAGATTGTCACCTGCTATCAGCACAAAACCTACTCAAGGTCTATGCCTGGCTTTGCCAGCTACTTAATATGAAAACCTGATGCCCACTCACCTACCTCTCTACTTCTCGGGATTGTCTTAAAAGTACAGTGAAAGCCCTTTGTAATCAAATTGCAAATTTTTATCTTTGTACAGTTTAGCCTCACTGATCTGAATGTTCAATAACCATACGGGACTGGGAGCTGCTATGTTAACAGCAGAGGTCTGCATACTAAGAGCTGGAAAACTTATCTGAAGTTCTATGTCAAGAAGCAAAGCGTCTAAAACCTAATGATAAAATCGTGGGAGCCCACCTGCAAAAGCTGTGTGTTCCTTTAAATAGCAGTCATGCTGATTATGTTCAATGTATGTCACAGCTTACATCCAGAAAGTATCTGCCACAGAAATTAAGGCATTCATAGGTGAATAGTTGGAGAGGCCAGGAGAACTAGGACCGAATGTTCCTCACAATCCCCCTCTCGCTTCATGCAAAATATCTATACGACTGTACAATCCTATGTACACACATTCTCTTTTCTTGCTATACTCTGCTCTGGAGTCAAACAGAAGTTTTCTAACAAGCCGTTATCTGTGCTGAATAGTCTTCAGACTGATACACCAGACACAAACATTTGTGGTTGTGAAGAGATGACTGCCACAGATCTAGAAACAGCCAAATTGACTTTGGATTAAGGTCCTTAATGGCCATGTATCAGCAGACACTATTGCTGAGTTTCATGTTTACCAGGTAAAGAAGTTTGGAATTTCTAACAGACCATCAGCTTCCAATCCAAACACTATATATGTAAGTTGGCTTTAAAACCCTGTGATCCACCTGGTGTCCCAGCAATACATTTGACAAGTACGCTGATTTGTAGCTTTCTTTGGGGCTGTGACTACAAAAGTTGAGCTAAATTCTTCCACAGAGTAACACACAATCCAGAGAAACCTTAATTTGTGTTTCCAGACCAAAACCACTCATGTTTCATGTAAGTAAATTTTATCTTTAGTAAACCTAAGGGGACTGTGTGTGGGGGGTGGGGGGCACGCAAGTGGGGGAGGTTAGGTCTCATCTCTCTCTCAACACTTACCACAGAATTCTCTACACTATGACCCCCAGAACTGTTGCTAAGAGGCTGCTGCCTATTGAGCCCTCACTTTCAATCAGTTGCACGAGCAACGTTACCTGCACGGAGTCATTTATCCCTTAAATCATCCTTTAAGGGCTACACTGTTATCCTAGGTCAACAGGGAGTGAAGTTAAGCCTGTGCGGGTGTAAACCCTACCCTGCCATTCCCACAAGGCAGTCGCTCCTAACCCTTCCTACCTGAAGTCAGCACAAAGGGCCAACACAAAGCAACCACAACCCCGAGGTCGACAAGGACAACCCACCGAGGAAGCCCCAAAGCCAGCGCCCCACACCGCCCGAGCCACGCCCGGAAGGCTAGCGTCAACGGGAAGAGCTCTCCGGCGCAGGGCCAGCAACCGGGAGGCGAGGCGGAAGGGAGCAGCGGGCGGAAACGTAGGCCGCGGGACGCCGCCGCGCCTCACCTGCTCCGCGAGCGCGCAGACACGCTCAGCGGCCGGCCAGGCCCGGCCTCTGCACGCAGGCGGGGACTCGGGGTCCACTGAGGGGCGGCAAGTCCCGCTCGGGTCCCGCAGACCAGCAGCCGACAGCGGTCCAGGCCACGGAAAGGAACAGAGGCGCAGGCGGCGCGGAGGAGTCGGGCGCCCGGAGCGGCCGCCATAACCCTGTCGGAAGGTTCCGGGTCCCGCGGGGTCCTGCGCGCAGTGCCGAGGGTCCGCGTGTCCCGCTGCGCGACGGCTCCAGTCCGGCGAGCGTCCTGCGTGTCCTATAACCCGCGCCTGCGCCCCGCCCCGCCGCTGCCACGCCTCCGCGGGGCGGGGCCGAGCACGAATCCAGGGATCTGGTTAAGAGTTCACCTTGAACTTCTGCAGTCAGTTCTGCGCTCTGGAGCAGTTACTCACTCATCAAGGACTGGCCAAAAAGCCACGAGGTTAACTTTTGCCTTTTGCCATCGGCCCTTAAAACAAATCAAATGATCACAGTTTCTAACACTTTAGAGTACAAGTTATAGCAAAAGGGACCTAAGTATTTCGTACACAGGACAAACTTTCCTACACAGGAGAGTTATACAAAGTTTTAAAATGCCAATAGGCATTTTTATGAAGAGAGGCATGCATAGGTAAAAGCATAAACCATCTCATAATCAATAATTTGTTATTTAGGGCTGCTGAAGAAAGCAGGTAATAACGGTCAGCCTAAACTGATAAACTGAGTATATAAAACCCTGAGACTTAACAGGAAACTTTTCTTAAATAAATATTTCAACAGACTTAAAAACTAGAAGGCCGACTTTTAAACCGCACTTTATCATTGTTGGTAAGTTTTTAAAGAGTTTTTGAGGTCAGATATGCAACTCCAAACCCAAGTCCTGCGTTGATCAGAGACCTTGGATAAATTACTCTAAGAGGATAAGAGTTTCCATGACTCATGGATAAGCTCACACTCAGGGCCACTGTGGAGGTTAGGTGAATTAGTGCAAAGAACTGCGTCACAAACCGTGAGCAATAAATACATCATCTTGAGCATTCCTGATAAAGCGCTGAAGGACAGAAGCACATGTCGCAACAAACTGAAGACAGTAAAAGACTACTTGAATATTCAAACTGAGGTTGGACACATAGCTAGGAGGTAAAAAATACGTGTTGCCCTTGCAGAGAACCTGGGTTCATTTCTCAGAAACCACAGAGCACCTCACAACTTTCTGTGACTCCAGCTCCAGACAATCCAAAACGCTCTCCTGGCGTCCTCTGACACCAGGCATGCACATGCTGCACGTATGTATGTTCAGGCAAACACACACACTTGGGAGGAGAAAGGGTATTCCTCAGAGGCTGGAGACACTGCTCAGCAGTGAGAGCACTTCTTGCACTTGTAGAAGTTCTCATTTTGTTTCCCAGCATCCACTGTAGTTGGCTCCTAACAGTAACTCAAAGTTCCACAGTAATTCTCTGCCCTCAGGCCTCCACAGGAACCCACTAAAGCGTGGCATACACATACCTACACAATATTTTTAAATAAAAATATTTAAAAGAGGTCCAAAAGTGCCAGGTGTTAAGAACACTTGCAGCTCATCCAGAGGACCAGAATTCAGTTTTCAGCACCCATAGTCAGCTAGCTCCTACATGCCCAGAACTGACTCATGCTGGCCCCATAAATACACATGCACACCTAAAGAAAATAAAGACTTTTTAAAAAATGAATACTAAAAAATATTGTATACCTGTATAAAGCCTCTCTAGAGGATATATGGATATTGAACCTGCAGGGTGCAGGAATAATTGCCTAAGTCTTTGGCCTAAAATAATGTTTAAAACTCAGGTTAGAAAGGGGTCAAGAAATCCTGAGGAGAAGGCTTTTGTTGTTTTTCAGTCCTAAACCCAAACTTCATCAGATGATTCAACCGTAGGAGAACTGGGCAATGCATGCATTCCTTCTTAGTCCTCCTGTAGAAGAACAAGCCTTGCTTAAGGAACAATATTCTACATTTTAGGGTATATATAAATAAGATAGTTGAACAGTTTTGTCTTAATAGTCCAATATATTAAGACTTCAATTGGGCATTCAAGAGCAAGCTGGTGTTCTTGGGTAACTCACTATCAGCATTAGAATTCATGAAGCATCTTCATAGAGATCAAGGGTGGGAATTGTTCTCAAGACTTTGAAAGGTGGGTGAGGTCACACTAAGGATTGAAGATATGGACATTCAGCAGAACTCCAGAAGAAGTGGAAAACATGCTGGCTATGGACATAGACAAAGCAACATGGAATCACTGCAAACTTGCTTTTGCCCATGTGCTGCCTTGTCTATAAAGTGCCACTCCCTCCATTTTTACTAATATTTTAATATTCTTGTTATTATAACAAAACAACACCAACTGAGTAAATAATAAAGAACAGAATAAATTAAATAAGCCTAAATTGAAGGCTGGAGAGATGGCAATAAACAGCACTGGCTGCTCTTTCAGAAGTCCCAAGTTCAATTCCCAGTACCTACATAGTGGCTTGCAACTGTCTATAAATGTAGTCTCATGGGACCCAATACCCTCTTCTGGTATGCAGACATACAAGCAGATAAAACACCCATATATAAAAATCATTTTTTAAAGTAAATCATCCTGAACATATCTCCTTAAACATTTATCATTCTTATGATGACTATAAAAATCCATCTAGCTTTTTGAAATGTACAGTGGAAAATTGTTATCTATAGATACCTCACTATGTAACAGCATACAAGGCCTGACTTAAATGTTACAGTATGCATATTTATGTATAAATGTGTCTGCATATGTCCTTATATAAAGGTGCTGCATGAAATCCCATTAGTACTTATGGTTTTGTGTATTTGTTAAGAAAAAATTATAAAGAACAAAAATTTGGAATTTGGAGAGATAATGCAGATAGCTATAAGAATGCATGCTACTCTCGCAGTAGACCTGAATTTAGTTCCTAGCACCCATGTTGGATTGCTAACAACAGCCTCTAATATTAGTTCTAAAAGATTGAATGCCTGCATCAGGCCTCGCACATTTGGAGTCTGAGTAGTCCAAATTCAAGATGCCAGCAGCTTTGCTACGCAGTGAGAGTCTAGTCTCTGCTTCTGAGATGATACTTTGTAGCTGTGTCCTCCCATGAAAGAAACAGTTAAAGCCAAAAGGCTTACTTAGTTCTATTAGCGGATTTTTTTCTTTTTGAGATTTATTTATTTGAGTATGCTGTAGTGTCTTTAGACACACCAGAAGAGGGCATGAGGTCCCATTACATATAACTGTGAACCACCATGTGGTTGCTGGGATCTGAACTCAAGATCTCTAGAAAAGCAGTCAGTGCTCTTAACTGCTGAGCCATCTCTCCAGTTCCTATTAGCCTTTTTATACAGTTATCAATCCCATATGTCAGGGCAAAGCCTTCATCTCTTTCTGACAGCTCCATCCGACTCTTTAACAGTCTTCTGTTGGCAATTAAACTTCAACATTCATCTTGGAAGAAACACATTCAAACCACAGCACTTGACCCCCTCCTTCCCATTATGTCAATCCTATTCCTGTGAATGGATCACATCTGCTTGCACTCAATATCTACAATACCTTCTTTATTGTTATAGAACATAGCACATACCATGTTTCAAATGGGATGGTGCTTATTAAATGTGTGGTGTAAAGTATACGAAGTTGTAAGGATTATGTGTTTCCTGAGCTCTGGGGATTTGTGGCACTTTTAGTTCTGATACAACTTCATCTCATTTGTCTTCATGTCTCCAACACTGGGCACAGTGTCCTGGACATATAATACACTTGACAATGCATTTGTTAGGAACTATGCTAGGAATCTTCATAGTGTCTAACTTGTGAGCAACACTGTATGCTGGAAACATGCTAGTTACAAAAAAAAAAAAGAAAGAAAAAAGAAAAAAGAAAAAAAAAAGAAAAAGAAACTCCCTGTTCTCTAGATTTTTTGAGATAAAAAAACTAAAGTCCATTGCAATACCAGATGTCCTTGGTCCCAAGTCTAGGGCATAAGTAAAATAATTATAGTTTTTATTGGATATTTTATGTTTTTACATTTCAGATGTAATCCCCTTTCCCCATTCCCTCCTAGAAACTCCATCCCATCCCCCTTCCTCCTTTTTGCTTTTATAGCATTTTAATTATATGCAAGTATTAAGGTCAGTTCTAGGTTGAGGAATTAGCAATACAATAGATGCAAATAGTCAAGGAACAAGCAAGACAACAAACACAAATAGTCAAAGAACAAGCAAAGCAATAAACAAAGTCCTGTGATCACTCCTGCTATCACTGTTTCTAAGAGCATATCAGGATGACCAAAATATCTAAGCTTATTTCCCTGTCCTAGCCCAAAGTCATTTTCAAGTCTGAAGCCTACTTTTTTGTTCTAGCCTAAGATTTAGATTCCTGCCTGAAATTACTTCTTTGTTCTAGCCTAATGTCTAATACCTTCCTGAAGCTCATTTCCTTGTCATTGGCCAATGTCAGATTCATGTCAAGCTGCCCCAAAAGCTCTCCACATCTCCCCCTTTTTTAAATTCATAAACAAGACTCAGCCTGTCTTAGGTCATTTTAGAAAGAATGCCTTCCTTACCTGTCATGAAATTTGCATTATCAAAAGCAATGCACTTCTGTCTTAAGTTGGTAATGCTCTGTTAAGAATCTTATCCGACCTTGGCTTGCCAGCCTGTTAAATTAATAACTCTGTCTAGGGGTCCATTTTCAATTTTAAGTCATGTACTTTGGCTGCCAACATGTTGATGTTGTTAAAGACAAACTTTAACACAATGGGCAAGAATAAAAGTATTCCCAGGACAAAAAGGGCTAGCATAATCAAGCTATATATGCCATTTTGAAGCTTGACCAAAATGGAAATACTGACCTCAAGTCATGGAAAATTTTATCAGCAGTATCTGAACCATCAAAGCTCAGCAGAGCAGCATTCTTTAAATTCCTAATCTCAGTATGCAAAGTTAAAACATCCAGAGAGTTATTAGAATTATGCCAAATACACTGCAAGTGTCTTTAAGCTTTTTCCTAATTATAATAACTATCATTGTAAATTTTAGAAGTAACACAACTCCATTGGTATTTGGCATGACACTCAAGATGACTCATTATTCTTAAACTCTGAACCGCCTTCCAATGATTTGAATAAGATAAAGAGCATCAATCAGATGTTCCAAATGCCTATCTAAATCCTCTTATATACTCAACACATTAGTATTTTTTTTTTTTTTTGCTAATTGATTAACAAAAGTAGTTGTTTTAACTTCTAGTGTCAAAGCAATTGCAGAAGTAGTGGTACAAGTACTTAATGTAATTAAAGCTGTTATACCAGCAATAATCAAGCCCACTACCCTCTTGCTTCTGCTTAAAGTCTAACTCACTTCTTCCAGTATTTGCAAGCTTTTGTCAGAAAACCAAAGTTCTGTAATACTCAAGGCAATAAGACAAAAGCTGGTTGATAGACCCACGTAACAGACATGCCAGGTTTCAACACATTAACACAAACAGAAAGTGTACAATCAATGCAACTTACAATAAATACTGTAGAAGAAACAAAAGTAATTTTAACTTAACAATTACAAGAGCCTTAACAGATGTACTAACACTTGTTTGAAATTCAGATCCTACCCCAACTTTATCTCTTGCTAACATAACATCATAGAGAACTGCAGCTAACTTCCAAATATGTCTCTGAAAATGTCCAGATCAACTCTTCCAAACGAAGATGGTTATTTCCAATATTGGATTGATTTCTAGACCAGTATATGATTGAGTCTGAATAACTTGTCACATTTAAGAAAAATACAAGAGTCATTATAACTTCTCTTTTTGCTTCTCTGTCCCATATGGTCAAAAACTTAAGGCAAGGCAGCTTATCCCATATGGGATATAGGAAAGCAAAGTTGGGTCAGAAACATATGTCCAATAGAGCATCAAAGTCACCATTGTCAGGGCACTCAGCAAGCTCACAGGTCAGCATAATTCTTTGTCCCAGCATTAGCATGTCTCAGCAATTTCTCTGGCAGCCACCATGCTCCTTCAGCATCCTGCAGAAAAAATACAAATGTGTCCTCTTCCCCATATTAGATACCTGGTCGGGAGCATGCCATATGCCAGTAAAATCCTTTCTTTTCACTTAGGCATAAGTATGCCTAGCTGTAGGGTGCCATAGACACTTAGCAGAAAGTTCCTTGGCACTCAAATTTTTTAAATTTTTTTTAAAAAGAACATGATTTAAATAAATTTGTGGTGTTGAGGGATATATCTCCCCCTTTTTTATTTTATGAAGATATTATTTTAAAATTCCATGGGCCCCTTCCACAATACCTTGTCCTTGAGGGTTATAAGGAATCCCAGTAATATGGGTAATATTAAATTGTTGCCATAATGTCTCAAATGCTCGACTGAGATAGCCAGTTCCATTATCTGTTGTTGTTGTTGTTGTTGTTGTTGTTGTTGTTATTGTTATTATTATTATTATTATTAGGTATTTTATTTGTT
Organism: Rhabdomys pumilio; assembly: GCA_030674055.1. Lineage (NCBI taxonomy): Eukaryota > Metazoa > Chordata > Mammalia > Rodentia > Muridae > Rhabdomys > Rhabdomys pumilio. The sequence goes on from JANHMN010000024.1 coordinate 12,104,676, forward strand.
TACATTTCAGATGTTATCCTCTTTCCCCATTCTGCCCCCAAAAAGCCCCTTATCCCATTCCTCCTCCTCCTACTTCTGTGAGGGTGGGCCCCACCCGTTCCTGCCTCCCTGTTCTCAAATTCCTCCACACTGGGGCATCTAGCCTTCACAGGACCAAGGACCTCCTCTCCCACTGATGCCCCACAAGGCCATCCTCAACTACATATACAGGTGTAGTCATGGGTCCTTCCATGTGTGTTCCTAGGCTGGCAGTTTAGACCCAGGGAGCCCTGGTTGGTTGGTATTGTCACTCACCCCATGGGGCTGCAAGCCCCTTCAGTCTTCTCTCTAATTCCTCCTTTGGGGACCCTGTGACCAGTTAAATGGTTAGCTGTGAGCATTCACCTCTGTATATGTCAGACTCTGGCAGACCTCTAAGGAGACAGCTATATCAGTCTCCTGACAACATGCACTTCCTGGCATCCACAACAGTGTCTGCATTTGGTAACTGCACATGGGATGGATTCCCAGTTGGGGCAGTCTCCAGACAGTCTCTCCTCCAGTCTCTGCTCCGCATTTTTTCTCTGTACTTGCTCCCATGAGTACTTTGTTACTCCTAAGAGGGACTGAAGCACCCACACTTTGGTTTACCTTCTTTTTGAGCTTCATGTGGTCTGTGAGTTGTATCTTGAGTATTGTGGGCTTTTGGGTTAATATCCACTTATTAGTGAGTGCATACCATGTGTGTTCTTTTGTGATTACCTCATTCAGGATGATATTGTCTAGTTCCATCCATCTGCCTAAGAATTTCATGAATTCGTTGTTTTTAATAGCTGAGTAGTACTCCATTGTAGCTGCCTGTGGCCACGGACCAACCATGTTCTCCTGAAAGTGGGGCTGGAAATGAAAAAAAGAGGATGGAAGGGTGAGAGAAAGATGAAGCCAAAACAAAGTTCTCTGATCAAGGATTGAAGTTTTAATGTTCAGCTCTTAATTTAAAAAGAAAGCCCCACTGAACCCCTTCTTGTTTCAGCCAGATATCAGTGGGGGAACCCATCCTTGGTCACTGCTGGAGATGGATGGGGGAACCTATCCTTGGTCACAACCAGAGATGTTTCAAGGCAAGCTCAGTGGGCAGTTTATTCTTCTAAGTTCCTGTAGCAGGCTGCATGTGCATCAAAAGTGGGTAACTCTACCTAGGTCATATTATTTGGCCTATTGTGGTAAACAAAGTCTTTCAAGCCTGCTCAAGGCTACTGACAATTCCCCCTTTATAGTTTTTTAAGATGAGTGGTGCCAGCAGCTAGATGGGGCACAAGATATTTTTCTGTCTAGGGTAAAGATTGGCAGCGTGATGGAGTCTGGCTTAGGTTGGTGTCTATATTGCTCCTTATTACCCATCACAGAGAACATACATAGCATTATTGATCTATGCCTCTTTCTTAGGTCTATAGGAGCTCAAGAACACTCTTACCCGTCTTTGACTACTGACCATCTTTGGCACACTCTTTTTCCATACAGACCAAAGCCACATTCAGACCAAAGGACCTGTAAGTATGCACTCAATGCATTTCTTCATACCAATGGATAACTGCCATGATGAATAGCTGAGCTTGCTGAGAGTGATCCTGTGTGAAGGAAACCAAACAGTTTAAGACACAAGGTTCAAAGATTAAAAGCAACAGGATTATCCAAGCAGTGTAGAAAATAAAGTTGTAAGTGAGAATGTTCCAGGTATCTAATCCAGCTTCTAATTGGCAGGGATCAGACACAAAGTGTTGTCATCAGGTATATAGAGGGTAGCTTTTAATGATAAAAAAACACTCTCCAGTAAGAGTGAAAACTGTATGCCAGGTTAACTCAGCCGGCTGATAGGGATTTTGAGCCATCTTCATCATTAGTATCATAAGCATTAGGCTCAAGACCTGTGTTCATTTGATGGACCAATCTTTCAGGCAGCCATTGGGCTCCATTTTTTGTGAAAAATCACAGACTGAGACACGGCCCCAAATTAAAACAAGGTTGGGACCATTCCATGTATTAGTTAGGGGTCTCTCCATTTGACCCTGGTAAATGACCTGGAAGTGACTGGATGCCAGTGGCGATCTACTGCAGACTGACTTTTAGCATCAGTTTGCAAAAATTTTAAAACAATTAAGACAAAAGCAAGGTATGCTTTTGGTGACCTTGGAGGGTATAATTCCCCCTCTTATTAATTTTTAAAAGCCAATTTTTCAGAGTTCCTTGCAAAACCAGGGAAGAAGTTTCAGTAGCTGCTCCTCCCACACTCAGAGAGTTATGGAGATATTATTATAAAGTTCTACAATATCTGTTTCACACTTTCTTGTACTTGAGGATAATAAGGAATCTCAGTAATATGGGTAATATTAAACTGTCAATAAAACATCTCAAATGTCTGACTGCAATAACCAGTTTTATTGTCTATAATCTGATATGAAACACCAAGCATAGAAAAATACGGTAGTCAATAACTGCATTTTTAGTTGCTTCTCTTGTTAAAGCAGTTACAACTAGAAAGCCTAAAAGGTGTCAAGTCACATGTACATATCCATTTGCTAAAATTGATTACATATAAGTCCTCAAGGCTTAACACCATTATGAAAAAATTGAGGACACTGAAAACAAGTTTTTACAATTTGATTTGCACACTCTCTAGAAATACCAAATTATTGTCTCAAGCTATTACTATTTTGATGATGTAAAGAATAAGATTGTATGGCCAATTGTTTTATAAGGCCTATAATCTGCCTGGTATACAAATCTGCTGTGGCATTGCCCTGGGGTCCAGGCAATCCAATAAGAGCTCTTAAACGTCTTATAAAGTTAAGGAACAGTACATGTTTCTTGAATTAAGCTGTATTTGTAAAATTTGAGAATTAGTAATATCTAAAATGGAACAGTTTTAAGCAATTATAAATCATGAGCTATATACTGGCTATGAGTATACAAATTGAAAGCTTGAATTTTTTATCATTTCAAACAGTGGCTACAGCACATGATTCAATTATTTGTGCTGAAGCAGGGGGAAACTCAAGAAAATGAACATGTGATCTAATTACATATACTGCCTTCTCATTAGATGAGGCATCTGTAAATACAGTAAACATCTTTTCTATGGGCTGCATGCAAATTTACAGGAAATACAAAAGCATGCATAGAGGAAAACTGTAACAATTTGTCTTTTGGGTAATGATTATCAAATTTGCCTATAAAGTCTGCCATGTAATAGACCAAATATCAGTGTTTTCTAATAAACAATTTAATTCCTATTTGGAATAAGGAATAAATATTTCATCCAAAATACTTTTAGGATTCTATCTTACAATTCTGTATTAACACAGCAACAATTTTATAATATGATGTTCAAACTTCACTTGCAGATGAAGAAAAATGAATCCACATATATGATTTCCTTTGCCAAAGGACTGCTGTGAGCGCATGAGTTGTAGCAAGGATGCAAGCAGTCAACAATTAATCGTAGTCTATCTAATTTATCTGTTGATAACTAACAGCTTACTCTACTTTCTACAAAGCTCTTCCTCCTTCATTAGTTAATTGTTGAGGGTAATAAGAATTTGCATCCCTCTTGAGAATATCAAATAGGGGATCAAGTTCTCCTATTGTAAGTTCAAGATGATGTTTTAGCTAATTAATATCTCCTAACAACTTTTGAAAATCATGAAAAGTAAACCACTTTTTTGCATGTACACCTGTAAGCCAGAAGATGGCACTAGATCCTATTACAGATGGTTATGAGCCACCATGTGGTTGCTGGGAATTGAACGCTTATAATTTTGGTTATGAGTCTAGCCTTTAACAGCTGAGCCATCTCTCCAGCCCTAACTATCCATTCTTATTGGAATTTTCTGTGCCACAATCTGCTTAGGATATAACTGAGGTCCCAAATATTGAAAAGATATTGCCTTTGAATCTTTTATGGAGCAACGAGCACTCCATAATTTTAAAGCTCATTATATGAGAGCAAAGGATTGCAGAAAAACTTCTTCAGAGAGGTCAGCTAATAAAATATCATACAATGAGTAATATACACTGAAGGATTCAAATTCTTCTTGTATTAAAGCAACAACAATATATATATATATATATTTAACTATTCCTTGAGGCAAACCTTTCTAATGATATCACTTCATGGTCTCTCAAAAATTACAGGCAAACTCACTGAATGCGAACCTCTCACCTTCACCAGGATGTAAAGGAATAGTATAAAAACAATCTCTTAAATCTATAATAATTTTATATGCATTTACTGGAATGGCAGCTGGAGTAGACAAGTCAGGCTGTAATGCTCCACTAGTTTCATACATCTTAATTAAGTGAACTTTGTTTTGAATTAATTGAGTAACCAATCCCTTAGCTGAGTGAGAGTATCAGACAAAGGCCAAGTTGAAGGCCAATCTCCTACTCTTGGAACAATTCTTTTGTTAGCAGGTACAGCTATAATGTCATGAAGGGAAGCAGACATAATTTTAATTTCTCCTTCATGATCATTATCTATAACTCCTGGCCCATAAACTGTCTGTTGTGAATGTCTTTGGGTCAGAGGCTGACCCCTTCCTCACAAGGAACAAGCAAGGCAATAAACAAATTCCTAAAAACACCTTTGTAGGGGCTTGATATGGGGATGACCATAACAAACTTCTGCTCAGCCCACTCTATGCATTGTCTTAATTCAAATGTAAATGTTCTTAATCTGGGCTTATTTCCTGAGGCTTGGTCCAAAGATTATCCTTCCTGCAAGCCTGTACTGTGCCACAGCTGTTTTTAACACTTTTATTAAACTCTACTTGCTCTATCCTCTTTTCTATAAACATGGGTGAGTCAAAAAATCTCAAGCTTATGATTGAACTGCCAGCTGCAGCCAATGGAATAGTGGCAGTTTAACTATATTTTTAAGTTTCTTTTGCAATATTAGAATATAACCATAATTTGGGGAAACAAAACCTATTTTTAACAATGTAAATAATCCATTTTCTCTAAAATCAACACCAAGTGCATTACTTTCATGTTACAAAGTTTGGCTGCCAGTTCTTATATATGAATGTATGATAGTACAGCTTTTAATATTTCATTAAAGAGACATTGTTTTAAATTCTATCTTTATACATCTGGTTTCTGAATGACTCCAACCATTTATCAGTTTTAAGCCAACTTTCTGTTACCAAAGTTGCAAATTTTTAATCATACTCAATAACTTTATAGGCCAATAATCTATAACCAAGACATGCAGAACATATTTATACTTATAAAACCAGTCAGAAACAATGAAGTGACTACACATCTTATATATTTAGACTAAACAAAATTTTCTTGCCTTTTCTAGCTGTAATTTCAAGAGAAAAGCACCTTGTCACAGAGATTTTTTTTTAGGAAAAACAACTCTCAGTTTCCTTATCATAGAGGTCAAAAAGCTGCTGGTCCCTTTAAAAACAGCTTATTCAGCCAATCAGTTCCTGGAAAGGCTTCTCCAGCTGAGGTTGACCCCTAGTTACAGTGCAGCATAACTTATTAGCTTCTACTATGCATGTTAAGACTGCCTTTAAAAACAAAGCTAACCTAAACCAAGGGGTGGATACCTAGAGGTTTTAACCATTTTTCTTTTGAACATGAAACATAGCACACCAATCATTCCATCAAAGAAACAAAAACAGACAACTGACACACATGGACAGATTGGTGTGCCAAGGACAGACAATAGACAAAGAAAGCAGAACTAAGAATTTCTCCTGTAGAAGACAGAGAGACTCAGGACATCTGATTTTCTCCTGTTCCTAGGAGAGCTCTAAAATAACATTTTCCTTCTTTTTTGCTGACACAGCCCAGAGAGACAACAACTGCTTTTCTGAAACCCTTTCTCTCACATTCAAGATCTAATTCTTCATCCCTTTAGGCGGTGTAGGGGCAGCAGTTGATAGTTACTCCTTAGTGCCCTGTTTTCTTAGTTTCCCAATTCCTTCTAACCCTGCCCCTCCCGCCTGAGGCAGCTCTAGTGCTGCAAGTGAATGCCTGTTTAGAATTCTCCTGTCCCAGGTTTCCCTGTCACCTCCTAGGTGAGGTCAGTGTTGGTCAACACCTATTCAGCCTAGACCGTATCCCCTTAAACACACTTCCTGCAAACACAGCCTCCAAAAAATAATTAGTGCTAGCATTGTGAGAATAAATTGTAAAAATGAAATTTTAGGTCTCAACATGAAAGATTCTTAGGTTCAGAGTTTCAATTTACACTCAAGTGTTAGCTGCCCCTGGGGAGCATCCCAGGAACTTGAACTAACATTTCAAAAGAACAAAGTTCCCAAGATAGAGGCAATAAAAGACCTGGGTAAACAGTCACTTAAAAGAATTCTCCCAGATTGGGAGTGAGATACAGATGTAAATAGGGACAGAGACTGGGAAGGAAACCAAGCTTAAGAACAGATGTTAAAATCGGCCTTTGTAGTTATTGATTAAGAGGTAAAACTGCCTTTATGAGTCTTGTGAATATTGGTATATAAACGACCTCAACTCTGATTCAACACTCTCTTTTGCCTGAACACAAGGGAGTCCTGGTGCACCAGTATCAATAAACTTCATGCTATTACAACAAATCCTGCCTGTGGGTTCTCTGTGAGAGTGCGTCCCTTGGTTTTGGATACTTAGAGTCCAACAGCATCAGTGCTGTTCCTTGCTTACCAAGTGTGGGATACCCTTTTTCTTCCGTTTTCCGTGGAGCTCCACCTAAGTCAGCATTTCTCAGCAGATCCCTTGTTTTCAGGTTCTTTGTTGGAGCACCACCTGTAGCCACCTGCAGCCACGGATCAACCGTGTTCTCCTAAAAGGGGGGCTGGAAGTGAAAAACAGGGATGAAAGGGTGAGAGAAAGACAAAGCCAAGACAAAATTCTCTGATCAAGGCTCGAAGTTTTAATGTTCAGCTCTTAATTTAAAGGGAAAACTCTACCGAACCCCTTCTTGCTTCAGCCAGATATGAGTGGGGGAACCCATCATTGGTCACTGCTGGAAATGGGTGGGGGAACCCATTCTTGGTCATGGCTGGAGATGTCTCAAGGCAAGCTCAGTGGGCAGTTTATTCTTCTAAGTTCCTGTAGCTGGTTGCATGTGCAGCCAAGGTGGGTAACTCCACCTAGGTCATATTATTTGGTCTCTTGTGGTAAACAAAATCTTTCAGGCCTGCTCAAGGTTGGGGAGAGGGCACACTCCATTGTGTAAATGTACAACATTTTCTGTATCCATTCCTCTGTTTAAGGATATCTGGGTTCTTTTCAGCTTCTGGTTATTATAAATAAGGCTGCTATGAACATAGTGGAGCATGTGTCCTTGTTATATGTTGGAGCATCTTTTTGGTGTATGCCCAGGAATGGTGTAGCTGGATCCTCAGGTAATGCTATGTCAAATTTTCTGAGGAACCACCAGACTGCTTTCCAGAGTGGTTGTACCAGCTTGCAATTCCACCAACAATGGAGGAGTATTCCTCTTTCTCCACATCTTTGCCAACATCTGCTGTCACCTGAGTTTTTGATATTAGCCATTCTGACTGGTGTCAATTGGAATCTCAGGGTTGTTTTAATGTGCATTTCCCTGATGACTAAGGATATTGAACATTTTTTGTTGCAAAAACATATTTAATAAAAATAAATAAATTTTATTGATGGTAACATTTCCCATTAAACAATACTGCAATCTTAAAACATTATTATAAATGTTCTTCTTGTAGATGCTATTCTTTATCATACTTGCTAATAGCCCTCTTCTTTAAGTAGTTTTCCTATGCTATTTCACTGTGAGGTTGAAATCTTAAACCATTTCACTTACTTATCTAATATAAAGAAATTTAGCTTCAGCCTGTATGTGCATATATTTTATAGTTTTGAATAATAAAGTATTTTCCTACACCTTTGTTTTGCTGCCTATTAATGATCAAAAAGTTCCCAAACCTCGTGTTTAACTTGTTCTCAAAATTATTTAAATTAAAATTTGCATTTGAATTTCAATATGCTGGTAATAATCCAGAAATTGAAATGGCAGATTGAAAGAATGGCATTTTTAAAACTTCAATAAGCCAATCAAGAGAAGCAACAAAAACCTCAAGTTGCCTCTTAATTTAATAAGCTAAAGAAAGCATTTGTTTTATACTAAACAGTATAATTCACCAGCCATTTAAGAATTTGTTTCCATCATCATGATATAGTGACTTGAAAAGTGGCCTTGTCCTTCAGGTCTCAGCTCGAACACTGAGTAGATCCTGAGCAGCAGCTCTGCCCCCAATCTCACGGAAGCCAGAGGAAGCAGGCATCCCAAAAACTCTAACCCGGGCAGTATCTTAAGTGAGGAGACAACAACACCCCCGCCCTCCCCAAACAGAAAGTAACTGGGACCCAGTAGGACCCAGGAAGTCACTCCTGGCCTGGAACACTGGTACCTTCCTGTCTGCGCCTGAGCACTGAGCAGATCTTGGGTCCCAGCTCTAACCCCAGTGGTAACACCCACCCCACACAATTCTGATACAACCAAGATAATAGGAAAGACAAGCTCCAGTCAGAGACAGGGCAGGTAGCACTAAGGAGATCCAGATGGCAAAAGGCAAGCGCAAGAACATAAGCATCAGCAACCCAGGGTACTTGGCATCATTAGAACCTAGTTCTCCCACACAAGAAAGTCCTGAATTTCCCCATATCACTAGGAAAGCAAGATTCAGATTTAAAATCACTTCTAATGATGGTGACAGAGGACTTTAAGAAGGACATAAATAACACTCTCAAAGAATTTGAGGAGAACACAGGTAAACAGGTAGAAGCCCTTAAAGAGAAAACACAAAAATCCCTTAAAGAATTACAAGAGAACACAACCAAACAGGTAAAAGAATTGAACAAAAGCATCCAGGACATAAAAATGAAAGTAAAAACAATAAAGAAATCACAGAGGGAGACTACCCTGGAGATAGAAAACCTAGGAAAGAAATCAAGAGTCACAGACACAAGCATCACTAACAGAATACAAGACATAGAAGAGAGAATCTTAGGTGCAGAAGATACCATAGAAAATATTGACACAACTGACAAAAAAATGCAAAATACAAAAGTTCTTAACACAAAACATCCAGGAAATCCAGGACACAATGAGAAGACCAAACCTAAGGATAATAGGTATAGATGAGAGTGAAGATTCCCAACTTAAAGGGCCAGTAAATATCTTCAACAAAATTATAGAAGAAAACTTCCCTAATGTAAAGAACGAGATGCCCATAGGCATACAAGAAGCCTATAGAATGCCAAATAGACTAGACCAGAAAAGAAATACCTCCTTTCACATAATAATCAAAATACAAAGTGCACAAAACAAAAAAAGAATATTAAAACCAGTAAGAGAAAAAGGTCAAGTAACATATAAAGGCAGACCTATCAAAATCACGTCAGACTTCTCACCAGAGACTATAAAAGCCAGAAGATCCTGGACAGATGTCATACAGACACTAAGAGAACACAAATGCCAGCCCAGGCTACTATACCTAGCAAAACTCTCCATTACCATACGTGGAGAAACCAAGATATTCCACAACAAAACCAAATTTATACAATATCTTTCCACAAACCCAGCATTACAAAGGATAATAGCAGGAAAGCTCCAATACAAAAAAGAAAATTATACCCTAGAAAGGGCAAGAAAGTAATCCTCTTCCAACAAATTCAAAAGAAGATAGCCACACAAAGATAATTCCACCTCTAATAACAAAAATAACAGGAAGCAACAATCACTGTTCCCTAACATCTCTTAACATCAATGGACTCAATTCCCCAATTAAAAGACATAGGCTAATGGACCGGATATGTAAACAGGACCCAGCATTTTGCTGCATACAGGAAACCCACCTCAGTGACAAAGACCAACTCTACCTTAGAGTAAAAGGCTGGAAAACAATTTTTCAAGCAAATGGTCATAAGAAACAAGCTGGAGTAGCCATTCTAAAATCTCCAGACCAAGAACACAAAGGGAGGGACTCATGTCTCCACTTGTATAGGTAGTTGAGAGTGGTCTTGCCAGGCATCAGTGGAAGTAGATGTCCTTGGTGCCTGCAAGTTTGAATTCCCTAATGTTGAGGAATTTTGAGAGCAAGGAGGCAGAAATGAGAGGATGGTGGGAGCACACTCTCATAGTAATAGGAGAAGGGGGATGGGGTAAGGGGTTAGGCATCAGTGGAAGTAGAGAGCCTTGATGACTAAAAATTTGGATCCCCTAGTGTTGGGGAATTCGAGACCAGGGAGGTGGGAATGGGAGGATGGTGGGAACACACCCTCATAGAAACTCCCAGAATTATATGGATTAGACATGACAGAGGCAGCCTGCCAGAAGACAACATTCCAGAACTCAAACAAAAAAATTATCTTGATACTAAAATTTGTTTTGAGAATTGTATATTGCAGAATACACAGCCTTGGTGTATCTACTCATCAAGCAAGCTGAGCAGACCTGTTCGAACGTCTGATGTCCTGGAATTGCAGCTGGATGGAGTGAAGACACAGCATCAGAGGCTTATCAATTTACTATCCCCCCCCCCCGCCCCTCTTCTAATATTTCAATGCCCATAATCAGCTTGAAGAAGTTAATGAAGAGTCTGTGCCCCTATTCTCTGGGCTTGGGGACTGAGGTGGTTAATATTGGGTTGTCTTTCTAGGGAAAAATAGTGGTTTGTTGGAACAGGGAGGATTGGCTAGGATTTATTGCATACCCATAACCTACTGGTAAAAATATGTATAATTCTTATTAAGATGAAGTCATAATTTCTTAAATTGTACAAAATTTATTTTGATTTCAAATTTGCAGTTTTCATTGGTATGAGTTTCTTATTGATATAAAAGTGAGATTAATATTGTTACTCTCCTAGGCATTGTGCCTATATAACACATTTAGGAATACAAGGCTTAGACCCAGTCCTTCTTTAACTTTTTTAACTGATTTGAGATGGTTAGCCTGTGAGTTGAGGTCCTATAGCAAATTCATGGCTCTGAGTTTATTGTTAGGGTGTTTTCTATATTTTATTTAGAAATAGCTGAGAGGAATTAACAGACAACAGTCCAGATTGCCTTACATAGATAGTTGGTTTTCAAAACTTCAGAAGTCCACAGAATTGACTTTACAAACATTTCTGTATTAATGTTCATTTTGATTAGAGAACTGTCTGCTCTTGACAGTTTCTTGTCTTGAACTCTAAGAAGAAATTGAGCATCTTTGGAATTACTCCAGTTGTGGTGAGACAGCCACTAGGTAAGAATTGCCTCTTTCAATCTACAGACAAATTATTGTCCAGAAAGGACACACTTGCCGAGTAGTCGACTAATTATATCTGCCAAGTCAGAGTAATCAGCCCTTAATAATTCTGCATCATTGGGTCTGTCAGATGATCCTGGGCCAGAAGGCTGAAGATCAGATCCTCCAATGTTTTGTAGTATAGGGACTGTCCAGGTGTTGAGAGGTCTCTATAAATTGGTTAAGTTTTAGAAGCTATGCTTTGTGCTTCACATAATTTCAGTTAACTCAGTCATTTTGGATTTCTAACGGGGTTGAAGACTTATAGTCTCATAGCCAATTCTGGCTATTTATTTTGAGAGAAAAGATTTGAGAGGATGGTTTTCAGCTGATATTCATTCTAAAACCAAGAAAAAAGCCAGGTTCAGAACTAAGTATTTTAGTTAGGAGAGATGACAGAGGTTCTTGTTAGTCAACAAAATGATGGACTGGGTATTAGGTCTATCTTGTACCTTACTGACACAAATTGGTATAATTATGACTAATTGCATTTTGAGAGAAAAGTTTTATTTTAACAGGAAGAGTGATATGCAGGAGGAGCTAAGGTGGGAGGAGTAAATAGAGGAAGAAGAGGAGTAGGGAGAGGAGGAGGAGAAGAAAAGGAGAAGTTAGGAGATGGGTGGGTGGAACATGGAGGTGGATGTTCTCGTGTCCCCACCAGTCAAAGATAGTTGATATACCTAGGTTGGTATTGGGTTATACTTCTCATTGTATGGGCATCTTGTTATTGAGCATTACCAAACTTATAAAGTCCTTTGATTAACATATTAAAAAATTGTTTAAAAGCAAAAAGGAGGAGGGGAGATGTAGGTCCCTTGTTCTGGAAGGTGTCCCACAATCTCCCGGCTGGGGATTAGGTGAGAGCAGGGATGATTTGCTACTGTCTCCACGCTGCCTCTGGCCTGTGTCTCCACTGTCTGTAGGTCTCTGGCTGGGCCTAATGCAGGCGGTCCTGGCCAAAGGACACAGAGTGCAAGCAGGAGGGGAGATTGCCTGCCCTGCTGCTACCTCTGCCCACTTGCGGCAGCTGTGCTGCACCTATCTCTCTGCACTGAGCCTGTTCAGGCCTGGGCTGGGCCAATAAGAAGCTGGCTAGTTGGCAAGGAGGTAGCTTGGTGTCCCAGGCAGGTTCCAGGAGAGCAGAGCTCTCCCCAAGTGTTACAGCTCTTGTGATAGAAACTCTCAGACACCAGGATGATTCTTGAGCATTCTACTTCCCCTAAATAGAGCCTTTATATACAGTTTCAGGGTGGGTTAGGGTCTGGCAGCAGATAATACCTACTGGCTTGGTCTGAGAGCTTGGAGATATCTCATCTGCATGTGGGAGAGCCTGAGGCACTGTTCCTAGTGACTGATGCTCATAAATTTCTCTGTGGGAGGGGTTGTTGGAGCGCTGAAGCTAAATGAAAAGAACCAGGGCCTGGGAGCAGAGCTGAACTCCTGCCATCCAGTAAGGTTCCAGGGTTCCAAGCTCATGCTTGACCAAGCACCCAGCTCCTTCTCACAGCCCACCACCCCACAGGGAGATGGGATAGGGGTTTTCTAGGGAGGGGAAATGGAGGAAGGGGATGGCATCTGAAATGTAAATAAAGTATCCAATAAAAATAAATAAAAACGCATACATGAACACATGACAACAAATTGAAATAAAATTTCATGAACAATAAAAAAAAATGGTCTTTAAGAGATTTTTTTCCCACAAAATGACAAATCCAGTCCTACAAAGATAATAGAGGGAAACCACCAACACGAGGGAAATTATACCCTAGAAAAAGCAAGAAACTAATCTTCTTCCAACAAACCCAAAAGAAGATAGCCCATAAACCTAATTCCACCTCTAATAACAAAAATAACAGGAGATAACAATCACTTCTCCTTAATATCCCTTAACATCAACAAACTCAATTCCCCAATAAAAAAGACATAGATTAACAAACTGGATACATAAATAGGCCCCAACATCTTGCTGTATATAGGAAACATACCTCAGTGACAAAGACAGACACTACCTCAGAATAAAAGGCTGGAAAACAATTTTTCCAAGCAAATGGTTCCAAGAAGCAAGATGGAGTAGCCATTCTAATATCAAATAAAACTGACTTTCAACTAGAAGTTATCAAGAAAGATAAGAGTGGACACTTCATACTTGTCAAAGGAAAAATCAACCAAGATGAAATCTCAATTCTGAACATCTATGCACCAAATGCAAGGGCACCCACATTCATAAAAGAAACTTTACTAAATCTCAAAGCACACATTGCACCTCACAAAATAATAGTAGAATTTGCAAATTGCTCTTTCTAACTCTATGAAGAATTGATTTGGAATTTTGATGGGGATTATATTGAATCTGTAGATTGCTTTTGGCAACATGGCCATTTTTACTATATTAATCCTGCCAATCCATGAGCCTGGGTGATCTTTCCATCTTCTGAGATCTTCTTTGATTTCTTTCTTCAGGGACTTGAAGTTCTTGTCATACAGATCTTTCAATTGCTTGTTTACATTCACAGCAAGGCATTTTATATTATTTTTGATTATTGTGAAGGGTGTCATTTCCTTAATTTCTCAGCATGTTTATCCTTTGATTAGAGGAAAGCAGCTGATTTGTTTGAGTTGATTTTATATCCAGCCACTTTACTGAAGTTGTTTATCAGGTTTAGAAATTCTCTGGTGGAAATTTTAGGGTCACTTAAGTATACTATTATATAATCTGCAAATCGTGAAATTCTGACTTTTTCCTTTCCAATTTGTATCACTTTGACTTCCTTTTGTTGTGTAATTGCTCTGGCTAGGATTTCCAGTACTATATTGAACAGGTAGAGAGAGAGTGGGCAGCCTTCTCTAGTCCCTGATCTTAGTAGGATTGCTTCAAGTTTCTCTCCATTTAGTTTGATGTTGGCTACTGGTTTGCTGTATAATGCTTTTACTGTGTTTAGGTATGGGCCTTGGATTCTTGATCTTTCCAAGACCTTTACCAACCATGTGTTGAATTTTGTCAAATGCTTTCTCAGCATCTAGTGAGATGATCATGTGGCTTTTTTCTTTGCATTTGTTTATATAGTGGATTAAGTTGATGGATTTCCAAATATTGAACCATCCCTGAATTCCTAGGATAAAGTCTACTTGATCATGATGGATGATTGTTTTGATGTTCTTGGACTCAGTTTGTGAGAATTTTATTGAGTATTTTTGCATCGATATTTATAAGGGAGATTGGTCTGAAGTTCTCTTTCTTTGTTGGGTCTTTGTGAGGTTTAAGTATGAGCGTAATTGTAGCTTCATAAAATGAATTGGGTAGTGTTACTTCTGTTTCTATTCTGTGGAATAGTTTGAAGAGAATTGTTATTAGGTCTTCTTTGAAGGTCTGATAGAATTCTGTACTTAAACCATCTGGTCCTGGGCTTTTTTTTTTTTTTTTTTTTTTGTGAGGAGACTTTTAATGATTGCTGCTATTTCTTTAGGGGTTATGGGACTGTTTAAATGGTTTATCTGATTCTGATTTAACTGAGGTACCTGGTATCTGTCTAAAAAATTGTCTGTTTCGTCCAGATTTTCCAGTTTTGTTGAGTATAGGCCTTTGTAGTAGGATCTGATGATTTTTTAAATTTCCTTAGTTTCTGTTGTTATATCTCCCTTTTCAGTTCTGATTTTATTAATTTGGATAGTGTCTCTGTGCCCTCTAGTTAGTCTGGCTAAAGGTTTATCTATCCTGCTGATTTTCTCAAAGAACCAGCTCCTGGTTTTGTTGATTCTTTGTATAGCGGTTTTTATTTCTACTTGGTTGATTTCAGCCCTGAGTTTGTTTCCTCCCATCTACTCCTCTTGGGTGTATTAGCTTCTTTTTGTTCTAGAGCTTTCAAGTGTGCTGTCAAGTTGCAGTGTATGCTCTGTCCAGTTTCTTTTCGTAGACATTTATAGCTATGAGTTTTCCCCTTAGCACTGCTTTCATTGTGTCTCATAAGTTTTGGTATGATGGGCCTTCATTTTCATTAAATTCTAAGAAATCCTCAATTTTTTTCTTTATTTCTTCCCTGACCAAGTTATCATTGAGTAGAGTGTTGTTCAGTTTCCATGTGTATGTGGGCTTTCCATTGTTTTGTTGTTATTGAAGACTAGTCTTAGCCAGTGGTGATCTGGTAGGATGCATGGGATTATGTCAATTCTCTTGTATCTGTTGAGGTCTGTTTTGTGACCAATTATATGGTCAATTTGGGGGA
This sequence comes from Rhabdomys pumilio, assembly GCA_030674055.1. Taxonomy (NCBI): domain Eukaryota; kingdom Metazoa; phylum Chordata; class Mammalia; order Rodentia; family Muridae; genus Rhabdomys; species Rhabdomys pumilio. Next base: position 12,120,210 of record JANHMN010000024.1, read on the forward strand.
AGGTATCATGAGGTGCTGAGAAGGTATATTCTTTTGTTTTAGGATGAAATATTATATATATATATATATATATATATATATATATATATATATGTTAAATCCATTTGGTTCATAACTTCTCTTAGTTTCACTCTGTCTCTGTTTATTTTCTGTTTCCACAATCTGTCCATTGCTGAGAGTGGGATGTTGAAGTCTGCCATTATTATTGTGTGAGGTGTAATGTGTGCTTTGAGCTTTAGTAAAGTTTCTTTTATAAATGTGGGTGCCCTTGTGTTTGGAGCATAGATGTTCAGAACTGAGAGTTCATCTGGGTTGATTTTTCCTTTGATGAGTATGAAGTGTTCAGCCTTATTATTCTTGATAACTTTTGATTGAAAGTTGATTTTATTTATTATTAGAAAAGTGATTGTTGTCTGGCAGTGGTGGCATGTGCCTTTAATCCCAGCACTTGGGAGGCATAGGCAGGTGGATTTCTGAGTTTGAGACCAGCCTGGTCTACAGAGTGAGTTCCAGGACAGCCAGGGTTATACAGAGAAAGCCTGTCTTGAAAAATCAAAAAAAAAAAAATCAAAAAAAGAAAGAAAGAAAAGAGAAGAAAAGAAAAGAAAAGTGATTGTTGCTTCCTGTTATTTTTGTTATTAGAGGTGGAATTATGCTTGTGTGGCTATCTTCTTTTGGGTTTGTTGGAAGATTACTTTCTTGCTTTTTCTAGGGTATAATTTCCTTCCTTGTGTTGGAGTTTTTCCTCTATTACCCTTTGTAGGGCTGGGTTTGTGGAAAGATATTGTGTAAATTTGGTTTTGTCATGGAATATCTTGATTTCTCCATCTATGGTAATTAAGAGTTTTGCCGGGTATAATAATCTGGGCTGGCATTTGTGTTCTCTTAGGGTCTGTATGACATCTGTCCAGGATCTTCTGGCTTTTATAGTCTCTGGTGAGAAGTCTGACGTGATTTTGATAGGTCTGCCTTTATATGTTACTTGACCTTTTTCTCTTACTGGTTTTAATATTCTTTCTTTGTTTTGTGCATTTGGTGTTTTGATTATTATGTGACGGGAGGTATTTCTTTTTTGATCTAGTTTATTTGGAGTTCTGTAGGTTTCTTGTATGTTCATAGGCATCTTTTTCTTTAGGTTAAAGAATTTTTCTTCTATAATTTTGTTGAAGATATTTACTGGCCTTTTAAGCTGGGAATCTTCACTCTCATCTATACCTATTATCCTTAGGTTTGGTCTTCACAATGTCCTGGATTTCCTGAATGTTTGGGGTTAGGAGCTTTTTGCATTTTGCATTTTGTATTTTCTTTGACAGTTGTGTCAATGTTTTCCATGGTATCTTCTGCACATGACATTCTCTCTTCTATGTCTTGTATTCTGTTGGTGATGCTTGTGCATATGACTCCTGATCTCTTTTCTAGATTTTCTGTCTTCAGGGTAGTTTCCCTTTGAGATTTATTTATTGTTTCTACTTCTATTTTTATGTCCTGGATGCTTTTGTTCAATTCCTTCACCTGTTTTCATTATGAAAACTACCCCTCCACCCCTAGATGATTTAAAACTCAAATAGCTGATAATATTGATGAGTGAATTTCATACATTAAAGATTTAACTCTTGGGCTGGGGAGATGGCTCAGTGGTTTAGAGCATTGACTGCTCTTCCAGAGGTTCTGGATTCAATTCCCAGGAACCACGGTGTGGCTCCTGGAACCATCTATAATGGGGTCTGATGCCCTCTTCTGGTGTGTCTGAAGATAACTACAATGTACTCGTACAAATAAATAAATAAATAAATAAATAAATAAATAAATAAATTTTAAAAATAAAAGATGCCACTTGCACTTAAATAAATGCCTTAATTAATGGCGTTTCCTACCTGCAATCCTTTCTTGCATGCCATAATTATTCATCCTCAATGTTCTGTTTTCTTTGATTTTGATACAATAATATAATTACCTTATTTCTCCCTTTCCTTTCCTCCTTCCAAACCCTTCCATATGCCCCTTCTTGCTCTTTCAAATTCATGGCCTCTTTTTTTAATGTTGTTACATGCATTTACATGTATATATTTTTATGTTTATACATGTATAGTCCTAAATATAACCTGATTAGTATGAATACACATACACACATTGTCAGGACTGACCATTTGGTATTAGATAAGTAGTTGGTCTGCTCTTCGCTGAAAAAGTCTAATTCTCTCATTCTCAGAATTCCTTACTTGACTGTAGTTTTTGTGTAGAGATGAAGCCTCCTGGGCTTTCTCCCATACATGCTACTATGCTTATCGTTGCTGTCTTTGTTCAGTTCACGTTAGGCAATCATGTTGGTGAGACTTTAGAGGTGTAACTTCTAATATTAGTAGGAGACACATTCTCACAGCAAATTTCTTGTGCCTTTGGCTCTTATCTTTCACCCTATGTTTTACAATGTTCTCTAAGCCTTAGATGTGGGAGGGCTTTATAGCTCTCTCTCTCTCTCTCTCTCTCTCTCTCTCTCTCTCTCTCTCTCAGGACTGGGCTCCACAACTCTTCATGTTGACTGGTTGTGGTTTTATGCAAGTCTCCATTTGTTGCAAAGAGAAATTCCTTTGACGAGGGGTGAGGATTACCTTTATCTGTGAGTAAAATGTCCAATATTTAGAATATGGTTAGGAATTGTGCTGGTTATTAAAAAGGTGATAGTACCTTCTCTTCCAAGACTCATGGCTTCACTTGCCCTGGGTTAGGTTTTAGTACCAGGGAACTATTGAATGGGTCTTAAGTTCAATGAGAGAGCTGTTGGTTACCACCAAGGTATTCAGACCACTACTACATACTTAGGGTTATGGTATCATGCTGGTTGTTGTAGTGGTTCATAGGCATCATAGCTAGACAGAACTGTTGGTTGCTTTCCCCCTTTGGAAGCTTGCATGGCACCTTCTGGTACCACAAAAGCTAATCTTTAGGGAGGAGTCATTCAGATCAGTTCCAGCTTAGAAGCCATTAGGCCCTCTATGTCTAAAGTACATGATGTCTTCACCAATAGGAACTTAACTTCCACCTCTTGTGGGAAATCAAGGACAATAGCAACAGGGTATGTGTTTGGGAGTCTCTTGGACAGTCCTGATATTGGAGATTTTGTTAGGTGGTCTTTGGCTGTTGGAGGGAGCATTGTCAGCACAGATGAAAAATTTTATTTAAACTATATGTATATATCTATATACACATAGCCAAGCCTCAGATGAATGGGCATGAGTCAGCAGGAGCAGTTAAGACCAGCAGGGATGCCAGAAGAAGTTGTCTGCTCTACCTCTCTCAATGAACTTAACATGAAGACTCGAGACCAAGAAGAATAGCAAAGCTAGCTATGCAAGCCTGAATCTGTCACTGTCTGTTGAATTCTATTAATACACCCTCCAAACATCAAATGTCTTCCATGAGTCTTGCCTCACCATGAGTGCCTCAGCAAGAGAAGAATCTGTCTTAGCAAAACTCAACTGACATCACCTTGCCAATTAGCCCAATTCTGAGGAAACAGCAAGAAGCTACCAGAATACCACCAGAAGTTTTTTGGTGTGTTTCTCTCATGACAAATGGGGCTCAGCTACAAAATTTAAGTTGAACCAATACATGTGTATTGTTAGTGAAGAATCCCTTATCATGTGTCCTTTCAGGTTTCTGCTTTAACCAAACATACTTTCACTTGTGTCTGCTTCAGGAAAACACTCTTTTGTGTGTTTGCCCCAGTAAAACACTGTTCAATACAACTGACTTTCCAAAGAAACCATAAGTTTCCACTTCAACCAAGTATTCAAATATGTGATGAGCCTAGGTAGGGCATTCCCATTCAAACCAGCATAGGAATGCTGATTGCTCCAGAGGTTTTCTCCTTCCTCATTTTTATTTAGGCAGCTCATGAACTAATACCACTCACATTTAGGGCGGGTCTTCTCTCCTCAGTTAAAACTTTCTAAAATTCTCTAGAAATACTTGCATGTGATGGTGCAGAAGTCTGCCTCTTAATATTCCCAAATGAAGCTGAGTTGGCAATGAAGATTATTCTTCATACCTGGTGAGATGGAACTTTGAAAACTTATGCAGACTTTCCTGTCCAGCAAGAACCTCTGGTATGGAAACAATGGGTAAGAGAAATCCTATTGTTTTTTTTCTTCTTCTTTTTTTAATGGGTTGGGAAATGTTCTGCTTCCCACCTTCCAAGTCTGCAAGGACACTTGCTTAGAAATTGGTGATACTTCAAGATCCTAAAATCACACACAGATCAATACTAATGTAAAAAAAAAAGTGTATTCTGACTATATAACTGGGAGGCTGTACTCTCAAGAATTGTTCTGATTTCACAGTGCAATGATTAGAAACAACCAAAGATCACAATACATAATGTCCTGCAATGTAACTGCAAAAGAAACAGTGAAATTAAGCTCCAAAACAATGGCTGGCATCCAGACAGAAACCATTTATTAAGTCAAAGAGCAAGGTCCTAAAGTTGAAGGGCCAATGGAAAAAGCAGGATGTTTCTCTTGCCACATCAGCTTTCAAGAACTGACAGAAAATATGGTGAAGAAAGAAGAGAGAATCCACAACCCTCAGTTCTTGGATTGTCTCTCTCCTATCCTAAATCACAAGACAATTGCTTTCAACTCCTATGCTTTGCTTCTCGTGACCTTTGCTTCCAACAGGATTTGCCAGGTGTGTGCTATTACACAGAGGCAGACACCTACAAATGTTAGGCAATCTGGTATATAAACAAAACTGAACAAATGTTGCAACCGGCTCCGCTCTACCTGGCTTGAGACAAAAGACTTGACAAAAATGTTGTAGCTTGCTCCAGTCTTCCGGTCAGGGTTTAGAGGGAGAAAGAAATGGGGATAAGGGGAAGAGACGCTAGGAATGGAGACAAGACAGAGGTTCTGATCCAGTCTCAAGTCTAGCCTTGAGTCTTTTATTGAGTAACCAATCCCTTAGCTGAGTGAGAGTATCAGACAAAGGCCAAGTTGAAGGTCAATCTCCTACTCTTAGAACAATTCTTTTGTTAGCAGGTACAGCTATAATGTCATGAAGGGAAGCAGACATAATTTTAATTTCTCCTTCATGATCATTATCTATAACTCCTGGCCCATAAACTGTCTGTTGTGAATGTCTTTGGGTCAGAGGCTGACCCCTTCCTCACAAGGAACAAGCAAGGCAATAAACAAATTCCTAAAAACACCTTTGTATTCTGGGGTATTTATACACTTTTGCCACGCCCCCTTGTAGGCACGTGAATATGATGTAAGCCTTGGAGGCGTGGCTAGCAGTGCGCCTTACAGGCATCAATAGCTGCTTTCTAGCCACTTTCTGTTAAAAGTAGGCTCCCAACAAACAAAAACAGAGCCAGGGGCAGAAGCTACAAGATAGTCATGTTCTGCTGCCTTAACAAGATGTCTTAATTAGGGCTACTCTTGCTGTGATGAAACATCACGGCCAAAGCATCTTGGGAAGGAAGGGGCTTATTTCACTCATACTTGCACATTGTAATCATCATGAAGGAAGTCAGGACAGGAACTCAAGCAGGGCTGGAACTTGAGATAGGAGCTGATAAGGAAGGGGTGCTGCTTATTGGCCTGTTCCTCTTGGCTTGTTCAGCCTGCTTTATTATAGACCACAGGACTGATCACCAGCCCAGGAATGGCACCATCCACTATAGATCTGGGCCCTTCCATATCAATCACTAATTAAGAAAATAACCTACAGGGCTGCTTGCTACCCAATCTTATGGAAGCATCTCCTCAGTTGAGGTTCCTTTTTGTCTAATAACTTTAGCTTGTGTCAAATTGACATGAAACTATCTGGCACACACAGTGACTACAGCTGAGTACCTATGGAGTGGTTTACTTAGCTTCCAATTTGAGAGACCACAAGCTGAATGTCAGTTGATATCATCCATTTCAGCATTGATGAGGGATCTATGGTAGATGGTGTCACCAAGGCAGAGCAGAAGAGGTCACATGGTAAGATGAGAATTGAGGTGGGGGAGTTGAGGGGCCATTACACACTCTGAGAGACTAAGATTGGTCCCTTGCTTTGACTGGCATTCCTGCAACCTAGTCATCTTTAGAGGTTCTACCATCTCCAACACTACCACATTGCTGACCTTAGGAAGCATAGTCAAAACCATGTCTAAACCTGAGCACTAACTCTGAGAACACCACCAAAGAAACTTACTGAGAAACATTCTACACAACACATGACAGCAATTCGCAAATGGAAGAGCTGTCAAAGCTGAGAGGTGCCTTAGTGACATGTGACCACTCACTGTAACATGGGGTCCTGGGACAGAGGAGAACAGAAAGTGAAAACTAATGGAATCAAGGTATAACATTGACTCTAATAATAAAAAGAAAGACAAATTCATTGAAGCAAGAAAAAGAGAAGAAAAAGCCAAGAACATGTAAGAGTGTGTGGTCAAGTGACTTGATCAAACAGTTCAAATTTTTTAATGAGAAATTAATATCTTTCCTACAAACGAATCTAGAATAACTGCCTATCCTTTCAGGGTGGGGAAAAGTAATTATACTATATTATATATAATGTTGGATCAAAAATCTCATATACCTAATACAAAAGCTAAAGTATAAAAGTCTTATGATCAAAGATATATATAAAAAAAAAAGCCTTATCTTGTTACTGGGAAATAGGAAAAATTTCCTACACAGAACATGAGATCACAAAGTATGAAAGAATAATTGTTAAATAAACTCTTATTAGGACTAAAAATAGAGGAGTTGAAGAGCCAGCTCAGCAGTTGCAGTACTTGCTGCTCAATTATGGAAATGAGAGTTTGGGTACTAGCACCCACATAATAAGTCAGTACACACACGCACAAGCACACACTATAGCTGCTTCCAACTCTGGTTTGGTTTCCAGTCATGTAGCTCAGCAGAATCTGTTAGGTGGGTGCTGACTGCCAGAGGCACATCCCTAGAAAAAAAAAAAAAAAAAGACAGTGGTAGGTATGTAAGACTGTAAAGTAAATAACTATGCTCACAAAAAAGTTGGAAAAAACTAAAAGCATATTTTTATTCTTTTGAGTACTAAATAGTTCATTAATAAATTCAAATTTTCAACTAGAGTAATAAAGTCATTTGGAAAGATGATAATAATAAAATCAAAAGAACAAACATGTACTCGTCATCAGAAAAAGCTATGACCATTGTTACACAGAAACAAATGATCCAAGCTTAGTCAGTATAGAATAGGTATTTAGAACCTAGCATGATTTGTTCACACACAACTATGGCTTTTTAAAAAAACTCTGATGACTAGTGGGAAGGATGTTGTTACAATGTTGCCTTTTCAGCTTCTATAAAAATGACGGGTAAGACTTGTTTTGCAAAGACTGCCTCTGAATTTTTAAACTATTGGGTCCACTGATGCTCTACCACATCTTGCACTCCCAACCATGTATTCCAGAGCACAGCAGGCCATGTACTACCATCTCAAATATTATAGCCAACAACAGAAAGGCTCTTCTGGAGTACTGTGTGGCATAGCTTCTCACTAACTGCCACTACTGGCCATAGGTCTTTTCTGTAAGGCATTGGATGTTTGGATGGGTACAGACAGTGTTTACAGGGTCAAAATCAAAAGTATGTCTCAGCACATTCCTAGGTGACTTGTGGGTTCAAGATTCCTGAACCCTGCAGAGTCCTTGGTCTTCATATCAAAAATTCACGCTGCTTTGATGCTACATAACCCTAAAGATAATCTTTTGTCATCTGTCTTTCTATGAAAACAAAACCAATAAAAACCCAGAAGAGTTCTGTACATTCTGTCCTCCTGTCCTCTCCCCATAGTGCCTCCTCAGGTCATTTCAACTTTTATCACTGATTTATAACAGTCAAAGTCAAAAATAACTTTCACCCAGATAAATATCATGCTCAGTTTCCAGTTTTTGTCTCTCTTTCGTCAGCAGTACCACTTGTCATGTCATGAGCAAATGCCATAATTCCTCCCATGGGGGGAACTGACGTCAGAGCTCCACTCCTATCGTGGTCACTGCTTATTCTGTCGCATGGGTTTCCTTCACTCCTCCAATTCTAAAAAATGTTAGGATGTTCATGCATGAATTCTCAAACTTCTATTTCTCTATTTTTATTAAAGGAATCTCAGGTCAGCTGCTGGAAGAAAACACATCTACAGATCTGTATTTGCTAAAACATGAATTTTTCTTTCTAGGCCAGGCCACTAGCGTAAACTCCACATCTGATTTCCCAACACCAATTTAACATCTCCATGTAGAGACTAACATGTACTTCAGTTTAAAATGGCAAAAATGACTGGTATGTGTATGTGTGTAGGTGTGTGTGTGTGTGTGTGTGTGTGTGTGTGTGTGTGTGTGTTGTATAGTGATTCCAATGTGTGTATCTGTCTGTACATGTAAGTACATGTGTGCATGAAGCCCAAAGGTCAATGTCGGGCACCTTCATCAATTGCTAAATTATTTTGAACCTCAGTTTTTGAAACAGAATCTTCCACTGAACCTGGGGCTTGGTTATCACCCTTGACTGGCTTATCAGCAAGCCCGTGGGATTATTTGGCTCCTGAGTGCTGGGATTACACTGCATCCAGCTTTTTATGTGTGTGCTGGGGATTGAAGCTCAGTTTTGTTTGCTTACTTTTGTTTTGGGTTGTTTCTGTCTTGGTTGGTGTTTGTTTTTCTTGTTGAAACGTTGTTTTTGTTAGCAATCGAGCTTAAGGGCTCCCATGTGCACACGCCCTTCCACTGAGCTGAACATCACCCAGCACTCCAGTTGTTCTTAGGCCAAAGTTAGTGGTCAAGGTAGAAATTTTATCAAGATTTTATTTAGTTTATACATGTGAGTACACTGTCACTGTCTTCAGATACACCAGAAGAGGGCATCGGATTCTATTACAGATGGTTGTGAGTCACCATGTGGTTGCTGGGGATTGAACTCAGGATCTTTGGAAGAGAGCAACCAGTGCTCTTAACCACTGAGTTGTTTCTCCAACCCAGGAGTTCTATCTTTTGCACCACATGTAATCAATTCATCAGTACTGCAGGCTTTCCTTTGCTATCTTTAGGGATCTTTGCAAATGGCACTTAATCAGTGAATCTTTGCTTATCGTAAAACAGCATCTATCTCCCTCACTCCCTGTCTCCCTTCCTTGCTTTATGGGTACAGCGCTTATCAGCCTTCTCACACATGTTTGTTTTGTTCCCATGGCAACCCTCCCTACCCCAAGAATTTAGCGATTCTAATACTGTACTCCCCATGTCTAAGTCATCATGTGTCAGTGTACCTTTCAGTAAGTATTGCCTGGGACTTGAGTCTAAGTAAAGTGAAACAGACAAAACCTCACTCCAAGTGTTTGAGATTTACATATACCCCAAGACCAGATTTCTTTATATAAGGTAGAGAAAAAGAGTTTAATTGTATAAATGCTGTATTTACCTAGAAGCTTTTTCAGAGAGACAAAGTTTGCATATTACAAACAGCAATCGGGGCCTAAGAGACTGTAGTACTTGCCATTAAAGCCTAAAAGCTGGGCTGATCTCCAAAACCCACATGAAAGTGGAAGGAAAGAACCAACTCCACAGAGTTGTCCTCTGGCAGCTACGTGTGCCACGGCAGGTGTGTCCCTAAGTAATAATGATGAGAACGTCAAGAAGAACAAGCAGGTCAGTGTCAGCGACACAGACGTAAGGTACATCTTCTGATAGCTCCTCCTAGCCCAGGTGATGAAGTAATGTGTCCATGAGGTACAATAATAATGTCTTGCAATTCTATCTAAGAGAGTTTGAAAGAGGAAACATAAGTCCAAGTGCTACACACTAAATATTTGCTCCATACCATCTCCATCCCCATTAATATGTTGAAATCCTACCTGATCCCAAGTCAAAGATAGGACGGGTCGTCCTCTTTGAAAGATGATTATTACTAGGTCATTTGTCTGTGAATTGGATTAGTGTCCAGTGAGAAAGACCCTTCGGAGGTCCTCTACTCAGCATTCCTAACCATAAAATTATTTTTATTGCTTCTTCATAACTGTAATTTTGCCACTGTTATGAATCATAATATACAAATCTGCACTTTCCAATGGTCTTGGGTGACCCTTCTGAAAGAGTCATTCACCCCCTAGGGGTCAAGACCCCCAGGTTGAAAACCTCTATAAGTCCTTCCCCACATGACACACCGTAAGAAAGCGTCATCTGTGAGACAGCTGGTCCTAACATCACACCACATCTACTGGATTTGCCAGCCTCTGTATCTTGGGAGGGAATCTACCAAGCAGCCAGAAGATTGTAAACAGATCCCAGTGAGGGCAGTGCTGGCCACTTCAGCCCGCTAGGTGGAGCCCGAGGAAACAGAAAACAGTCATTGGTAGCTTGCAAAATTGGAGATACCAAGGCCAGCCCAGAAGGGCACCTGCCAGAGGCCTCCTCAGTTGGAATAAGGGGAGGGGGAAGAGCCTGAAGTGAACTAACAGAGTAAATAGCAGGCACAGCAACTCCAGGTACAAAGAATTAAAAACCAGTTTAGTCTGGAGCTGAAGGGTATGCTTTTGTGAAAGCACAAAGCTCTGAATCGTAGAAAATGAGGGGGCTGAATGTGTGTTTGGGACAGTCTCTGGATTAGAAGTAAAAGATTAATAGTTATAGTAAAATTAAACTGTTGGCTGACAGGATGGCTCGGCGGGTAACAGCACTTGCCACCAAGCTTGGATGTCCCGAGTTTGATTCCCAGGACACACAGGCGGACTCCCTGGGGCTGACCTCTGACCTCCATGCATGTACCTCCACACTCTCACACAAAGAAACAAAATAAGTGTGGATTTTTAAAACATAAAGTTTTAGGCTGTAGCTTTATGACAAGTACGTGGGAGAAAGGAGAAAAAAGTTATTAAGGAGGATGTTTGTAATCCCCCAACTAGCTGCAGCTGACCAGTGACACATCCATTGAATTCTGCATAACTTCATCACTGTGATACTTAAAAAGTAACAATGAAATGTGTTGGATTATATTTCACAGATATGCCTTTCGACCATTTTAAAACATGTCACGTGTCTCATCATCAGAAAAATCTCAGACAGAGATAGATGAATTGCCAATGAAAGAGTTAAAAACTGTTTATGGCTGTATACCCCATCCTTTCGCTGTAAGCTCCCATCGCAGCCAAGCATCATCTGCCCCGTTACTTTTCCAACAGGTTTTGTGGACTTGACTGAGTAGGGATGCCTTTTTAGAGAGAGACGAGTGTACTTTACAGAGTAGACTTGTGTACCAGGCATGGTAGAACAGGCCTTCAGTCCAGTGCTTGGAAGGTAGGACTCAAGAGGCAGGACACTCCTGAGTTCAAGGGCTGCCTGGGCTACATAGTGAGACCCTGCCTCCGAAAAGAACAGAAAGGAAAAGAAAGAAAGAGAGAGAGAGAGAGAGAGAGAGAGAGAGAGAGAGAGAGGCTAGAGGGAGGTGTGGCTATGATGCTTTTGGTGCTCATGCAGCTGGGTGAGGACACACTGCAGTTCTGAGGTAGCCCCCATCTCCTCTTTTCATCAGCCCAGAGTAAGCAGAATGAAGATAATAAAGACCCTGGAACTTGATAATATTGCTCAGCATCCTAAGGACCTCTATAAGTTTAAGCTGAGAGCTGACATCTTAGTCTATCCAGGCTACTATAACACAATATCTTAGCCTGGATAATTTATAAATAATAGAGATTTGTCGCTTACAGTCCCAGGGCTTAGAGACGCCATGGTGAATGCACCGGTAGATTGGATGTTTTGTAGATTATCCAAACATTGGTGTTTTCCTCTCTCTTTGCTCAGTGGGAGGAATCATAATCAGGGCCTTGTGAATGTTATGGAAGTGCTCTACCACTGGTCTCTACCCCACGTCCTAGATAGTGCCTCTTGCTGAGTTCTCACGTGACTGCACAGCAAAGGTGGGAAAGCAGGCTCACTTCCTTCTCCTTTATTGAGGCACTAGTCCCACTCAGGAGGACGTTGTTGCCTATCCTCCCAAGCCCCCTTCCTTAATACTATCACATTAAGGATTGAGTTTCAACATAGGAAGCAATGACTCACCAATGTGTTAGCACTGGTCAAGGAAATTGCAGGTCATCCTTCTATGGATGATGATATGAAGTAGCTTGAAGAGTTACATTACAGTTAAGCAAAGCTCCTGCTTGGCCAAATGACTAGAAAGGACCATGATATGTGTAGAGCAGCTGAGGACCATTCAAGGGGGTGAGCAGAATGACTGGCAATTGAACTTATGGAGCTAGAGAGAATGGAAAGTCACAGGTACCGTCTAGAATCTTCTCAGTAGCTAAGGCTATAGAAGGACACAGGTTATAAGTAGACAGGGTGGAACCTTGCACTGCTGGCCTCCGACAGCAAGTAGAACTCAATCTCTTTCTATGTCAGTGACCCAGTTTCCTCTGCTTTAAACAGCTCTTGGCATCTGCAGCTGGTGTTCATTCTTCTGGTTGTGGGGAAGCCTCCCTTGACCTCACAGCTCATTTGGCTCCTTCCTGCTACTGATTGGGTTGTTTTACATGCCAGCCACTACTCTAAGACCTTTCTATACAATAACTACTAATGAGATAAACACTGTCTATGGCAAAGCTAAAACTTCAAGAGTTTTATATTTTATCCAAGGTCACTGAACCAAGTCTGGATTCATCCCTATAATTCTAAATGCTCCCCTCCACTTTTACAACTTCCAGAAACAAACAGTTTGTATAAGCAGGCGTCAGCATGATACACTAAGGCATTTACAAGCGATCTAAGGGGCAGAGGAGAGACATTCAAGAAAGGCACCTAGAGCCTCAGCCTTCATTGCTGCTATGCTGCTTATCCACACAGCAAGCACTGACTAGAATTCTGACTTGAATGTGCTTGTCTGTGTTAGGTGCCAGATAGAGAAAGAAAAGACAAAATGTCTCCACAAGTCTCTGCTTGTCCTTTCATCTTACTCTCGTCTTCTTACTTCCATCATTTTGCTTTGACTTGAGTTCAACAAGGACACACACAGCAGAAGGAGAAAATCAACTCCTGAAAGGTGTCCTGTGCCTACCGCACACATGTGGGGACACACACTCCAAATAAATGCATTTTTTAAAAGAATTGTCCAGCTTGACACCCCAAGTTTTCAGAAATCTTTCTGTTTTTCTCAGCGCCACTACAGAAATGACTCACTGACAGAAGGTCCCATACAGAAATAAATTACGGTGCTCTGAAACAAAACAGTCACCCTGGCATACTCCAAATTATCCTGCACAGAGTGAGAAGAAGGCTGAAATGGAACAATCCCTAATCACAGCCTTCACAGAAACGCCCATGGAGGCAATTGGCTATTTGTTTGGGGTGTCAGAAGCAGGAGAAAGGCAATCAGTTTGAAGAGCAGCCAGGCCTTTGAGCCCCGGGAGTGTGATTAGGGCCTGCTCTGGCTTTGTCTTAAGAACTTGCACATGAACTGCAGTGCCAGGCCCTGGAGTCTGCTGCTTGGAAGGCTGAGAAGAGTGAATGAGTGGAAGAGTGCCCATTCCAAACCCACACAGCTTTCCCTCTGTTGTGTGTCTGTAGGAGTTATGCTAAGTGCCTATAATACGCCAGTTTGCTCTCAGGGAGCTGTCATCAGATGAGAGTGACATGCAGAAGGGACTTTCCATTCCTCAAGCAGAAACAGTCATTTGCCAGAACCCAAAGTGAGCAAAGGCAATTTCTTAAAAGTGTTATTGATTTAAAACAAACAAACAAAACAACAGCCACAAAAACCTTTACTTTAATTTTTTTTTTGTATTTGTTATAGAAAAATAAATGCAGTGGTTTTGATGTTGATTTGTTTTTATATAGTCACTTTTTTTATTTTGATGGGAAAAATAAAGTACTTAATAATTGGAGCTTGGGATAAAAAGAAGTTTCATTCAAAAATAAAACCCAGCTGGATGAGAGCTTTAAATGATAAAGAAAGAAACAAAGATATATAAAGAGAGAGAAAAGAATTCTAGTGATACTAGAAGCAAATTTGGACACGCAGTCCACTTAATAGAATGGAAGGCAGGCTGTTGGAGTGTTTGCCTGTAAACCAAGTACTTGTGAGCGTGAGGCAGGAGGATAGTAAATTCAAGGCCAACCAATGCTACATAGTAAGATCCTGCCTCACAAAAGAAAAAAATATTAAATTTGGACTGACCATATGCTTTTGTCTTCTTGTGGGAAGCTGTGAGTCAACACCCAGAGACTTGTGTACAGCTCAGTCTGCAGACCCTGTGAGTGCTGTCTGACTTGCTAGCCTTTATAGATGAAGTTGAAGGCTTTGAGATTCAGAGATTGTAGATTATTTGGGTGCATTTGAAGTACAAAATCACAAGTATTCTTCTAGAACTCATCTAGAAGAGGAAGCAATATGACTATAGGATGAAGAGTGGAGTGATGGAGCCACAAACTAAGGAATGCCAGGAGCTACCAGAAACTGGAAGACACAAGGCAGGGCTGTCCCCTGAAGTAAGTGCTATTGATTGGTGTAAAATGTATCCCACTGCCTAGCAATGTTTGGTCCCAAACAGTGGTATTGTTTGGAGATGTTCTAAAACCTTTAAGAAGACAGACTATTGCAAGGTAAGGAGACTCTAGGGAGTAGGCCTTGAGGCTCACAGCCACACTGCAGTGCTCCTTCTGGCTTCTGGTCTAGGGAGCACACAACTCCTAACTCCTGCTACTGCCATCTTGAGCTGCTCTTGCATCTGTGCCTTCTGTGTTATGATGGACTTGGACTGTATCAAACCATGAGTTAAAATACCTCCTCCTAAATTACTTCTTGTAGGGTATGTGGTTGCTGATTCAGAGGACATGAGGCCTCATCAACACCTTGATTTGGATATCTAAAACTGATTTCACACTTTACTTTCAGAAGTGTACAAGAACAAGTTTCTGTTGCTGAAAAGAGAGAGAGATTTATTTTATTTTTAAATTGGTGTTTACTCCTTTGTCTGTGTGTGGAATGTGTCTGTCTGAGTGCAAATGCTTGTGGAGTCCAGAGGAGAGCATCAGATCCCCTGTAGCTACAGTAATAACGTCTGTGAGCCTCCAGACACGAGTGCATGAGTCCTTGGTCAGAGCAGTACGTGCTCTGACTTAGCGACTTTTCTGTTGTCTTAATACACCCACAGCCAAAGGTAGCATATAGAAAAATGTTGCTGTACAAATGGCCTGTAAAAGATCTCCTTTTAAGGGCAAGCCTGAATTCAAGGAGAACCTGTGACTCAGCTAAGCCTCCCCTTGGCCTTCATTTCTCTACAGAAAACTTCAGGGCAATCTGATAGCCAAAGAAAAATGCCTGTAGCTGTGCTTTTCGGGGAAGAGTGTTCACGGGGTTATCTTTAAGCCCTATGACCTCCAAAGCTCTAAAAGTCACTCCCAGTGACTCAGTAACTCTGCTCTGTCCTTTAAATAGACCAAAATGTAAAATAAAGTTTTTCTCTTTTATCAGGAAAAGAACCTGAGAGCCTGTATGTCTCTCTGTACTCATTCATTGCTCTTCTCTTCCTGGAACTCCAAGTTTTAGCTTTTGCTACACTGGCAGAAAAAAAACATTCAATGGCTGCTTACAGTTTCAGAGGATGAATCTATGTTCATCATGGCAGGGAGTATGGCGGCAGGCAGGTAGGCTTGGGGATGGAACAGTAGCTGAGAACTTACATCTGATCCAAAAGCAGGAACCAGATCAAGAACTCACTGGGAATGGTGTGTGTTTTTGAAAACTCAAAGTCCACCAGTGGTGACACACCTCCTCCAACAAGACTACAGCTCTCTCTGCTTTCCAAAGAGTTCCGTTGGCTGGGGACCAAGAATCCACATATGTGAGCTTCTAAGGGTCATTTGTACTCAAACCATCTCAGTGCTCTTAACTACTGACCCATCTTCCCAGGCCTAATCTGCTGCTGTTTTGAGGCACTACTTTTATAGTTATTTGTCACAGCAGCTCAGGCCAATTAACATGCTCCTCTAGTCACCCAAGCTCCTCCAAGCAAAAGTTAAAGAATGGAAGATTCATACATACAGAGAAAATAGCAGAAAAAGATTTTGATAAATATTTAAAAGATGAAAAATTAATGGATGAGAAGCAGCTTAGCAGAGATAATAGCAACAAGAGGGTGTGAAGACACGGGTCAGTTGTCACCAGGTAGGTGAGTAATGAGACATGGGGCTGAAACAGAAGACAGAGTGACTGTCTAGACACAACCTTGATGTCTGAGTCAATGCTATGCCAAGAGCTGGGGGCATCCCTGGGGCTCACCTCCAGTCCAAATCCACTTGAACTTGTACTGTGTATATTAGTTCTGCCCGTGTTCTTTACCTTGGAAAGAACTAGTCACAAGCTTCTTCCCAGAGCAAGAGCTAAGAAGCACCGCACAGCACAGACAGGCTTTTGTACAGCAGTTCTATACTGTCAAGGGAAAATGTACTTCATGAAGCTCTAATACCATTGCCTGCTGCATGCTCTAAAGCATGCCATCCTAAGATTTCAGCTCTCAGAAGATCCTCAAACATTCCAGAAAAACAAACAAACAAACAAACAAACAAACAACCACCACCAAAAGCTGGCCACATGCTGCTTGAGGGTAAACAATCTCACTGACACCAAACTCTTCAATACCAGTGCAGAATTACACACTCTCAAAATTCTGAGAGAAATGTATCTTGCAGCTGAAATATCTATCGTATCTAGCAAGCAACATCCCCAGAAGACAGTGGAAATGTGAAATAAAGATGTTTAGGGAGAAAAGTAGAAATGATATTTATTTCATGCATTACCAAATTTGAGTGGAAACTATGATAAAGAATTTGCCAAATGCTGAATTTCTTGGGAGGAGAAGTGATTGTAAAATAATATATAAAACTAACAAACTATTAAGTGGGGAATAAAACAGACATTACTCATTTTAATTTTTCTATTTTTATCATTGTAAATTAATAAGTTATAGTTGCATATATTTATAGGGTACATGATGATATTATATGGGGCTAGAGAGACAGTTCAGCACCTAAAGGCACTTGTCTCTCTTCAGAGGATCCACACTTAGTTACCAGCACACAAATTGTAAGGCTTAAGACCTGATTTGTCCAGTTTTAGAGAATCCAATTCCCTTTTCCAGCCTCAGTGGGCACTTAAACTCACATAGCACACATGCAAGATACATAGGCAATACAAACCAAAACAACAAATTTAAGTAACATTATGACTTAAAAATACAATGAGGAATTATTAAACCCCCTAAAATTAGCATCTCAAATGCTTTATTTCTTGTGGTAAAAGCACTTGATGTTTGTTTATTATTCCCTATGCTTTGTAATATCTCAAAGTTTAAAAATAAAACTTTATTTCTCCTGTCTAATTGTGGCTATGTGTGCCCTGACCACCACCTCCACATCTCTTTATCCTAGATTAGACTCTGTAAAGAAGATATGATTGCAACACACTGAATGCCTCAGTGGTGAATAACAGCAGATAGACACCATTAGCTTTTCATAGAATTTATTTTTATTATTTTTAATTATATGTAAGTGTGTGTGTGTGTGTGTGTGTGTGTGTGTGTGTGCGCATGTGGCTGTCTACATGAGAGTGTGTGCCTGTGAGGGCAGGAGTCTCTAGAGGCCAGAGGGGTGAGATTCCCTGATGCTAGAATTACAGACAGTTGTAAGACACCTGATATAGGTGCTGGGAACTGAACTCTGGTCCTCTGGAAGAGCAGCAAGTGTCTTAACATCTGAGACATCTCGCCAGCTCCTAAACTCTTGTTTTTGGCTGAATATTTCATAACTGTTCTGGGGAAAAAAAGGGGGAAGGGAAGTGAGGGAGAGCTGGAGTTGGAGAAGAAATAAAAAAAAAAAAAAACTCAATAATTTCCATTCTAGAGTCATAGCCTGTGTGTGTGTTTTTATTTGTATGCAAAGATCATGCACAAAGGAAGTCATGATGTTTATCACTGGAGAAGTTGTAAAATGGAGCTAACATAACTATCGAGTGAGGTATAGTGCTATCCATTTATATTTCCAGCACTCAAAGAGGCTGAGATGGGAGAATCACAAGTTTGAAGTCATCCTGGGCTACAGAGAGATACTGTATCCCAAAACAAACAGACAGACAGCAATAACCAAAAGACTGGTTCACCACATCTTGGTTAAACAGCATACGATGTAAACACTATTCAAATAAATCATCCCAATATGGTGGCTGGTATATGGCCAGACAATGAAAACAAAGCACAGACAAGCACAAGAGACTCACTCACAATGCACTGGCTGCTTTCCTCTGGCTGTAACAAATTTCTGACAGCAGCAACTTAAGGGAAGAAAGTCAAATTTTTCCTTATGGTTTCCTGGGACATTGGTCCATCATGGTGGGGAAAGCTTGGCAGCAGGAGTACGCCAGTCTGTGGCTGTGGAACTGGTAGCTGGTCACATTGGCCACTGCAGCAAACAAAAAGTCAAGAGAGCTACAGCTGAAACTCACAGCTAGTATCAGCTTCAAGGGCCTGCTACCAATGACTTGTATCAAAGTACCTGACCACATGGTCACAGGGGCCACAGACTCACACAGCAGTACCACCAGCAGGGGGCCACATATCATATTCAAACACAGGAGCTGTGGGAGGCATTCAAAGGCCGTGGTGGGCAAGGTGTCAGGGTGTGCATTTCACACTGGAAATTGTGAGTCTAGCATAGTAAAACTCATAGGGAAAGGTTGTTTATACACACACACTGAGTTTTGTGTTTACACAGACTATTTCTGAAACTGCTCCTAGAGATTGGCCTTGAGAAGGAGGCTATGTAGGGGAAGGCAGGACAGGCATGGACTCATATTTCACCATATGCTATTTTGTCCATTAAAAGTCTAAGTCAGTGAGTATACTAGCTGCTTATTAAAATAAAAATTTTAAAGAGATTTTTTAAAAAAAGAATTTTAGTAAAAGGAAAAAAATCAAACCAAAACAAGTGTCTTCTGAACATGATCTTGGCTGAACACGACGTGACTATGAACTCAGGGCAGGTGTGGTTGCCTGCTCATCAAATCAGTCAACACTTCAGCACAGACTGGGGAAAGGTACACAAGCCCCAACCCTGGCTGAGGAGCCCCTGATAGCTGATGGCTGCCTTGAAGAGAGAGTCAGATTCCTTTAGGAGTGTGGCCTCTAGTATTTGACCATGTTCCTGTGGTTGGTCCCACACCCATGCCTAGACAGGGAACATCAATTGGACTCAGCAGGTTATTTAAAAAATAATCTGACAGTGACCTAGGGGAAGGAAGGAGGGGTGAGTGTGGTCAAAATACACGAGATGACCAAAGAATAATTTTTAAAATTATTTTTAAAAACCAATTCTCTTACTTTCAGCATGCTTCCTTTAGGTGGCAGCAACTGTATTTTTTGTGTGTGCAATCCAGCTGACTTGCCCTTAGGACCAGATCAACAGAGAGTTTTCATATCTTGTTTTGTTTTGTTTCCCTCTCACAAGGGAAAGAAAAAAAATCCTTGGAATGCTAAGTATTCATTAGTGAAACGCACGGCCCTGAAATGTATTTCTGCTGTACTATCCCAAGGACTATTGTCATAAAAAGGAAGTCATGATAGACCAAGAGGCTAGCAATCCAGGTGGTTATAAAGTTAATAGGAGGGTATTTACCAAGCTGGCAATGCTTATGTCTGCATAATAGACCAAGGAACGGGTCAGTTTGCTTTGCTATGGGTTCTTCCAAATTTCCTACAGTGTGAAAGGTATTTACCCCAGACTTGTTTATCTTAGTCCTAATCTAATCTGTGCCACTTCAGCCTTCTTAGGCCCAGGGGACCAAGACTCAAGTGCAATTGTACTCGCCTTGCCCACATCTGGCACGCCTCAGAGCATTCAAACTCCACTTGCAGACTTGCTGAATGAAAGTGCATGGTATAGAGAAGTTAGAGCCTCTCGTTCTCTCACTGATAGAGTAAATGAGGGTAAGTTCTTACAGAGCTTTCCCTAGTAGCTAACAGAATGGGTATCTCTAAAAACAAGGTCACAGAAGAGTCTCCCTGTCCCTGGAAGGGTCTTGGGAGAATTGAGCAGATCCAGTTGGTTTCATTACAGTGCTATATGCCAGGTTGGCTATATGCTTGGCTTAAGAAAAGAGATTTGTCTTTACTTTTTAAAGAGATGTATCAGCATGTTTATCTGTAAAACTAAGGAGAAATCAAACTTGATACCTGGTGTGTAAATCTCCCAAACAGAGGTATCATAGAACACGAACAAAAAAAGAGAATGAATTTAAAAATTCCATGCTATATAATACAGTTCTACCTCAGGATATGTACACCAAGACATGAACGTATATTTGAATGAATAATGGATATTTACACACTAATATTAATATACTTATCCATAATAGCCTACAGGTGGAAGCCGCCAAGTGTGAATGGATAGAGAAATAGATGAACAACGTGTGGTAGGTGTACAAAGTATTTAGTCTTCAAAAGGGAAGAGATTCTCACAGTTGCTGTAAGAGTCTTCGGACATTGTGCTGCCTGAAACAAGTCAGTCACTAAGGGAAAAATACCATAAAATTGTACACAAATCAAGTCTATAAAGCAAGCAAACTTCCAGAAACAGACAATAGAGAAATGGCTGCCTAGGGCTGAGAAGAGGGGGAAATCTAGTTTAAAAGGTATAGAGTTTCCATTTCGAAAGGTTGAAATAACTCTAGAGCTGAACACTGGTGGTGGTAAATCATAGCAGGACTGTCCTTCATGCCACAGATCTCCACCCTGAGAAGTGAGTGAAATGGAAGCTTCTGTCCTGTATGTCATCCTGCAATGACAGGGTACCAAAAAGACCAACCAGATGGAACCAGAAAGTAATGAACATTACTCAGAACTTTCCTGATGTCTTAAGACGATGGAATTACATGCCAATTACAGAATTGTCATTAAAACTTTCTTATTTTCTTGGTTTTTGTTTATTTCATGCTCATGAGTGATTTGTCTCCATGTGCATGCAATGGGTGTGGAGGCCAGCAGAGGACATCAGATCCCTTGGACCTGGAGTTACAGACTTGTGAGCTGCCATGTGACTGCTGGGACTCAAACACAGGTCCTCTGGGAAAACACCCAGTGCTTTTAACTGCTGAGCTGTCTCTGGAGCCCCTGTTCTGTAATTATGTGCAGATGTCAATAATGAATGCTGACATCCAACAAGGCCCTTTCTATGTGATTGGGTCAGTGTTAAAGAATAATTTTAAATAAATAAAATTTGTCCTGTATGGTGGGTACTATTATTATGGTCATTTTAAGCTTCAGAAAACTGAGGTTTAGAAACTGTAAATATTTGTTCAAGGTTCATGAGTGACGGAGCCCAGATTGTTTTTTAACTAGGAATTAACCTAAGTTTTCCCACTTGTAGTCTACCACTGAGCTAGCTCCTCAGCCACAGCCCAGATCTGACCTTGCTTTATTTATCTGAGCACATGGGTCATTTCAGGGAGAGGGCTCTGTTTTGTGCAATCAGACATTTTGTAGTTCTTTTTGTTTTAAGTACTTCTTTAAACACTCTTAAAGATGAGAATCTAAGATAGAGGACTCTAAATTATATGGGCTTGGGGTATGGCACAAAGACAAAGTTTAGTAATAGAAAGGTTCAAGCCCCAGAACCAAGGAGGAAAGGGTGGAAAAGGCCGTTTGTGTGTTTGGGGATTGAGAGTTCATTGGTACTTCTTAGAGAACTGCACCAAAGACAGAGCCTCAGCAAGTGTGTGCTCATACCTAGCTATAGAATTGGGGTGTCACACCTAATTTCAGAGAAAGGGGCAAAGAACACTCTAGTAACCACAAACAGATAATTCTGTAAGGTAATCTTAATGTCACTTTAAATTCTTTAAAGTTTTATCTTCTGTCTGTCTGTCTATCTATCTATCTATCTATCTATCTATCTATCTATCTGTTTGTTTTTCAGTTTTTGAAGAAAGGGTTTCTCTGTACAGCCCTGGCTGTCGTGGAACTCACTCTGTAGACCAGGCAGGGAACTCTGGGAACTCAGAGATCTACCTGCCTCTGCCTCCTGAGTACTTTGATTAAAACCTTGCACCACTACTGCCCATCAACATTATTTTTTTAATAATTATAAACAGAGTAAAACATAATCAAGCACAAACCCCAGAAATTTGCTGATAATTTATGGAAGACTGATTTTTCCAAAGAGAATTGACTGGATGAGTAATTTTATTTACATTGTAAGTGTATGCGGAAGTGTAGATTTATATCTATGCTCACACACAGTGTCACCACCTGCATGTGGAGATCACCAGACTCAAATTCATCTGGTCAGGCTTGGTGGCAAGCACCTTTAGCCACTGAGCCATCTCACTGACCCAAAGATATTTAAAAAAAAAATGATAATACCAATCAGGAAGGAGAGAGTGTGGTATCAGCAAATAGTAAGCTTTGAGAATTCAAAGTGGGCAAATGGAGAGATGGGCAAGCACAAAAGGAGCTGCAGGCCAAGGCACAAGGATGAGCTCCGTGCCTTCCCTAGGGACCCCAGAAAGGCTCTGCACTCTGTCAACAATGCTGTGATGGGCTGTGGGGCAATTATCAGTGGCCTCATTACTGAGCTGGATTCTGTGCCTTGGGACATCTGGGCCCCATTCCCAAGACCTGTGTAAACATAGTGTGGCAGATGAGACTTTGCCCTCAAGATAAAAACCAGGGCACTGCCTGTTAGGAAGCAAGCAGTTAGCTCAGAGAGGGTTACTTCAAGGGTCTTGTGACCTACTAGAAGACAGGAAGAAACTCCCAAACCTCTATGATAAATCAGACAACAGTCAAACAAGCTGAACCTGCCTCTCCACCTCCTCCACAGCTGCCTTAGACGCCTGCCTGCTCAGCTGCTCTGTCTTAGTTGACAGTTGACAATTGTACACATTTGTTGGGAACAGTGTGGTGATTCTACACGTGTAGAAAGTGCAATCATTTCTGTATCTTTATCATTTCATTTGGAGTCTTCAGATCTTTCTCGTAGCTCTTCCTAAGATGCATAGCAGGCCTGAGGTCGCAGCCCAGTCAGGAAAGTTCCTGTACAAGCATGGGAATTTGAATTCCAATCTCCAGCGCCCATGGAAACAGCTACATGTGGCACACGTGCCTGTAGTACCAGCACTCAGAGGTGGAGACAGGAAGATTCCTGGGGTTGGCTGGCTAGCCATCGAGAAGTCTCATCTCAAAGAATAAAGTGGAGAACAGAGAGGAAAGCACCATCAAAGACACACACACACACACACACACACACACACACACACACACACACACA
>JANHMN010000024.1:12143557-12187672 GCA_030674055.1 Rhabdomys pumilio
CACACACACACACACACACACACACACACACACACACACACACACACGCACATGCACACGCACACGCACACATACACACGGGGGGTAATTTTGGTGTATATATAATACGAATATGCATGATATATATGTCAGGCTGTTAGGAATTAGGACTAGCGTCTGTGTGACTGTCGGACTACTTTGATGCATGCTGTCCTTACCCTACCATTCCTGGTTGCTCTATACTCTTGCCCTTCATTGAAATGACTTTGTGTCCACTGGGAGCCCTTTAGAGACATCATACAGTATATAAGTCCTACCATCTTGGATAGGATTCCTGTTGGTAATCCTTCTATTTAAGGAGAAAAACAGACCTAAATAATTGGATAGGAATCTACAAAACTATTTCTATCTAATTGTCTGCCTAATTTCAATTCATTCACAGGAATAAGCAAGGAACACCAGACTTATGAGAGAGAGGAGAGAGAGAAAAAAAAAGAGCAGGACAGTACAGAAGTAAAAGCCTCACATACAGCGACTTGACCTGAAGGAATGAGACATTTCAAGCAAGAAAGAAAATTATGTTTTTCAAAACCAATCAACTCACAAATGATAATCACATTCCCGGTAGGTGTATTATTAGCTCATTAAAGAAATGAATGTTGAAGCAAAACTAGAAAATGTTAATTAAGACCAGAAGAGGACTTATACTAGCTGCAGTCTTAAACAATTAGCTTGCTGTGAAAAGTTTTCATCAACCTGGGGTGGTAGCTCACGCCTTTAGCTCCAGCACTCTAGAGGGAGACGCAGAAGAACCGTGAGTTGTAGCCAGCCTGGCCTACACAGTGAATGCCAGCTTGGGCTACATAGTGAGACTCTGCCTTGACAAAGAAAATGAAAAAGTTGTAATTGGAAAACACAAGACTGTTTTTGGAAACTAAAAATGAAATGATCCAAGGAACTACTAAGTAGGAGTAGTCACACGGAGACCGATGTGATCTTGAAGAGAAAACAAAGAAGTAAAGTGATAGAAAGTAGGAAAAAAATTCTCACAGGGAAAGAAATTTTGGGAAATCTAGCTAATGTTATAAAAATGTGGTTTTAGATCATTTAAAAGACTAAAGAGAAAAATATAATCTAGAGATAATGAAATAAAGTGTTCTATGATAAATACTTCAGATTTAAAATGATGCCTCCAGTTAGTAAGTAGAGAAAGGTGATATACATACATATATATACACACTTTGATAATAATAATAAATAAAATTAATGCATAATGAGTGTATATAACACATATATTACGTGTTGTATATTGTCTGTGGTATCAGTGTATCACATATGACATGTATCAGTGAATCAGAGAGTAAGATCTTGCCTTAGAGATCTTTTATTGTGTTGACAGAATGTTTTCAAAGTTATGAAGGAAAATAAATGAATAAATATTGAAATATGTGGCTAGTCAGGCTGGCAGTCAAATGCAAGATTAAATAACTTTCAAAAGCACTCTGTGAAGCAAACAAGAAGTAATGCCATATAAGATGGCCCAGAGGGAGAGGACTCGAGCAAAGGAGAGAGGGAAGGCAGGAAAGAGTGATAGATAGGGAGGGAAGGAAGGCAGGTGTCAGAGGGAGGGAAGGAAGGCAGGTGTCAGAAGAAAGAGGGGAGGCAGGCAGGCAGTAGTCACAGGGACTGGGGGAAGGAAGTCAGTAGGAAGGAAGGAAGGATACTAGGCCTTAAAGCTTAGGAGAATGTCCTTTGAGCCACAGCCTTCTTACTCTTCCAGAGAGGTTTCCACATCATTCACTGATAACTATAGACCACAGTTACAGATATCCTTTGTGCAGTGTGCTGGGTGCTTTGTATGAAATACCACTGCCAACCTTTACCAACCCAATTATAATTACAGTAGAATATAAATGTGCAAATTTATATGAATATAAAACAAACACATTAGCTAAGAGGTGGGTCCTCTTACACAAATGGGAATCAAAAGGTTCCATCCAAGTAAGCAAGATGGCTCATGCTTATATCGCTTGTAATCCTAAGACAGAAGGAGGTCACCTGGAGCTACAGAGTGAGAACTTATTTCAAAAAGAAAAACTAATTGAGAATGTGAAAGAATAATTTTCAATATGAAGGTGTCATTTTTGGGTTTAGTTTAGTGTAGGGGTTTGTTTTGTTTTTCTGTTTTTGGAGACAAGAGCTTTACTCTGTAGCTCATGCTGACCTCAATCTTGAAACAACTCTCTTGCCTCAGTTTCCCCAATACTGGGATTACAGGTGAGCCCCTATGCACAGGTAAGTGCATATTGGTCATCTTTCATAGTCAGATGCTTCCTAGAGTGGACGAATGGGGAAGCAGCAATCAACACATTTAAAATGACAATGGCAACTGCTGTGTGAGCAACAGCAGCTAACAACCCTGTTTCTGGAGTGTGACCTGAATCCTTCCCACTGGAATATTCTTATGTCTATGTGAAACTTCTATAAAGTAAAAAGAAATTTCAATGCTAACTTCTTACAAACAATTATGGATTATTAAATAAGTGAGAAGTAATGTATGTCCAGCGATCTTTTCCATAAGCATATGAATAAACTTTACATGTGTATACATATTTATATAAGCAGCTATAAACCTTCATCAATGATGGCCAAAAGTTCAAAGTTTTAGGAGATGCATTTTAGGTCAAAGAGAATTTACTATACTAGTTATTATACCTTTGCACATTAAAAAAAAAAAAAAGCAAAAATATTCTCTCCAGCATTTCTGACTTTGGATTTGAGAAAACTTGTAAACACCATGTCCTCTAACCTATTTTGACTTTACAAATGACCCCAAACTGCTCAACCAAACACTTTGGACTTTGCAGAAAAGGAATTTATCAGCGAGGATTACTCATCTGTCAGACTGTGATAAAATGCAGCCCTGTGTCAGGCCACCTTCTTTAGCAGTTAATATTTATTGAGCTTGGGAATGCTGCAGCCCTGAGGAGAGGCAGTGGGGGTCAGAGAGCCTTTCTGTCCCAGCTAGCAGAGTGACCCAAGGCCGTACATTTATTCTTTAGTTTCTCCATTTGTGGAGCCTGGAAAAAATAATAAATAAGAAATTCTCCCTTTTTTGTGCTATTCCCGTGAGAACTAAAAATGATAAAAACAAATGAGCCCTTTTGAAACATTTCAAAGAACTATGAGATCACAATTCCCAGTTGGAAAGAACTTAGTAACTAGCTAGCCCTGGTACGTGAATTCAGTGTCTTTCTCTCCATCTCTCAATTGCTCTGCCATTTTACATACCAGTAGTGGTAGTCTCACAGTAGACACTGATGTAAAATTATATTCTCAGAACTATTTCCTCTTCTAAAATTACAAAAAGACACGGGCTACTGGTTCTCCGAGGACTCTGCCAGTCATCCCATCTAGTCACTCTTTTAAACATGAAGCAACAGCAGCCCAAAGCAGGGTGAGTGAACTAAGGTAAACACAGGACAATGAACTCAGCTCCTGGATTAGAAGCTGGCTCCCCAGTCCCTGAGCACAGCCCTCTCTCCTGTTGACACTGAGAAAAGCAAGAAAAGAGCATCCGTGAGTAAGTATGCTTCATAAAAAGATACACTGCCCAGAGGAGATGAAGCTAATTACTCTAATCATTTTGTAATCTGCAGTTTTTGTTCTTTTGCTCATAGAGCAATTACACTGGATAAAACAAACAGTTAAAAAAAAAACCATAAAAATAAAGGAAAACTTTTAGGATAGAAAAAATCCTTGAAGAAAAAAAACCATACTCCAATCTATTCTGTAAATCTGTTTGTATCATAATTGGGCACTTAGTCAAAGTAACTAGCCAACATTTTAGTAAAACATGGTACTATTGAATAATTAAGAAGATCCTTTGAAGAGAGGAGTCTAAGTAGTTAAGAATATTTGGTTTTAGCCTAGTGTGGTGGGACACTCTTAATCCCAGCATTTAGGAAGAAGAGCAAGCAGGCAAGGCTACATTGTGGGATCCTTTCTCAAAAACAAATAAACAAACAAATACAAAGGGGAAAAAAAGAAAAAATATTGAGTTTTACATAACCACAGGTTTGAAATTCAATATTATGAAAATGGCTGTTTTACTACAAATAATCTACAGATCAATGCAATTCTCATAAAAATTCTTATGCCATTCTTCAAAAACATAGGGAAAAAAATCTTAAAATTCATTTGGAACTACAAAAGACCTTAGATAACAAGTCAAATCTGAACAAAAAGAATAACACTGGAGTTATCACCACATACAATTTCAAGACAGAGCCATAATATAATAAATAGCACAGGATTGACACAAAAGAGCCATGTAAGTCAATAAAACAGGACAAAGATGAGCAGTACAGAGATGGACAGAGCTATAGCCACCTGACTTTTTACAAAGAAACTAAAAATATTTTAGTAGTTTTTAGATACTAAATAAAGTTAGCAATTCTTCTAGCCTCTACCCAACAACTACCTACCAACAGCTGACATAGCCTCCTGTCAGGTGCTTCCCTCTCTCTCTTTCAATCCTCTCCCTCTTTCTCAATTCTTGTCTCTCTCTGTCTCTGTCTCTCTCTGTCTCTCTGTCTCTCTGTCTGTCTCTCTGTCTGTCTCTGTCTGTCTCTCTCTCTCTTTCTTTCTCTCTCCCTCCCTCCCTCCATCCCTCCATCCCCTTTTCCCTTCTTATCTCCCTCTCTAACCCTCTTCCTATCTCCTAATCTCTCTCTCTTCCCTATGTGTTCCCTGCTGGCTTCTTCCTCTCTCTTCTCCCTTTCTGCCCTTCTCTGTCCCCTTTCTCTGCCTCTACCCCTTTCCAGGTCCCTGCTCTTCTCCCTGGTTCCCTTCCCCCCAATAAACTTCCTTTTGTCCTAGGCCTGTCACATGATGGTGAGTCCTCAGAGGAACACCTTGGC
Source organism: Rhabdomys pumilio (assembly GCA_030674055.1). Classification (NCBI taxonomy): domain Eukaryota; kingdom Metazoa; phylum Chordata; class Mammalia; order Rodentia; family Muridae; genus Rhabdomys; species Rhabdomys pumilio. The sequence continues at coordinate 12,148,459 of JANHMN010000024.1, forward strand.
CGCCCATTGAGGAGCTCCCTCCTGCCACATTAGAACACATTTTCTAAAATACAAGAAATAATTTAGTATCCCTCCCTCCAAATAATTGGATCAAAGACAGCCTGTTTAACAAATTATGTTAAGAAAATAGAAGATCCGCGTGTAAAAGAATGGAACTATATTCTCACCTCTCACCTTGCACAAAAATCAACTTCAAATACATCAAGGAACTTACTGCAGACTCAAAACTCTGAAACTGCTAAAGAAAAAAGTAGAGGAAACACTTCAAGATACAGGCATAGAGAGGGATTTCTGAGAAGGACTCCAGTAGCTCATGCAATGAAATTAACAATCACCAACTAGAATCTCATAAAATTAAAAAGCTTCTGTACAGCAAAGGAAACAGGCAATCGAGTGCAACGACGGTATATAGGGCGGGGTGGGGTGGGGGTGGGGACTTTGCCAGCTACAGATCAAACAGAGGATTAGTAGAATGTACCAAGACCTTAAAGAGCCGAACAAAAATCCCAAACAACTGAATCCAAAAATAAATTGCTGAGCTAAACAATTGTTGAAAGAGTAAACACAAATAGCCAAATAAGTAGTTTTTTTAAAGTGTTCAATACCCTTAGACATCAAGGAAATTAAAACTGCTCTAAGATTCTACCACATTCCAACCAGAATACCTATGATCAAGAAAAAAAAAAAAAAGACAACAAACACCAGCAAGGATACTGGGTAAGAGGACTCCTTATATGCTGTCCAGGAAGTGAGCACTGGTTCAGCCATTACAAAATTAGTGTGGAAGGGTTTATTATTGTTATTATTATTATTATTATTATCATTATCATTATCATTATCATTATCATTATCATTATTATTATATGATTTTATTTATTTACATTCCAAATGTTGGCCTCCTTCCTGGTCCTCCACTCCCAGAGGTTTTCACTCCCTCCCCCTCTCGTTTACCTCTGAGAGGGTGCTCACGCACCCACCCACGCCTCCCTCCTGTAGCCCCCACCTCATCCCCCCAACATCCTCCTTTCTTGGGGCGTCAAGTCTCAACAGGATTAGGCACATCCTCTGCGTGGAGGGTTTTTTAAAAACTTAAACTAGAACGATTGTGTGAGGGGATGGAAAGATGACTCTGGTAAAGTGTACTTGCTGCTCTTGCAGAGGACCCACGCTTGGTCCTCAGCCCCCACATGGCAGCTCACAACCACTGGTAACTCCAGTTCAAGGGGATCTAATACCCACATAGATGTACATGCAGGCAAACATTCCTACATTTAAAAATAAGAGGAACTGTTGCATAAGCTAGCTATGCTATCTGGGCGTGTACCATACAACTCTGAGACAACATCCTTGCATAGCAGTGCTTTATGCACAGCAGCCAGGGATGGGACAAGTCTAACTGTCTATCAACAGATGAATGAACGAAGGCTGTGCGGTACATACCCAAAATGGAGTTTTATTCAGTCATAAATAAAAATAAAATTATGAACTTTGCAGGAAAATACATGGAATTGTAAAAAAAATGCTATAATTTGAGGGAGGGAGAGGAGGATGGGGACTCTATAAACAGTTAAAATATTAGGGGAAATACGTCTTCCTCTCCTTCTGCACAGCTTTATCCAAGGCTCCCGATCTTCCCATCACCACAGGAGAGATCTCTTCTCTTCTTTCTGAGTCGGATAGCCTTTCCAGCCAATTTCAGATAATGCGCCCTCTAAAAGCGGTGTTTCTTTCAGCCTGCCACAGGTTGTCACTTGACTCTTAAGTTCACAGACCCCATGTGCTGGATCCATGTGGAGGGGTAGTGGCCTATCTTGGCCACACAGCCCTCTATTGTGCTGTTATCCTCCTTGCTGCTCTGACCTCATCTCATGAGGAGGCACATGCCCTTACTCCCCCTCCCCAATCCCTGCCATGCTTCTATCTGAACTGAGAAAGTCGTTATCTCTTTTCATCCTGATGTCTCAGCCCCTCAGGACTCACATGCCTTCAACATTTGTTTTTCTCTACAAAGCTCCAACCACCACATTGGATCCCCCTGTTCCCGTTGCTAGGAAACCGTGGGTTGTTCTAACTTCAGGGAGCCAAGAGTGATCTGATACACTGTTAGTTCCCCATAAATGTGTGCTGGAGTGGGGTGTGGTGTTAAAAAGAAAGGTGGAAAGAAGGAAGGAAGAAAGGAATGGAGGGACAGAAGGAGGGAACGAAAGGTGTATTAGCTACATTTCTGTGGCTATGACCACAGACAGTTACACAGTGAGACTAGTGAGACCTTGTCTCAAAAATAAAACTCAAAACACACACACAAAAAGAAAGAGAGAGAAAGGAGGGAAAGGTGAAAGGGAGGGAGGGAGGGGAGGAGGGAGGGAGGGAAGGAGAAAGGGAAGAGAGAGAATGAGGGAGAGAGAAGAGGAAGTAGGGCAAGACTAAAAGGTCAGAGCCCTGCCCCAGTGATTGCTTCCTCCTGCAACTTCCACATCACAAAGTTCCATAATCCAAACCCCAAACAGTACCACCGACAGTCTAGCCAACTATTCAACACTTAAGCCCAGGGACACATTTCTCACTCAAGCCACCAGAGAGAGGCAGATGAGAAAGCAAAGGAAGGAAAGGAAAAGGAAGAGGAAGAGGAAGAAGCACGAGGATGTGACAAGGTCAGTCCACTAAGCATTGGAACAGAATTCATAATTCACTTAGCTATTTTCCACCTCCTGTGTTTGAAAGGATTTATCATTAAAAATTTTTTGTTTTAGTATCATAAGTACGTTTTGGAAGGGTTGCTTGAACCATTAAAGCAGAATTGAAGACCAGAGCTTTACACCAGGGAAGAGAGGAGGGATAGCTGAACTCATGTGTGGCTTGGCTAGCTAAGGAGAACCCAACTGCTGGTGAAGCAGTGCTCCTGGGGGTGTCTTCGGGTGTTTCTGGGTGAGATCAGGTTTTGAGTCAGATGAGAAGGTCAAGTTCAGCCGTACAGGCAGGTATTCCCCATCCCTGAGGGCCAGGACAGAATACCAAGAGTTCAGAAAGAGCTTGGCTTTGCTTTCTGGGCTTGAGCTGAGATATTCATCTTGCTACCCCAGTACACAGTTCTGTGCCTTTCAGACTCAGACTGAAATTACTTGACTGGCTCTCTGGGTTCTCTAGCTAAGCAGGTGGTATATCATGAGGCTCCTCAGCCTCAGAAAATCACAAGAGCAAATCCCTGTAATAAATTTTACATTTCTGTAGACAGCATCCTTTGGTGAAGGATTAATGAAGGATTAGCTCCCGGGCCCTTCATGAATTCAAAGTTCCTTATATAAAATGACATAGTACTTATATATCACATACACATACATATATATAAATATAAATTTATATATATCCTCTTTAAATAAGTATTATCATTTTATCTCTTTAAATATATTGTGTGTCCTAGTACAAATGTAAAAGTCAGAGGATAACTTCGGACAGTTGGTAGCTCTCTTTGGAGCATTTACGTCCTGGGATTAAACTCAGATCATGAGGTTTGGTGCCTTTGCTCACTGAGCTCTTTCTCCAGACTTTTATATACATCTTCTAGTATACTTTAAATCATCTTAGATACTTAAACTATCTAAGAGAATATAAATGGTTATATTACACTATTCACAGCATAACAAAAGAAAATCTGAATAATATATACATAATTCATTTTCAAATATTTTCCATGGTCAGCTTGTTGAATCTCTGGGTACAGAGGGGTAAATACAAATCCTCTGGGTTTGTTTCTCTGGATGTCTGATCTATCTAGAGCCTAAAAGTCCTGAACTCTAAGCATCAGCTATGCCCCAAGCTGCTGTGCAATCCTGGGGTAATCATCTCTCAGTGTTGCTTACCATTCGGGCAATCCTAAAAGCTGACCTTCTTACCAAGTTGCCATGGCTAATAATTATAATGCATCTTCAATTGTCAGCTTTTCAGAGGATCCACAGAAGTGATCACTCTACTATCTGAATTTCATGATCTTTGAATACCAGATTCTCTATTGTTTGAATCTCTTTTGTTTATACCCTCTTCTTTACTTTAACTAATATCTCTAGAATTCATGGCTCAGAGCTATAAAGCCATTTGTTCCCATTAGTTCTATTTGGGAAACGGCTTTTGACTCTGTTCCTGGCTTCTCTGTTCCTTGTGACTCCTACTTGCAATAGTTCCCTGGGGCTGATGTCTGCCTTTTTAGCTCATCATTCTCCATTATGCCAACCGTATCCGGGGACACTGAAATGAGTCCAGACTGCCCAAGCCATTTATCTGTAAGGTTACTTAAAAGCTCAGCCTCTGGCTGCAGCTATCCTGACTCTATTTGATGTTCTCTGGTTTCCAATCCCTTAGCTTTCTATTCCAGCTCTTAATACACGCCACAGACTCTCATTCTTTGATTACCCATATAGGGATCTCCCACTCCCTATATTCTCTTTCTGACATAGCATCATTCTTATTCACAAACTCCCCATATCCACAACTGTGGAAATAATTGCTTTTTAAATTGGAAGGGATTTAGGGGGTATGGCTCAGAGGTACAATTTCATAAGGACCCGAGTTTAATTTCTAGATGAAAGAAAGCAAAAAGTATTTTCAGGGCTGGAGGATTGCTCAGTCAGAAAGAGCTGGTGCACAAGCATGAGACCTACGTTCCAATCCTGAGCATCACTGAAAGGTCAGACATGGAGGCAAGCAAGGGACTCCTGCTGCTGCTTATTCTAGTGGCTTACTGGCAGGCCAGACTGGACTGCTTGGTTAGTCCAGGTTCAGTGAAAGACTTTGTCCCTCCTTTCAGATGAACAAGTTGGGAGAGTGATAAAGACACCAGAGGTTAATATCTAGCCATGATAAATGCATATCCGTGCACACATGTGTACCACACATGAGCACATATACACGTACACAGCACATATACACCAAGGTTTTTCATTGTTTTGTTCTGGCCTTGATAAGCTGGTTCTAGTGCGTTAATACACCCACTATGAGGAGGCTGAGCAAAATATGTCATTTTCAAACTTAATTATAACTAGGTACCCTCTTACTGCAGTGCCAACAGCAAACTGTCAGTTTGTTTAGTCAGGAAGGCTGGTAGAAAGGAAGGTAAAAGTCCACTCCTGGGAATAGTCAGGGTGGAGGTGGGGCAGGGAAATGGTTGGACAAACTAGCAGCAAAGTATCTTCAAATTTTTAACCTGAAGAAAAAATATGCATATAGACCTAGGGGTGTGCAGCTCAGTGGTTGAATGCTTTCCTATCATGAGCAAGACCCTGAGTATTGTCAATAGAATACACACACAGACACACAGACACACAGACACACAGACACACAGACACATACAGTCTATACATTCTTTTGGACAACTCCACTTATTCCTTCTCTAACTACTTAGGTATCAGCTATATGAAGCTATCAGGCAGAGTTAGGCGAACAATGGAAAAGGAAAGCGTAGGGCTTCCTCATTGGGTTTGACAAATAATTTGACATGCATCATTCTTCTTTGTTGTCTTGTCAACATTACAATAGGCTTATGACCTGCAGACATGAATACAGTCAGTATTTTTATGCATGCAGTTTTCAGATATGCTGGGAATATGGAACCAAGAGAATGATATAGCCCTCACTCCTTCCTTTCTGCTTAAGACGAAAGCACTGTTTTTTTTTTAAATTTCATCTATATTTTAATGAGAATATATACATGTGACCTTATTATAAATTTTAATACTTGACTAAAAAGAGGCATTTAATAACTAGTGGACACTTTATTGAGTATAGTTTGGTAACTGACCAAACTATCATGTTTTGCTTTATTGGATACTATTTTCAAAATAGACACTTCAAGATATATGCATATTTCAAAACTACAAGGTTGGTAAAAATATGAACCCCTAGAATCTCACAACCTATCAAAACTAATTCAAAAACCACAGTCCATTAAAACAAATCTACATGTTGTTACCTTAAAACACAACACTTTTTTGCCTCGACATTTCACTAAACGTACTTCTAAATGCTCAGGGTGTATACCTTCCTCTTAGCTAATCTTATAATAAAATGGTATTGTGTAATTAACAGCATGACAATGATGGAAACAGATGTCATAAGTAAAAAATTTGGAGGCAAAGTGATTCTGAAGATGGAGAAATGGTCCATAATCAGAAGGCCTGGCTTCTTTCCCATAGGTGTCACTCATTATGACTTTACATAAAACGAGTCATTTAACCTGGTTACACTTAAGTTTCTCTTTTTTCATCTATCTGCCTTATACTAGAAATTCTGTGGCAATTAACATGAGTGAAAGGCACTGTTTTTAAACAAATGATATCACTGTTTTAAAGTAGATTCAGTCACCATTTTTAAACAAATGACATTCTGATACGCAAACTTCACTCACTGATGATTCCTGAGTATTTAAGGTGGTCCAAGCATCTTCTGGGTATATGCCCAGGAGTGGTATAGCTGGGTCCTCAGGTAATGCTATGTCCAATTTTCTGAGGAACCGCCAGACTGATTTCCAGAGTGGTTGTGCCAGCTTGCAATTCCACCAACAAGGGAGGAGTGTTCCTCTTTCTCCACATCCTCACCAGCATCTACTATCACCTGAGTTTTTGATCTTAGCCATTCTGACTGGTGTGAGGTAGTATCTCAGTATTGTTTTGATTTGCATTTTCCTGATGACTAAGGATGTTGAGCATTTCTTAAGGTGCTTCTCAACCATTCAAGTTTCCTCAGTTGAGATTTCTTTGTTTAGCTCTGTACCCCATTTTTTAATAGGGTTATTTGGTTGTCTGGAGTTTAATTTCTTGAGTTCTTTGTATATATTGGATATTAGCCCTCTATCAGATGTAGAATTGGTAATGATCTTTTCCCAATCTGTTGGTTGCCGTTTTTTCCTATTGACAGTGTCCTTTGTCTTACAGAAGCTTTGCAATTTTATGAGGTCCCATTTGTCAATTCTTGATCTTAGAACATAAGCCATTGGTGTTCTGTTCAGGAACTTTTCCCCTGTGCCTAGGTATTCGAGGGTCTTTTCCACCTTCTCTTCTATTAGTTTCAGTGTATCTGGTTTTATGTGAAGGTCCTTTATCCACTTGGACTTGAGCTTTGTACAAGGGGATAAAGCATTCTTCCACATGCTGACCTCCAGTTGAACCAGCACCATTTGTTGAAAATGCTGTCCTATTTCCACTGGATGGATAGCAGCCTTATTTATAATAACCAGAAGCTGGAAAGAATCCAGATGTCCTTCAACAGAGGAATGGATACAAAAAATGTGGTACATTTACACAGTGAGTACTACTCAGCTATTAAAAATAATGAATTCGAGAAATTCTTAGGTAAATGGATGGAACTAGAAAATATCATCCTGAATGAGGTAACCCAATCACAAAAGAACACACATGGTATTTACTCACTGATAAGTGGATATTGGCAAAAAAAACTTGAAATAGCCAAGATTCAACTCACAGACCACATGAAGCTCATGAAGAAGGAAGACCAAGTATGGGTGCTTCGGTCCTTCTTAGAAGGAGTAACAAAATACTCAAGGGAGCAAATATGGAGACAAAGTGTGGGACAGAAACTGAAGGAGGGGCCGTCTGGAGACCATTCCACCTGGGTATCCATTCTATGTACAGTCACCAAAGGTAGACGCTGATGTGGATATCAGGAACAGCATGCTGACAAGAGCCTGATATAACTGTCTCCTTAGAGGTCTGCCAGAGTCTGACGTACACAGAGGTGGATGCTCACAGCTAACCACTGATCTGATCATGGGGTTCCCAATGGAGGAGTGAGAGAGAAGACTGAAGGAGCTGAAAGGATTTGTGGCCCCATGAAGAGAGCAACAACCAGAGCTCCCCAGGGTCTAAACTACCAGTCTGGGAATACATAGGAAAGGACCCATGGCTCCAGCTGTATATGTAGGGGAGGATGGCCTTGTCAAGCATAGGTGGGAGAGGAGATCCTTGGTCCCATGAAGGCTGGATGCCAAGTGTGTGTATGGGGGGTTCAAGGGTGGGGAGGTGGGAGTTGGGGGTAGGTGGGGCACATCCTCATAGAAGCAGGAGGAGGGGGGATGGAATAGGGGGTTCCTGGGTTGGGGGAATGGGGTAAGGGGATAAAATCTGAAGTGTAAATATAATATCCAATAAAAAAAGGTGTTCCAAGCAACTTTTCTCTCCAATGCATCACTTCCAAATTAGCAGTTCAAAATAATCCCTGACATAGTGTTTTTAGCATTAATGATCACAGCACAGTACTCTGAAATATACCCAACGATTTATGCTAGATGTCAAGAGGCCTACATGAACCAACATGACGTTGTTACACTTTTCTGAACTCGTTTGTCAAAGCAAGATCAATACCAAACATGTGTCCAGAGGAGAAACTCCTTCTTATCACTAAGCGTCAGTGCCTATCAATCAATACTCAATACTCCACAAATAAGGAGACACGTCGGAGCTGGGAAAATGCTCAGCAGTGAGGAGCAACTGGCAGCTCTTCCAGAGGGACGGGGTTGATGCCCAGCACCCACGTGGCCTCTCTCAATTGACTATAACTCTAGTACAAGGAATTCGACACCCTCTTCTTCTTGGGTACCAGGCAAGCAAGTGGTACAGAGACATACTTGCAGACCAAAACCTCATACACATAAAATGGGAATGAAAATTTAAGGATTAATAAAATCACATTAAAGACTAACAAAAGCATGTTATGTTCTTGACTTACCACATGTCCATTGTTAATATGGCAATTTTCCCTGAAACTAAGCAAAAAAAGTATTTATCACAGTCTAACAAAACAAGAAAAAACATGAACAGAATTCTTTGGGTACTTGTCAGAACAAAAACAAACAACAAGAACAACAAAACCCATTTTTCTGGATGACTAAAAACAATCTACAAGACAACTAGTTTGGAAGAGCATCAGGGAAGACACTGTGGTGGCTGAGGTCCAGTGTTTACTGCTCATGGTCTGTAGTTGGGACAGAAATGGATCCAAATAAGATTATGACTGAATTATGTAAAAAGGCAATGGAAATAAATGTGTCATTGAAGACAACTAGCTAGCTCTTGAAAACAGAATAAAGCTGGGTGACCACCTTGAACTTCCAGATGGAATACAGATCGAAGCATCCAAAAATGTCAAAAAGGATTATAATCTTGTAGCTGAATATTCCTCTGTGAGGGAGAACATGAAGCCTGACTCTCTTGGCTTCACAATTTACTGGGAAGGATTCCCACTAGGGGTGGGGGGCGGGGGAGCTGGTGTGATTCAGCATTCACGTCTAGATGGGGAGCTATAGGAGGTAAGCTCTTAGCACACATATATGGCCTTATGGGTGGAAAATTCCCTGTGTGATTTCCTGATTCCAGAAGAAAATGTCCAAGTGTGATAGTTCATACCTGTATTCCAGGGGCTTCCAGGGGCCAAGGCAAGAGGATTGCAGTGAGTTCAAGGTTATCTGGATTGCATAGTAAGCTATAGGGTGACACCTAATCTACAAAACAAAGACAACAACCACAGCAAAAGTAAGAGTAGGAAAAAGAAGAAAGGTTAAGACTGGTTTTCAGGAGACTCTTCTTTGATGTAAGGATGCTGCACTCTGCTGATGAAGGTTCTGCCCCCCACCCCCACCCCCTTAGAGGAAGACATTGTTTTTTGTGTTTCAGAGACTGCATCCAAGTGTTTTGGCTTCTGAGTTCCAGCCCGGAAGCAGCAAGCAGGCTAAGTAGTGTTAACTTTGTGCTATATCTCCCTTAAAAGCACAAATTTTGTTCACATTTTAGAAAAGAAATCAAATCCTCTTGCCTACTAAGAGTTCTGCAGAAGCTTGTATCATCAGCAATATGTTATCTCCAGCTCCCCGAGCCCAAGCCTCCTGACGGTGAGAGCACACTCTCCAGTGCTTTCCTCTTCTCTATCCCATGGTCCTTCAGTGATCAGATGTTTCCACCTCCAGCCACTTGCCCCTGAGCCCTTCTCCCCACACTGTCACCCATGGCTGCTCATCTGCTGTCATGTGCCACTGGCCTCAAGACTGTCTCTGAGACTGACTGCTCTAAAACATTAACCTTCTGCTACAAACATTCTGAGGGAGCCAATGCCGCGGTTGAGAACATGGACAATATTACCCTTTTTTTTTTTTTTTTCCCAGTAGCACTATTTATGGAGAAGTTGCAAGGTCAAGTTAGCATCCAGGCTTGTGAATCCAAAATCATCCGAATAACAACCAATTAGCCCATTTTTACCTTTGGCTCTGGTCCATGTGACTCTCCCTTTCCTGACCAAAGGGCAGAGGAAGGCCTCTGAGCAGAGCAGGCGTCTGCTGCATTGTTCAGGCTCTGTTGCTCCAGTGATAATTAAGACTTGGGGGACGTGGGTTTCCAACTGTACTTCAGGTTTCCGGGGTTGTTTTGTTTTGTTTTGTTTTGTTTTGTTTTGTTTTGTTTTGTTTCAAATGCTAGTTACTCCTTTTCCCTAGGATAACCGTTTGCTTAATGAAAACACTATATAGTAAAAATGTGAGTTCTGGAAATTTCCTATTTTTTTCTCAAAAATGTCCTCCCCAGGAGGCCAGTGTTTAGTCACCATTGTCATCATGAATATATTTAACACAACAGGGTCACTGAGGGCTCAGGTCCTTTGGAAATGAAACTTGAGTCACTCCAGTGAGAACCTCACACAACTACAGGGCAAACCTCTATTTCAGACTGTCACTCTTTCCTCGTGAGTCTATTCCAGTCTGCCTTGTACCTGGCCTACCTGTCTAATGGTAACTATGATTCCACTGAGTATAAGGCTGTGCACATCTAGTGTTTTTTCTATTTAGTTGCTGATTGAGCCAGATTTTTAATACCACTGGGAACCTACATTAAAGCTTCTGGGGGTAGGAGCTATTCTACATACTAGGAAGCAATTTACCGAACATTCCTTTGAGGCAGGGGTAGGGTTGAAAGTGGTGGAAGCTACTTTTTCCTAGTCTTTAATGCAGTTCTAGGAGGTTAGGCCAGGGAAGGTCTGAGTGACTAGGAATAACTAGGCAACTGCAGACATTACCTATCCAAAAATCAATTTTATTGTCTGGTTGAGCATACACAGAAAATGAGTTCAACAGTACAGGCCCAGTTTTCTAGACACTAAACTGTTTCATCTTCCTCTCAGGGACACAACCCATATGGCCAGACATAATAGCTCATGCCTGTAGTCCTGGCACTCAGAAAGCAGAGGCTGGAAGGTTGCTAGTTCAAGGCAAGAATGGGCTAAATAGAAGGACCACCTTAAAATACAAACAAAATAATACATAAAAAACATACAGGAACATTCTCTTTCCCTCTATGATTTCTCTCAAAGTTCATTCTTTTATGTGAAATAATAATTAAAACATACGTGATTCTAACCCTCAGGTTCTTGGACATTTCCTGTACATGTTTGCATTATAGTTTTCAAACATGGTACCACGTAAAACTTGCAAGTCAGTATTAAATATTTATCATAATGAGGGTCAGGTGTGATAGTGCACACCCTTAATCCCAGCACTTATGGAGGCAGAGGCAGGAGGATCTCTGTGAGTTGGAGGCTAGTCTGATCTGTATATCAAGTTCCAGAACAGTCAGGACTAAATAGAGACACCACCTCAAAAGAAATCACAGTAACATAGTGGCCTTTGATGAATTTACAGATTCCTTTCTTATCACCTTAAAAATCACCACTAAGTCCCAAGGACTCTCGGAAGTCTCACGGGAAACTTCATTATCATCAGTAATCTAAACATACTGCAATATTCTATGAATACTATTTGAACACTTACTGTGTTCTGTATAATGATAGAAAGGTGACTAAAAATAGCATCAATATTCTATTCATCGGATGTACAGTACAGCTGAAGAGGTGTCTACAGCAGGTCCGCACACATAAGAAGACTTGGAGGGCAGGACTGTACTGAGTCCAGTCTCACCAAGGTCCCACTGAGCTCTGGATGGCCGAATCCAGTGGTCACTTTCAGTTTACTGTACACTGGCTTCTCCAAACATTGGCTGGATGTCAAACAGATAAATCAGAGGTTGCTGGTCACATTTCTCTGGGAAACAGAAGCACCAAGCTACATTTGATTTTAACTGAACTCTTCACTTTTAAACATTTCTTCACTTGACTTCTAATTCTGTACTTTAAATGCTTATGCTTCCGAGATTAGTGTTTTCAGCTTCTGTATTCTGTCCCTCCTCAGCATCCCCTCTGGGGTAGTTAGTGAATACCTAAAGTGAACATGTCCCAAAGTGAATTCTGAATCTTCATTCTTCACAAGTCCGATTCCCTGCTAGTGCTGTAGACAGGATCCCTATTAAGGTATTTGATCAAACTTCATGATATTAGAATACACTTTCTTATACTCAGTTTGCCAGGAAAGCTTCTGAGTTTATTTTAATCCCGTATCACAGGTCCACATCATCCGTGGCTCATCACCAGGGTCTCCCCTTAGACAGAGTTTTCTCCACCTGGATCTTTCTGGAACAGTCTCAGCTGGTCTGTCTGACTCCAGCCTTTGCTCTTCTGTCTCTAGAGTAGAGAGAACCTCCTAAGCCAGATATTGTCATTTCCTCGTGTACCTTTCCAGTGACTTCCTTCATTGCCTTGCTTGTGATTCCTCCATTCCTGCTTACAGTCTGCCTGCTTCTCGGCTCACTTTCTTTGCTCATCTCACTCATGAATTCATCATTTGAGTTTTCTTTACTCACTCAGAAACTCTGTCATCTACATTCCTTTACCCAGAATATCATTCACCCAGATATCACTGTGGCTCAATTCTTTAATTCTTACCTGTGTCTGTACAAATGCAACTATTTAGAGAGACAACTTCAAAAAAGCATTCCTCCCTACCTCCTTCCTGGCTTTTTGTTCTTACTGCCTCATTTCTCTGTCTGTCTCTGTCTCTCTGTCTCTGTCTCTGTCTCTGTCTCTGTCTCTGTCTCTCTGTCTCTGTCTCTGTCTCTCTGTCTCTGTCTCTGTCTCTGTCTCTCTGTCTCTGTCTCTCTCTCTCTCTCTCTTACTTTCTCCCCAACCTTGTTTGTAATACTTAAAACAATGAGTGCCCAGTACATAGTAGGTCTTAAATATAAGCCAAGGAATGTTGTAGCAAAAGAGAAATTATAATAAGTATTATAATAAGTATAATAAGTATTATATGTTAGATTGGTCTCATCTTAGGTAGTGAAGAAAGCAAATATTCCTTAGTAAATGTCCATAGGTTAAGAGGGCAGCCATGCAAAGGCAGAGGGCAGGACTCTGTAACACTGTCAGGACAGTGGCACACTGCTTCTTGTGACCTGAACCACTGCAAGCAGTGGAAAAGCTCTATTGAAAAAAAATCAAGTGTAGTTTGGTGCTTCTCTTTCCCAGCGAAATGTGACCAGCAGTATCTGATTTATCTGTGTAACAGACCTGTTTAGGAGTTGGACATGAGAGATGAAAGGAAGGAATATCAACTCTGTTTTAATTTAAAAAGCAACGAAACAGAGAAGTACTGTGACAACCCAGCAGGATGTGTAACTGATACCTAGCCTGTGATCTTGCTTCCAGAACCTGAGATGGGAGAAGAAAGGAGGGAGGAGGGGCAGGGAGGGAGGGAGAGAGAATATGAATGGGACTGAAGTCTGCACAGCAGAGTGAATATGCTTTTTACATATCTCCTCAACCCCAGCTCTCCCCATCTCTAATCCTAATCATACCTCCCTTAAGATACAAGAAGGAAAGGTATAGAAAGGATGTGGGGGTATGTGTGCATTCACAGACACATGCAGCCACAACTGTAATGATTCAGGCAGGTCTATGCTTATAACAATGATTTCAATTTAGCGTTGTAAAAATAATTGATATTTACAAAATGGAATAAGGTTTTTCGGTTTTTTTTTTGGTTTTTTTTTTGTTGTTGTTGTTGTTTTGTTTTGTTTTGTTTTTATGAGACAGGGTTTCTCTGTGTAGCCCTGGCTGTCCTGGAACTCACTCTGTAGACCAGGCTGGCCTCGAACTCAGAAATCCGCCTGCCTCTGCCTCCCAAGTGCTGGGATGAAAGGCGTGCACCACCACCGCCCCGTGTGGAATAAGGTATTTAGTGGAAAATTTATTTCCTTTTTTGGCCTCTGCATTTCACCTTTTATTTTGGTGAGTGTGTGGCATACATGCGTACATGCATGTTCATACATGTGTATTCTATGCATGTGGTGGAAGTGAATGCTGGGTATCTTCCTCTACCTTACAGACTGAGGCAGGGTCTCTCACTGACCAAGCTCAATGACTTGACTAGTTTAGCTAGCCAGCATGTTCCAGGTATCCCCTAGTTTCATCTGGGGATATAAGTGAGTTACTGACCTCAGAAAAGCACCTTAACCTCTGAGCCATTTCCCCAGCCACTTCTTTAATTTTTGAAATACACTCCAGTTAGCATAGAAAGAAATGGGTTTCATTCCTCCCTTATTGAAAACAGAGTTGATGGTTGATCTGCCATGTCAACTTACATCATGGGAAAGGTCAGGAGAAGCCACGGCATTTGAACTTTGACATCATCAACCGTAAAACTGACGTGTGAATCTAGGTAGACTTCCCACTGAGAAAAACAAATCTCATTTTTTTCAAGTGGCCACGAGGTTTTTTTGTTTGTTTTTTTTTTTTTTTTTTTGTCACTTGCAGGTGAACGGAGGTCTGATTTATGCACATCACTACCTTACCACAGTATCCTAGCTCCCTCCAAAGAAATAAGCCAGAACTTGATAAGCAACTAGCAACTAGTTGAGGCTCCTTATCTTAAATTAGGACTAAGAAGAGAATTAACGTGGAATTTAATTTGGGAAGGATGGGAAACTATTAAGATCTACAACTAACTGGATCTTGAGTGGTAGGATGTCAAGACGGTTGGTGCCTCTGTCGTCAAACCCTACAGCCTTAGAAGTAGAAGAATTCCCATAGGCGACTCTACGGTCAGAGGAATTCACGGTCAAGAACATCTTTCCTTATCCAGAGTCACAATGCTTAGCAGTAACTGAGAAGTCATTTAGAAATGGCATCATGAAGCAGTGGAAGGAACAGGTGAACCTCTAGCAAACATATACACTGAGAACAAGACCTCTACTTCTCCAAAGGCCTCACGCAACGTCAGTGCACACGGAGAGGGGACAACAGGGTCCAGACTCTTGTCTATGGTAATAAATAGGCAAGTCAAGCAGATTTAACGTTTAAAACCTGTCTATGGCTTTCTATCTAAAGTGAATTTCTGGGAGATATCATGTTCTTATTCTCTTTTTAATAAAGCCTTGTTATCTGCAGCTGTACAGAATTGAGATTGTTTCAAGGGTGGCCTAAAAACTGTGATACTAAGACAGTGATTTTTCCTGAGAGTTCAAGCGGCTCCAGCTTGTGTTTCTTCCTGTAAGGGATCCAGGATGCTGGAAAGTCCATCAGACTCGAGTGCGGCAACTGTAGACTACGCAACACTTGCTTAGTCGGCATTTAATTGCAGCTGTGCACAGGTGACAATAGTGATGTCGCTGTGTGTAGAACTTACTAGCATCTAACTCACTCTGGCAAGAAGCTCAGCATTGTATTTAATCATCAAACCCATCTCTCAGGGTCTCTCTGCTGGAACAAATTCAGATACCAACACCGTAGTAGTCAGGGTCCATTTAGAAACTGGGGAAACTTAAGAAAAAAAAAGGTGGTTAATAAAAGGTATTCAATTATTGAGAAGGCAAAGTTTCTAAAGGCAGGATCTCATATAGCTCAGGCTAGCCTGGAACTCTGTTTGCCAAACATAGCCTGGAATTTCTGATTCTGCCATTTCTACCTCTAAATTCTGGAATAATGGCATGTACACCATACCTGGTTTATTTAGTCCTGGTGCTTGAGCCCAGGGCTGTAGTGCTCTGGGGGTTTTGTACACTTGTCAAGGTTTTGTCACAGTCACTCAAAAGCTTGACTGTAGCCAGAGTTTCTGCTCCCAGGGCTGCTCACTTACCTGGCTGGCCAGTTGGTGTTTGTTATTGGCTGGAGCCTAGTTCCTTCTTACATGAACTTCTCCACAGGTTTCCTGAGTGACCAAGATGGTTGGCTTCCCTCAGAGTGGGTGGTCCACAGGACGTGAGATACAAGTGTTTGGGTATTTGGTGGTGGTGGTGGTGGGGTGTCATTGTTACTACTTGTGGGAAAACACCTACTGTCACCTCTACAAGGCTCTGATTTTAGGAAAGATGAAAGTCACTCTACACTGAAGGGAAGGGGACAGAGGTCTACCATTTAAAAAGAGTGATTTTGGATCAGGAGAGGATTTTTGTTTTTTATTTGTAAGGTGAGATGTCATTATGTATCCCAGCCTAGTCTTAAACTCAAGAACCTCCTGTGTGGGCCTTCTGTGTGCTGAGATTACATCGTTCTCCACCAGGACTGACTTGAGGAACTATTTCAAAGCCACCATCTATGGATTAGAAAACACCATCTTCATGGACTTATTTGGACTGTGGTTTTTGTTTTGTTTTGTTTTGTTTTGTTTTGTTTTGTTTGTTTCTTTCTTTGTGGTGGGAATTTTCCTCTTTTAAAAATCTTTGTTTGCCAGGCAGTGGTGGTGCACACCTTTAGTCCTAGCATTTGGGAAGTAGAGGCAGGTGAATCTCTGAGTTCAAGGCCAGCCTGCTCTACAGAGTGAGTTCCAGGATCACCAGAGCCAGAGCTATACACCACCAGCAGGATTTTTTAAAAATTATTTCTTTTGAAAGTATAATTCCATCATTTTCCCCTTCCCTTTCCTCTCTCCAAGTACTCTTTATACTCCACTTTACTCTCTTTTAAATTCATGGCTTCTGTTTTAATTAATTGTTACATATATGTATACACTTATATATTCCTAAAATAGATATAAATGCATCCTGCTTAGTCTGTGCAATGTTACTTATATGTATGTTTTCAAGGCCAACCGTTTGGTATGTGAGTGCTGTTCTCTGGGGGAAAATTATTTCTCCTATTCTCAACATTCTTTAGTTGCCCATAGTCCTTTGTGTGGGGTTGAGGCCTTTGGGTTTTCCCTCATACACTTTGGCATGTCTATTTTGTTGTTCTTGTTCAGCTGATGTTTAGACTTTATGGGTCTTACAATTACTAGGAGACAAAATCTCACAATTTCCCTGATGCCCTGATGCTTATAATCTTTCTTTCCTCCTTTTCTGCAATGATCCCTGAGTCTTAGATGCAGGAGCTGGCCATCCATTGGGGCATGAAGAACCTACCAGTGCCCACACTTCTAAAGAAAATGGCTTTGCTAGGGACATATAGAATTTGTTTTGGTTTTTAGTTTTGTTTTTTGTGGGTTTTTTTTTTTTTTTTTTGAGACAGGTTTTTTTTCTGTGTAGCCTTGGCTGTCCTAGAACTCATTCTGTAGACCAGGATGGCCTCAAACTCAGAGATCCACCTGTCTCTATTACAGGACTGATAGACAGACAGACAGACAGACAGACAGACAGACAGACAGAAATCTGCATGGTGATTGGTTGTTATTCTCTATGATGGTGCCCATTTGTTGCAAAGAGAGGGTTCCTTGAAGAGTGAGGACTACATTTATCTGTGGGTATAAGGGCAAATATTTAGAATATAACTAGGGGACTATGCTTGTTTAATAAAGTGATGGCTATAGGTTCTCCTCCAAGATCCATGACTTTACCACTTTTACATAGTTGGCTAGGTTTTTAGTAACAAGTGTGATTTACCTCTTATTGAACAGGAATTATGCTTGTTTAAGTTCAGTTAGAAAGCTGTTGGTTACTACCAAGGTACATGTGCTACAACTACATCCTTAGGGTTATGGTGCTATGATGATTGTTGTTATGGCTCATAGGTGTCATAGCTGGATATGACTGTTGTTTGCATCCCCTCTTTTGAAGCTTGCACAATGCCTTCTAGGAAACTAGAAAACTAGGAAAGCTAGTTCTTGGGAAGAGACTTTCAAGTCAGTTCCTTCATAGAGGCCTCTGAGCTTTGTGTCTGTGACATGTTAAATATTTAATCAAAGCCTTTACAAATGGGATTCAATAATGAGTTCTATCAAATGTTTTAATAGGAATAACAGTGTTCCTACATAAATCATTTCGGAAAGTAGAGGATAGAATACTTGTTTCAATAGTTGTATAATAGTATTGGTTTATCAATATTCTCTTCATACAAAACCTTCTTCACAAGAACAAACTATAGACCAATATTCCTTATGAACTTAGACATTAAAAGCTTAACAGAATGTAGAAACATGTACAAAAGATATCTCAATAAGATATATTCCAGGAATGTAAAAATAACTTGAACATTATAAAGTTAATGAAGTGATATTTCATATTTATAGACAAGGCTCTAAAACCAGGCAATTACTTTACTAGATAGACGACACAGAAAACACCACCATCTAAATTCAGAGCACCTTCAGTATACACACACCCAACAAACATGACACACGGTTCCTTAACTGGATGAGAAGCACTTATAAAATGCTTATAGCTAACATGGTAATGATAAAAGCCTGAACGAGTTTGCCTTAAAACCCACATGTTTACTAAAGTAAAGGAAGGAAGTCAGAGCTGGAAAGACGAAAGGGAGAAAAGACAGTCTTCGCAGAAAGACGTGTTAGGTTGACTCTCTCTTAAAACAATGGTAAGCTGGTTTTGAGGAGAAACAACTGAACATTGAAAGGCCAAGTTCCATGCTGAAACTGTAAGAGACATGTAGGGATGGCTATGGGTGTAGCCAGAGGTTCTTTCATTTGTGTGTTGTTTTTCCCCCTGTGCAATCCTGACTCTCCTGTCTACACACTCACAGGGCCTGTCTTAGGGAGTGACCACTCGGCTTCTGTGCTGTCCTTTCACTCCTTCTTGCTGCAACACGCTCTGCACAATTATTAGTGGCAGTGGAGTCAAGTCACAAAAGCAATGAAATTTCTCATTTACACTTTTTGTAGTGACGTGTGGTGCCTTGGGAATTAATAGTAACTTTATTTTAGTTTTGACAAGGGTTTTGCTTTGTTACTCAGAGTGACTTCAAACACACAATCTCCCTGCTTTAGCTTTCAAGAGCATTGAGATTACAGGCTGTGCCACCATGCTCTACAGGAATAGTCTTATTTAATGAAGAATATAATTGAGTATGTTTTGGAGGCAGGAAACATTGTCACCTATCTATCCCATATCAACAGGTATTAGGTTTTTTTTTAGTAAATGTTCTTTTGAAGGTTATTTATTTACTTACTGTGTGTGATGTGTGGGTGCCAGAGTATGAGCACATACATGTCACACGTACAACTTTCTTTAGTCGCTTTTCTCTTACTTTGCTGAGGCAGGATCTCTCTTTTACTGTTTTTGCTGTTTTGTGGACTTCAGGCCAGCTGGCACAGAAGTTTCTGGGTCATTCTCTTGTTTTTGCTTCCTGTCTTTCTGTAGGAATGCAGATGTGAACCATCACGTCCATCTTGTTATGGGTTCCAGGGCTCCAAGCCAGTGGGCTTGTATGGAGGGCACTTTTACCTTTGGAACCATCCTACCATCCTTGTAATAGGAATTCCTTATGCAATTCCGACCAGGATCATAGGGACTACAAAGGCATAGCAATTTGCCTGACAGCTGACACAGAGCAGCAGACAAGTTCTGTGGCATATTACATAAAATGTGGATTCATAGTGAGCTTGTAAATAGGAAAATCAGTCATTAATAAAACTAAAATTTTGATGTGTTCTTTCCTATGGGGGTCAGCTCCAGAACAAATACAAAATATAGCAAAAGTATTAGATGGTTCTTCTATCCTGCAATAGAAACACATTTTAACGTTTCAAATAATCACCCTCTGGTGTGAGAATTCTCACCCTGGGAGCACTATAAAATATTTACTCTGTTTCTTCTAAGGTCCAAATGGTAAACCAAAAACTCAGATTTCACCAAAGTTTAAGCTATGGAACTAATGAATTTATTAGGATTGCTTACAGAATACTGGTGAGAGACTCTGGGTAGGAGTTCTGAGTGTCTCTGAGGCAGCCATCCTAGAAGGTCTGTCTGTACCCAACAAGAGATGATATGACCCCCATTGTTGTGTAGATGGAGCGCTCTTCCCCTGCTCTTCTTCGGTCTGAGGCCACATGCAATTAGGGAAGAATTGCATACAGCTTGCTGAGAGGAATGGCTGGATACTCAAATGAGGGTTCCTTGACACTCACTACCAGACCTCTTCTACAAGGGACCGTTAACAGTCGACAAACACAGCTGTGATGAGCTTTTGCAAACAGACACAGATGAACTCGTGAAAATGGAAGCTGTTGACTTAGAGGACAATACCTGCTCTCACAGTCAGTCCCTTTTGTTCATTGGTCTTGTGCAACAATCACTGCAATGAGCATTGGAGTTGCCTTTAATCCCCACGTTTCATTTGCCATATTAGGTAAAATCATAGACCATCTATTACTTTTTAAAATATCTTTATTGAGGAGATCTGTAGAATAGTAAAATCCAGGGCTCACAGTGAGTCCGCACAAGTGCTGGGCTATTATTGTCATCACAGAAGCACTCACTATGTCTTCCTTTCATGTCTCATGTGGAGAAAGCAAGGCACAGAATGTCCAAGTAAGCACAGAGTTGGCTGCTCAGTGGAATTTTGCTCTAACGGCTACTTCCTCAGCCTGCATGTTTGATCTCTCATCCAGTCTCTAGACAGTCACTTAGTACAAATTGTAACCAGAGTCTCAAAAGTATCTTTGCTCTGGGGTTCCTTACTGCAGATGTAGCTCAGGTAAAGCCTTTGCTTAGGTTGTCAATGGCTTTGGCTGTTACCTAATAAAGGAACACTTTTCTAACGTTGGGTACACTAGGAACTGTTTTAAGCACAACTGTATTATATGTGTGCTTAATTTTTGTTCCTAGAACTGTCACTGCCTTACAACAATGGTTACATCTATCTAGCCTGCCCTCAGCAGTGAGGTGGGGACCTGAGTGATGAGTTACTCAGAGAACCTGTTATACTATGGTGGAAACAGTAATGAATTGAGGACTTGTTTTTTTGGTACTCACACTAAGGTAGAAAAGTAGATTGTTCAATGCAGGATACTTTTAGCCAAAAAAGAAGAGCTGTCTGATGCTTTTCTATTCATTCAATGAAGACAAGGCTCCAGGGGCTAACTGCTCCCCAAGTTCCACAATACAAGACCAGATGCAGCTTTAAGAGTAAAATGAAGAAACTGCCGCTGTACACAAATGGCCAGCCCAACCCTAATGAACCACTCCAAAAAAATCATCAGATAAAACCAATAAGAAAGCAAATCAGAGAGGGGGATGGGAGGGAGAGGAAGAGAGAGGGGATGGATGTATACAAGTGCATGTGTGCATGTATGTGCATGTGGAGGCCAGATGTTAACCTCAAGCGTCAGGTGCTGTCTACCTTGGTTTTTGAGATAGGTTTCTCACTGCCTTGAGCTAGCCAAGTGACTGGCTAGTGATGACTAGGAACCCTCATTTCCACTTCCCTACTAGGATTACAAGTGTGCATTACCAGGCCTGACTTTTTAAAAACAACAACAACAAAGCCCACATGGGTTCTGGGTTCTCAAGCTCTGGCAATCATCTTAGATTGCAAGAACTTTACAAACTGAGTCATCTCCCCAGTCCCCCAAAGCCATCTTTCCAGGGAGCAGAGCCACAGACGCCTGCACTGAATATGAATGCCAAGGGAAAGGCTTTCTTGTTAGCAAGGCAGAAAAATAAGTCTAAACCAAAAGAATCAGGGATCCGTGGGAATGAAAATCAGTGGAGCCCAGCAGGAACTGACAGCTTGAGTGCTAATTCCAGAGAAGAAACACAGAGTGAATTCTAGAGAGTAACCAAATATTCTTCCTAAGATTCCACCAGAGATGAATTGTTCCACAGTAAGATGGTGCCAGGAATCCGAGGCACTAAGTCTAGCCACCACCTCATCAGCCCAGACAGTGTGGAGGCCAAGAGAAAGAACTGGAGCTGGGTGCCCTCACACCATGCCAATCCAACCATCCAACCAGGCTTAAGATAGACATTAGTGAGATTAGATGTTAAAAAAAAAATCTGGGGTTTGTAAACTTATCCATCTGTATCTTTCATATTTGCTTTTTTTCCCTCCAGTTTTCTGTTTTAAATTCCAGTAAAGTCCCAGCTGAACCAAGAGGAAAGCTGATTTTGCACACCTAAATCTGGATAAATAATGGGAATTCTCCAGAGGCTGATAAGGTGGGGAGGAGTCAGAGGATCTGAGGCCAAGAGCAGAGTGGGTAGGACAAGGCAGGGCTCTGAACAGCAGGCCAGGCTAACATCTTCCTTCCTAGGGATCTGGGCCTTATCTTTATGCTTTTCCTTGAAGTCCTGCTTGCACAGTGGCCCTGGGACAGAGGTGAAAAAGGCTCTGTGACTTCCCATTGTCAGAGCAGGGGGAACAAATAAAGGATTGCCTCTGTGGGATTGTGGAATGTTTATTATCCTAAAGAAAAGCATTTGTCTTGTCTCTCAGGAAATCCTGTCATCTTATCTTAGAACTGGCCCTGAAATAGGTAGTCACCATTGCTTTCAACAGAGCACAGGACCACTAGAGGACATGCCTCTGGGGACAGGGGCAGGAGATAGCTCAAAACCAACTATCACAATGTTTATGCAACTAAAATGACCTGGAAAGCAGCGTCTCTTAGCTGCTGTGTACCCCACTTCCTGTCCTATTACTTCTTCTCCACCCTCTCCAGGGAGCAGGGTGTCTGACAGGCTGCCAGAGCTGAGAAACGGCACCCATTTCTTAAGAATCCTTTTATATGAGAGCTAGGAAAAGCCACTACAACCAGGGCTGCCTTGGAGTTCATCGTGTCTCTGTGGCACAAGATGCCTGTGAGTCCATACAAGACACAGCTGCTTTCATGTTCTGAAATTTCCCAGAATCAGAGGGATTTTTGAAAAGTCTACTCCTAATATTTTTTTTCCTTTAAGATTTCAACATTGTCTTTCCTTAATCTCTCTGTAGCACCTCTGCAAATCAAGTGTGGCATTCACAAAGTGTGGTTGATACTGTCTGTGACTGAGGAGATATTTTACAGTCCTGAGGATTATCAGCACTGAGCACCCGTTTATGTCTTTATTCCCTGCTTCAAGTGGTTCTTTCTAAGAATCATCCATAACACATCCATGCAAAAGAAAGCACGCTTAGATTTCCACAAGCTAATGTCTGAGCTGATGTCATGTTTATTTCATGAACTTGTATTTGGAGGGTTTTTAAAAACTGTGTTTCAACAGCTTTAAAGCTTTGTTAACAAACTATTTCCCAGTTTGCAAAGAACAGACAAGAGGATTTTGTAACTAAAATTAAAAAAAAATTCTATCAAAATAATTTTCTTGCAGTCTAATAATAGAAATTATGTAGTGAAAAGTTTAAAGGACTCCATGAGACATTCATCTCTAGAGGATGAAACTAACACAGGAATTCTATGAGAATTTATTCTTAAAATCAGACAAATTTTCTTGCTTTAACATTATATAATTTTGTAATGCTATACTATTCCTGTCTGTTGAGGGTCATTAGCATAGAAAATAGAAAATTCACATTTCAGGGACATCTAAAAAAACTGTTAATCACACGCTTAGAAAATGACTACATTTTCCAAGGTCAATGTCTAGTTTCCTAAGGTAAGATGGTTTCACACATTTCTTTCATTTACAAATAGTGGAAGTTTACAATGAATCTTGGAAATTTCACCAACTGTGTACTTAGCAAACAAATGAGTTCTTGCTTTAGACAAATAGAAGGAAATTTTTAAGCAGCAGACTTGATAAATGGCGGCAGCCCACATGACTGCTGAGGACCAGTCTGACAGGAATTGGCAACCATAACAAACAGTACAATGACGGTCCATTATCTTAGTGTTCACAGAAGGACTTGGCACCTCGCCAGATGTATAATCAGCCTATTTTTGTTTTTATCACACAAACCAATGGGTTTTTCCAAATAATAGTAAATTAGGTGTGTCTCTTTTTTCTTTTTTAACTGAGAGGATTTCCTGAAATCTAAGTTTTGATAATATCTTTGTGTATTTTCAACAAACGGTACGTTATGCACCTATGTTAAAAAAACACAATGGATCTGTTGTACGGGCATTTTTATTTGGAGAATGATATTTTCATTGGCTCCCTTTTGATTTTGCTATTCTACACAAAGGCTGGAGCACTGTGTTATACAACAAAGGACCCACATAGCTCTTGTAGCAGCTTGGTCTCCAGTTTCTCAAAGAGGAAAGACCAGCACCAACAAGCACTGCTCCTTATAACATACACCTCAAGGTTCTGCGTGTATCTTTGTGAGCAAGTATCTGAATTTATTAGCATACTGAAACAGCAGTTGCTGCTTAACTTATACATTTCTCTTTTTTTTTTTTTCTTTTCTTTTTTAAAATAGACTTTTCCTATGTAGCTCAAGCTATCCTTGAATTCAAAATTCTCTGGCCTTAGCTTCTGTCACACTGGCATTATGTCATACTTGGCTAAACATTTCCAGTTTTAACTGCCTGGTTATCAGAATATCTCATATCTGGATATAACTGCTGAATGTGAGAAGTCCTCACATTTAAATCATTTAAGGTCCTTTTATTATTGAATATATTAAAAGAAATAAAGATGGTTTTATGAAGTTCCACAGCTTCTGTTCTGAATATCTATTCAAGATATTTTTAAATTTTTTATTTAT
Organism: Rhabdomys pumilio; assembly: GCA_030674055.1. Lineage (NCBI taxonomy): Eukaryota > Metazoa > Chordata > Mammalia > Rodentia > Muridae > Rhabdomys > Rhabdomys pumilio. The sequence goes on from JANHMN010000024.1 coordinate 12,173,203, forward strand.
TTTCTTAATATATAAGTTTTCTGTCTACATATATGCCTGCATGACAGAAGAGAACGTCAGACAGAAGAAGGCATCAGATCCCATCACAGATGGTTCTGAGCTGCCATGTGGTTGCCAGGAATTGAACTCAGGACCTCCGGAAGAGCAGCCAGTGCTCTTAACTGCTAAACTGTCTCTCCAGCTACTCAAACATCTAACTGTGGAAGTTTATTGTATTGTAGGCTTTGTTTGGGTTTGGCTAATTTTGGTGTGTGATGTTCTTTTGTTCACAATATTTTTAATAATAAAATTTAAAATAAATAAAAATTATTGCCAAGAATAGTGCTGCATGCCTTTAACCCCAGCACTTGGGAGGCAGAGGTGGGCAGATCTCTGTGAGTTCCAGGACAGCCTTATCTACATAGAGAACTCTAGGGCAGCTGGGGCTACATAGAGAGATGCTGTCTCAAGAGTAAGATAAAACAAATTAAATGTTTATATTTATAAAAAATATTGTTTATAATTTAAGGTATAAAATACTTTAGGATAAATTTGTCCAAGTATTTTCCCTCTTGTATGCTGAAAACTATAAAATATGGCTGAAAAAAATTAGAGAATTACTTGAATTTATGAAGACATGTAATTTGTTCACAAGTTAAAAGTCAATATTGTTAAGGTATCAATTGACACACATATTTAATTAAATCCCAGCCAAGTGCTCTTCCCCTGCATATGTGGTAATCAAAAGTTTGTCCGAAGAGTCATATGCCACTGCTAACTATCTAGAATAGCCAAAACATTTGAAAATAAAGACAACTAATAGACACAGTTACTTGATTTTAAAATTGTTTTGTATCAAGAGTGTAAACTGGTGTGGAAAGGCATAAAATAGATATTTAGATCAATGGGATCAAAGAATGAATCAAGAAATAGATTTGAGCAACTTTCTACAATGTAATTTATTGAAAGAAAGAAATGTCTTTTCAACAAATGGTGTGTTGAAGGAGGGGGTTGTAAAGCCAGATAGACTACTACAAAGTTGGACCTGTCTAGACAAAAAAGAAAAGAAAAAGGTCAGGTCAGTCTAGAAGTATAATTCAGTGGCAGAGCACATGCCTGGCATGCCAGTGGTCCTGGGCACAACCTTTTGAGATACCATTTTCTACTCTGCTTAACTTATCAAGGAAATCCTTTAAAAAATATTTTATTTAAAAGATAAGTTAGTTTTAAAGAAAAATAACCAAAACATCACTTTTTTAAAAAGATTTGTTTTTATTGTATGTATATAAGTGTTTTTGCTGACTGTATACATTTACTTCACATTTGTACCTGGTACTAAATCAGGCCATGAAGTTACAGAGGGTTGTGAGCTACCCATCATGAGTTCTGGAAACTGAACTCAATTCCTTTGCAAGAACAGCAAATGCTCTTAACTGCTAATCTCTCTCCGGCCCCCAAAGCACCACCTTCACTTGACATGTAGTGCCACATTTATTTTTATTGCATCAAACTGTACATCATTTCTTTGTTACTCTTACATGCTGATTATGTCTTTTTCTATACTCTACCGTCCATAAATGCTCTCCGATGTTGATACACAAGTATCCTCTTTGTAAAGAAAATATTAAGACACAGTTGGTAGAATGATCAGTGCATTTTTTTTTCTTTTTAGCTTAATATCTTATTAAAGAGCCCTACCCAAATGATAATCTGGTAAGAAGCTACAATTGTCAAGTGTGACCTCATGTTCTAGGAGCGGTTAAAACTGTGAAGAACCACTCTGTCTTTAATCTAGATAGGTCTCTTGTTCTTGTGTCCTATTAGGGGCAAAACTGAGACACGGGCCCCACATATCTTCATGCTTGTGACGAATTCAGAGTCCTCCTGGTCTTTATGTGATAATTCTGACCACATGCCAAGTGATTGATGTGTCCCCACTGGTCTACCCCTAAAGAAGGATTCAGTCTCTGAAAGTCTGAGAGGCTAGAGGGCCCTGGACTCTCAAGACAACTCAGGGAGGGTCAGGGTCCAGAAGCACAGTGTGAGACCAGACTTCAGTAGGGCATCAGAAGCAGAAGAGGCAGATAAAAAGTCACAGTGCTTGGGGTCAAAGAGTAAGTAAACACATAAGGATGAAGTCAACAGGAATTGCTCAGGGAGAAACGATCTCAGTTGTGAATTAGAACAAAGTAAGTGCACACTGGTTACCGCAGTAGGTTTAAAAACACATTGAAGTAACAGTGGTGTTGAACAAAAAGCACAAGTGTCTCACTTTGCTCTAGTGTCTGTGATGGTGTTTGGTGCTGTAAAATTTTATTAATAGATTGATGATTAAATGGTTGTCTTAGAAGTAAAACAAAAAAAGTAAAAATAAAAACTCCAGCAAAGGAGAAAGCCCTGGGCTTTGGGTGCTGCTCTCAGGATGGATAGCCTTTGATGGGTTTCTTATGTGAAGAATAAAAAAATGAATGTGAAAGTGAGTTCCCTTGAAATTTAAATAAATCACAGTTGCCCGATTTCCTCTCCTTTGTACTTCCATTCTTTTTAGGCATTGGTAGGATGGAAGAATGATATCTTTCTTCTCAGAGGAAGCAAACATCAGAGGTTTCAGTCTGAGACTAACTATGAGATCAAGAAATTGGATTGTCTAGAACTAATTGTTTTCAAAATGATGGGTCAGAGAAAAGCAGAAACCTCAGAAAAACTGACCTAGGTAAGTCAACATTCCAAGATGATGAGAATGCATGAGTAGTCTACAGGCCTACTAGCTACTTAAAAGTTTCAAATGTGTGTAGCTCAGAGTTGAAACGCCCTTTCATTTTGTAGGCTCAGAAATACCAAATTGTTTTGTCATGGGTGTAAGGGAAGGAGGGAGAAAATAATTGTTTTTCCTAAAGTATGTGTGTTGACAGAGCCAAGGTAAAGTATTTTACTAGAAATAAAGCAGGGTCAGATGTGTACCTTCTAGGAGGAAAATATGAATAAGGGTGTCAGCTTAAAAATGAGAAGCAAGGTCTTCAGGAGTTAATCGACAGAGAACGGGAAGAGATGATGTACTCTGTAGAGACTATTCATCAGCTCCTGCTGTGTTCTTTAAGAACATTTCCTCTCCCCCAACTATCTTTATATTCTCTCACACAGATTTTGCAGCTTTTTCATTATTAATCCCCATCTCAGCAAGCATGCAAGCTCTAAGATAGGTGTTTGCCTACTCTAGATCCTAGCTTCCTGGATTACCAACCATGTTTGTATCTCTATTTGTTTCTTCATAGACAAATGAAGAAGAGAATGAAAGAAAAAAGAGGAAGGAAGGGCAAGAAGGAGAACAGAAAACAGTATCTTCCCCCAGGGTTTATCATAAAGATTAACTGAAATAACACTTATGAGTCAGTTAATACATATATTAGACTCATTATTTCTGTGACAAATACCTGCTGGTGCCTTGCTTAGCACTAAAGAAAGACGGACATGACTGGAGTGGCAGGGAAATGAAGGAAAGACAAATGCACAGACTCATGGAAAGGCTGGGATCATGTAGTCTAGGCTCTTGGACAGAGAAACCTCATCTCCCAGGAAGCTCATCATGTTTATTATACAGAGTTGAACCAAGAAGCTGTGGCAGAGTTTATGGTATACAGCTGGATCAAAATGACAGGTTTAGCAGTCTCTGTAGGGCAGTAGCCTTCAGACAGTAATTATCTGGGAGGAATGAGCTATGGTGGACATTTTCTGCACACAGTATCAATACCCACATGTGGATCATAGGGGAAGGCTTTGCCATTTCTATGCCTGGGGCTATGGGGTCCTTGACACTGCTATGCCTATGTCAACAGCATACATTCACTCAGGGTTCCCTCCTCTCCCTATGAACATCTAAGAGGAAAAAGGAAGAGAAAGGAGAAAAGAGGAGAAAGGAGGAAAGACATTTTGGTTCATGGTTTCTGAGGCTTCAGCCCATGAGCAGCCATCTATATTACTCTGGGCCTTAGAAAAAGCAGAACATCATGGCAGCAGGAGTGAGTAGAGGAAAAGGCTGTTTGTCTCCTGGTGTCCAGGAAGCAAAGAGGAAGAAGAGGGTGTTAAGGACAAGCTACATCTTCTTCCTAGGGCACTCCCTCAGTAACCTTTCTCTAAGTAGGCCCCACAGTCTACCTTCTACCTCCCAACAATATTATTGTATTATAACTCTGCCAGATAAATCCAGTGATGAAATCCCTTGAGATTCAGTTGTTTTCGCCAAAGTCCGTCAACTGGCAACCAAGTCCCAGTCAATTGGAAATCCATGAGTATGTGAAGGATATTTCATACTCTCATTATGATAGCTTACTACCTGGCTCAGAGCAGGTGGGTACTATATTCTACTGTAGCTCTTGTTATTAACTCATTGTGTGCGCATCTAAGTGTTGGGCAGCGTGTAGGATACAGGACTCACTGACTTGGGAGTAGTGTGGTAGAGGTGGCAGGGTGTCCTGGATACACAGTGCCTCTGAGGTGCCACTTTCTATTTTCCAGCATCATCTGTTTCAGGGCATCAGCCTCTTGTTTTACCTTCATTGCTGCCACTGCAGTGGACCAACTCTGTCTGTCCTCAGCCTTCCTGAAGGTGCTCCATGATGTTGATCCTCCTCTTGTGCCTGCCACACACTGACTGACTACTCTGAGGCTTCCTGTGGAGCCTGGGGAGATGCCATGGGAGGTTTTCATTGTCTATGTCTGCTCAACTGGAATGTCAAGGACCGAATGGCTGATAGAGTAACCCTTACCTGATAGCAGATGAGAGAAGTGCCAGATTTTCCCCCTGCTCTTCCCATGAGCAAACTGTTCTGATATATATCCATTTACACTCCTGAGAACTGGTCTTTAAAAATCAAGCAACCAACTGTGCTTGGCTCAAGTGATTCCCAGCTCAGTAAAGAACTGAGCAACTGCTCTTTCCTTCCCTGTTTCAACACACCCTACCTCACTCAGTCCTGTTTTCCTGGCTTCTAACTTCCTGGTAAACAAATACCAATATGCAAACTTTTGCCTCAGGCACTTCAGGTTAATATATTTATCATAGCTATTTTCTTACCACGTATTAAAAAATCATATTTTTCAGTTGGAAGGATGCCTCAGTTGGTGAAAACATCATGCTTACTGGGCAAGCATGAGTCCCTGAGTTCTATTCCTAGAATGTAAAAATCCATGGGTGGTGGTGCATGCTTGGAATTCCAGAGCTCTGAAGGTGAAGACAGGCACAGGATCTCTGGGGCTTGCTGGCCAGCCAGCCTAATCTAACTGAGATTCAGGACAGTGAGAGAGAGACCCCGTGTCAAACAGCAAAACAAACATAACAAAACAAAACACAAACCACAATGAAAAGAAAGAAAAGAAAAAAAGGAAAGAAAAGGTTGATGGCTCCTGAGGAATGATACTCAAAGTTCTCTGGTTGTCACATGTATAGGCAATAAATGTGTAATCCCATCCCCCAACCCATACAGTCACAAACAGTACTTTCAGTTTTTAGCTAAATATGTCACCATCCAGAGTGAAGACTATGTCATTCCGAGGCAAAAACTGGTAGTAAATGTCTATAAGCCCAGGAAGTCAGAGACTGAAGCAGGAAGACTGCAAGTTTAAGGCCAGCCTAGGCCTCACCTACCTCCAAGATCAAGACCCTACCTCAGAAACCAAAACAAACACATAAACAAACAAAACCAATCAATCAAAAATAACAAATAAAATAAATCACAAGCAAACAAATAAGAAAAAAACATATACAAAGCTACAAAGCTAACATGATTAGTAGTTACTAGGATAAAACCAATAATTAACATACACACACACACACATATATATTGATATATATATTGATATATATATTGATATATAAAAACACACATACGTATAGACACATAGAGGATGATCTGGGAAATGTTTTGAAAAGAATGAGTCTCAGCCACTCAGTCTCTCTCTCTCTCTCTCTCTCTCTCTCTCTCTCTCTCTCTCCCTCCTACACCTCATGGCTTTAAATGATAGCACGGGCTGGAGCAGCTTTCTTTGGTCATGTAGTGGAAGGCACATGGTGAGAGTAGAAGATCACAGAAGCAGTGAAAGCTGATACAGAAGCTCCAGCTCCAGACTCTTACCTGGTGTCCACTGCTGTTCTACTGCTGTGACGTCATGACCAAGCAAATCTTATAAAAGAAAGCATTTAGTTGTGGGTTTGTTTACAGTTTCAGAGGTTTAGTTATTATCATCACGGCTGGGAGCATTGGAGCATACAGGCTGGAGAACTAGTTGTAAGTTACATTTTGATCAGCAAGCAGAGAGATCAGGTCTGACTTGGTCTTTTGAAACCTCAGAGTACACCCTATTGACACACTTCCTCTAACAAGGCCACACCTCCTAATCCTTCTCAAATCGTGGCACTTTCTGATGAGTAAATATTCAAATATGAACTTACTGGGGCCACTGTTATTCAAACCACCACACCTGAATATCATTCTAAGAAAGAAAAAGTCAATATCTATTCAAAAAAGAAATAGGCTTTCTGTACGAATGAGCCATCTAAGAAAAAAAATAGCACAAAGTAGCATTTTATATGGTGGCTAAGGATTTGGGACGCAGGTCTCAGGTCAAGCTTTTTGTCTTTATAGTATACTAACTCTTAAAGACTAGGACTAGTCAGTAGCTGGGCCTAACCCTAACGTTTTCAACCCAAATGAACACATGCTGCTAATTGCAGTTGCCTTTACTGTGGGTCCTGGCATTTACAGACTCACAGCTAAACATTAACAATGCAAATACTGCTTAGTATTATAAAGGAAGGGGACATGGAGTTTTAGACAAGGGCACTTAGCACAGTCTGGAGTTATGACTCAGATTCAGAGGACAAATAGCTGCCAGCAAGGTGAATGGGGGGTGGTGTAGAAGTCCATGTAATCTAATAATTACAGAAGGCCAGGGTGACTTGAGCTTGGAGAGCAAATGCAAATCAATAATGAGTGATGGGAAGTCTACAAACGGGTCTGGAGGGGGCACTGATCAAAGGAGATGTGAGATCAGCATAATTGTTTCTCAACAAATTAACTGTGAATGCAGTAATGAGAGTTAATTGAATGGAACATAAGTGCACATGGGAAAACAGGACATTATTAATGGAGTCTGAAGGGTTGGGGGGGCGTGGTCATGTAGATAGTAACAGGACATTATTAATGGAGTCTGAAGGGTTGGGGGGGCGTGGTCATGTAGATAGTAAGGCAGATGCAAAAGCTCAAATCATTAGGACCAAGTAATAGGTTGTGATGTGTCTGTGAGGAGAGGGTGCGTGAAAGATGGATATTACCTCTTGAACTGAGTTAGAGAGGGAGAGGAAGGATAGGTTTGAGTAAATCCCACTCCAGTGGTCTTAGTTTCTATTTCTGCAAAATGGAATTGCTTTATATAATTCAGTCATTTTTCAAAACCAAGGAGTGGACTGTTGTGAGAATTTTTACAGGGAAACACGTTGGTCATCATTTGCAATATAAAATATACCCCAAACTATAATCACTTAAAAAGAAACTTGGGGTTTTATTGTTGTGAAGGGATGTCATAGCCATGACAACTCTTAATAAAGAAAGCTTTTTAGGCTGACTTTTAGTTTCAGAGGTTTCTAGCTCTATGGTGGGAAACATGGCAGCGTCCAGGCAGACATGGTGCTGGAGAAGGAGCTGAGAGTTCTACATTATAATTTATAAGCAGCAGAAGACTGACACACTAAACCTAATTTGAACATATATGAGACTGCAAAGTGGGCCCATCGAGTGACACACTTTGTCCAACAAGGCCACATCTTTTAATAATGGGCTTTATGGGTTGAACATTCAAAAATGTGAGTCTATGTAGGTCATTCCTATTCAAACCATCAGAGAACCACTATCTCACAATTTCTATACATCAGGGATTCAGGAGCAAGACAGCTGGGCAGTTCTGGTTCAGGGTTTTCTTGGGGTGACATTAAGGCTGTGAGCTGAGGCTGTAGTCATCTGCCAGCTTGACTGTGGCAGTTGGCATACTTATGACCAGCTTGTTCACATGATTGCTTGCTTATACAGGACCTTGGGTCTTCACTGGGGTCGCCTTATTTGGATTGGAACCTCAAAAACTGTGAGTCAACAAAAATCCTTTCTCTTTATAAGTTAGCAGACTCAGATATTTTATTATACTGATAGAAAGCTGACTAAAATTGCTGGGTAATTAATTATTAATGTATTTCTTACAATTTTGGAGGCTGGGGATTCCTACTAAGGTAACAGCAGATTTGGTGCACGGAAAAAACTATTTCAAAGATGGTACCCTGTAACTAAGTGTCCCCACATGGCAGAAAGATAGAAGGGGAAAGAGAGATAAACACATCGTGTAAGAAAGACTCTCATAAGGATAGTAACCCCGTTCACGAGAGCAGCACGCTTACAGCTCAATCATTTTCTAAAGTTCCATCTCTTAATATTGCCATGTGTTAATGAAATTTTAACACATAAATTGGAGGTGCAGAGTGCTGTCAGATCACAGCACACACTTTGAATGCTAGTTTAGACTACTTGTTATCAAATAGAGGCCACTTACGGAGCTCCATCTGTTAAAGAAAGAATTTATCAAATAGTATGTGGAGAAATTTTGTTCATATTTTTTAAAGATTTATTTTTTATGTTCATGTAATCAGAGAGAGTGTTGGATCCCCTGGAGTTATAGGTGGTTGTTAGATGCCCAATGTGGGTACTGAACCCAAACTCAGGTCCTCTGGATGAGCAGCAAGTGCTCTTACCACTGAGCCATTTCTCCAGCTCCATGTTTTAAAATACTACATTAAAGCTCTGATCTTCTGTGCTTGGCATTTCACAAAGTCCTAAGCACTCTTCCTCAGCAGTAAACAATGCTGCTGGACAGAACCAAACAATAAAAAGAAACCAAATGTGACACAAGACAGTAGCTGTCAGGAATCCTCAGTGCCAACAGTCGAGAATATTTCTTTGCTTAGTTTTTTTATATTTCTCCTTCTCTCCCATAGGAGAAGGAAATTATAATAATGCACAAAGCTTATAGACTTAAAACCAGTCTCCATTTTGGTCTACAGCTATGAGATATTTATGGAGGATGACTCTGTACATATACATTCTGCATATTTTATAAAAGTATGTCATCTATTCTGTAAATTCCATTGTTTATATGAGAATCAATCATTTTATGTCAGAGTGAGAGTTAGCCAAGAATTTTGCATCTTAAAGAAAGCTTTCTGATATTCTAGTCTGGCTCTCTTGCCAGAGTGGAGAAAGCTAAGTATACACATAGGTGCATGCAGTCACCTGTAGATTTCTCACTCAGTTTGCGGCAGAGAGCACAGTTGCTAATACTGTTGGAGATTCAGTGCTTGTTGAGACCTTTTTGAGTCCTGAAAACTCTGCGATATCTTTAACAAAATGTGGGAAAGACCCCTGTGCTTTTTTCATTAATATTTCTTGCGAGTAGGTGACAGAATTGTCTGAGTTTCAGGGGCACTTTGTAACTTGTAGGTAGGAAATGGGAATAAAGCCAGGCTTGTTCGTCCCCTTTTAGCCTCTTTCACAACATTTATTGCTTACTTCTGAAATTTTATTGCCATTTATCACAAACTATTGCCTTCACTACACAGAGAGGATTAAGTTATAACTTTTACCTTATCTTTGTTTGACTAATAAGGTCATATCTGTGAACACATGAATTATGTACTTATGTAATTTGACCCTAAGATAGGGAGGAAATGAAGGTAGGAATAGACCCATGGTTTTCTGACTCTTACTTAGGCACATTAACTTTCATACTTCTATTGACTGCACTGGAAGTTTATAGCTCATATCAGCAATTAACTTTGTGTGGCTTACTCGGCACACAGCATCAGCGATAAGACAGTTTTCTTTGCTTTGTCAAAGTTTACTGAGGGTTATTGTATTGGTGGACACGCTGACTACGAGTGCTTAAACATGATAATGTGAGTAGTGAGAAGTGTTGTTCATAGGGCAAATTCCCTTAGCTGTTTTCTATATTCAGGCTTTAAAACGAAGTAATATTTCTGCATTGTTACAGTTTTTAAAAGAATAGTAATTTTTAATGGAAAACCATTTTGGTATATGAATATGCTCTGATTGGTTATCTAGTATTTTTATTAAAATTCTTGGTTTACACAAAGCTGTATTTTTCAAATAAGTGGAAAAAAGACTCGTTTTAGCATGTGTGTTTATTTATCAAGCATTGATTTTTCTTGTTGTTATTTTGTCTTTTAAAATAAAATCTCATGGAGTCCCAGCTGCCTGATCCTCCTGCCTCAGCTTCTCAAGTGCTGAGACTGTGCTGGGTGCTCACTGCTTTGTTCTTGTTTGCCACAGCTCTTTATAGTTCATCTACTTCCAGTTATTGAAAATACATTTATTCCCAGATTCTCCATAGATATTTAAAACGAATCTCCCCAAGCTGACTTGATCTCTTAATCGTTCTCCATCTGAAATTGTTAATTTCCTGATACCCTGATTTTAGTTTTGCTTAAGTGTCTACAGAAGAGTAATTTAAGCCCCTCAGTGATGGCATCTACTCATCCACAGCTTGGGAAGTGGGAACTGTAGACTGTTCTGCAGAGATTTCATTTCAGCAGGGATGGGCACAGAAATCATCTGTGTGCCTATAGACTAGTAAGCACAGTTAAGCATCAGGGACTAGAGTCAGTACAGTCAGTCCATTCTGGATGAAGTTCCTGCCCTTCCTTTCCAGTCTCCTCTGATCTCTATAGAGGAGAGATCAGCCGTGACCCCCCATGATCATGGAGATGGTGTTACACTCCATACAGCTTCACAGTGCAGCAGCCACTTCACATTTACAGAGCGACCTGAGTCCCCTCGTACTGCACAGACAGTGATGGCCACAGAGCACAGACAGGGATGTGTGCTACAGAGCAATCATAGGCAGGTGAATACGGTGCTGGGAGAGGTTGGTGGTCATTCCTGGGATCAGACACCATCAGAAAACATAGTTCCAAATTTTCCATATTGTTCTAAGTAATCTCTACGGTGGTGTTCCTCAGTATCCTAACTGTTTCTTTCTAGTGGTCTTTGTAAGAGTGTAGAATCATTTCTTCCTTGACAATGTTAAATTTGTAAGTTTCAGGTGACATGTGAAACCTTTTTAAAGATTTTTCTCAAAAGTTTTGAAAAGCTATTAGCCAGGATCTTGGTGCAATAAGACATAATGTTTTCCTTTAAAAATTAAAGTGTGTGTGTAGAGTTAAGAAGCTGTTGTACATTTATGATTTAGTAAAATAATTCTAAAGGAAAAAAGAAAAAAATAGTTCCTCGAGGCTCCCTAGATCTGCTTGGTGAGTCTCAGCAGGAAAGTGGCCAACAGTAGGAGTGTCAGAGGCAGATTTTAGGACATCAAGGATTCTTATAGGACATGATGGCGACCGTAGCAGGTTTTCCAATGGAAACAAGCTTTGCTCAGGTCCTCTTCAGATTTACAGTGCAGACAGTATCACGTGTCCTGTTGTAGATACACTATTCCATCTGAAAATGAAAGGTTGGTGCTGCCTGGGAGAAAGGGTTGCTTTGGGCTCCTAACCTGAGGGTGCAGTCCATTGTGACACGGAAGTACAATGACAAGAGAATGGGAACATCCCCTCACATCTGGGTAAATCAGCGGTGCTCCTTGTCATGACCTTTGAGTGGGTCAAAAGGCCCATTCACAGGGGTTGCATATCACATATTTATAACATGAAGTAGCAATGAAAATAATCTTATGGTTGGGGGTCACCACAACATGATGAACTGTATTAAAAGGACATAGCATTAGGAAGGTTGGGAACCACTGGGGTGGATGAGGAAGCGGAGAGAGGGTGAATGCTGACAATCAGCCTATTTTCTCCCTTTCCTTTTTGTTAGGTTCAGGATTCTAACACATGGGATATTGTCACCCACATTTGGGAAGGTCTTAACCTCTTTGTTAATACTTTCTGGAAAGGCCCCTGTGATATACCCAGAGGTATGCTCACTGATATTCTCCATGTTTAATGCAATAAAGTTGAAAATGGATATTAAATAAAACAGCACTTCAGTGGGGCCCAGTTGCAAGGGATTTAAAAACATTCCTCTCTGCTACTGACAGGACATCAAGGGCCCTGGACATTAGGAAAGTTTTCCTTTATGACAGAAATAATGCCAAATGGGCCCTGATCCATTCTACCCAGGACCAGGGTGGCACCATCTATAGTAGACTGGCCTTCCACATGAATCAATCACTAGTCAAGAAAATGTCCTAAAGACTTTCCCACAGGACAAAATAACAGAGGTATTTTCTCAGTTGAGGTTCCCTCTTCCTAGGTGACTCTAGTTTGTGTCAAGTTAACAAAAACTACTACCATCACAGTATGTTTGTTCATATTTGCCCTCTGGAAACTCACAGAAACTCTAAAGGCACTAATACATCTCTGCTTTCTCTTCAGTCTATCCCAACTCTTTAATAAAAGAGTTAACTCCTCCCCTAAATCCTTACAACCTCCCAAATTCAGGTGCTCCTACCCACCCATGTAGACCTTTGTAGCCAAACTGTCTAAGGTGTCCCTTGTAAATCTACTGTCCATTGTCACAGAGCCATACAATCTATGTCATGGCAGATGTCTTACTAAAATATAAAGTGGATCACGTTATTCCTCTTTTTCCTCTAAATTTTAATTTTATTGAAAACAGATTTTTTTCATATATTCTGATTACAGTTTCCCCTCCCCAACTCCTCCCATAGAAATCCACACCTTTTCTGTCCCTCATTAGAAAACAAAGAGCCATCTAAAGAATAATAATAAAATAAAACAAGCTGGAATAGGGCAAAAGAAACAAAAGAAAGTAAGCCAAAGAAATACAAGAAACATATATAGGCACAGAAACACACACATTCTTACACACAGGAACCCCAAATCCCATAAAAACACAAAACTGAAATCCAATATATATATATGTATATATATATATATGACCTATACAATTAAAAAAAAAAAGATGAGGGTTTGTGTTCATTCCTCCTCTCTGTTCTAGGAGCCCCTTCTGTGGCATAGCTGTGCAGGCCTGCGCAGGCCCTGAGTGAGCATGCTGCCAGTCTGTGAGTTTCCTTTCCTTGGTGCCTTCCACTCTCTCTGGCTCTTTCAATCTTTCTACCTTCTCTTCTACAGGGTTTCCTGATCCGAGGGGAGGGATCTGATGGAGACATACATACATTTAGGACCGAGTGTTTCAAGGTCTCTCATTCTGCACATTGTCTTGCTGGGGGACTCTGTATCTGTTCCCATCCCACTACAGGAGGAACCCCCTCTGGGGATGGCTGAGCAAGACGTTGATCTATGGGCATAGTAGAATATAGTTAGGAGTGATTCTGCAGCTACATTCCTTTAGCAGAACAGTAGTAGTTAGTTTTCCCCTGGGTCCTTTCTGGTGTCAGGCTCTTGGTTATACAGGCAGTGTCAGGGATGAGTTCCATCTCTTGGAGTGGGCCTTAAATACAACCGGCTATCGGTGGTTCCTCCCATGTGGCATTCCTCTTTTCAATGCCTATGTCTTAGGAAGAAAAATTTCTGTACCACCCAACTTACCTTTTCTAACTGCACTTCCCACCCAACCCCAGGACATCAACCACATGTTGCTGCCTTTCCTGGCTTCTCTGAGGAAACTTCTACACACCACTTTCCTCTCACCTCCTCTGTGATGTTCTCTGGACAGAGTTAATTGCTCTCTTCTGTGTCTCCCTGGACACTGTGTGTAAACCTTTATTACAGCCATATTACACAGCACTGTTTGCTTTCCTCATTACTTAAACAAAGGGCAGGGTCCCCAGCCCTTTAAACTAGCAAGAGGCTTGTAGCTTTGTTTCTAAAATAAAACAAACAAATAAAACAAAAAAAATCCATCATCTATAAATTATTTTCTTCAGTTAATACATTGTTTCAGGAAGTACTAGTGTGTGCTAGTGAGACCAAAGCTTTAAAATTCCAGGTTAAATTAAAATTGGAATTCCAGAAGTGACAATGAACAAATACACTGTGGTAAGTCTAGTAAGAGTGTAGTGTAGACATTTTGGCAATATGTTGTTTTACATTTGTCTTTTGAGATAGGACATCTGTATGTAGCTCTGGCTTTCCTGGAACTCACTCTGTAGACCAGGCTGGTCTTGAACTCTGCTTCAACCTCCCAAGTGTTTGGATTAAAGCTGTGTGCCACTAAGCCTGACTATGATTTTAAAACATCTTATATGCTATTTAAAAATATATCTTGATAATTGTTGAATAGTATCAGGTATCTTTCCAGAACAAGACTGTTTTAGGAAATATGTATGGTTCTTACATCTTCTGAAGCAGAACTGTTTGGGATTAGGTTTCCGGTGGTGGAGGAGCATTTGCTCAGCAAGGAAATTCAGTTCTCAGCACCAGGGGACACACATACCAACACCACAGCACTGAAGGCTT
>JANHMN010000024.1:12187682-12214645 GCA_030674055.1 Rhabdomys pumilio
CACCAGGGGACACACATACCAACACCACAGCACTGAAGGCTTTGGGATATTTTGATTGACTATTCAATACTTCATCTAAAAGTGTTAATATCAGTTGTGAAGAACAAAATAAAGCAATGGGTATGTATCTTCCCTCTTTAATTTTTGTATTTAATAGGTATTACTGTGATGGAGTTTTTAGTCTATTTCAGAGTACTTCCTTCAGAGAGAACCCCAAATATGGGGTTATGTGTTCTGAGATGTGGCCCTTCCTAACAACTGACTCACCCCACCAAATTGCTTCCTAAAGTATTTGATTCCATTTATTCACAACGCTTGAGAGTGCCCTTTTTATCTTAGCAACTCAAATACTATCTTTTACTTAAATATTTACTAATATGATAGCAACTCAAATGTCACAACTTGGGTTGCATCTGCTATTCCAGGACATAGGATAAGATTAAGGCTTTTGAGTCAAATATGCATTTGGGTTTGGCCACAGCTCTGCCATTTCCCAGCCAGACTACACTGACAAAGAACCTTTTTTTGAAGCAACTCTTTATTCATTAGCTTATTTTAATGCCAATAATAGCTTTTACCCTGAGCCTGGGGTTGTTGTAATCATTAAACAAGGTAGTCATGTGACAGCACTTCACTGTTCTGAACATAAGACCAAGAGTGAGGCTCCATTTTCAGTTGCAAGTGTACCACCGACTTTAGTTTGATTGGTGCACTAAGGAATTCGCAGAACATTTTTACTGTCCCTGTCTTTGTTGCACCCCAGAGAGAGGGTCACAAGTATTCTGTTGGTGGCCTCATAAACCTCATAAACCTGTTTGCTTACAAAGCACACACCTGGCTCCCATCCTTGAGGAATTTGCAATCTAAAGACTTCAGAGATTAACCTGGAATCTCTGGGGGCTTTTTAATTGTTTTGTGAGGTCTCTGAGGGTGGTGGTTGTAGTTCACTGAAGGCGAAGCTTAGTCAAAGGATCTGTCTGCAGAGTCCCTGCGAAAGCTACCGTCTCAGTAAAGGCAAGTCTAAGGCTACCCTAAAGATGACTTATTTGTCCTGTAAGAATTCGCGTCATATTTGTATTGAAAGTTCCTTTAAGAAAGAGATACTGAGTAAAGCACTGCAAACGCAATGCGGTAGGCTAATAAGGTTTGAACAGCCATTGCTGTGTGTACAAGTTACACCAAGTGTTACTCTAAATCCCAGCAGAAAGTACCGAGGGCTGGAAGCACCGAGACAACCCCACCAGAAGCCAGACACTGTCTCTCTAGTGAGTGGATACAGTGAGACTATGGTCAAACTGGTAACTTTCTCCAAGTCTAGAATAATTTAGGTTTGGCTGCTCTTTGGGCCCTACTTCCAACTTTTTTTTTTTTTTTTTTTTTTTAAATCTACTTCTAACTGCTAAGAAGTATCCATGCAAACAAAAAAACCCGATCGCATTATAGGGTCATACCCACTGGTGTTTTGAGGGAACTTAAAAACACTGCAGCCTTTCTAGTTGGTTAAAAACCTGCACAAACTAAGGTTCTTTTGTTGCAAACTCTGAGCCCATTTCCCTCTCCTAGCCCAGGATCCTGCAGCCCAGCACCGAGCTACACCCTGGAGCGGCTGCCCGGGTCCCCCCTTCTCCTGGGAACAACTCCACCTCGGGGGCGCTGGAAACGCCCTCCGTGAGTTCCCTGGCACCAGCGGGAGTTTCAAGTTTCCACTCGTGGGGCGGGGGCAGGCGGCGGGCGCGCGGCGAGCTTCGGGCCGCGCGGCTCCGCTTCGTTCACTGCGGGCTTCGGACTCGGGCTGGCCCGCGGCGTCCTCGTCCCTCGGGAAGGCTTCGCGAAGGCCCCGCAGCGCGTCCTCCGGCTGAGGCCCACTCGACCCCGCCCGTGGCGCCGACCCCTCCGGGGCGGCCGGGAGACCAGCTCTCGCTGCGGCCACGGTTGTTGGCGCTCGAGCCCCGGCCTCGCCCCGCCACTGGCGGGCCGCGGGAGGAGGGGGCGCGGGGCGGCCCCGCCTTCCCCCCCGAGGAGGCGCCGGGCGGCCATATTGCCGAGCTGTCTGCGGCGGCTGCGGCGCGTCTTCTCGCAGGCGGCCCGGGGCTCGCACCGCCGACTCTCCGCTCGCTCGCCGCCAGCCGCGACGCCCCCGCCGAGCCGCGCCTCAGCCAGCCGGCGGCGGGCAGGGAAGGAGCCACTAATTTTCGGGGTAAGCCCTGCTCGGCGCGCTGCCCGTCCCAGGCCCGGGTGCCGCTCTCCCCACCGCTGAGGTGGCGGCCAGAAGTTGCCGGGCTGTGGCGCCGCGGCCCGGGGCCTGGCGCGCCTCACAGACGGGCTCGCGCCTGGCCGCCCAAGAGGCGCCGCGGTCGTTAACGGCTTAGCCGTGCCACTTGCTCGGAGTCTCCCGCCGCGCCGCGCCGTCCGCCGTCGGCCTGGCCGCCCGGTGCGTCGGGCGGTGCGGGTTCCCGCCGCCGTGGACTGGGCCCAGGGCTCGGCCGGGAGCGCCCCAGGGGCCCGCGTGGAGCGTGGGTCGCATGCTCTCTAGCAACCCGGGGACGGGGACCGCAAGGCTGGAACTTCTCCCCCGGCCTCCTGTTTGAAAGTCGGGGTGTTGGATTACTAGAGAGCGTGCGGACGCCCTAGCAGCGGAAAGGCCGTCCCGCCGCGCGAGCCCGCGAGGCCAGGCCCGGGCTCCCGGCCGCCCTTGCCTAGGGCTGCAGTCGCTGCCCGTGCCCTCCCGGCCCCCGACTTGCACGCACCGCGGAGTCGCCTGGCGCCGTGTGAGCCGACCCCACCGGGAAACCGAGCCTTTCCACCTTTCGGGGCTCCCAAACTCCCATCTCCCAGCTAAGTTTGAAAGGGAGCAGTGCGTTATTTCAGTTGAAATAGCACGTCTGTTCCTACACAGATGTTTCTGTAAACGTTGCCAGGATTCTAGGTGGTTTTGTTTTTCCTCCCTCCCTAGAAGAGTGGTTATTCATTGGAAATGTGTTTTTAAGAGGTCAAGTTTATAATTTTTTTTTTAAAGTACAGTTGAGATTTTTGTAAAACGAGGCGTGAGGGAGATGCCCTGTTGGTGTGTGGAGGCACCAAGATTTGCATGATGTAAACGTAAAAGCCCAAGATAACAAGGGTTTATGTGATAAAAGAGTACTTGGACACTGCAATCTATTGTTGACCGAGCATCTTTTTTTTTTTTTAATAGAATACTTATAACACTATGACGGAGCACAGAACAATTGCCTTGTTCATTTTGCTGCATAAATAATGGCTTAATCTGCTTGCCAAACAGCCCCATCAGATCTGAAAAGAGAGCCTAATGTCTAGGATTGCGGGTTTTTTTTTTTTTTTTAAATCTTTAGAATTGTGTCACTTGCACCAGTGTGTCTTTATCTTTTATAGTAATAATTTTTTCAATTATGACAAAATGCAGACTCCTTTTCAGATTGTCAGCATGCTGTGAAGAGAACCACACTGGCTTTCGCTGCATAAATCCCTTTGAAAACTGTGGTTTGGAACATACTCTTTAGTCACTAGGAAGTCTTCACGAGGAGGAAGAGGAGGAGGAGGAGGAGGAGGAGGAGTTTGATTGTGACACTTGAGTGTTAAGCCCTTGCCTCTGTGGGTCCTGCATACTGGTTTGCTCGTGTAGCTTCACACAGGAGAGGATGTGGAAGAGCGCAAGAGATGTTTGTAGAATAGAGTTAATAGATTTTGCTGTGAAAAAAAACACATTGAATCTTAATTTTGTGGGAATTACGGTTGCCTGGGTGAAACTTACGCAGCTTCTTTGCAGCATTTGTGTGCAATGGTTAGGACAACAGGTTTGCTTTCTCCCTCTCTTAGTAGCTGTCCGTAGTTTGAGGGGAAGGATGGGAGATAGGTGCACCAATTAAGTTTTGTTCCTTGCTTCACCATTCCCAAGAGGAGAATGTATTTATTAACTAGTTTTTAATCTCTGGTGAGTGGCTGGAAGACATCTAGATTTATTTTTTAAATCTCTTAATATAAAATTATGTGCAGTCTAATAGAGTAGATTCTGAAATGTTGAGTGTTGATGAGGGTCCAGAATTTTCCTTCATTTAAAACTTAACACATTTTAAATAGAGCCTTTTAAAAATGGGCAAATCTTAACTTTTTTTCCCCAAGGACTAGGGCTTTTAAAATATTGCCCCATTTAGGTAGAGAAGGCCAAGCCGTGCTGATAGAGCATGTCTGTAGGGCATAGGCTATCGTTTCCTGTTAGTGGTGCAGTCTGGGAAGTGAGGAAATCACTCCTGGATGACTTGGGCTTCCTGCAGATCAAGAGCTGGTGGGAACTATTTTACCCTGTTGACATCCTGAATAGGGAGCTGGATTAAATTGCTGCTCTATAAGGTTATTTTAAGTTTCTAGAGCATAGGTGTTACCAGAGGGTGATCTGGGAAAGCCCCGACTTCAGACCAGTCCGCAATAGGCAGCTCATCCAGTCTGACCTCAGAGTTATTCTATCTCTTGTGTGTTACAACTGTCCTCTTTGTCCCATTCATTAAGTTTCTATATGCTTCTTAGTATTGTTATGGATGTACATTTTAAATCATTATAAAATAATGTACTACACAGTAAAGTTATAACACCCAGAAAGATATAAAGCCATAGAATAAAGCGCTTGTCTTCATGCCCCAGAACTCTGCAGTCCTGTCCATGGCCCCAATTTTCGTAGTAATTGCCTGTGTATAGAAAGTGGTAGCATTCCTGCAAGGATAAACATACCTTATTTCTTATCTGTGGGTCTCAAGTCAAGTCTGTTAGTATAAGGTTGTGCTGTAGCAAACCCTGGCATGGTGTTTATTACTTATATTAAATATCAAGTATATTGTATTTTTCTTATTTTCATCATTTCAACAAAATTAATAGAATTTGCTATACTGATTCTCAGAAGTATTGTGTAAGTACATTGATTTATGATTAGTGGTGAGGTTTACTTTTTTCCTTCCTGTAGTGTAGATTCTCAGTAAAAGTTTGTACGCACACGAAAACGTGTACATATACACACATCTCACACAGAAGCATAAAATGTCTTTTGAAACAGGTTTATTATTTAGAGCAGCATTTTTTTTTAAACCTGGAAACTATTTAGAAAGGAATAGTTGTCTACGTGATTGTTTTCTCTGTCTTTACTAGTAGACTCGAGCTAGTAACCAGGTTAGTGGAAAAGATGGGGTTCCATGGGATTCCTCCACACTAAACAATTATGTATAGCAGCGATTGCAAATTCACTAATTTAAAATAACTAGGATTTTTTGTTTTTATTTGTATTGAGACAGGGTAGCCTTGGCTGTCCTATAACTTGCTATGTAGACCAGGCTGGCCTGGCACTCGAGATTTTCTGCCTCCAGAATGTTGAGATTAAAGGTATAAGCCACCGTACTTTTAAGTAACATAGGTTTGTTGAATAGGTATTTGCTATAAATTTGTGTATGAGTAAGCTTTGTCTTTTTTCCTTGTAGTTTACCTTTTAAGTATAATTCTAAATTTACATATATTAAGTTTTATGTATACAAACACTGTCAGTAAAGTTATGCATCTAGTGAGTAATAAAACAAAAAAATGCCAATTACTCTTCTTTATGCTTTATATACATTGGAAATAATAAGAGTAGTAAAGTTAATTTACTTGGAAAGATTGCTAACTGTTTTGTGTATTAGCTAGTTAAAACCAGTAGGTCAGATCTAGCCTGCTCACATTTTTGTAAATAAAGTTTTATTGACCAGGCAGTGGTGGAACATGCCTTTAATCCCAACAGGGATTGGGAGGCAGAGATAGGCAGATCTCTATAAATTTGAGGGCAGGATGGTCAAGGCTACATGGAGAAACCCTGTCTTGCAAACCCGAAAATTAAAAAATTAAGTTTTATTGGAACTTGTACATGCTGGTTGTTTACATATTGTCTGTGGCTTCTTTTGAGCCATGATGACAAAGCATATGACTTACAAAACCTGAAATAGTTACTGTTTGCTTTTTTGCAGAGAGAATTAGCTTATCTCCAATTTGAAAGAAAAACAATAACAAAAAAAATCTCTACTGTATTGAAAGAATGTTTTAAACTGGGCCTTGTGGTACACATCTGTGATCCTAGCTGTCCTGGGATGAGGCAAGGGATTGCATGGTCAAGGTCAGTCTAGACAACTTAGTGAAATCCCATCTCAAAATAAAAAAAATAAATAAATAAAAGGCAGCAGATAGAGTTGAGTGATAGTGTACCTAAGAGGATTCAGTCCCCATCGAGGAGGGGAGATGGGCACGTTTTTACATATAGTAGCAAAGGAGGACCACATTACTGTTTTCTGAGATAGTGGGGTAACTAACTTTATAAGTTGTACTACCAGTAATTGATAGAGGATATTTTTTTCTCTACATTTTAGTTATTTCTAAATTTAGTTATTGGCTTTTAAGACTTTATTTCTTTTAACTTTTAAAAAGTTGAAATTAAATAAGAGACTTGCTACAAGTGAATTTGTAAGGTTTTGAGTCTTTACACGTAACATTTAAGATACACTGAGTAAAAGTAACAGAAAATTCTCAGCTCTGGCCTGGGGCCTTCCCCATTAGACTAAGATGATTGTTTTTACCTTGGTTAGCTGTGGGGGGATGAGTTGAGTACCTTGTCTAGATACAGAATAGGGGAGGGTTCATTTTCAGAAGCTTCTCCCAAGATGTCTTCTGCGTCTTGGCCAGGATTGTAGCATGTTTCGTATCTCCCAGTTTTGCTACTGTCAATCAAATTGTTTTCTTTTGATTCTGTTCCATTATTTTCCTAGTAATATACCAAATGCATTGAATTCTTTTGTCCCCAAGTGCAAAAAGATCCAAAGTGATCTGTCACACGTTAGTATGCTTAGATGAACATGCAACTAACATTCTTGGTTCAGAACTTAAATTATAAAATGAAAAACATTGTCACTAAAGTGCTTTATTAAATTATTCTACAGGACAAAAACTAGCCTTCTGCCAGTTTTTACAAGTAAAGTTTTATTTGAATGATGCAACATAAGACTGTGGCTTGTGAAACCTAATGTGTTTATTTACTCGGCCCTTGACAGAGAAAGTTTGCTGAACTTTTTTTTAAGGTGTCAGTCATATATCCAGGCAGTTATTACAATATGGTAAATACTTGTTGCATTTCAGCCTTAAAGATGGAAAAGAAACTGAGGAGTTGACAGTGTAAACAACATGTGAATATCTTAAAAGTGTGTTAAGTGGGATTGTGGCAGATGTCAGCTGGAATTAGTAATAGTGTGTAAAATTATAAGAATCATCTGTGATGTCAATTCTGGATATTTCCTGCTTTCTATTTTTTTTAAAATTTTAAATATTCCTGTTTCTGTAAATTAATAATCTTTGAATAAAAAGTAGCCAGAGTAGATGTATATGTCCTTAAAAAATAATTCTCCCTTTATAAAACGAGCAGTGGGGATATAGAGCATCTTAGTTATGGTTAATCGACATGTCTTTTCAAGTGTGGTATGTCTGTGGGCTAATATGTCTCTAAGGAGGGCTATGTGCATCCCAACACATCTGTAGATGACAGTGCCATGTTGAAGTGTCAAAAGTTGGACACTCATTGTATGGGAGATGTATTAAACTTTGTTAGATGTCATGAAAACTGATACTTAAATTTTTTTTAGATTCTATATTTAGAGAAACTGTTATACAAACTTAGTTTGGTTTTAAGTAGAGGTATATCTATTGGAAAGATTATTATGTGTACCTCAAACAAGCAGCATGATAATTATAGTCATTATTAAATGTGACATTTACTTTAATTCTTGAATTCAGTAAAATAACTGAAATGGTTTTAGAACAAGATAAAGTAAGCTTTATTATGTTTGTGTTTGTTGTCTCATTAATTCTTACTAGCTTGGCCATCTTATAACACATTAAGATGAGAAGAAAATGTTGTCCTTGAAAATAACCAACAGCTAAAGTATTACCTGTAAGCCTAGATCATCATCAAAAGCAACAAAACCCAGCTATTGCTAAATAATATCTAATGTCTCAAACTGTATAAGAGGTGTTTGTTTGTGGACACAGTGTTGAGTCCTTGGTTCTTTACTGCTACTTGACTCTGCTTTCCTCTTGCGGTCTCTAACAGCATAAAAATGATTGTTTTGTTTGTTTAGATTTATTTTATATCTTATATTTTAGTGCACTGTCGCTTTCTTCAGATACAGCAGAAGCGGTCATCAGATCCCATTACAGATGGTTGTGAGCCACTATGTGGGTGCTGGGAATTGGACTTAGTCAGTGCTCTTAACCGCTGAGCCATTTCTCCAGCACCTAAAAATGTTTTCTTAAATGTAAAATGAAGAAGTTAAACTGGAGATGACTATCTTACTTACATTTTAGCACATATTTACAAATGATGTTTCATTTGCCTTTCTGATCACCTTAGTAACAATTTAGATTACTTAAAAAAAAATTAGGTCAGAATTGAAATTCAAGATATGTTATTTTAGTAGTTCTGTTTTGCATTTAAGTTTTAGAAATTAAAATTTTCTCAAAACCTTCAAATATTCTTTGAAAGTATCTTTAAAACATAGAGTACCGCCACATGAACAAGTTTCAGATATACCCCCAGCTATTTCTTATTGAAATATTTTGAAAACACCCTTTTATAATTAACTCAGAACCATGAGTTTGTTATCTGGCTCTTAACTCGTATTGTTCAATCATCTGAAAACAGTTTGTAATAGCAGTTGTAGAAGGACTGGTTCTAGGCTTTATATTCTTGAATGAGTTCTGTAGCCAATGTTTGTCTAAGAGTAACTATTAATCCTAATTTTTGTATCAATATAAATATGTATCAATGAAAACCTTAAATCTGTATCAAAATAAATTTTATACCAATGTAAGAATATATAACATTAATTTTGTGTCAGTTATAAAGATTTTAACATTTTTAGGTCAGAACTGAAATTCAAGATCTTATTTTTTGTAGTTCTGTTTTTCATTTAAGTTCTAGAAATTAAAAATTTCTCAAAACTTGGCAATATTTTCTTGAAAATATCTTTAAAGCAGACTACTAGCACATGAATAAGTCTTAGATATCTTTGGAATTACTTGTCAGTTTGCAGCTTTCATGTTTTCAGCTTGATGATGGTGGAGGAGAAAGCCTTCTCAGCCTCTTCTCTAAGCCCCCTGTTGTCTGGGACTGCCTTGCCTAGGACTGCATGAAACAACAGAACAGGACCATCAGAAAGAACCTAAATAAATCCAGG
Organism: Rhabdomys pumilio; assembly: GCA_030674055.1. Classification (NCBI taxonomy): domain Eukaryota; kingdom Metazoa; phylum Chordata; class Mammalia; order Rodentia; family Muridae; genus Rhabdomys; species Rhabdomys pumilio. The sequence goes on from JANHMN010000024.1 coordinate 12,196,931, forward strand.
CTTTGAGGGACTCTGACCTCACCAACTAGTTCCATGCCTTCGTGCAAAGTCTCTCAACCACATCTTCCCTTCTTTTTAGAGGTATAGGGGTTGGAATACTGAAGTAGGGTGGGAGAAGGCAGGCCATTGTGAGAATTAGACCATGTCTGTAAGTGCCTTTAAAGTAAGCGTTCTGCAAATGGTAAGATAGCCTTGTCCTCCACACTTCACTTGAGAACCACGAAAGTTAAAAATAAAAGGTATTCTTACACTATTAAGCTAATATATAGTAAGTATTTCTTGGTATTTTTTTTCAGGTTTTAAACCTTAGAGTGTGTGAACTTGGATAAAGTTGTATCCTTCTTCCCATATTCTGTTATGAGTGTGGCAGTATTAGACTGTTTCCATAAGACTTATCGGGGATCTTCATAATACATTCAAGTTGTCTTAGTGTGGTATTTATTTTTTTTAAATATTTGTAATTTTTACCAGAAAGGAGATGAAACCCTTTATTTACCTATTTGTTTATTTATTTATTTGGTATAAGTACACTGTTGCTATCTTCAGACACACCAGAAGAGGATATCTGATCCTATTATAGATGGTTATGAGCCACCATGTGATTGCTGGGAATTGAACTCAGGAAGAGCAGTCAGTACTCTTAACCTCAGCCATCTCTCCAGCCCCCAGTGTAGTATTTATAATGATCTTTACTTACAAGTCTGATTAAATCCAGTAGTGCTGTTGTTTAAAGTGTTGGGAAAGAGTCAAATATATTTGTGTATCTGATATTACTGACATGGATTTGTATACTTTAAGTTTTGATAGTTACATTCAAGCACGATAGGTTTCTTATAATTTTATGTATTTTATACATTTATTTTATGAGGAGGCCTCCCTAGAGTGTTGCATATGCAGAAAATAAGGGTTAATACTTTGTCAGTGCCGTAACTGTTGATTTGCCTGCCATTTACCTAGTTGATGCATTTTAAACTTGTTTTTGTTGTATTGCTTCCTAGTCCCAGTAAACTGGCCAAGAGTTCTTTTAGAATTTTATGTAAAGAAACTATTGTGCTCTTCCATAGTTTGAATCCCAAAAGACTGAAAATAATTATAATTATGCCTTGGGAAAAGAATAACTTGAAAGTAAAATTAGTTTGGTGTTAATTATCGAAGCTTCAGTGTGAGCCACTAATAGACTCCACTCAGCAGCACCTGTTGCAGTGTCTGACCTGTTGGTGTGCTGTGCCACTGCTGCAGAGAGCCACTGTGGCACGCGACAGCCTCGCTGTATGAGGAGGGTCAGCCTCAGAGTTGAAGGGCAGAGGATGATATATATATATCTCTCTCAGTGTTTCCTCTTTTGTGGCATTTTTTTTGTTCATGTGGGTAGGTGGTGGGAGGTGGGAGACAGCTGCTGCCAGCAGCTTTTCAGACTGAAGCCTCTAAACTGATGACTGGTTATTTGCTTTGTGCTTCTGAGGATGTTAGTATGGAAAAAAGATCGGGTGGAACCTCTTTAAGTAATGCAGGAGTGGGAGAAACTGGAGTGAGTGACAAAAATTGATCACATGAATAAGCCTACAGGGAAACATTAAAAAATTTAACGGGGAGAAGAGGGTCATTGCTTTATGACTATAACACCAAAGGAGTGAGTGAACTCACCGATTGCCAGGTCACCAGTTTGTATGTTTGGCAGCCATATAGATAGAGGAGAAAAGATGCTGAAAACAAGTTAGTTTCATGTTAGAAGTGGAATAGTTTCTTGACTTTCTATGTGATCTTTTATTTTCTATTTTGCTGCTGGCAGATGCTAGTTTTATTTAAAGTATATGATCCTAGAAGTGACTAGATATGCACCACTCATGGTAAATAGTATCTTGGTATGAACATTGTTTATTGATCTCTAACTTGACTAAAACTAGATTTTAATTTCACTTACACATAGTTTTTCCTAGAAAATTTAAAGGTAGAATTCCTGTGCATACCACATTATAGGTAATGGAAGGTAATAGGTTAGTGACATGCTTTTCAGAGTTTCATATCTGACTTTTAAAAACTTAAAAGTAAAACCTGTAGGAGCTGGAGAGAAGGCTCAGCAGTTAAAAGCACTGAACTGCTCTCCCAGAGGTCATAAGTTCAATTCCCAGCAACCACATGGTGGTTCAAGACTATCTGTAATGGGATCTGATGCTCTCTCCTGCTGTATCTGAAGAGAGCAACAGTGTATTTATATAAATAAAATAATTCTTACAAAAAACAAACAAAGAAAAACCCTATAGAGAGTATTGTGATTTGTGATGGGGCTGATATAATATTGCTGGCCACAAATAAATACCCCCAGAAGCGCCTCCACAGGGATATGCAGTACAGTGTGGCTGGCAAGGTTCTACATTGGAGAGTTCACTAGGGATGTAAGCTCTCTAAAATAGTCAGCTATGAAAAACAAGCCTCTTTGAGCTGAAAATGAAATTTAGAGAGATATAAAGTAAATATAAGAATAAAAGAATTTTTAAATATCATACCATGAAAGTATTAAAAACTTTTTTTAGTCGAGAGAGAGACAGAGACAGACAGACAGACAGACAGACTCTGAGACTGTCTAGGGATGTTATAGATTGCCTAGTCATTAGAACCATTGCTGCTCTTCCAAAGGACCCAAGCTAAGTTCCTAGCACTCAAATTGGGTCACTCACAGCCACTTCTAACTAGCTCCAGGAGATTTTGACACCTTCTTCTGGCCTCAGCAAACACTTTCATGCATGTAGAAATGGAAGTTTAAAAATCTTTTAAAATATTTTTTATTAATAAAATAAAAATTTTATATTGTAGACAGATACATTGCCAATAACTGGGAATGGGACTGGAGAGATGGCTCAGTGGTTAGGAGCATTTCTTACTCTTTCAGAGGACTGGAGCTCGAGTCCCAGAACACACATCAAATAGCTCACAGCTGCCTGTAAATACAGTGCCAGGGGATCTGATATACACTTTTGGCCTTGGTGAGCACCTGCACACCTGTGGCATATATCCACACAAACACATAAATAAAAATCAATCTTAAATCTGGAGAAGCTGGCCTTGTTGACTTCCACCTGTTAGTCTAGCAGAGGTGGGAGGATTATATCAAGTGTGTGAGTCCTAGGCCAGCCAGAGGTACTGAGTGAGACCTTTGCCTGAAAATGCAAGACAGACACTCATCTGTAGAAACCTGCTGGCTAGAGGAGTTAAAGGATGGACAATTTGAAAACATGGTCAAAGATTAGACAGGAAAATGTCAGAAAGAATTAAATGAAAAATACCTGGACAGGCGGTTGCTGATCGATTGCTAGAATCCAAGCAAAGCTAAGGCTTTAGAATGAGGAAACTTACCAGATCTCTGGCAGTTTGTAGGGAATCTGATACTAAAGAAAAGTAAATGTTAAAAAGGAAAGTCACATCAATGCAAGGGGGAATGAATTAAATTGACAGCTGACTGCTCAGGAGTGCTAACAGTTGTCAGAGTAAAGAGAAGTAGTAATATCCAACGCCAAGCAGGCAACAGTCCACATTGGTGTCTGTGTGCAGTTAATTATGATTTAAGGAGAGGACTCTTACTGGAAAGGTATAACAGTTCTGGAACTGCTTACCCAATACTAGCCTTAAAATGTATGTAAATGAAGAATTGATATTTTATCAGGAGTCAGTTCGGAAAACGTAATATATTTCTGTCAGATTGGCTAAGCAGACTAAAGTGAGGAGAAGGAGAGATTAAAAAAAAAAATAAATGTGTGTCTTAGCTTGATCTAACATTACCCAGTGCACACCATGTAGTCTTTTTGTTTATATCTGGAACAAGTGACAATATACTCAAGTTAAATATTGAAACAAATGCAGAAACTACACAAAATGAGTATTTTACCTACAGACCTAAAACTCTCGAATTTGAAATTTTAAAGTGGGAACACAATAACGAAACATTTTAAAATAGTTATTAGAAATCATGATTGGAAACTGAACAGGTAAGAGCTTAAGTACATACAGAATCAGAGGCATACCAGGCATGTTGGAGACTGGCCAGGAGGATGGCCCAGGATTTGAGAGCAGCCTGAGCAAGAAGTTCTACACCATTCTGTGCAAAGAGTTAGAACCTGTCTGAGAAAAACCCTAAAAACCAACAAACAACAGCAGCAAACCAAACCCTACTCAATTGACCTTGCAGTGTATAAAAATGACATACATGTGTGCCAAATGTTTTTCCTCTCAAGATAGTGCTCTCTGCTCTAAAAGGGGAACTGTGGCCTTAGACGTTTCTCAGATGCTACCTTCATTTTGAACATGAAAGTTTGACTTGAAACTCATTTAATAGAGGTGTGAATTAACTCCTTTAATTCAGAAAGTGTGGCCTGTCGGACTGTAAATGTAGGAGGAGGGACGGAATAGGCTAGAAAAAGTTCTGAATGTCATTGCTAGTGACTCAGATAAAAACATGCAACAGCTCCCAGAGCTCCAGAGAATGTTTCTGTGTATAGAGACGTTTATTGGCATGTGTGTGAATAAAATTTAGGGAAGTTACCTTATTTGAATGTGTGTTAATTTAGCTGGGCCTACAACTATCTTGGCAATGATAGTGTCTGCATAAATTTTAATGTCTCTGTTACATTAGTCACAGTAAGGTTTGATGCTGGAATCTCTTTTTCCTAGACAGATGGTAAAGGCTTGGTAGATTTCTTAGAAAGGCAAACTCATTTTTATTGGTGTTTCTTAGTACGAAGGTTTACCTCTGGGCAACAGGGTAGTCCTTCCCTGCTTAGTGAAAGAAGTTCCATGTGGGTGTTAGCTCTGCGTTCCAAGTTCCATGTCAGTGTTAGCTCTGTGTTCCAGTGGAGATCACTGGCAGGCTGGGGACTAGCACCCGGGTTGCTATGTAGAGCTGTGGCTGCCTTCTACACTTTAGATAGGTAAGCTGGTGTATTATTATTTTTTATTTTTTAGAATTTCAAAAAAAAAAGTTTTCATCAGTTTTTATTTTATTTTATTTATTTATTTAAATACATGACAGTACAGAAAAAAGGTTGGAAAGTACTGAGTTTCCCCTTAGACTTGAGCCTGCCTGTCTTCATTAGTACCACCTCTTCCCACACAAGGCTGGGGCGTGGAGGCACTTGTATGGGAGAGGCCGTCTTCAGTCCGTGGCGGTCAGGTTTTCTTGCTGTCTTTACATTAACATTAACACACTTTATGCTCTGCTGTTTGAGATGTGTAGTGCTTCCAGTGCCAAACACCAGGCTTTTTAGGGGTGTTGTGGAGTGCGAGCCTAAGGGGACAGTGTCACTTGAAACCAGCTTTTAAAGTACTCTAACTTTTATTCCTGCAAGGTGGAGGTAAAACCTAACATGAAAGGTAATAAAGTATCCTTTCTTTCTTTTAACAGGCTATAATTGTTTATAGAAGTGAAGAGTTTCTAAAGAAGGTAACAAACAAGAAAAAGAAAATGCCGAAGCCAGTAAGTGTTTTTGTTCTTTTGATATGCTTAGCCGTCTGAAGACTAATCATGGGTGACAGGATGCTTAAGGTTAAAATTATGACATTTGCGACCAAACTGTTTAGTTTTATTCTGGCTTTCATAGTTAAATCTGTGTGACTTCTGTTTAATCCATTTTGCTCTTGATTTCCTTTATATAAAATAGGCATATAATTCTATTTACTCAAGGAAGGACACAAGATTATATAAGAAGAATCTAGTATACATTTAGTTCTCAATAATTTTAAGTTATTGTTAGAAGAAAATAGTGAGAGGTATGCCCGTTAACGTTCTCGTAATTCTAGATTGATGTTGTGACAGTGATATTGAAGATAGCCTAAATTTGTATGCCTGTGACCATTTTCTTTCTGTTTGAAGTCTGTTGTCTCCCTTTGGGACTCTTTCCCATTATTAGGTTGCCTTGCTTAGGCTTAGAAAAGGAAGTACATAGTCCTGAGGTACTGCAATTGATAAGCCATGGCTGGTTGGTATCCATCAAGGCAGGCCCTTTTCTGAAGAGAAGTGGAGGAGGAGTGGATGGGGGTGTGAAAGAGAGGGGAGATTGGTGGGGAGAGGCCGGGAGGGGAGGGAGAGGGGGGGAATTGTGGTTGTGGGTGTAAAATAAACAAAATTTAAAGAAATAAAAAGTGAATCATTCCCACAAACTGGGGGAAAATCCTTGGAGCCAGTCAGTTAGCTCAGTGATTAAGAACACACACACTGCTCTTGCAGAGGGCCTGAGTTTACTTCCCATCATCCATGGTGGCCATCTTAGCATCCTGTAAGTCTAGCCTCAGGGGACCTGACACTCTTCTGGGACCTGCTTGACACCTGCACCCATGTAGGACATATACCAGTACACGAACTCATACACGCATCCTTCTTTTTTAAACACATTCTTTTATTTGATACTATCATACATGATATTCACCCTGCCCCATTTCAGCTCCCTAGTTCTTCCCAGAACCACCCTACCTTCTTTTCCCCTTTCCTCCCATTTGAACTTTATGTCCTGTTGTTTGTAATTTTTTTCCATAATTCACTACGTCCAGTTTGTGCTGGGACCATCTATTGTATCCTAGCCAACCCTTGGAGGCGCATCATGGACGCACCCTTAGAGAAAACAGTGAGAAGCCGTTAATCATCCGCAGCTCTTGAGCCTCACCCCACTCCATACTGGAATGCTGACTGGCTTGATCTTACACACGCACTCAGAGCATTGTGGGTCTTCTGTAACCAGCCAGAGAAACTCTTCACTTCATAAGAAAATTGTAAAGAGCTAATACTTTTGTTCTCATGGCTCTTTTTGTGTTGTATTTGATTCTCTTTCTGTTTCCGCCTGCCATCTCTGTGTCTCTTTTCTCATACAGGCCGGCCTCCTCACCCTCCTCAGCACGTATTCCCTAGCCTGTCCCCACCGTACAGGATGTCCTCTTTCACAGTCTGATTTCTAGTTTGATATTTCCCTCCTCCTCCTCCTCTCCTTCCCCTCTCCCCCACCTCTCTCTCTCTCTCTCTCTCTCACACACACACACACACACACACACACACACACACACACAGATTTGTGTTTTGCATGTTACAGAAGACATGAGGTTGAAGTATTTGAGTCTTGATTTACTTAACGAACATGATGATTTCCAGTTGTATCCATTTTCCTACAGATGTCTTGATTTCATTTTTCTTTATGACTACATAAAATACCATTGCGTATAGGTATGGCATTTTGTACGGGTTATCCGTTTATTAAAAGATACCTAAGCTGATTGCATTTTCTGATAGCAGCAAACATGGATGTACAAGTGTCTCTGTGGCATGTCACTGTGTGTGGTGTGTCAGTTTGGAATCCTTTACTTGTAGGCTCAAGAGTGACAGTCATGATTTATATTTTGAATATTTTGAAGAATCCCCATACTGATTTCATGGTGGCTTCACCAGCAACGAAGAGGTTCCTCTTTCCCCAAAGCCTTACTAGCATTTGTTATCATTTATTTTCTTAAAGATTGCTCTTTCACTGGAATCTCAGAGCATATTGTTCAATTTATCATTTCATTATTATACAAAGTAACAAGCTTCCTCTGGCATCATCATACATGTTTTATAATGAAATATGAAGAAATATGAGGTAGTGGAAGACATGAGATAGTGGATGATGTTTGAAGAATTGGGAGTTACATCTTCTCAGCTGTATTTAATACCCATGTGTCCTGTGGGTTCCAGGGATCGAACTCAGGTCATCAGGCTTGACAGTTGGTGTCTGCCTTTGTTTACTAAGCCATCTGATGACCCTCTAGTAATTCAAATGAGGTATTCATAAGATTTTCTTTCCCTCCATTTTTAAAATTTCCTGTAATAAGAATCAAGCTGTATCACTTTTAATAAAGTTAGGGATGGTGTGTGGATTAGTTGTGGAGCACTTGGCTGTCCTGTGTGAGGGCCTGTCTCATTTCCCAGTATTGTCTCCTCTCATGTTTTACCTGTGCACGTGAATGCCCATAATCCAAGTGGAGGGGACTGATAGGAACATTGCAAATAGGCCAAGCCCGAGTCACATGGTAAGAGTAGCTCAAAAACCAAGTGCTAGGGGTGTAGCTTAGTAGTAGAAATTTGCATAGTGTGCACACAGCCCTGGATTTGATCTCCAGCACCCTAGTCCACAGAAATACTATAAGTCAGAGAATTTTCTCATGCTTACTACTTTGTAAATATATCCTCTGTTTTAATTACTATCTTTTTTGGTTTATTACAGATCAATGTAAGAGTGACTACAATGGATGCTGAGCTAGAGTTTGCCATTCAGCCCAATACCACTGGCAAACAACTTTTTGACCAGGTATCATTTCATACCACAAAACATGTAACCAGTGTGTTGTGGGGTGTGTGTGTATGTGTGTGTTTGGTGGGGTGAACATGCTAAGGCTAGAAGAAGATAAATCATTTTTGCCTGATTTTATTGAGACAGTGTCTGTCATTGAACCTAGAGTAAGGCTGGTGGACAAGCAAACCTTAGCAGTCCTGTTTGTACCCTTTACTTACTGTACTGGTATTACAGGTGTGAATGGCCAGGTCCAGCTTGTTATCATGGGCTCAGAACCTGAGCTCATGCCCTCATATGTTAGCAGCAAGCACTGTTAACCAGTGAGTGAGCCATCTCTGAGACCAAGAGATGTAACGTTGATACCATCACGTGTGAGCTGTTGCGCACATGTTACGTTTTCTCTACCTTCCTTGAGAATGCAACTATGTAGTGCTTGGAATTTTCACAGTACGTATTCAGGTTCTTTGAATAGCTATAGGGATATTTATATATAATCACTTCTACTTTCATGGGATAATTTTTTAGTGGATTTTAAAAACATACATAAAAGCCTACAAGGGGCTAGCAGGATGCTCAGCAGGCAAAGGTGCCTGCTGCCAAGCCCAGTGACTGGAGTTCAGTCCCACGGCCCAGGTAGTGGAAGGAGAGACCTGATGTCGGATAATTGTCCTTTGACTTGAGCATGTGTGTTGTTTGGGCTCAAGAGAAATTTTTACCATAAAGGCATGATAAATGAATAGATAGATAGATGTAGACTAGTGAAACGCAGGGCATGGTTCAAGAATCGTTTCTGCTCAGTAATGGTAGAACATTGAAGCTACCAGACTTTGTCACCAAAGTGATGTGCTTTGCCCTAGGTACCAGTAGGGTATTTGGCGAGAATCAAATAGAAACACAGGCTTAGCACATCTGTTCTGCTAGCCTTCAGATTGTTGTTTGTTGAGGCTATGATGTGAGCTAAGAAAATAAAGATAGAAAATAGTGAGTCAAGGAAGAAGAGAGAAGTGATGTAACAGGATTGAGAATAGAAAACATGAATTGTTTTCAGAGTTATTCTTTGAACATGTTGAAAAGCCTGTTAGAGGAAGGAAAGCCCTTTTCTGTTGCACTTCAACCTGTAATGTGCTTTGTCCTTGTGATCTGTGTTACCACAGTGTGAATGTTGAACTGGATTTATCTGTTTTATAGGTTGTAAAAACAGTTGGTTTACGTGAGGTCTGGTTTTTTGGGCTGCAATATGTAGATAGCAAAGGATATTCTACATGGCTAAAACTGAATAAAAAGGTAAGATTTGTATAATAACATTAATTTGATATGTTTATTAATCTGTGCTGAAAAGGCCTTCTGTTGCAGTTGTCTGTCTTAATTATTACTCATGACATTTAATTCATTGAAGCACCATCAACTTTTACCCCCCCCCCCCCCACCCACCCCTGTGTGGGGTGAGCATGTGAGAAATAGAACTGTGAAGCAGGTGTTACATGCGTTAAAACTGAGCACACACCTGTAAGTGTCTGCAGAATGAGCTTGGGCACACAGAGCAGTCAGTCTAGCTGATGTCTGGGCTCCCAGAGCAGCTGCCAGCCTCGGGTCTGTACAGCAGCTTTTTTAGCACCTGTGTTTGTCTCTAAACTTATATTACTGCATATTTTCTTAAACTTATATTACTGCATATTTTCTTCCAAAAAGAATATGATGTAAATATATTCATTTACAGTGAATTAAAAGTTTTGTTGATTATACTTGAAATTACTATTCTAGGTAACACAGCAAGATGTTAAAAAAGAAAATCCTTTACAATTCAAGTTTAGAGCTAAATTCTTTCCTGAAGATGTTTCTGAGGAATTGATTCAAGAAATAACACAGAGACTTTTCTTCTTGCAAGTTAAAGAAGCCATCTTAAATGATGAGATATATTGCCCACCAGAAACTGCAGTTCTTTTGGCTTCGTATGCTGTTCAAGCCAAGTATGGAGATTATAATAAAGAGATTCACAAACCAGGCTATCTGGCTAATGACAGACTCTTACCACAGCGGTAAGTAAATCATGCCTTTACTTAATATTCTCTAATGTTATATTTCAGAAATGTATGCTAAATTTCTTTAAAAGATTTTTAAGTTGCTAGGTGGATCATAGACTTGTATTTTTTAAAGCTCATGACTTACAACGCAGATTTATGTGTTGTGTAACTCTGTTCTACTGTTCTCAATGCCTATAGGATGTGCAACAGAAACGGGTTATGATTTGGTCTTTAGAGAAGGATTATTGCTGTTTGTAAGCATTGCAACAGACACAGATAGATGTGTAATAAACACTGTGAGAATATTAAGTGGCAAGAGCTGTATTTCTTCCGTGGAATGATGTTTTCTGTATTTTACAAAGAATTTAAGCGAGGCGTTGATGGTATCGCTGTAGTACCTTTGTAACCCTCAAAGCCCTGCCTGGGGAACAAGTGGCTGAAGAATGAGGTTGGGAACTAAGTCTAGTCTGCCCCATGCTAGTTACATGACCTCAGGTTTGTGACCCTTAAGGATCCACTGTGAACTAAAGTGGACAATTATTCTTTAACCTAAAGAGAATTGTAGTCAGTCTGTGGTATTCATAGCACATTATAAGTATATTGATTTTTTGCTGCTTTGGTGTTAAGGGTAGAAAGATAAGAATACTCTATTTGTTTACAGATGAAATGTAAAGGTTACTAGAGGAGAAGCGTGTGTGGTGCAGAGTACGCCTTCTTTGGTGGTGTAGGGATTAGTAGAGAGGACAAATGGTCTTGAACACAGTGACTAGCCCTTGTTGGCTTCAACTTCAGAACTGTCCTGCCTCAGTTTCTAAAGTACTGGAATTATAAATGTTCACCACCATATTTAACTTAATATGTCTTTTTTTTTTAAATCAAAAATATTATCTCCATAAAATTACAACATTAAACTCATAAAAATAGCAGATATGAAGAATAGAGGGATAATCAGGACCTAAGAATTCTGTTTTCTATCTGTTCCTTAATTTTCTGTTAGTAATGATATAGCCATTTTTTCAATTCAGAGTATGAGCCATTTGAAACATTTGAGTTCTTTGTAAACTATATAATATCCATTTTAAAGTTTGAATTAGAAGTAATTTAATCTATGTAAAACTTTGTTTTAGCTTTCCCTAATAACCTGATTTCTATGACTTAGTCTTCAGCCAGGATACTGACTTGGACACAATGTACCACCATGTTCTAGTCCATGTTTTAAATCCTCAGTTGTGGCTTTAGTTCTCTGCTGCAGTGCTAGCATGTGGAGTGATTTGTATCACAGCTGTCACAGTCAAGCTACAAAAGGACTCTAGACTTTGAAAATACTTCGGTTTTTGTATTACAAAGTCATTAATTACAGTTTTTTTCCTTTTAGTGTTTTGGAACAACACAAACTGACCAAAGAGCAGTGGGAGGAGAGAATACAGAACTGGCATGAGGAACACAGAGGGATGCTAAGGTATCTGGCGACTGACGGGTTTCTCTATATTTCTCTCTAGGTGAAAGCATTTTCATCTTGTTTAAAAATCTCCTTGGGCTGGTGAGAATGGCATAACCAGCAGCTAAAGGTGTCACCTGATGACCTAAGTGAATCCCTAGAGCCCACATGATGGGAGAGAACCAGCTTCTCGTGTCCCCCCACTTCTCTCTGTCTGTTTGTTAATTTTCTAGTAGTAATAGGAAGCCATTTTGAAACATTTGACTTTTTGTAAGCTATAGAATACCCATTTTAAAGCATGATCTAAAGTAATTAAAGCTATCCAAAGCTGTTTTAGCCTTTCCTAGTAACAGCTGGGGCTTGAGTATTCAGTCAGGATAATGACTCCAACACAGCCTACACATTTACTATGGTTCACACATGCTATTGTTATACTCCTTACACACACACATTCTCTCTCTCTCTCTCTCTCTCTCTCTCTCTCTCTCTCTCTCTCTCTCTTTCAATGAAAAGGTTTGTGATGATACCAGACCAGGTCACACTTCTAATCTCTGATGTGGGTGAATAAATATAAAGCACTAAATATTAGCCCTGGGTATTTTTTAGTTTTATTTAATGTTTAGATGTGTCTCCTTTGATATATGACATTGAGCTGTGTGTTAATAGGGAAGATTCGATGATGGAATACTTGAAGATTGCACAAGATCTAGAGATGTATGGTGTCAACTACTTTGAAATCAAGAATAAGAAGGGTACAGAGCTGTGGCTGGGTGTTGATGCTTTAGGTCTGAATATTTATGAGCATGATGACAAGTAAGTAACTGGGTGTGGGTGAGCTAGTTGTTCTCTGTGACTGTTGGCTTTCAGACACGCTCTGCTCATGAAAGTTGTCTCCATTGTCTTTACTGCTGTCTGTCCTTACAGTTAATAAGTAGTTAATTCCACATCAAGTTTTGTTCCTAGTACCTTGTAGTTTTGGAGTTTATTTCTGAGTCTGTTTATTAAATGAGAGGGTACATCTATATTTGCAGTGTGCCGCTTTGTCCCCTGTGAGTGAAATCTGGTAACAAGGCTCAGTCCAATACTTTGTTTACTAGGTAGATTTTTTTTAGGGTAATTTTAGCAAAATGGCACATCTATGAAAACCTTCTATGGTTATTATTTTATATGATTTAATTAAAATTTTCTTTCAGTGATAGCATCAACTGTATCATGTGAGTTAAGATAGGCACCGAGAATCTGGAGCTCTTAAAATTGGTCATTCACATAACCAGTTCCAGTAGGCTGTGTATTTTCCCTGCCTTTAATTTAAAGCAATATTCTTTTTCCCCCACTAGGTTAACACCTAAAATTGGTTTTCCCTGGAGTGAAATCCGAAATATTTCATTTAATGACAAAAAATTCGTTATAAAGCCAATTGACAAAAAGGCACCTGTAAGTATATTTTGTTTATTAACTTTTAAAAATGTCTCTATATGAAGTCACTTGAAGAGCATTTCTCACTTACGTTGTTTCTGAGTGATGCTCTTTCTAGAGTCAAATTTTCCTTAGTGATGAAATGTTATTAAGAATACAAAGGTTTCCAGTTTTCTTAATAAGATGTAAGAATTTTAACTGATTTAATTGTATAATGTAGATAATGATATTAACAGTTGTTCCTAAGAAATAATTTAAACATTTATTGATCGCAAAATATAGTAGAGGTTTTTAAATTAACTCTGTAGTCTTGCACTCTGAAGTTTCTGTTTTTTATATCTGAGGCTTTCTTTTTTATTGAGATAGATTTTTCAAAGATTAGTGTTATATATACTTTAGTATTCTACCTTTGTTATCTAAAAGGTAAATATTTGAAGAACATTTCTAGATTAAAACAGCCATGGAGAAATGCCAGTTTTGTGGGGTAAGGATAGCTGTTTGTAGTTTCTTTGAATAAAAAAAAAAAATGACATTTGGTTTATCTTTAAAGAACAGGTGAGGGTAGAGGAATGGAGAAACAGATGTTGGAGGTGCGTGAGGCTCACAGTCCCTAGACTTTGTTATGTGTAGTGGCATCAGATTTCTACTTCATGTTGAAATTGAGTAGTTGTGAAGGAACTGTCACTCTGAAAGATTTTAAAATTGAGTATTTTATTTTTAGGATTTTGTCTTTTATGCACCTCGTCTGAGAATCAATAAGCGAATTTTGGCCTTATGTATGGGAAACCACGAACTGTACATGCGAAGGAGAAAGCCTGATACTATTGAAGTCCAGCAGATGAAGGCTCAGGCCCGGGAGGAGAAACATCAGAAGCAGCTAGAAAGGTGTGTGTGTGTACTGCTCATGTTTAATTTTTAGGACAGGCCAGCTACAAGTTACAGACTGCTCAGGCTTATTGGTGTACTTTAATGTTCAACTTTGAGTACAGTTTTGGTCATGGGCCTGAGAGATACTTCCAAAAGTAATTTAACTTTACGTGTTACTGCAGACACTTTATATTTTTAGTATATTTATGTCCTCAAAATAGAACTAGATTGAAATAACTACTTAGAAACCCAAACTCTAATGAAAACATCTGCTTATAATTACAAAAAGCTTCCTGGGTAAAGTGTGACTTGGATAGGATGTGGGAAAGTCACTCGGAAGGGGAAGCTAGCATAAACGTGTGTAGAGATAAGCATATGTTGTGTTTGCCTAAGGACCAGGAAGTGGACCAGGTTTGTCCTTTGGAACAGAGTGAAGAAAGGAGTATTTCCTGATTTTATGTGGGAGATAAGAGAGAAAGGCCTGTAGGTGTGAGCATGTGATGTGTGAGGAGCTAGGTGCTGGTGTGGTCTGGTATGTCTGTAGGGTAAGGTGTGAGATGCATATCTCAGCAATGCTGCAGAATTAGGCTGTCTCCTGTGTAACTTTTCAGTAATAAAACAATGTTTGGTCCCAGCTGGCTTATAGTCATGTTCCTTACCATTTTTTTTCTTTCTGTCTACATATCTTCTTTTTCTCCATCTCTGTAGAAGAGCAAATGGGACACCAATAGGGAAAAGCTAAATGAAGCCAACACCTTTTCCTAAAAGGAGGGGCTGTATGTGCCAGACTGGGCCCAGAAGATTCTAATCACATGGGATAGGTCTTGAGGCTTGCTTTATACTGAGTCCTCAAGAAGGACGGAAGGATCTCAGTGTTTGTCAGGAAGAAAGGCAGCTGCCTTGAGCTGTGGTAATACTAGACGTGACTGTACAGAGGCCTTGCAGCAGTGGAATAGCCTAACAAACACCCTGGGTTGTAGACAGAATGTGGTAGAAAAGCAGTTATTTGAAAACTGGTACTTGTGCTTCTACAAACAGCCTGAGGAGACAACTGGCTTTTTAAGGGAAGGTCACTGTGCCTTTCTTTTGCCCAAGGAGCAGAGTATGCCAACTTGCCTCCTCGTTTAGGTTTAAAGAGGTGTAGAAACTCCCAGCTTTTTGAGCCTCTGCTTGAGTATACTTTTTATAAATTGAAATGAGGGAGAAATGCTACAGAGACCTAGGGCAGATCCATAGGTTTTTCTGGTGATAAGGAAGTACAACAAAGAGAACCTAGAGCCAGAGTGGAATGGCCCATATCTTATCTTTTCTTTTCTCTTCTTTTCTTTTCCCTTTCTGTTTCCCTTCCCCCCTCCTCCTTTTTTCTTAGATTTATTTATTTAATGTATGTGAGTACACTGCAGCTGTCTTCAGACACACCAGAAGAGGGCATTGGATTCCATTACAGATGGTTGTGAGTCATCATGTGGTTGCTGGGAATTGAACTCAGGTTCTCTAGAATAGCAGTCAGTGCTCTTAACCACTGAGCCACCTCTCCAGCCCTAGCTCATACCTTTTTTATTTTTATTTTAGTTTTTCTTGTTGTTTTAAAATATTTTCTTTTTAAAATTTTGATTTTTTTTTTTAAAATGTGCCTTGACTGCTTTGTCTCCACATATATATGTACACCATATATATGCCCCCAGATTGTAAGAGGATGTTGTATCCCCTGGAACAGGAATTACAGTTGTGGCTTGCCATATGGATGCTGGCAGTTGAGCTCTTCTGCAAGAGCAAGAGCTCTTCACCACTACAAAGGGTCTAGCCCTGGGTCTTTAGTTATTAAATGCGGTGAAGTTTATTAATTAGCAGGAAGCATGCCCTTCAACTTCCTGTGTCAATCTTTGTGTATCAGAAAGTCACTGCCAACAGTTTTTACTGACCTGTGACAGTTCTCCTCCAGTGTTCCACACTTTGTTTCTTGGGGACAGATGGATGCCCAAGATCTGCAGAAATTTCCAAATTCAGGCTTTTGTACTAAGAAAAAGTACCTCGATAGTACCGCTTGGTGATATGCCTGGAGTTCAGAATAGACACTAGATGGCAGTGGTAACATTTTGTGAATATTAAGAAGATGATAGAGATGGAATCACTTTAGTGAAGAAATACTATCATTGAAGTAATAATTTGAAAATTAGTCATATGAAGTAGCAACTTGGTGTCTTTTATTCATATTTTTGGTTTTGGTCAGCAAAGTTTGACCAAAGGTAGGCTCTTGCTAGATGTCTGATGACAAATTTGGCTCTATTAGTTCCCAAGTCCTCTCCCCCCAAGTGATATCAGAACTTGTAACAGACAGCTAAATCTTCATGGCATTGTTTCCCCTTTTACCAGCTGTAAATACTTGCTGCCATCCTAATGGAATTGTGAAAGGTAAAACTACTTGTCATCTTTTATCGAGGCATATATGGCTAGTACCCAGAAATTACATTTGTATTCATTTATTTTGATGGTTGAAAATCATTTACCTCTCATGCTATTTTGCTATTGAAGGTACTTGTGTGTTCTCTGTTTTAAGCCTTTGTTATTTCCCCATGGAAGGCCCCTGCTAACTCAGAGAATTTCCTTGAGTTGTGGCAATGGATGAAGCAAGCTATTAAGATGTTAGAAATAATTTGTTCTGTACACAGAAGCTAAATCTGCTTTTTTCCCCCATCTGAGCTGGCTTTGAGAACATGCTTGTATATTTGTATATGATATATGTGTATGTACATGCAGATACACACATGCATAAATGTGTGGAGGTCAGACTAGATACTGAAGTGTACATGGTAAATATTGAAAACAGTTAAATATTTAAATACTTACATTGCACTTTTATTTGATTTGGGGTTAATACAAATGACATCAATTTGTTTCTACTCATTATATAACATATGACTTGTAATTTCTTTAAGGGCACAATTAGAGAATGAAAAGAAGAAACGAGAAATAGCAGAAAAGGAGAAGGAAAGAATAGAACGTGAAAAGGAAGAGCTGATGGAGCGTCTACGGCAAATCGAAGAGCAGACAATGAAAGCCCAGAAAGGTAGAGCGTTTGTTTTAGACAGTGAATTCAAAATTATCACTGTGATGTGTGCGGTCTGCAGCTCCCAAACCATGCTCTCACACACAGACGTGCCAGGCTGCTTGTTTGCTTTTGACATACTTAGATGTGAACTTCATCTGCTTGTAGCCAAAGTGCTGTAGTATATAGAAAGGACACTGTTTACATTGAGTAACTCTGGGACACACTTTGACAGAGCATTAGTGGAAAGAACAAAAGAAAACAAGTTATTTGAGCAGATTAAATTGTTCTTTCCCAAGCAGCAGAATCTTAGCAGATACTGTGAACTTACTCTGTATATAATACCCTTCCCTAACAACTAATAGAATTAGTCATTCTCTTTTATTGGGAATGGTAATGTTATTTAAGGTTTAATTTGATTATATCTATCATTTTCCTGTGTGAAGGAGATACTTTTCAGAAGCAGGTGGAATCATTTTCTAGTGGGTATCCAGAAGAGGTGGTTACCTAAATGACTGTTTATCTACAGTTATTCCAGGAGTATTGGAGATATATTTCAGTAGAGACTGTCATGGTTTGAGGAGGTGGGGCGCATTTTCACTATTGCTCAGGCTGGCTTCAAACTCA
>JANHMN010000024.1:12214655-12290004 GCA_030674055.1 Rhabdomys pumilio
GGAGGTGGGGCGCATTTTCACTATTGCTCAGGCTGGCTTCAAACTCATTGATACTCCTGGCTCACCAATGCTAAGTGGCATGTGCCATCTTACCAGGTATATGCATAAAGTTGGAGACAAGACTGACTCCTTTGGTAAAATACTTCATGTGCAGTCATGAAGCCCTGTAGTTGATCACCACAACTTACACGAAGGTTGGGCCTGGTTGGCACTGGCTTGTAATCCAGTACTGGGAAAGCTGAGACATATAGATTCCTGAAGTTGACTGGTCAGGCAGCCTCAACAAATCAGTCAGACTTCGTGAGAGACTGCATCTCAAAAAGGGAAGTGACAACTTTTGGTAGACCCCTGCCTCCATGCATGTGTATATACTCCCCAACACCCCACCCTACCCCACCCCATACACACAGAGCAGTTTTTAAGTTGAGTTTTATTCTAACTAGTTAAAACCTGACCTCTCACATTACTTCAAAACTGAAAGGTTGTATGGCACTGGTTTATGGACCGCAAAATGGAAACAAGATGATTCTTGAATTCCAAATTTGATGCTGTTTATTCTGCTTTAGGTACCTTCTTATCTTTGTAGACATAGAATCTACATGGCAGTAAAACCTGTGCAGATGATAGAAATCCATGTAGAAAACTGGTAGTGACATACATGCTGTATACTAAGGACCACATGACCTGTATAAGTTGCACCCGTCAGGAACACTGGGAAGAAGTTTGGGTTGAGGGGCTTAGGGAACAGCTCACAGAGCTCACTAGTCCAGATGCTTGCTTACATGTGTGAGACTCTCAGGAGCACACATGACCTCCTGCCTTACACTGAAGGATGCTTAAAGAATTAAAATTTTCATAGTAAAGACTAAATTTATATAACTGTTTTGAGGGAATAGCTACTTACTAAGTCTTTCAATCTCATTTATTTAGGATGTATAGTAAAAGTATTAATGGTTTACATACAAAACTCTCAAAGAAGTACTGAAGACTGTAAGGGAGATAGAGCATAAAGAATATAGACCATCTGTATCAAGACAATGCCAATCAGTCATCTTAAGGCAAAGGACATCCAGTGTATTTGCTGTTTTTCTAATAAAGCTTTCCCAGGCTATCCTAAAACCTACATGGTTGTCTTGTAATTTGTCCTAAATTTTTAATCAAGTGCAGTAACTGATCATATTTCATGATATTTAAATTAGTCTGTAATGTTTTTGAGGAAAAACTTATATTTTATTGTCATATTCTTCTTAATTTTTATTGACATTGTTATTACAAATGACTCATTAAATAGAACAAAAAGAAATCAGTTGTTCTGGACCATACAGAATATGTATTAGGGATTCCTGAAAGATGCTGTTACCAGACCTACCATCCATTTGTTGTTCTAGTAAATATTAAAATGAGTTGGACTTCCATAAGACAGACTAGGGACCTGTGGTCTAGTGGTTTGACTAATTGGGCACATTAAGGACCACTGGCAACATGATATTGGATATAGATAAGGTCTCTGCTTGGATGCAGCATACACTTTATTGATGGCAGATGGAGCAAGAACTTAATCATTTTATGTAATGTGGACTTGTGTGGAGGGGCAGTCAGCATGATACTGTGGTGAATATTAGACCATACTGTCTACAGTTAGGAGCCGAGCTTCATTCTGTCAGGCGGAAGACTCTGACCCTGAGTGAGTCACTTCTGCATCTTAGGTTCCTGAGTTCTGGAATGGAAATAAGCTATTTTTTTAAAAATAGGATTGTTTTTAATTAGTTTTATTTTCTGAGAACCTAAATACTATCTTAATGAAGACCGATACAGAGGTCTGTATACACCTTTTGGGAGTAAGCGGCAGTAGTTTGTCGCAGGGAAGTTTATTTCTAAAATGATGTAAACTGTACAGACTTAATTCTCGGAGCTTGCTAGAACAAGATAAGGAGCAATACTGGCATTCTTTTATAGACATTCCCAGACATTTATAATTTTTTGTCATTCTAATTTTTTTTTTTTAAAAGATTTACTTATTGGTTTGGACACACTAGAAGAGGGCATATGATTCCATTACAGATGGTTGTGAATCAACTTGTGGTTACTGGGAATTGAACTCAGGACCTCTGGAAGAGCAGTCAGTGCTCTTAACCACTGAGCCATCTCTCCAACCCGTCATTCTAATTTTTGAGATCTTAAATTTAGTCATATTTTTTTCTGATAGCTTTGAGATATAATATGATGTAAAATTACCCACTTAAACCATACAGTTTAACGGTGTTTAATATGTTCAGAGTGATGTACTGTCACTCCAGTGAGTTTCCGAAATCTGCCAACTCTAAGAAATCCCATACCCACTAATTAAGCAGTCACTCACCTAATATCTCCAGTAATTCCTCCCAGCCGAGGGCAGCTGTTAATCTGTTCACTGCCATACACTTGCCTTTTCTGGGCACATGACTGGATTCCCTTACGTGGCTTGCTATTTTCAAAGTGCATCTCTGTTGTAACATATATTAACATTTCATTCTTTTTAAGTTGATGAATGATGTTTTAATTTTATTTTTTTATTTAACAATTGTTGGACATTTACTTTATTTCTACAGTTTCACTGTATTGTGTATAAGTTAAAAACGCACACATACAGATTTCTTTTTACATTTTCATATTGTTGGCCACATTGGCTATTTTTGAAGAATTGTCCGATTGGTTTAAAAGTGGCTCTCCGTCTTCACCGGGATCGGTGAGTGCCTGTCTTTTGGGTTATCATCTTCCTAAATGATTTACGGTGCTACGTCAGGGTTTTGACGTAGATACCTCTGCCCAGTGATGTTGAACATCTTCTCGTGTGCTTACTGGGTACTTCTACCGTTTGGGAGTGGCAGTGGTCAAATTTTCTCCCCACCGGTCAATGGGATTTCTTGTTGTTCTACGGGTTCTTAGATGGACATGTGTGGGATACAAATTCTTTATCAGATATTTGATTTACAAATATTTTCTCCCAAGGAGATGGTAACTTGGATGATGCATAGGGCTTTTCTGTGTTAGCTTCAAATGCTGTCATTTGACAAGAGTGATTCCTCTCTCTAGTTCTTAAGCTTCTTACAATTTCTTCATGTTTCCTAGTGTCTCATTTGTGTGTACATTTGAGGAATTGGCAAATATATTGAGGAAAATAAAAATAGCACACAGGTTTGAAGAGGCCTTTCTCCTTTTTTGCCCCTTTTCAGGAGCTTTCCTTCTAGTCCCGACTACTTCTCCAATCCCAGGCTCTATATCTTTGTTTTTCTGGCCTAGTAGACCGTTAATTCCAGGCTGGTGTGCCACCTTGCTGTTATTCTATTTTGGGGGAAAGCAGACACCATTTTGTCAGAATAAATACACAGAACACATGAAAATGTATTCTTATTTGTCACACAAAGAGGCCTCTGACATATTTCCTGGGATATTTTGTTTTAAGAGGAGATATATTGCATATTCTCCAGGCTGGCCTTGAACTCCTGGAGTCAACTGATCATTTTGCTTTCCCCTCCCAAAGTATCCAGGACTACAGGTGCATACTATTGTGCTTAACAGTGTGTCTGCGCGCGCGCGCGCGCGCGCGCGTGTGTGTGTGTGTGTGTGTGTGTGTGTGTGTCTGCGCGCGCACGCGTCCGCCCTAGTGCTTCAATTACTGTATTAAAAAATCCCTCCATACACAATTCATAGAAACCTTCACTTTATGATGACATATAACCAGATCATTGCTTAGGTGTACTTTAGAAATTTAAATTTTTTTCAGTCAATAATACACAACCACAGTGTTGTATGATTTCTACAAATTGTTATTATTGTTATAACTGTTACTCATTTTTTTCTTCTAAGATCGTGTGCTTTCCTCTGAAAATCAGTTAGTAGTTGATAAACCGTTGCTTTAGAAAAGAGAAAGAAAAACGTACTGTTTTGGGCTATATTGTCTATTAAGGCATGCAGGGTTTGTTTTGTTTTTAATGCTGTTACTGCAGTATTACAGTGTCTAAACGTGGTTCTGGGTTAAGAAATTATTTGGCTTGCAAAATCATGTAGTGCTGGGTTTCAAATATGAGTAAGAAGGAGAAGCTTCCTCAAATTTTATAAGCGTGAATTTACATTAACTTTCCCTTTCGACTTCCAGTTAAACACTATTATCAATCAGACCAGTCTGATGTGAGTAGTGAGTACTAAGACAGAAGCAGTTTGTCTTTGTGACTTCAGTCTTTGTCTTGAAAGAGTTTACTTTAAAATAAGCCTTGTTACAGTCTTTGCCTTCTTGCCCTACCCCTAAGATGGAAAGTTCTAGATTTTTTGTGAGCCAGATAGGAGAAAAGTTGATTATTATTTATCCTTCTTATCAAATGCATCACCAGTCTTGACTCTTATGGTCTATTTCAGTAACTAGTGTAGACATTTACACAGCCTGAGTCTCACCCAAGCCAACTGCTGTGTGAAGGCAGTCAGTTGTATTTAACTTCTGAGTCAGCATCTTGGTGATATCTCAAATACAATGTTAATAAATTAGCGTTGGGTTTGGCCCGTGGGCCAGAGTTTGCTAACTCTTGTTTTAGTGCACTGATTAAAAACAGCTTTTCTACTTAAGCTTATATGACTACCCAACTCTATTTTTGTAAATAAATTTAAAACAATATCCATTTTAACATTTTATTTTTATGAATAAGGCAGTTTTTAACCCAGTGTCCTTTGTTCTAATGCTTCTTGTTGGCAGCTGCCACCTGTCCAGCAGTCCTGTCCAGATCACTCTGTCCCTGTGGTGTTAGCTTGCGGCCCCCATCTTGGTCCTTTTCCACCATTTTCAGCCCCTCCAGGGCTTGGAGGATCCGACTGGCCACACTCTTGAGAGCCTCTGCTGAAGTGGCTGGGCCTGACACCGTTTCTCTGCCGTCCTCTGTAGATGTTGGACATGGAGCAGTGGAGGGATGCCTGGGGTTACTGTAAAAGACACAAACCAGCAGGAGTTTGTCAGAACTCTGGTAGCCTTCCTCAGAAAGTCTGGGGAGCTGAAAGTCCCCGAGTGGGACAACATACAGAGCTTGCCCATGTGACAGCGCTGGTTCTACACATGAGCTGCTTCCACAGCATGGCGCCTGCACCTTATGATGGTGCAGGGTTTCTCTGTGTAGTCCTGGAACTCACTCTGTAGACCAGGCTGGCCTCGAACTCAGAAATCCACCTGCCTCTGCCTCCCAAGTGCTGGGATTAAAGGCGTGCGCCACCACCGCCCCGCGCTTGGTAAACTCTTAACAGCCAAGGAGGATGAGGGAAATTTATTCCTAGGTTAACTTGACCAAGTTTTGAGTGAAAATTTAAAATAAATCACCATATAATTAAGCTGTGGTGTATTGTGTACTTTTATAATTTGTAGCCAGATAGCTATGTTGAATTTGTATGCTATTTTATCAAAAACTTAAAGCTTAACCAGTCATTTTTTTCTCTAATCCTCAAAATCTCCCAGCTCTCTTAACTGAAATTATTTATGCTAGTTTTGATCAAGACCAGTAAAATTAAGAGTGTTAACAGAAATCTTGTTGCTGCAATTTACTTTCACATCTCTAAAGAATACAGCAAGGGGAGAGCCAATCTCCTAGGACTTTATACTCTCTTCTGCCACAGAATTCTTAGTAAGACGTTTCCAAAGTAAGGCTTACACTCAATGTTTCAAAGTCATCTGGGTTTTTTTTTTTCCCCCTAATGGTTTTATTAGTGATATTTTCCTTTCTTACTCAATTTACTGGGATAAGAAAGAAACTTATGCCTGACACATGAAAACATTACACTGCTTGCTAGTCACTTCATTGTGCCTAAATCACGGAAGAGCTTTTGTGTCTAGTTGGTTTTTTCAAATTTAGTATTAAACATCCAGTCAAGCTTGCTAATGACTTATCAAAAATAAAAAATAAAGATCTTGGTACCCCCAAATCTGAAATATTTTGAACTTGAGCAGTGGATCTCAGTCGTAGCGTAGACACACTGAAGGTACTGCATCAGGTTCCGTTCAGGACATAGGAAACAAATGAATCTCACATTAGAATGAGCTTTAGCTCCAAATTCTTCCACTGCATACATTAAATACTGAAACAATCCAAACCACTTTGAACCCCCATGCATTCTCCATGCCTGCACTTAGTGTAGGTAAGTAAGACTCAGTGTATTTTGTCCTGGTACCAAGGATGGAACCTAGGAGCATTTTGTGTACTGGAAAAGGCTTGTACCACTGAGCTAGCATCATTGGTCTTAAAATGCATTGATTTATAGATTTCTACTGAGATAAACATCTCAGTCTTTTTGGACAGTTTTAGGGATTGCATCCATGGCCTTGTACACCTAGGCAAGTGCTCTCTTGAGCTAGTTCCTAACTTTGCTAGGTTTTTCAAGTCAAAACTTGAAGTTAGAGATTTAGAAAACTAAGTATGTGCTTTTAGCCTGTTGACACAACTTGAACCATAAGGGCTTTCATGTCCTCGAAGTTCTGAATTACATAATTTGTAAAAATTATTCCTGCTTACCGGTTAAATTGAAGTATTTGTATAATTTAGTCACGTGATCTTTAAAAGCTACACCTTTTGGTATCTTGCTGCACTGAGGATGATTGAAACTAACCCATGTCTGTGGGCTGGGTGACACATTTAACAGAGCTAGAGGAGCAGACGCGGAAAGCTCTGGAACTGGAGCAGGAGCGCCAGCGAGCGAAAGAGGAGGCAGAGCGGTTAGACAGGGAGCGCCGGGCTGCGGAAGAGGCCAAGTCCGCAATAGCCAAGCAAGCTGCTGACCAGATGAAGAACCAAGAGCAGCTGGTAAGGCCCTATTCATTCTCAGAAATAGCAAAGCTTGAGGAAATACATGGCATGACCACAAACCAATACCTTCTCAAGAGCATGCCACAGAGGTAGTAACAAAGTGACAGAAATTGGACATTTTTTTTCTGCCAGAAAAATTAATAAAAAAAAAAAAAAAACAGAACCAAAAACCAAACAGGATAAAAGGGTCCTTGTGTTTGTATCTTCTAGTTCCTTTTTCTTTTTAATGAAAATTAATTTTCTTTCATATAATGTTTGTGGTTTCCTCTTAATTAGAGCCTGTGGCCCACAAAAGATTTGCATTCATTTGGACCAGTGGTTCTCAATTTTCCTAAAGCTATAATCCTTTGATACGGTTCCTCATGTTGTGGTGATCCTAAGCCATGGAAATATTTTACTTTGTAACTGTAATCTTGCTACTGTTGTGTATTATAATGTGTATATCTGTTTTCAGATGGTTTTAGGTAACGTGTGAGAGGGTTGTTTAATCCTCAAAAGGGTCATAACCTATACAGAGGGCCACATAGTATCTTGTGCTTTAGATAAATCAACAGCATATCTGGTTTCTGTGTATGGCTGTAAGCCATAGTTGGAGTATTCTTTATTTAGCATACTTCCAAATGATGAAATTGTGTGTGACACAGGGAAGATTCTAAATATGCATATTAATGCAGGTGTTTACTTAGTACATGTCTTCTAGGCCTGTTTATTTGTAGACAAAGTTTTGCTGTTAGCCTGGTCTGACTTTGAACTCTTGATCCTTCTACCCCCACCTGCTAAATAGCAAGTGAGCTTGGATTCCAGGTGTGTGATGGCACACCTGTCAGTTGCTCTTTGAGCTTTTTGGTTTTTGTCTCTTTGAAAATAGGACTGCCCAGTCATGAGATGAGATTGCGGACAGTGCCCTTAGCACTGCAGAACGTTATGTAATTATTTGTTTAATGATAAAGGTTTAAAACACAACTCCTAGACATTTTAAGTTCTTACTGCTGAAAATAAAGTCATTGCTTATCTATAAAATAAACATATTTTAACT
The DNA here is from genome assembly GCA_030674055.1 of Rhabdomys pumilio. NCBI lineage: Eukaryota > Metazoa > Chordata > Mammalia > Rodentia > Muridae > Rhabdomys > Rhabdomys pumilio. The sequence goes on from JANHMN010000024.1 coordinate 12,222,504, forward strand.
TTACCTTATATTACCCCTTTATCTCAAGTCCCTACTACAAACTACTTAAGACCTTCAGGAAATACTGCCTTTTTTTAAAAAATAAGAACTTAAGACAGCCCAAACTTGAGGTTTTTGACTGAAAAAACATAAAAGAATATTAAAAATATTATTGTCTCTAGTATTGATAATATATAAACACTTTAATTTTAGGCAGCAGAACTTGCTGAATTCACTGCCAAGATTGCACTTTTAGAAGAAGCCAAGAAGAAGAAGGAAGAGGAAGCTACCGAGTGGCAGCACAAAGTAATCCCTGTTCTGTTGTGTGCAGGCTTTTCCTGAACAGTCACTCTGTTAGTGAGCCAGCAGTCCATTGCTGACGTTAGAGGTGATGTGAGCCCAGCATATGCCCAGGCCCTGGGGAGTGCACAAGAGCTGGTCCGTTCCCGTTCCCGTGGGAACTAGACACTTGTCTGGGAAATTCATAAGCATTTATGTTGGGTCTTGAGAAATAAGCTAGTTTTGGGGGGGGATCAGATCAAAGGCTGAGATGTTGATAGTTGTTCCAGATAGACAGATTGAGTGAGTGTAAGAAGTAGGAGTGTGTGTGTCAGATTTGAGGACAGTCAGTAAATAGCTAACAACCAAGTATAAGGTCAGGAAAGTAGGTAATGGAAGATTGAGTTATAGCGGAGGTTGAATAAATAATAAATGGTCTACTGATGCAGATTGGTGGGTGTGCATGTAAACATCAGTGAAGGTGTCAGAACACAGTGAGTGCCATTCGGTGTGAGTTTACCCACATGAAGTATGGATTTGGGGTGCTGGATGTTTAAACATCTGAAGGATATAGCATGAAAACGAGAATGGAAAGAGTTAAACACTCTGAGATAGACTGAGCAGTCACAACAGCCAGTTACAGGAGGCGAGATTGAGGTAGGGGCTGTAGTTTTGCTACTAGTAAGATTTTGTGTTTTGTTTGCATGCTTTAATTATACATGGACATTAGGGCATTTTTATACATGCCTATCATATATAGTCTGGCCGGCTATTTCCACTCACCCTCATCTTCCCACTTAGTGTGTCCTCTTCTACTTTTCCTGAGCAGTGAGTGTTAGAGTGAACTCTGACTTACTTACAGGAGCAAAGACAGCTTGCTGGTGGCTCCAGGGGAAGGTGTTTGTCTCAACGATCAAGTAAACTCCCTGCTCCTTAGTTAAAGGTCCCCAGCAACCTTTAACTGCCTACAGATCTTAAGGGAACAGTAGATACTGTTACAATTTCTAATAGAATTCACAAGTGCGAAATCAAGCTTGTAATTAGAAGGATGGGACAGAAAAGAAAATGAGTTTAATTCAGTCACACCAGCTTGTATATACAGTTATAATTTTTATACCCAAGGAAGGTATGTGAGATATGTGGTGGTTTTTCTACAATAAAATACTCTTACTATATAAAGTGGTTTTGTTCTACTCTTAATTTTTTTAATAGAGGGACCGGAGAGATTGCTTCATGGTTAAGAGTATTGGCAGCTCTTCTAGAGGACTGGGTTTAATCCACGGCACCCACATAGCAGCTTACAACTGTCTAATTCCGGGGGATCCTACACTCTCACACACACCAGTGCACATAAAATAAAATCCTAAAAAAAAAAAAAATTCCTTGTAGAAGTTCAATTTTGGGGACATTTTATATTACATGTGTATATGTAAACTTATATATAAAGGGTAAAATGGTCTCCCTGTTATATTGCTTTTGTTGTGAGAATTTTATAGACATGGCTTAAAGGAGGCTTTATGAACTTAAGAGAGACAAACCTTAAAAATAACACAGCTACAAGTCCTGAGCAATTTAAAAATGCACACAGTCAAGAGAAGTTAATATAAAAAGGAAATCATAGTCCTATAAACTAGGATGTTATTTTAAAACATGAGTGCACATCCTTTCTATTTCTGCTTATGTATAAGTTACATATAGATATATTTAAAATGAAATCTTTCCATATATATATATATATATATATATATATATATATATATATATAATTCAATTTTATTGAATTTTCATCTCAATGTTAGAATAGATTTTAAAATTTAACTAATACGGTTGGTAATTTGTAGGTAGTTTGCTTTGCCATGTACAGAGCAGGGGTTTAGAATCTCTGTTTACTTTAAATCTTAGCACAGGCTAGACCCTCTATTGATACTGTTTTGTCAAGGGGCCTGTAGGATACTCTTTCTTGTGTGGTTGTCTCTTTGGTTTCTCATGCTGTCATCCCTTTATATTCTGAGTATTTCCTATAAACTGAGATGTGACTCTTAAAGCTCAAGGAATTCTCCTAGGAGACCTGGAGTTCAGGACCCTTGTGAGAAGAGTAAGATAGTGTTCTTAATAGGAGGACATAGGACAAGACTGTAAAGCAGGAAGTGTTGTCCCCCAAGTATCAGTGCTGTGGATAGTTCATGTTGTGTCATGTGAGATGACACTGTCTAGTTAAGCCAACATTAGGTCAGTGATTCAGTTGACCACTGTGTTACAGTAATGACACTCTGACATTGAGTGTTTCCTTTTTCTGCTTGTGGCTTAAGTGTAATCTGTTAAGTATGACATTCTCAGTGTTATACCCATTATGTTGTTTTCCACCAAGCGTTTGCACAGCAGTTACAGGAACAATGAATAAATCTGGATTAATATTTTTAAATTCTGATGCCTCCCACCTGCTGGAATTCTGTAAAAATGGGGCTTTTATTATTTATTTATTTATTTATTTATTTATTACTTCTAAATGTAGTTTTTGTTGTAGTGTTTGTTATTACTACTAGTTTCACACACTTATTTTTAATGTTCAGGCTTTTGCAGCTCAGGAAGACTTGGAAAAGACCAAAGAAGAGTTAAAAACTGTGATGTCTGCACCTCCTCCCCCGCCCCCACCCCCAGTCATCCCTCCCACAGAAAACGAGCATGACGAGCAGGACGAGAACAGTGCAGAGGCCAGCGCTGAGCTGTCCAGCGAGGGGGTGATGAACCACAGAAGCGAAGAAGAGCGGGTGACAGAAACTCAGAAGAACGAACGTGTGAAGAAGCAGCTCCAGGTACTGACAGCCTGTGTGCACATTTAAACCTTGCGGTCCCCACCTAAGTCAGTTTCATGAGCTCCTGCTAACATGGTCCAGGCTTGTTGTGACAGGCTTGTGTTTGTCCTGCAGTGTGACTTCCCTTAGCGCTTCTGTTCTACAACCCTGTTAGCAAGGGCCTTTGCTAATTGACTCATTGTCAAAGGAAGAAAGTAGTCTAGTGCTGTGTAAAATGAAATTAGTCTTTAGTCTTTAAAACAATGATGTAATACTTGATTCTTCATCCTTTAAAATATCATTGGAATTATTTATATTTTATAATTACAAAAGATCAATTATTAAATGTACATTATTAGGTCAGAATAGGAAATTTTAGTGTTATCCAACAGTTTGAAAATTACCTAATTTTCAAGTTGTGAAATTTTAAAGCAAAAGAATAGTTACATTGACTGTATTATGATTTCTAGAGAAAAGAGTCCATTGCTTTTAAATCTTACAGTCTGTTTCCTTTAAAATGACTACATTGAACTTGGATCAGTGGCTTCATGTATTAGATACGAAAGTTAAGGTAGTTCAGAATATATAAAATGTCATGACTGGTGACTAAAGAAAAGACAGGACCTTGGGCATCCTTTCCTAGCATCACAGTTACTAATAAAAAGATGCTTGTGAGCTGGAGACACAGCTCAGAGGTTAAGAGCCCTGGCTGGTCTTCCAGCAGACCTGGGTTCAATTCCCAGACCCACATGGCAGCTTACAACTGTCTATATAAATCTGGTTCTAGGGGATCCAACACCCATCCACACACATATATACAGGCAAAACACTAATACACATGAAATAAAAGTAAAAAATAAAGAGAAGCTTGCATACCATCCAGAAAAGCATTCCACAGTGGAAAGATTAATATATTAAAAAGCCAGATTTGTTATACATGTATTTTAGCATCTTTAACCCATTGTCATAATTTTTATAACTTTATGGAATTGTAATTTTTTTTTAAATGCAGGCATTAAGTTCAGAATTAGCCCAAGCCAGAGATGAAACCAAGAAGACACAGAATGATGTTCTCCATGCTGAGAATGTCAAGGCCGGCCGTGATAAATACAAGACTCTCCGACAGATTCGACAAGGCAACACCAAGCAGCGTATTGATGAGTTTGAAGCCATGTGAGAGTTGTTCTTGTGATCCGTGTCCTTCATAAGCTGAACCACCTGAGAAAGCAGGCCTGTGCAGACGCAGTGGAGGCATCCCCTTGCCAAAGCACGCATACCACTTGACTGTGCTCATAGCAGAACACCGAAGGGCGAGCTTCAGCATTAAGGCAGTGTGATGTCATATTTGGTCATTTTCTTTTGTCCAGGGAATGGATAATGGCATTCTGTCACCTTTTTGTACGTTTTTCACTTTTTGTTTGTTTCATCTTTTTCAGTTGAATATTAATACTGATGGCCATGTCTGACAAATGTGTGTATGTGCTTTGAGCACTGTGTACATCTTAGGATAATGGTGGACATTTCAGTGCATGTTCACTTAATGAGCTCAGTTTTCTTTGCCCTTCCCATGTTGTAAGCTACATACATCTCCATGTCATTCTCGTGTTTTGTCAGTGTGGCCTTCTCATGCCCTCTCACGATAGAGCTGTAATCCTGGTATCACACAGATCACTTACTGGAGGTGTTTAAAATGAGATAGTGGGGTAGACAGACAGATATGGGACTGCATCACAAAATGATTAGAACGTTGGACAGCACAGTATGCAGCCAGTGGTTAATTATTACAGAAATCCCCTAATTACTTTATTGAGTGTTTGCTTTACTTAAGTACAGTTATCTCAGCTTGAGTGATGGTGTTTCGTTTCCTGTAGTCCTATGGTGGCTTTCCCTGGCTGTCATTTCAGCAATACACCCACTAGGCAGTTGCTCTTAGGAAAATTATTGATGAAGCACTGCCTGTAAGTACGTGGTCTCTGAAAAAAAATGCAAGTTTTGTTCTTAGGGTGATTTAGAAACACAGATGTCCAGTAGAGGGTAACTCTTGATGATAGCTAATTCTAATTGAAGGGAAAAATAAAAACCCAAACCTTGGCCTTTCTGCAAGGGCAGCATATGGAGACATCAGTTCCAGGAACAGAACGCTACCTCACTCTTCACATGGTGACTGTTCACACTCAGTCTGCTACCCCTGGGCAGTCCCAATCATGTCCTTCACTGAGTATGCTTTTGAGATACCAGTGCTAATGTTTTACCTGCCTTTTTGTTGAATTGTGGGGCTCTGAGTTGTGTTTAGATTGTATATTCTCACTGGTATGCTGTTCCCTGATGGGTGTTCTGTGTCTGAGGAAATGGAGTGACCCTTTGTGAGAAAGACATTGCCTTTGCAGCACATGAAGCATTCCCATTCTTCGTTCTTGATGGGATGGGTAACATCGTTTTAGCATATTTGGTTTCTAAATCACTGCTTATTTTATTTGCAATCTTTAAAAACAAATTTTATTTCAATTACGACTTACTGAGGAAGTCTTTCCAGCTAGAAAGCTGCTCTTACATTCTCTGATCATGAAGCACCTGAATTTGAAGATACAGAAAGCCTTGTTTTCTCTGTGTGGTTCAGCTACTTTCCATTTGGTATTATGCACTCAAACTTAACATTATCTATGACAGTTGCCATTTTATTAAGCAGTTTTCACGCACAGTAGATTCAACTTGGTTTTGTGCTGTTTTTGATTTTTGCTGACTTAAAAAGGATTAATTTGGGCAGACATTATAAAAAGGAAAAGGTTAATATATTTTTTGGACTCTGTAGGACAAAAGACAACTGGTTAGCCTTGAAGTGACTGTTGTACAGTGGTTGTGCACATGCTTCAAGACCATAGATGCGAGGGAGAGACTGGAGGCCTTACCACTCAGACAGAGAGGGAGAGACTGGAGGCCTTACCACTCAGACTGAGAGGGAGAGACTGGAGGCCTTACCACTCAGACAGAGAGGGAGAGACTGGAGGCCTTACCACTCAGACAGAGAGGGAGAGATCGGAGGCCTTACCACTCAGACAGAGAGGGAGAGACCGGAGGCCTTACCACTCAGACTTTGAAGTATGAGTGTTCACTTTTCCAAAGCATCAGAGCAATAGTCCTTATTGCTAAAAGAATCGACTTCCCTCGGATTTTTATTTTTTTTCTGTTTGCATTGTGTACATTACCATTGCTACACCAGTTGTTACAGTGTTGAGAGGATACCAGTTATATTTGCTGTTAATAGTCTATTTGTAGATTAGGATTAAAGTGGGTTTAATCCATTTTTATAGATGTATGAATTTTTCTAAACAGGAACAGCCATTTGCAAAATGGGTTTTCATAGTGATTGCATCAATTATAACATTTATCATTAGCAGTTGAGAGCACATGTTCATATAGCAATGTAAAAACACACTAATGAGTATTTGGTAATTTCCCATTAGCATAATTTCATGTTGTACAAGTAAATTACAATTACATCTCTAATTTTGGATACTATTCATTGGTTAACAATAAAGTGACAAAAGCTCATGCCTTTGAGGTCCACTGTTGTTATTTAACATGGTGTTCTTACATAGCTCTTGGAACTATAGTTTGAGCCATGAACTGTATGATATCTTTAGGAACAAAGCTTGAATCCTGAAAAACTTATTCTTTATCTCTGTTTTACTATGGAGGTCACAGTGATTCTTACGTAACTCTTGACTTCTGAGGGTAATTTGGAATTTCCAGGCATTGCTTTATTTTACACCATCCAGATTTTTGTTCCCAGGAAGACAGGGTTTTACTCTTGTTGATTCCTCTCACTACTAAAGTCTCTGGTGCTCTTTGTACTTTCTGCTGGGAGACTTTATTCGGACAGACAGTCTTACTAAAGCTGTAGAGTGGAGAGCTGCCGGTTACATGGTCTCTCACTAGTATCAGCAGATAGTCATAAATGAGAGAGTAACGGCTCTCAGCTAGAACACTTTAGAAGCCAACGATTGATGCTTTATTTCTGTCTCCAGGAGTAGGTAGTGATTTCATTGATCTTGAAAAGCAAAGACATTTTTATAGAATGTTTCATTTATTTTTTTAATCTAGAGAGCCTTTTTTTTTTTTTAAAGAACTAAAATTACTACTTTTAAACTTAACACATTATTGGAAATTTTACTATACATAGAAAAGTGGCTTGATATTACTGTTGTAATGCAGAGTAACTTCTGGTTTTTTTTTTGCCCAATTTTCATCACCTTGAAGATTTAGGATGTTTTAAGAAACAAAAGGATAGTCTTGATCTCTTGCCTCTTGCTTCTCCCTGTCTCCTCACCGCTTCCCTTCCCTTCCCCGTCCCCTCTCCACGTGCTCATGGCTGGCCTCTACTCTTTCTCTCTTTGACTCTCTCTGCCTCTACTACCCTCTTAACTTCCCTCCCCATGCCCCCGAATAAATTATTCTATACTTTAAAAAAAAAAAAAACCCAAAAGGATAAGTATTAAATCCATACCTATATGTGTCCAATGAAATCTCATCTTTTATGTTAAAAGTTGAAGTAACATTTGAGGGGTTATTAAATTTGCATTAATTTACTAACTGACCTGTTAGGCAGTTAGGGCCTGTCAGGTAGACAGATGGTCTCCTCAAATGCCCAAAAGCCAGGTGTGGTGCCCACATGCCTGTGACCCCAGAATCCAGGAGGGGGAGGCAGGAGAATCAGAGTTGAAGGTCATCCGTGGGTACACTCTTGTTGAAGGCCAGTCTAAGCTAACTGCAGCCCTGTCTGTTCGTCCTGCTAAGCACTCGTTGTGCCTTCTACACAGAGGAAAAGCTGTGGCATGTGCAGGCTTCCCATATTCAGCCTTGTTTTTCCAGTTAAGTACTATTCATTCCATTTTCCCTTAGTAGACTTACTATCTCTTAGTAATGAGCCCCTCTGAGGAATTTAAGGGCTGTCATTTCCTGATGGAGAAGGCTGTGACCCCTGTGCTAGCTCCTCTTTGACCCTTTCTGTTCTGTGAAGCGCATGCTCTGACTCAAGCTCATAAGCACTCCCTTACGCACCATTCTCCTCCTTATTCATGCTGCCTCGAGAGGTGAAGGGTTCCTTTACGCTTACGCACTGCCGTAAGCACTGAAGTATTTGCTTTATCTCCTATAGAACGTTATAGCCCAACTAAGAAAGCCTCTTAGGTCATCTTTGTGTCTTGTCTATGGAGCTCCAGGCCACACCTGGTTCCACGTTATTTGGTAACCTTCATTTAATCAAGAATGTTTTTTACTAATTGCTACATTTGAGGACTTGAGGCACAACTTCAAACGTGCCATGAAGAGCGACCGTGGCCTTCAAGTATTTAGTGTCTCTTAGCTCTTACATCAATTTGCATTTCTCAGTCACAGTATCAGTTTGCCTTCAACATGTCAGTCCCCTGCTGTTGCTTACATCTAACGGTCACTCCCATCTTTGAAGTTTACCTTTATTTCCATATCCTAATTATTTATTTTTATTTGGTTACTTTAAAAACTTAGATTTTATTTTGATATATATGCATGTTATTAGATTTGTTTTCTAAAAAATGGCTTTAGCCTTTGCTCTTATAGCTAAATACCTAGTAGCAAAGATGCTGTAAGGATTTGGGGATGCTCAGATGACTTGGAAACGTCCCTGATTAGATGTGGATTCTTTTCACATCATCAAAATATATATAACCTTTTCAGTTTCTCAATTTATGTATTATGTTAGACTGAGAAGTACATCATTTCTTAGACTCCTAAGGCAGTCTTTTTCATTTTATTCATACTATAAACCTATGAAACTTCGATTTAGCATTTGAATCTTTTATGTTACTGCTCCATTGATACAGTAATTTAAGTTTTAACTGGATTAGCTAAAAGATAGTAGTTGGTAGTTGTACGATGATGAGACCTAGACATAATTGGCCAAGACAATGACTGTTAGCTGTGGACCCCAGGCGTGCGTGTTTTCTGACATGTTACAGTGCCCGTCTCGAGTCCATCTCTGGTCAAGCATTAAATGCTGGTTAATAAAGACGACCTAAGAGATGAAGCTCCAGGTTTGTCTGTGACTTTATAAAAAGATTCAACCCCAGCTGATAACTCTGGGAATAACGGAGTCGGCAGTGTGTGGATTATGTGAGTTTAATGGAGTTAGTTTTCTGTTGAATATATTTGGGTTGTTTGGTTTCGCGTTAGACCCTGTGTAAGGTGAAGCATGTTGCTTTAATCGTTTCAAGGGTACAATGTTAGATGGTGTCAGAGTCTCACTGTCCTGCACTCCTCACCGCACCGTCTGCAGAACGTTGTCTGTGGAAGCTGTCCCCACTCACTGATAGCTCTGCCCAGTCCTTGGTAGCGACTGTTGGTATTTTCTGTCTGAATTGTGGGGTTCCTAGGTTCATATTTCATTTAATATGACATTCATATTTTACTGTGCTTTATTTTTTGAGGTTGAATAAATGTCCCACGGTTTATACCACATTTTATCCATTTGTTGGTCAGTTGGCACTTGAGTAGTTTCCACATTTTTTTATCATTATATTATTCCCACATTTTTTACTAATGGTGCTGTGAACTTTGGTATGAAAATGTTATATTCCCTAAATGGAATTGCTGGATCAGATGATAATTCTATGACTAGTTTTTTTTTTTTAAACTCTCATACTGTCTTAAGGAAGGGACAGAGTTATAGGATTGTTATTTAAGACAAGCTCTCACTCCCATACCTCATGTCAACACTCCTGCTCCAGCCTCTTGCGGAACACTGGGATTACAGGCCATGCTGTGCTTGACAGGAAGAGCAGGCTCTGGTCATTAAAAGAAGGCAAGATGGGAGTCAGTCTGTAGACATGAAAAGTGAGTGGAAAATGAGAGTCACCACGCACTGACTGTAGGCCACAGAGCCAGGAAAGATGCTGCCAGGAGTCTGTGCAGCTGGGAAACGTGCCAGGGGACGTTGGCTTGAGTCAAGGACAACTGGTGGCTTTGATAACTAATGTTGCAATGTGCTACATAACTAAAAAGTACAGAGGTTGAAGAAAGCCTGGAGTTGCGTTCAGTAGTTAGCCTGCAGGAAGACCGTGGCCCTGAGGAGGAGACGGTCACCTCCCAGGAACTTAGAGAAACACGTGGATGTGCCCTCAGCTTTGCTGAATGTAGAAATACTCTTTTCTTCTGCTGCTTTTCTAAAGGACCTGTTTCTGACTGTGTGTGACTTTGTGGGAGGTTCCTGGTGAACTAAAGTTAAAGATTCTGGGTTCTAATCCAAGTCTAACAGTATGCTGCATCGGGATTCTGACTACTGCGTTCATAGTTTGAAAGCAGATTGCCTTGTCAGAGCACTTTTCTGGAATCAGAAATGGATAACTTTGACTCCAGATGTCTTTTTTAAAAATTACTGCCTAACTTTGGCTAATATTCATATACTTTTCAATTCTTCGTATAGTTGGAAAGCTGTTACCTCAGTATGGTGCATATTACAGTAATTCTTTGCTCCCAGAGGACCCAGATGACCTCATGACTGGAAAGTGTTCATCAAGCAGGTTTCTAGAGACTAGAGAGCCAGCTTCTGCAGGGCACTGTGAAGGGCCCTTGTCATCAAGACGTGACCCAATGGTGATTATCTCAGATCTATCAGCTATAGTTATTTATTGACTGAAGTGTCTTTGGGCAGTCCATTCTGGAAATTTCTATAAGCACAAGAGATCAAAGAAACTATATATGCAAATATATCAAGGCCAGATAGACTTGGAGACAGAACAGGCTGCCACTGCCGGTTGATACTGAAGTATTCCAGGTTGCGGTTCAGAAGGCAGTGTGAGATCCAGGAAGTGGGCTGAATGTGCACTTTGGGCTGCTGATGAAGTCCAGGGGAAGCCTTAGAAGAGGAAATGGGGTTAGGCAGAACCTGGGGAGCAGCTGCACAGCTGCTAAGCAGAGGAACATGGAGAGGGAAGAACTCAACCCTGCAGAAGATTCACTCCCCTCAAGCCCTGTCAAGATTGACAGTGGGATGCTGCCATCAGTTGTCACACTGGCATGGGAGACAGTTGGCTGGAAACGGCACTTGAAGTTACAGTTTAGCTGAAGTGTACAGTGTTCTGGAAGGTGTTTTCCCATAAATCTTGGTGATCCTTAAGTCTCAAAGAACAGGGGAATGCTCTTTCTAACAGTCCTAGATCATCTCCAAGGGTCTAAAGCTGACCCTCCAGCATGAACTCCCCCTGGCGCTCCTGCCCAAATCCACAGGCTTACTGCTAGTAAAGTGGTGGTCACCCTGTGGGTGAATCTCTTCCATGTGGCACTTAACTTCCGTGTGATTCTGTTACTTCATCATCTTGTTGGGAACACCAATGACAAGGCCTGGAGGATTCCCAGATGAGTTAAGACAGTGTAGTCTGGAGGAAGCAGAAGAGTAAAGATAAGTGGCAAGCAGACAGATGCATTCAGTCTCCCGCTGCTGTCAGCTAGACTACGGATGTCAGTGTGGTCACCCCTGAACCTCCCTTAGGCAAAGCCACACAGGTGGATATGGAGAGCAGCGCTCCATGACAGTTTGCACTTCTGAGTAGCCTCCATACTGGGACCAGTGGCATCAGCTATGTGGGCAGGGATTGGAGCTGGGGACAGAAGCCTGCTCTGGAGCAGCCGGGGAAAGGGCGGTGCTGAGCAGTGGTGAGCTGCCTTGGGTCCTGATTAGTCAAGGTAGAAGATTAAGATCTACTGTGGACTGCTGAAGGTCTTTGGTGGGGAAAGAACTTGCACACAGTCATTCAAATATTTTAGTGCTTAGAACCTTCCAGACACTGTACACTAACCATGCAGGACATCATCATGACGTAAGTCCTTGCCCTAATGACCTCCCTTTCTGGAGGAAAAGCAAAGGCTTCAGTGAGCAACATTAAGGCACTGCACATTTCCATACTAGGTTCAATTGTGTGACATGTCCAGGACTCAACAATCCTTGATCTATTTAATTCTTACTTAACTTACAAAAGCATAAGACTGAGTCAGGAAAACGTGGGGCCTGATAATCAGGGTTTAGAAGGTCAGGAGGATCCCTTCAAGGAGGTGGTATGTTGTCACTTGAAGGAAATCTTCCTTCTTTCCTTTACTTAAATAAGGATAGTAGGTGGTCTGGGCCTAGCCAGAACTCTAGTCCAGGAATTTCCTGTGCTATCTCTAGGGCACACATGGTTCCTCAGACACAAGAGCCCTAACATAAGGCTGTGCAGCCATATCTTCCAAGGTAAGTCAGAAAGACATCCAGAAACAGCAGTTTAGCACTAGGGTCAGAGGGAAGACAGGGATGGAGGCTTTGGGAAGTGAGGTCTCGCACATCTTCAGACAGGCTCACCTCAGGTAATATAACTGCATGTCTAGAGAAGAATGCTAGGTTGATTCTCCAAACTGGGGGTGATTATTTCAGTAAAATGGATGGTAAAATGTAATTTTGTGTGAAATCTGCCCCTTATTTTACAACTTTTTAAAAAGCTTATCAGGCCGAGCACAGTATACCTGCTTAGCTGAAGGATCCCATTGGGCAGCAGTTCAGTCTTTGCTGCAAGCATTCCTGGAAGAGAGACTAGGCAAGAAAGGGCTGGGCTGGCTTCAGGAAAAGAAGGGAAGGGTTATGAGCGATGGCTGAACAAAGTCAGAGGAGACTGGTGCAGTAAGTTGGAAAGGCCAGACCACGTCTTTCCGGGTCCCATGTTAGGCTATGTTCTTAGGCCACGTTCCCACTGAGGAGTGTTGCCTTGGAGATAGCATGATTCTCAGAGTTAGGCCCAAAGTGTGGTTTCAGTAGAAATTTGAGGGACAGAAGATACACTGGGTTCTGACTGGGTACACGTGGTATTGGTCCAGTAATTAATGAGCCAGGTACAGGGTTGTGTCTGTCTGGAGGAAGGGCACCTCTGCCTTATCCACAGAAATGTGTCAGGAAGGCTGCAGGTGGCTTTGAAGATAGCTGAGTTACTCTACTCAGTACTGCGTAGTTTGTCAGAAGACAACCATCATAGCCGAGTCCGTAGTTGAACTTTTGTTTGTGCTGACGTGGGAACTGTATCTGTCCAGATCGATTTATCCATCTGTACATTCTGTATATGCCATGTTGCTTGAGAGCTCTTGTCGGCCTATCTTGTCTGCATATACCTGAGTGTGTATCCATTAGAGGCCAGGCTGAATTTATTGAGCCCTCAGTTCAAATGTAACAGAGTGGTAGTAGATTGGAAATCAAAACCATCAATGGATGACAAGGCTCCTTCTGTTACTTCAGAATGAGGTGAATGTGGCTTTGACTCAGACTGAGATAGGTGATTGGCATGGGGAGAGAATGCATCTTTTCATTGCCTTTTAAAGCTCCCCAACTCAACAAGAAGCATGTGCACCCAAGAGGGTGGCCTTAATCTAGGTGAAGATTGAGAGAGAGCAGGACACAGGAGAAGCTGGCAGAAGAGGGGTGGGAGTAATGTAAATACAGTGCTTACGCATGAGATTCTTTTTAAAGGATGCAGGAATGAAGAGGAAGATAAAAACAGGCTCATGCAGACTCCTCCTAGGTGTTTCCGGGACTCAACAGGAATTGGGGCATAGGGACTAACTCAGGCTGGAGAAAATGCAAGAGGTTGAGATTGAGGTTGAGATTGGAGGAAACAGAAGAGGGAGGAAGGAAGCCGGAAGAGTGACATCACAAGGGAGGAAGGAAGCCCGGGGCGGGGTCAGCCTGGGGAGTGAGGTGAGCTGTGACTTGAACAGGACCTTAGTTCTCTGTAGCTGTAGGGTGGAGGGCTGTGTGTAACAGAGGAATATTAAATTAACTCTCAGAACTGTGTGATTATGAAAAGTCAGTTGTCTATGCCTTATTCAGATATTTGAAAAGAAAAAAAAAACATTTTGTATATGTTCTGTGTCTCCAGGTAAACATGGGTCTGATTTACCTTTGTGTTTCTGTTAAACTGTGGCATTTTTACTTGGAGGGTTTGAAATGAAGAACTGCAGTATTTATTAAGAGAATCACTAGAGATGCCATTTAGATTTGTAGGTGTTTGTTATCAAATCAGAACAAGGACTGGCAAATGACCTTTTGTTTGAGACAAGGGCTCACTAGGCTGGTCTTGAACTCAGAGCACTCTTGCTTTCCTGAGTGCTGGGATTACGGATGTGAACCTCCACACTTGGCGTGACAAGTCATTTATGTAAAGACCAGAAACTTTTGTCTTCATGACCCAGTTAATTACTGTCACGTGTGTAGCCAATATCTAGGATGTATGGGAGCAAGCATGGTTTTAGCAAGGCTCCATTTATATTTACATTTCATGTATTTCTTTTTTTTCATTGTTAGGGAGGCTTTAGATTTGCAAGCAACAGGGGGTTGGGGGGAAGCTTAGATCACTGTTAGAACCAAAACTGGTGGGAGGAGAGATCAGATAAATTTGCTTACTCCATAGGCCAGTGTGCTAGATTCCAGAATCCATAGCCACGCAGATGGTTCCCACCTCTTAGCCAACACTTGGGAGTTGGAGGTTGGAAGAGCTCAATTTTGAGGCTAGTTTCACATAACAAATTTATGTAAGACAAGACCACAGGTGGTGAGCGGTGTGGCTTTCTCAGCTGTCAGGAAGGTTGATAGGTCTCAGTGGAGGTTTACGTGGTTGTAATAAGGGGCATGCCCTGCCCTTCGAAGACCTTTTAGCATTGACTTAAACCAACATGCTTTCTGAGGGTCAGTCACCTGACAGACATCGGCCTTTGTGGAGTAAAAGGATTCCGCTACGGAATCTTCCTGTCCTCATTCTCATTGTAGCATGATCCGATCTACTGGTGAGTCACCACTGAGGGTTATAGTTGGCTAATTAAAGTTTTGATTTCCAGCACCATTTAAGTTGGCCTCTCTTCAGTAATTCCCTTCTTGTCTCTTATTTTCATATCCTGGGTTAGCTTCCTTGTCCACCTTCCCTTTCTTTCTCCCTCCTTCCCTCTCTCCACACCTCCCTCTTCCTCCTTCCCTCTTGAGATATATATTCATGTCTTTAATAACTTGAACACAGCAATAGTCATTCTTTTGAATTCTTTATATATTAGTTCTGGGTCAATTTGTTAGGTGTCATTATGATGGGATTAGAGACTTATCTGGGAGGCACATTGTCTTGTATTTTCTTATCTTTGCGTCTACACTACACACTTTCAGGGGAGGTGATTTACAATGTCCAGGAGGGGACTAAGTCAGAGTAGGGTTGAAAGTTCCCGCTCCCCTGTGTGGCTGGCACAGGACATCCTGGAGTGACCTGGGCAGCCTCTAAGGAGAAGAGAAAGGGTCCTCTGCTCATGCAGGAGCAAAATCCCTGGGAGCTGCAGGTGGGCTTTAGTCGAGGAAGCCAGGCTGGCAGCTGGTGCACGTCCTCAGGTAGTGTGGGTGGACCCAGGCAGGGGTACCAGGTCTCTTCCTTGCCACAGGAGGCTTCTGATTGTCATTGCTGTTTTCTCTTCCATATCTCACTACTATGATGCTCTATAGTAACCAATATGGCCACCAGTGGGCAGTACCGTCCTGTTTTAATTGAACAGGTCTTCATCCCTTTATTCTGATGAGAAATCCTTGGTGGATCCAGCTCTTTTGTGTAAATCTTGGAATTAATTTTTTTTGTTTTTTGTTTTTTTAGAAAGGGGTTTTGATGAGAAATGTTTGAATAGATTAGTCTGGGAAGAAATTACATCCATACAATATTAAAGACTCCTAGAAACAATAATATCATCTTAGTGTGTTAACATCTTTCCTCATGTGGTTAGGTAAAGCTGCTTAAGTTGTTACAGTGACATATATCTTTGTTGTTGGGTTTATTAATAGTCTTATCTCACAGTCTTTTAAGGGTTGTGACTGAAAGTATTCTGGTTAGGGTGGAGAAACAAACTAGTTTTTGTCTGCTAGCCTCGAGAGCATTCCCTGAATTCCTATTGCTTTTTAATATAATTTACAAATTATTTGGGGCATTCTAAAATTTCTGCGGTAATGACAGTTTTTAGTCTTCCCAGCATCCATCATTTTCATTCTGTTGCTTATTGGATGGATTTTCCAACTCAGTGCTGAATGCTGGTGGTCTCTTACTTCTCTTGAGATCAAGGTTTCTAATATTATACCACACCATGTCCTAGGATTGGGGTCATGACCTTTACCAGATTAATGAAAATTCCTTTTATGGGCTTATTCATATTTTTGCTAAGAGGTTTGTTACAAAAGAGGCTTGCAAATTCATCTCATTGTAATTTGTATGCATATTGAGACTGTGTTCCAAGAACTTTTGGTTAATCTTCTGAACTAGATGAACATTTTGTAATGTTAATGTATGTGTTTGAAATAACTCGATATAATATATATCCTAGCTATGGCCAGTGCTCCACAAGTCCCAAGCCTTCTGCCCTGTGACTATCCTGCCAGTCTGGTCAGTATGTACCTCCCTCTCCTTCCCTTCTGAGGATCGGGTCTTCAACGTAGTGCGATACAATAGCGCCACCTGCTGGTCTTTCTGTCCTCTTGCTCTGGGCTTTCTTTATTAGCTCTTGTCTTCTCCAAGAGGAACCTTTTCTCTTCACACCCCGCCCTCTTTTGTCTAAACGTTAACATGCGCATTAAATCATTCTTTAATCCCTTTGCTCTCCTTCTCCTTCTCCTTCTCCTTCTCCTTCTCCTTCTCCTTCTCCTCCTCCTCTTCCTCCTCCTCCTCCTCCTCCTCCTCCTCCTCCTCCTCCTCCTCTTCCTCTTCCTCCTCCTCCTCTTCCTCCTCCTCTTCCTCTTCCTCCTCCTCCTCTTCCTCTTCCTCTTCCTCCTCTTCTTCCTCCTCCTCCTCCTTCTGTCTCTTCGCCTTTCTAAGCCTCCTCCAGCAGTGGCTGTTGGTGGAGACCATAGAACTGCCAACCAAAGGAAGAAGTACAACCAACCTCTGCTCAGCTAACTGCTAACATCCTCCAAGTACTTGAAATCCCTTTAAGATGTTCTCACGTTTCAATTACTAATTATTTTCTAATTAATTCTGCCCAGTTTAACAAGCTCAAGTACTAAAGAAAATTATTAAACTGTTAGTAACTCTCATTATTTCTATCCTTTCATTACCAGATTTGACAAATTTGAAGTTTCTTCTATAGTTTACTGTAAGGGCTGTTTTCATTATGGGTTCAGTGACCTGAAGAACCACCATCCACAGTAGTTTATAGGAAGATAGCCCCCATAGGTGCCTTTTGGTACACAACCCACTTAGGAGACAGAGACATCTGTTTCTAATTGCTTAGCTCAGCAGTGCAGAGAAGGCCACCAAGCACTAGTTGGGGAGCTGGCTGGTGAGTAGGCATGGCCAGTGCAGTCCTCTCTTGGTTGGGCTAACCCTCACCTTGGTTTTGATCTGTATCTGAGAATAAGAAATTCCCTTTGGCCAGCACTGGTCTCCGTAGCCAGTGTCAGTGCAGCTGTGAAGACATGTTGCCGCTTCTCTTTAAACACCAGCCTACTAGGGAACAGTGATAGTACACTGAGAATTCTTGCTCATTCAGAGACGGCAACTCCTGATTTCTAAGTAGGCACTACAAAATCTGTTAGGTCCATTAGGCTGGTTGTTCCCTCAAGGACATGAACAGTTCCTAGATCGTGGGACAGACTAAAGTCACGTAGAGAATCTGAGCCAGGGACGGAGCTCACTTGTTAGGAGGGCTCAACTAACTTGCAGGAAGCCCTGGGTTCCATCGCCAGCCCACACAGAACCAAACGGTGGCACACGCGGTAGATCCAGCACTTATGAGGTGGAGCTTGAAGAACAGAAGTTCATGGTCACCCTTAGGTACTCAGTAAGGCAAGGATGCCCACTGTTAAAAGTACTGATGCGAATGGCTTTAGAGCCTAGACTGTTGAGAAACTATTCAGCCTGTGGATAGTTGCTGCAGTTCTTAGAGAACCATCTAGCACCTGCCTCAAAGGGACCTCAGCTCTTCTTATTTCCATGTCTGCCTAGGAGAGTTTCAAAGGTGAGTTTTAAGAGGAGATAGAAAGGTTAGCAGCTGAGTTCCCCAGTTGGCCCTCTGATAATCCAAACCAAAGAAAGACTTTCCTAGCTTTGAAGCTGATGCGGCCTCCCCCGGCCCTGTGCCTCTCTCACTCCAGTTCCCTAACCTCTTGATGTCTCTTTCAAAAGGTGGGGACCCAAACTGTGTGCACTGTTCCAGATGCGTTCCTGCCAAAGCAGCATAAAGCAGATGTGACAGGGCGGCGCCTCCTCCTCATGAGGTAAGTATAGCTGGCAGCTGCTGCTGCCGTGATCCCATGCTCCCAGGAGACATGCACAGATCCTGGGGGACTCCCTAGAACCTATGTGTCTGCTCACCTGCTGACCAGAGCCTTTAGTTACTGTCAAGCTGAAGGAGCTGAGCCAGAGCATGCTCTAGCGTCCCATCCTGCGTCATCTTTACCTTCCTGATAGCCCGAATCCGCCAGGTTCTTCACCAGTCAAGGACACCATCCTCCAATAAAATCACTTCACTGTCAGCTCGAGTTTATGAAAGTGAGATTTTTATCTGTGACTGTGGTCAAGTGGTTATTGTAAGTGCTCTTTTAGCTAGGACATTCTCTTGCATTTGTGAAAGACTCTGGATAAGTGAGAAGGGGGTGTTAAGAGTTCCCTCACACGTGACACTTCCAATTTCCTGGAATATTAAAGGCTATATTGTACATGCATGTTGAGTCAGAAGATCAAAGAACTGGTTCATAGGCCTTATTAATAAAGGTATTATGCACCTCCCTCAGTCTGGCTGTATTTGAAAATCATTTTGACGTGCTCACGTGATGACAGATTGTTAGAACGTTAGTTCTAAATGAAGCTGCAGCATGAAACCCCATCTCGGAGACTGTGAAGGATGCAGGTTGCGGTCCCCTAAATGTTCTGGGAGAGTTTTCCAGACTTTTCCCCACCTGGTTACACAGGGACATGCTTGCAGCAATGCTTGAAGGCGTGACATAGGCTCCGTCATAGCAGTGTGTCTTTTGCTCTCCTTTCGTGTGATGGAACAGGTATTACATTCTCATACAAGGGGAAGAAGTTTAGAACTGACTTGAGTTTTAGAGTTTTTGAAGTGAGGTCCAGGTCACACTAGACCCCAGACTACTCTTGACACCACTGAAACTGTCACAGTTTGAAAGTTAGCTCGAAGGCTTCAGAACACCCATCTGTGTCTGCTCCCACTCATTTTGAAATGGGTGTAGCCAACCATAAATTCATAGAATTCAGCTGTTCTTATTCCTGGTATTTGAACAAAAATCTCTGCTGGAAACACATCCTAAACACTCACAGATTGCTACAAGGCAACATTCTCTGCATCTTTTCATCATGAAACCCTGACTTCCAGTACAGAAAGTCATTTACTCTATTTTGTTTGATTAGTAAAAACTCCAGATTAAAATAGGCTGGCTGCTCTGCTACTGTCTCAGTGACTTTCACCTGCTGATAATGTGCCCTTCAAGGTAATGCCTCTGAGGGTGGCTGTCACCAAGCTATTGTTGTCAAAAGAAGAGAAGGAAAAGGGGCCTGTGTGACTCACCAGAGCCACCAAGCTCAAATGACAGAAAAATTCATGAAGGGATTGAGGGAGCTGGCAGTCGCTGCCTCCTTCAGTCTGAAATGTCAGAGTCGTCAGCCTTGGAAGGGCTGCGGCCTCTGCACTCGGTTGTTAGTGGAGCAGGACTCAGTTGTCCCTTTTGGCCTTGGTTCTTCCATCCTTAGGGCTTCCCTCTAGAACAGTCCTGCCTGTGGAATTCTGTTGGCAAGAATTTAGAGGTGAGATCCAAAGCCACAAAACAGGAACTAGCTGGCTAGTTTGCTGAGTGGTGGAGCCCCCTACAGTCTCAGGACCAAATTATAGTCAAATGACTGCTCAGTCTAGCGGGCTGGTGGCTCAGTGATCCTGTGTGGGTCACAGGCTTCTTGTTCTTAACTTTCAGGCCTTAGGTTCTCTGCAAGGCTCTGGGCTGATTTTTTGTTTAAAGGCCAGATTAGATCTGACCTCAAGTTTCTCTCTGTGGGGTCCTTGAAATAGGAAGTGACCTGAGGTGTGTACCACGTGGAGCTAATGGCGGCAGAGGAGCCCACGCCTCAGGCTCTCCTCCCTACCCTCTCCTTCATATCAGAATGCCTGTGACTGTACCTTTCCATCCATCACATGATTCTGGGGTCAGAATGTTCCCAAGCCTGTTGTTGATTTCTTTTGAGGCCCTGAACAATTCCAGCCTGTCTGAGGTCAGAGAGCAGCCCGTGCCTCCTGGCCTCTCCTCAGCAGCGCTCCACCCCCTGCACAGCCCCTGAACATTCCCAGGGTGCTGAGCATGAACTCGCAAGGCCGTGCCCTTGGCAACCCATCCTGGCAATATTGAAGTTGAAGTTTCTTCTTTCTCCCTGACTGTCCTGTCATCTTTCTGTACAGGTCCCAGGTGGCTGACCCACAGTGGGCTGTAGACTAACGGTGTACTGAGACAGCCCTGAGTCTTGAACACATCCACTCCCACACTCTGGTATCTCCATCAGCCAGGGCTCTTGCTGATGCTCCTCCCCTCCCCTGTTTGCTGTGGGTTTCCCTTTTCCTGTTACTGTCTTTGTGTACCTTTTCACTGCCTTTCCTAGCATCAGTCAGAGCTCAGGAGGTGGATCAGGACCTGGGATGTCTGCAGCCCTGCAGTCCTGAGCCAACATCTGCTGAGCTCAGCTTTAAGATGCCACTCTCTCAAACATGCTGGAAGGCATAAGCTCCTGGAAATCCTCCACGTTCCCCCTCCCTCCAACACCTTTTTTCTGCATGATTAATTAGGTCATAAGATGGAATATATGGGGAGAGTTTTCAAGACTTTACAACTTTTAAAAAAAAAAAATGTATGTGACTTATCCTTGGCTTTTCTCTGAGAACAAACTTGGTGGCATAAATCTCCTTCCATATGTATTCCTGTGGAATCTGCAGAAATCAATGTGACATACCCTCTCCTGTCTGGGCTGTTTGTATAATTGTATATACATGTAGCAATAAATATATTCTAACATCATCTGGAGCCTGGGTTCCCAGTTCTCTCTGCACCTCGTGGCAGGCAGTGGCTATCACACTCACTAACAGGTCCTCCTGATCTCTGGGACCTCCTGCTCCGTCTCAGTTTCTCATCTTATCCAATTGCACCAGTGAGTGTCCCTAAGACTCAGGCCAGGGTTTGGAGAAGAGTGAGGAGGGTTCAGGGCAGATCTGGAATGTGAGGTGCATTAGTAATTCATGTAGTGGCGCCCAGCCTGGCTGAGGGAGGTTTGAATATGCAAGGACTGAAGCATTGGGTGACAGTTTGCAGTGTGACTCAGCGGTCTGACATTAGGGTGACTGTTCGGATAGCTGAGTCACACTGCAAACTGTCACCTTAGGAATCTATTGTGCTGCAAAGAATGTGCCAGGTACTTGCCAGACACAAAGGTAAACTTTGAAGATTTTCATAAAAACCAAAGTATGTCTCAAGAGATGTTTTTCCGTTGGTCAGAGGTTTTCAGGGTACGGGGGTGGCGCAGAGGGCACATGAGCAGACAGCCCTTTATCAGTGCAACCCTGTTTATCTCCTATCAAGGAGTGTTCACTCACACTGTCCTCTCCTGCACTTAAAGTCTTTTGTTATCAGCGTTTGTTTTATAACTTAAAAGATAGTCACATGCTTTGCTGTAGTGGTGGTATCTTATCAAATTCTCAGTAGGCCTCTCCTGGGCCATAAACAGAAATGGGCGTACAGTTAGATTGGAACGTAGTGTGGCAAGGGAGGGTTTTGAGTACTTGAAAGGCCACTTTCTGTGTAAATAAGTAATAAATAAGGACCAGAAGCACGAGGGACTCACCAGGCGGGAGTCACGGCCATGCTGTAGGATTGTTTCAATCCCATCCTTAATTCCACCTCTTAGCAGACCCTCTAGAGATTCCAGTCTACCGCTCAACAGCTCTCCACAGCCAGTGCTGCTTTGCTGGACAGGTCCTGGCTGGGGCTAGTGAAGGACACAGGCAGAAGCCATTAGAAAAGATATGGCTGTGGTGGGATATGGGATAGTCCTTTGGGAGCCAGCCTGGAAGCAGAGGCTGAAGATGACTAAGGATTTCCTCAGCAGGTGACACGTCTGGGGCTGCAGTGTGTGATCTGCTGTAAATTAGTGGGAATTAGTGGTTAAACCTTGGACCAGTTTCTCCTGCCCTGGACCTTAACTCCTCTGCTGAAGGTGGCTGGATGGTACAGATAGGCCACGGAGGCAGGAGGATTAAGAGTATTTATGCTCAGGCTGGAGCCATGGCTCAGCGGTTAAGAGCACTGACTGCTCTTTCAAAGGTCCCGAGTTCAATTCCTAGCAACCACATGGTGGCTCACAACCATCTATAATGCGATCTGATGCCCTCTTCTGGTGTGTCTGAAGAGGGCAACAGTTTGCTCATTTAAAATAAATAAATCTTTTTTTTTTTTTAAAGTGTTTATGCTCAGAGCTCACCAAGCCCAGCCTGCTATGCAAGGCCCTCTCTGCTCATGCTCTAGTGGCTGCTTTTATGACTCTTCTGCATATCACTGGACAAAGGGGACTGGAAGTTGATGACTCAACCCCAAAGTCTACAGTGTCGCCATCAGACAGGAAGAAGATAATACGTGAAGAAGCACATGGGTAGGGAGGTTTCCCTTCTCTCCAGAGAACCCACACACAGGATGAGCACTCCGGCCCTGGCTCAGGATGGACTCTGCATTCCTTCCCAAATAGCTGCAGGCATTGACTGGAGAGTTTGTGGACAACACTGTTTCTCATGTTCCTTTTGGGGGAGCTGGCCGTCTGCAGAAACTCCAGTTACCCCCACCTTTCAGCCTCACAGAGGTGACCACAGGGAGGGTGGGCCTGCCTTCTTGGGATTCAGTGGTAGACAGGAGGCCCAGCTACCCCAGCTAGGAGCTCCAGTCAGGTTCACTGTGACCCTCCCCCCACCTACTTAGCCTCTTGTTTTGTTGCTCAGTCCTGTGTTTCTCATCTGATGAACATCTGACTCACCTGGAAGGTTTGCTAAGAAACACGCTGGCATCCTTTCTCAGGCCTTCTCAGAGCACACAGACCACAGCCCTGCCTCAGGCATCTCTGTTTCTAGCACATTCCTAGGGGAGACCAAGGCACTTTCCCTAGGAACCACACTTAGACCTAGAAGCACTTGTTTGGAGGAAGAGTTGTATTTATTGTTCTCTTCAGACACTGCAAGAACCGAATGTTCTCCAGGCTGAGTCAGCTGGGTGGCATTTGCTAAACAGGGACCAGTGAACATTCCTTGGTCAGCATGAGTAACTCTTTGAAATCAATGTCCTCTTCTGGCCATGGCTTTGGGGACAAACAAGTAGTTCTGCGTTACACTCATTCAGACTGGGTAGAACCCAACATAAATGGATGCTGACTGCACTTCTCTCCCGAAATGGCGGTTTAAGGACAGAGTCTCATAAAAGCAGCCACGAGAGCCCTGTGCACAAATAAACAAGCACATAGCCAGGCTTTTCAGCAAGGGTAGGAGAATGAGTTGTATGATTGAGCTTTTCACTGAATTGTAAAAGTCAAACATCCACAGATCAGGAGACAGCATGACAGGTCTTCAGAATGGCATGCGTCTGAGGGATCAGCTGAAGAGGAGACACTGACAGGGACACTTCCCAGACCCCAAGCCTTCCCTGAAATGGGTATCATCCCTGGTAGGGAGATTTCACCTACTGGAATTCACATAACTGGAGTTAATCTGCATACACTCTTCATTGCCTGATTTTACTCAGCCAACACAAGAATTCAAACACAAAATGCCTTTGGCTTTTGTAACAGCCATATCAAGTGTTTTCTCCAGCCTTTACCATCAAGGCTGATAGACGCCAAGCCAGTGAAGCATTCTAATGTCCCAGCCCAGTATGGCTTCCCAGGCAAGCCTCTGTAGGTATCCATGCCTAGACTCTTCCATTTTCTAGCCTTCTTGCAATCTTCGTCCACCCTAGTGGAAATGCCTTCCTTGCCACCCATCTCATTGTATTATGGAAAGGCTCCATAAGTTGACTTCAGTAGTCATCTCCCTCCATACAGTCTCCGATGCCCTTCTTCCTGGGCATTTTGAGGGTCATGAGTTTCCATCGAAACTAAACATGGGGACTGTCTGGTGAGGGGCTGTGCTGGCTAGTTTTGTCAACTTGACACAAGAGAGTCATCTGAAAGGGAGGAGCCTCAACTGAGAAAATGTCCTCATAAGATCTGGCTATTGGGAAGTCTGTAGGGCATTTCCTTAATTAGTGATTGATGTGGAAGAGCCCACCCCATTGTGAGTACTGTCACTCTTGGGCTGGAAGTTCTAGATTCTATTAAGTAGGCTGAGTAAGCCATGTGGAGCAAGCCAGTAAGCAGCACCTCTCCATGGCCTCTGCATCAGCTCCTGCCTTCAGGTTCCTCTCTAGTTTGAGTTCCTGACCTCACTTCCTTCATTGATGGACTATGATATAAAAGTGTCAGCCAAATAAACACTTTCCTTCACAATTTGCTAATGGTGTTTCATCACAGCAAGAGAAACTCTAAGAGGGCACTAGTTTATCTCTTGTGTTAGACTATGGGACATGGGTACTTGACAAAGAAGTTTGACTTATGAATCTGATCATCCACCAATCCTGGCTATGTGGTCCTGAAGAGGGCTGGGGTGCCCATCATCACCACCAGTGAAAAAACAGAAGGGGATTTGGTTAAGTGAGGAAGGGCTGAGGGCAGGCTCACTTTCTAAGTCTTCTGGTCATATGGGAACGGAAACATCCCTTCCAGAGGACATATGTTGATCAAGATTGTTAGGATTGGATGGAATTGACATCCAGGAAAATCAGGAGTGCCACCAAACATTGCCCAATGTGTAAGGGACTTCCGTATGTAGCCTTAAATATCCACTCATGGCTGTCTTCTGTATGTAGCCTTAAATATCCACTTAAATATCCACTCATGGCTGTCAGCTACGCCTTCCCTTCGCCAGTTTGTGGCCTCTGTACATGTGTGTGCCATTGCTTTAGAGAGGTTGAAATGGGAGGGCTGGACAGTAGGCTATGGCCTACACGCCTGGCTTCTTCAATGAGGCCAAGTGAGCAACCAGACTAAAGTACAACAGTGTCCAGGTGAGGGAGAAGGGATTTGTGATACTCATTACAGTCTCCTGTCTCAGAACTACAGAAGACAGCATCAGTGGGACTCCTCACTCCAGGAGTCCTCCCTCCCTATCTCCACAGGCTACTCTCTGGACCAGAGGCTGCCTAGAGAGGAACAAGCCATCTCCATGTGTGTACACCCAGGCTCCCTCATCCTGAGCCCCACATTCTGTCATCATCACTGAATTGAAGATCCATGAGGTGGGAAAAGATTCTAATGGAAGACTTCAAGATCAAAGTTATGCTCACACGGGGGCACTACTCCAAAAGTCATGCTAAAGCCACTGTGCCCTTGCTCCAAACTCTTCCCAGGGGGTTGTCACAGTTTCTGTTACCATAGACTTCTTGTTCTTGTGAGAGAGATGGAGAATCTTTTAGTTACTCCCCATTTTTCTACAGTTCCTGGCAGCTAGCTTATCCTAATATCCCTATCAGGGAACAACTTTGGTTGGGTTCTCTGCCAGAGGCAGTTAAGGATGCTCTCAGTTTCGCAGCTACCTCTGAACTGGGGGATGACAGGAGGGTGGCAAGGGCCCAGGGACAGGTACTTTGTTTTGAATAAATTCAGCATTACAGTTGCTGTTTTGTGACACTTCTCTTTCATGCACTGATGAGTATTAATGTAATGAGTATTAGTGCATGACCATGTATTAACTCATCAGTGTGTGCTAACATTTGTCTTCAGACAAGACTGGACCTGAGAAAAGAAAGCACTAGGTGTACTTAGCACTCTACTCCAACTCCTGCTCTTTGGGCTCAGGTAGACCTGGGAAGGCTGGAGGTCTCTCCCTCTCAGTGTTGTTTTTGATTTATTGTTTTTGGATATGTTGGTGTCTCTGGAAGCTATGAGCATCAATGCTTCAGTGTGCATGTGCAGCCCAACCAGGGCACAGTCTGAGGCTGCAAGTTACAGCTCATACATGGATGATAAAGTGGGAGAAGAGGCAGATGACCAGCTGACGTTGGCCAGCAGAAGGCACCAACTGAGGAAAAGCAAAGGTCTGGGAAGTGACAGAGGAGGAAAATCCCACTAGAATTTAATCAGCACATCTCATTACAGTGACCAGAAGTAGAACATTTCCACTGACCAAAAATGATCATAAAATTGGGTCAGGAAGACAAGTTCTGGAGAACAGCAGGGATCCCGTTCAGTTTCAAGGCTCAAGAGCAGAGCTCAGTGCTGCAGTCATGTGCCCTGACCTTGAGTTCTCCTCCTCATGTGCCCTGACCTTGAGTTCTCCTCCTCCTGTGCCCTGACCTTGAGTTCTCCTCCTCATGTACTGGAAAAGGTGTCAGTGCCACTTTACACGGGGCTGTGGGAAAGACCCTGAGGGCGGATACTGTGTGTGCTGCTTGTCATACTGATGAGTGCTGCAAGCACTTGTGTCACATACTGACTGACCTCTGTCTGCAGTCTCTCCCAACCTCTGAAAGAAATGAAACATTTTCTATTGTGATCTAGGTTTTTGAGCCTCAACTATCAACAAAATAAACCTTATCTATTATTTGTTTGATCTGCTTTTTCCATTTTAAATACTTGTTCATATTGACTGTGCTGCTTTTAGCCTCCAGTTTAACTCACAAGGAAGAGACCTTGGAGGATGCACGTGGAACCTGTTGAGAGTTCACATGTATCAGTTCCCCAAGTTGGTGTACCACCCAGTCCATACTGCCCCATGAAGAAAAGCCTGTTCAATACCTTTTAATGCCCTGCTGGCCTTCATCAGAACGAGCACACCTACACTACCCAGCCTTTCTACAAACTCAGTGGTTAAGGTCCCTATCCACAATCACACTGTCTTAGCTAAACAACCAGACACTTCAGAATCACCAGAAACAAAACATCTTAGAGACTAAGAGAAAGAAAACACTCTCACCATGTTTTGAATCATGACTAGTTGTCTTTGACATTTAATTTCAGGTTAATAGGAATTAATTGTGGCTCTAACATTTACATCAATGCTGAACATGTGTACAACTTTCAGAGTAGCCCAATGTCATTAACCACAGAATCTGGGGGAGCCAGGGGAACAGAAAACGATATGCTTTGTTTATTTAGCATCTATGCTATCATATGAGATTTTTTTTTTTCATGTAACAACAACCTACCACAGGAAAAATGGATATTTTAGTATTTTTCCCCTCTATGGCAGAATCATATAGCTGTTTCCACTGTTTTTGGAATTGCGAAAATCCTATTACAGAAACATACAGAGCAGATAGAGATAAACAGAATAATATGTTTATAAAATGGTTCCTCTAAACATATTATCTCATTTTTCCTGTAAGAAAAGCTTGAAGGACGAGTAAGGAAATTCTCTACTGGCAAACAGCTACAGTTGGGAGGAATAAGAGGCCCAGCATCGAGGACAGACCTGTCTGCAGTATTTGACCGCGTATGAGTATTTCACAGAAGGTGGAAAATTTATAATTAAAAAACTCCAGAGGAAATGTGTATATACACACAATACATATGCAAGTGTATGTGTTTGTACCATACAAAGCAACCACTGTACTTCTTCTTCTTAAAGACATGAGCTGCTTTAGAGAGAAGGGGTAAAAGCTTTTCTGGGAAACATCTTGTTGTTCACCTGAAATACCTGGACAGAAAGTTCAGTACGTGGATTAAGAAATGAAACTTTACAGGTTTACAAGGATTGAAAACATGCATAGATATTTTCTACTGCCAAATGGTCAAAACCTGAAATTTCCCCTACCTGATTGTAGGGGAAAGCCATGTCTAACTCTGACAGTGTTGTTATAACATGGATGACTGACAGGCAGGAGGTGAGAGGACATAACAGACACAACATCAACACCGTTAAAGCCAGGACTGCACTCCAATTTTAAAAGGAAGTGTAACTCATTAAGTAGGAGGTGGTTTTTGTAGCTTTCTCACAATCCTGTAAAGAAGTGTTATTGCTGAGATACCAGGAATGAACTGGTGTGGACGAGCATGCTCCCTGGTGTGAACCTTCAATCCTTTCAGACTCACAGCGGATCATAAGAACACCACTCCCCCGCAGTCCCTAAGCTATCTAAAAACTCTATAGTGAACATTTAGACAGAGAAAGAAGACACATGTTTCTTACTAAGAGTGACAATGTAACAGACACACTCACTGGACTAGTGAGTTTTAAACATTACAGGAACATCAATAACTGTTAAGTTACAGTATGCTAATCTTTAAAATCCTGTGTAAAGAAGGGTAAGTCTGTTAAGTATCAGAAGACAAAATACTGAATACTGTAACTGACAAATGCAATCTTGGAAAAATGTGGCTAATTATAGACTGAGTTTTAAAAGAAGCTGTTTTTTTTGGCCCAGGAGGCCACTAAGAAACAAAAGATAAAGGATTCCTATTTAAAAATAAGTACTTAAGCAAAATTCCCAATACTGATACCGTTTTTTTTACAGATTTCTTGGTGGCTAGACAAGTAACACCTCAAATGATGGGTGTGATGAACTTAATAAATACCTTAACAAGTGATTTGGTATGACTGTCGCACAGCCATCTTCTGAAGGATACCAGTGATTATCACACTACCTTTAGATGGTTGCTGAGATACAGCTATTGTTGATTATATTAACATGCACAAGAATTTACTGCTTAATGCCTTTCTTCCCTCAAGGACAAGGGCTGGGGAATGGCCCACAGGTCAAACCTGGTCTGTTGCTTGTTTCTGTAAATAACATTTTATTTAAAAGGTCACATTTTCATCTTTATGCTACCTGTGGCTTTCACACTGTAAAGGCAAAGGTGTACAGTAAAGATTCTATCTGATTCTCCAAGAAGCATGAATTATTTTACTTCCAGATCCTACAGAGAGAATTGTTGGCACATCACCTCCAGTTTTCTTCCTAGAGTATCTAGAACACATGCTTCTTCCCTTTCACAGGTACCAAGCCTCTTTGAGTTCTCGAATGTGGATGACTCCATCTTCTAGGCTGACTCTGTTCACTGGTGTGTATCCTGAAACTTTCACATCACAGCTGGGGAGTCACTTTTAATATATTTGGAACATAATCATTATCTCCAGCCACAATCTGCTCGACATCAGGCACTCTCCAAGAATTAGAGATTAATAAAATGGAAGAGCCATTTGGCAACAGACAGACTAGAAAACTGTACCTCTTATTTTATCTTGAATAAGGAATAAGGGTAGTAAAAGGAGCAAAAATCGAATACACTTTAGAGTAAATCCCAGTAAGTCGGGGAAAAAGGTTTCAGCATTCAAATACAGAAAGGCAGACAGATACATGAATACGTGTATGCATGTGTACACATGTGTGTGCTTGCTCACATACACACAGTCATACTTACATCTATTACAAACTAAAAATACAACATAAAGTATATTTGTTTTATAAATATATTACTGTCTATATACATATAGATACATCCATAAAAGACGTGTTAAATAATCATTTGTATAATCAATACTACTTTTGTGTATTTAAAAATTACACATTCTATTAAAATTATCAAAATAATCTTTAAAAATACCAAGAGTAAAACCAAGTGTTTCTTTCCATGTAAGTGGTTCTGAGTCTTATCATTGGTCAAATAGACCCTAGCCTTGGTCATTCACAAACCAAAGACACAGTTCAATCAGAAAAATGTTATTCATTAAAAGACAACCCCCTATTTTTAATACTTCATAACAAACATGTTTATATATAAAACACCCACTTTAGGTAATTACATATTCTCATAAATGTATTTTCATAAAAACAAAAATTCAAGTTGCCACCAGTGTCAAATATTTTACACTGGCAACCATTAATTACTTTCACTGTTTAGGTCAGTGACACACTCCCATTAGGGTAACAAGACTGAAATGTCTGTATTACATGCAAGAAAAGAGGAAATTCTGAGGGCCATTTTGGCCAGTTAGGTACTATTCCCTCTGGACTAAAACACAGGGACAACAAACTGCTATTACTGCATAAAGTACAGTTGACTGTCTATTATTCAGGGGCAGAATATTCCAGTCTGAGTCCTTTTTAATCAGCTGATCAATTCTGACATTTCACTACTCATTAGCACACCATTTCAGGTTATTTATTTATTTATTTAATATTTTAGCTAGTCTGGTAAATAGAAATTAGAGATTGAGAAGAAGTATTTTAGCTAAAATTAAGGTTTATGACCAGCTATGAATTTAATAATGGACTCCTTTTACTTATTACCTGAGTTTTTTTTTTTCTGAGAAATTGATGTAGTTAAAATCTGCCAATCACTTTAATCTTAACATCTAAAAGCAGCATTGGTGCTTCATCAAAGGGGACAGACAGACTGCCCTTTTGTCATAAGAAAACCTTTTCTTAGCACAATTTCTCAGCCAATGGCACTGAAAAATGTAGCAGTGGGTGGGTCAGAGCTACCTACTCTATGACACACACTGGCAAAGATTATATTAAAGATGAAAAAGAGGGCAACCTCAGCTAAAAATATAAGAAGGCCAAATTTTAAGTCATACCCTTTTTACCTAAGATCTCACAAGTGTGCCCTTTTCCAAACAGTCACAGTGCTAATATGAAGCAAAAGTGACATGTTCATTAAGTGACTTCCTAGCCTCGCCTCACAATGCGCCTGGGTAGCCTGGCTAAGAGGAACCCCACACTTGCAGCCTTGTTCTTGGCATTCACTTAGCCTTCATATTTCAGCTTGTCCTTCAGATCATGACTGACAGGATCAAGGACAGTTTCACAGGTTGGCTGTGTCACTCTCAGACATGCCACTCGGGATGGCACCACCTGCAGCATTCTGGGTAAAGCTGTGTGCCACACTCACTCCAACACAACAGCAGTAACTGTAGAACATCATTCTCCTGAATTAAGTTTGCTGAACACGGTTCAGATGATTGGCTATGCTAATATGCACAATGCCGTTTAGAGCATTTACTGTGTACCAAACCCTACTCCATGTGACACACGGTGTCACACAAGTAGTGAAAATGTTATCCTAGTCGAAGATGCTTGGACATTATTTTCAGGCAGCATTTTACCTTTATTTTAAGTTAAGTTCACACTAGGTAAGGTTTAGAAAAAAGAAAATGCCAATAAATTTATTTAATATATTTTAATATATAAAACTAAGACAGACACCTTTATTTACCTTAATTGTTACTTTTATTTTCTATCCTATTCTAGACTTCAATTTTCCTTTAAAATTTTGCATTTAAATAAGGGATAAAATGTTGCCCAAAAGTCTAATTATAGTTACACGTTTGTGTTTTTAACTAGATCTACAAATCAAAATAGTTCTTATTGTTAAAAAGATACAATTTGTATCAACAGTAAAAGGTACTTTCTGGTTTTCAGGGTACTGCCTCTCTGACTGCAGGAGCATCCAGGCCAGAGCATCCAGACTGACCATAGGAGCAGAGCTGGACTTGTCATTGCAACAAGTAAAATCAGAGGCAGCTTCTGTCCATCACAACACTGTCTGCACTGACCATAAATCCACCTCCCGATGCTCAGAAAGGTCACTACAGCAAGCAGAACCCATGACTGCAACCAGAAATATCCCTTACCAATACTAGAACAGACTTTAGTCTGTATCTAAAACTACACTATTTGTGGCAAGAGTCTGGCCTTAATAATATAACAGGCCCCCCAAAAAACTACCTTCAGGAAAATGGAAAATATACAATATCTTACAAAAACTTTAAGTTCCCATTTACAAGTCCTCTGCTGTCATTTCTATAGTGCAGTATCAGTAAATGTCGCATATCCTCAACATGTCAGACCACCTCAGGCCAGCCTCCATAAATAGCGGGAAAGCGAGAGTATATTAAATATAAAAGTTGCATTGAGAATACTTGGATTCATTAAAAACAGGCAAGTACTGAGAAAGAGTTATTCATCCAGTACTGTGCCTCCCACAAAAAGACAGAGATTAAAAATACATGTTAATGGAAATCAAGGACTTCACACCCATTCCTACTGTCAAAAAGCCCATTTTAGCTGGAAAGCAAAGCTTTAACCTGTAACAGTTACAGCTTTTGCCTTATTAAAAAAAAAAAATGGAAACATTTTTCCATTGATTGCATCTGCTTTCTTTTAAACTGACCATTTAAAATAACTAATTTTCTTAACAGGAAACATCCAAACAAAAATAAAATAATAAAAAGTGCCATACTGGGAATCACTCTAATATGTACTATTACCATTTTAATATAACTGGAAACATATATTTTTTAAATATAAAGTCAGTGCTGTAGTATATCTTTGTTTCTATAAATAATGATTATAGCACAAAGAAGCCCACTTTCCCCAAATAAAAATAACTTAAAAAGCTGTAAAGGATTCTAGTTAAGCTTGGCTTGAGGAAATAGTTGGCTAGGTCTAGTCCAGTACCTCCTCACTCTGGAGATACTGCAATTGCTTGCAGTTGACAGACAAACACCAAGTTAATTGGACAGGAAACAAGGATAAAAAGTGCTGCGTATAAACCCCTGATGCACCAAAGAGGAATATCAAAGATCACAGATACATCTATTAAATCAAACTGGACACATTTCCAGCCAAGTGTATAGCTTTAAAAAGGAAATGTTAAAAAAAAAAAAAAAAAAAAAAAGTTTGACTGTAAAGCAATCCCGTGATAAGTCCACCAAGCGGTTCCGTCCAGATTCCATGATACAGTATTTCACATAAATGGATACTATATAACCTCCCTGCTGAGAAGGAGATCACATGTGCTATTGTAGCAAACGTCCCTCAGCAACTGAGCTGAACAAAAACTACTCAACACCACAAAGATGCATCATCTTTTCAATAACCCAGCTGCGATTTCTCCACTAAGATGGCTGCGGCAAGCTGCTGGGCATCTGTCACGTGAGGATTCCTTTTCATGACGAGCCTCACAAGGTCAGGGGGGAAGATGTTGCACAAATTGATATAAATCTTCTCTCGGCTGTCCTGGTACCTGGGAGGATCAGGTGGCATTCCACAGTAGGGGATTCTCCAGGCGGGCTCCTGCTGCTCAGGCAGGCTCTGGAAGGTGATCGACTCATAGCACGGGGGTGTGGAATTATCGGGTAAGGAGTAAGTCTGCCGATAGCCATATGCATCCATCCCATAGTTTGGCCTATCCCAACTTCCTAGGCCTTCCTGGCGAGAATAAGGCTTTCTTTGTCTTGAAGGAGAACTATCATAGAGTCGAGAATCAGAAATGCTGTCTATTCTCGTGGCCACTAAGGACCTTCCTAGGTGTGGTGCCTTAGAGTGAGCTGAACTTGGTGGAGAGGGGTAATCGCCAGGACAGCTGGAGCGGGCACCCACGGCGGGGTGCTGCAGGTGCATAGCCAAGTGTGGAAGAGGACGCTTGTGATGGAACTTTGGTTCTTCATGACTGTAACTCTGGACTCTGGTTAAGGGATCATGGAAATTCTGCAGGAAGGGCTGGGAATTAAGGCGGCTGTGAGGGTGCATGTGCTGACACTTGAGACTCTCTTCCAGCTGTGGGTCAGGAGAGCTGACGTAGGACCGGTCATTATACCCCACATACGAGTCGCTGCTCCCACAGCTCATGCTCCCGTCACTGCTGCAGTCTGAAGCTACAGAATTTACTCGATAGTCAGTGTCTAATGAGAAACGCCTTTCAGGACTTCGGGGGCCTGAGATACTCAGATTAGAATATGCATTCAACATGGAGTAATACCCAACGTCAACAGGGGAGTCACATTTTGGATACTGTTCATAAGGCATTGGCGTTCCATGATTTTTGGTTGCCATCATCATTGGAGGGTACTGTCCCTGTGGTCTTTGATCCTGAGGTGGGAAGAGAACTGCAGATGGAAGGCCATTGCTTAAAGATGTAGTGCTTTGGGGTTTTGCAGTAGACGTGGCCGGGATACTAACTAAGGAAGGTACAGACCTGGTTTCCAACTTGTTTTTGGTGGGAAGCTTTTCCTCTATGTCTTGGTAGACGTGAGTCCTTATGCTTGGGTCTGACTGCCTCTTTGGAGCACCTCGTTTAACATCCGAAGTGCTATCAGCCTTGGTGCTGCAAGGAACACTGTTGCTTTTCACCAGTCCCCCTTCATTTGTAGTTTTGGCTGCTGTGTTTCTAGACATGGCACGAAGTTCATCAGCCACTGACCGCTGAGGCTGACTGCCCCTTTCTGGGTGGTAATATTTGCACTTGTGTCCATACGTACACTTCTTTCCTGTGAAGATAAAATCAGTTAGGCAAAGGAGCACTCTTCCTGTTTACTAAGAACACCAAGGAAGCTCTCAGTTGATCTCTCAGATCATATCTGCCTCTTCTCTTCCAGGTCTTTACAACTGGGTGGAAAAGTGTGCTTTGAAGAGCAGCTGTCCTGCTGTAACACAACAAAGCCACACTCATCTGATTCATACCTACACAGAAGAATTCCTAATTTTCATTCCCATAAAAAGTAACTTCAAACAGAATTAGCACTAGTTTTACTCTGAGAAATTCTATGTTGAACCCAAATGGGTAAAAAGACAATTGTTTAAGGCTAGCACACTTCCTTAAATTTACTTGTAATCAAAGAAGCATATAGTACACAACACGTGAGGTTTTCAGTATTTATCAATGCACTGTACTCTAAAGGCACATGTCAAGTATCCATAAGGACAGTTACCATAGGGACAAGGCTGCTTTTTGTGCTCAGGAACAATGGGTTTCTTCCTCAGAAAATTATCCAGACTTGGGCCATGTCTGCCAAGAGGGTCATCTGGGGGCATGAACCTGTCACAAAGATAACAATAAAGAATGACACACAAAAAGAAGGTTAATTTAATCCTAAGGATATAAATATTTATTTATTCTATTTTCTTTTGAAATTTTATTCCAAGTGTTTTGACTAATATTTATAAGATTAGAAAAAAAAACACCAAACTTTAAACCACATTCTCCTATAACATTGTTTTCACCTTAACTTGTATTTGTTTTAATTTAAATAACTTTTGTGACAGTGTGTCTTATCACTTTTTTTCTTTCTCTCAGTCTTGGGATGCTTATAAGGATTAGAGTACTGATTACCAGGGCATCTTAGGAGAGCTCTGTCAACACCAGTCTGGCAAGGGATGCAGGGCAGGCAGAGAAGGGAGCGACAGCAATGAGGACAGACATCACTATGTGCCAGATGTGCCTCACACACCACTACATTTCCAAGTACAAGCTCCATAGATCAATAAATAATTCTAATTCAGGTTCAGATGAATTAAGTCACTTTGTATCTAACATCCAACTCTGAAGTCAAGATTCAATTGTACAGGACTCTAAAGTCTCTTCCCAGTGTAGCAATGGCTTCTCAGTGAAGACAGAAAAAAAAAGAGTGGAGGCAGAGCATGCCTGTGGTCCCAGCTGCTAAGGCTGAGAGACGGGGGCAGGGCTCTTAGACTTGGCAGCGGGAGAAGGCAAAGGCAAGAGGATGGCACATCTAGGCTTCTAGACTACAGAATGAGTTCAAGGTCAGTCTGAATGAGTTAATAGACCCTGTCTCAAAAAGACTAAGAAACAAAAAAGTGTTGAGGCTGTAATTGAGGGTGGCAGCATGCTTGCCTCGCATGCATATGTGAGGTCCTGGCTTTGATTCCCAGTACTAAAAGGAGGAACTAAATCTTAGGACATAAGCCTGTCACTTGATTGAATATCAAGTGAAGGAAAGAAAACTCACAAATCATGCACAGAAATAAATTTGAATACTTGTTACATCTTTGTTCTAACTTGAAATAAGCCCAAGTGACTACCTGTAAAATGAAGAGTGTGAGCAATATAAGAACTCAAAAGGAACAATCAAAATGGCTAAAGAAAGCACTTAATAACTAGTGTTACTATGACAAAAGAGAAACGCAGTTAAAAAGACCAGAGGTTAGGGCTGTAGGGCAGTGGTACAGCACATGTAACCTGAGTCATACCCAGCATTGCTAAATAAAAATATTTTCCATGTTTACTCATGTTTCCATGACTCTCTTTCCTTTTGAGAGTCTCACTATGTAGTCCAGGTGGTCTTGAACTTGTGATTCTCCTGTTTCAGCCTATACAGTGCTAAGACCACAGGTGTGCGCCAACCCTCAAGTCTTCATAACAAGTGTAAGCAGTGAACAGCCGAGCAGCACTGCAGTTTGATGGGTCTCTCTACAGTGGGCTTGATCACCTTAGAATGCCTGTAACTCTCAATGTAGAAACTAGCTTATCTGGTTTTTGTTTTGTCCTCATTTATATATTCTAAGAAATAACCCTAAGGCTGAGTGTGTAAAGATATTTTTGAAGCTTCTGCTAAATTGTACAATAGTTTTCATGCATTTAAATGTTTTAAGCTTACTTATCTGTCTGTGTAGGGTGTTTGGCCTGCAGATGTCTTGTAGCAAGTGTATGAGTCCTCACAGAGGTCAGAGGAAGTGTCAGACCCCCTGGAACTGGAGTTATGGATGGCTGTGAACTGCTATGTGGATGCTGAGAATTCAACCTCTGTCCTCTAGAAAAGCAGTGTTCTTAACTGCTAAGCCATCTCTCCAGCCCTAGTTTTTGATGCATCTTTAATAGAACACGCGTTCATATTTTTGTGAATTAATCAGATGAGAAAATAAACTCATTTTGGTTTGGATTAACAATAGGTAAATGTCTTCCACATGTTTGTAAGTGTGTTTACTTCTTATAACTTGTGCCTGTTCGGGTCAATTACTGTTTTACTAACTTCCAGTCTGCAGTCATGACCATTGTCTTCCTTCATTTAAAAAAAAAAATCTTTTTAAATGTGTGTCTTTAGTAAGCTAGCATGCTCTAAGTGGACTTGACAGGCATTGTTAGGGGGTCAGGGGATAGATGTTTCTGTCAGCCAGGTCCTTGAGACAGTCTTCCTCAGGGAAGGGCACAAAGCTCACACTGGCCGTCTATAGTGTGAGTGTTCAGCTTTGGTTCCCATTAGGATTAATGGGAAACTGGTGGTCAAAAGAAGCCTGTCTCAGATCCGGTCAGTGGCAAAATGGGAAGGATATTACTGCAGCTGCTGGGGACAGTCAACTTACTTACTTGTCATTGACAAAGGAATACATCAATAACCGTTCATCTATGAACTTCTTCCATTCTGGTTTTTCATTTGCCAAGTCTCTGTAGTTATCATTGGACACGATTATACCATCAGACTCAAAAGCCAGCTTCACGATGAACCTGTCGTCATAGCATACCACTCTCCTGCCCTGGACACGCCGTGATGGTGTGAATACCAGGATTTTTTCCTTCTCTAGTTTACGTAAAATTTCCTGATCTGCAATAATAAAAGGGTAGAATTTCAGAAATAAATACATAATTAGATACTTGATGACTTTCATATGAGAGGTTTTCTTTTTAATTAAAAGGTATTCATTTTATGTATGAGTATTTTGCTTGACATAGGACTGTGCACCATGTGTGTCTTGTGACCCACAGAGGTCACAGAGGTTGTTAGAGGCCATGGAACTAGCCAGCAGTGCTTACTAGCATCATCTAGGTCCTGGGAAGCAAAGCCAAGTTCTTTGCAAGAACAAGTGCTCTTAATCACTGAGCTATCTCTCCAGTTTCCTGGTGAGGATTTTATTTTTTTAAATGGTAACTGGAGTGTATAGATTATGACTCTCAGTTGTCAGATTAGCATAATCTCAACAATAGAAATTTCTATTATTGAAATTTCATAAAAGCTCTAGCCCTAAAGCCACAAGCACTTGGGTGACAACACAGCCTCTCTAGCATTGTGCCAAAGCGACAGTCACACTAAGCTGTACTTGCTTCACACTCCTCTCATCTCTGGGTATGTTTTGTAGGCTTCTTCCTAAATAGGAGCTGTGGTGGTGAGAGAACTGGACATGTAGTAATGGAGGAAGCAAAGGCAACACTTCAGAGCACAGGCTCACAAGGGGGAAGGCAGCGGGACAGAAGTGCCGCTATAGTCATGGTCGCCACACGGTCTGCATCCTGCCCTTTGAAATGTGGTAATAAATGTCAGTTAGTAGTTTTCAAAACACCCACCTCTACAACAGAGAGCTATTGCCTGTTACCTTTTGTCTGTGAGTGTTCAGTGGCTACTAAAATTAAGACTGGATTAGTGGAGAAATGTGGATGTCAGAATAAAGGAATCTTGCATAAAACTCAAGGTCTGCTACTGTCCACAGGAGGAAGTACAATCTCACTGAAACTGCTTCTTTGTTTCTGAAATGCAGCAGGCAGGCTGTGAGGAGTAAATGAGTTAACATGCACATGTGGTGGGAAGCTCTACCCTCTCCCCACTGTGCCCCATAGACGGTGGTCTTCAACCTAACTTGAATGTATTTCAACCATGTTACTGTTGATCTCTTTAAGATTCACAGAAAGCCAGTGCAATTCTTAAAGCCCAGATTTAATAATAGAACCCAGCATGTTATAATTACTCTGCGTGTTATCTTGAACAACATTTGGAAAGCAGCACAGTACCCTGTCCAATGGTCCTTCCATCAGCACCCATCCAGCCCATCAAGCACATTAAAAGATTCTCAAGGAATGTCTGTGGACTGGATGAATAAAGGAAACCCTAAAGGATGCATACTCTGAAGTTTCTGGTTTATCTCCTGTCTCATGCCCCTGAGTAACTCAACTCATGGCCCTTTATCACTGAGAGGTGTTTGCTGGTAGATGGATGCTATGCCTTGAACCTCACTGAAGAAACCTGCAGAGTAACTGCAAGCAGCCCAACAGTCACCATCATTGCTTAATCTCCATATGAGAGAGATTGTGAGGTTGAGAAAAACATTTATTGGGACGACACATAGAGAATCCCATCTTGAAAAAATACAGTAGATAGCTAGTAAGCTAACATGGCTAGTAGATAGCTAGTACGCTAACATGGCTAGTAGATAGCTAGTAAGCTAACATGGTTAGTGCATGTTGAGTATGTGTTAAGTGAATATTAGATTAGCAAAAGTGCTAGTCTGAATCCATGACTGAAAATTGTAATGTATGATTTATTTATTTATACCAAGTGAAAGAGAACTGGACTATTTCATTCACCAGAGATTATGTGGTTGAGGGCTTTAGTCAAGAAAAGTATTACTTTGGGAAGGAAGTACTTAAAAGCCTCTGACTATCATTCCATTGTTTTATAAAGTAAGCTGTATCCTGCTGTCTTCCAGGGGCCTGGCATGCTGGGACTTCTCCCCTGACTCAGCTGTGCCCCACTGGTGATCTCAGAGGTGCACAAAGGGCACATGTGCACACCGCAGCATCACTTTCCCTTTCCTCTGTTTTCCAGACAAGGTCTTGCTGAGGAGCCCAGGTAACATGACCAGCATGTTGTCTCAGCCTCCCAAAGTCTGGGACTGCAGATTTGTGTCCCCAGCCCAATTGTTGCCTTTTCATTTTAGTTTAATTTATCATACCCTACCTACTGTGTATCAAAATATTTTAAGGTACTTCTGAAAAAAATTAAGAAATTAGAAGTATAAAGAAATAGGGAGAAATGAACATCCCATGAAAACATAAAGACACAACTTAGAGGATACTTAGCATTTTCTGTATTTCCTTTAAGTCATTTTCTGTAAATTTTTCTACTGTTGATACATGTACACAGACACACACATACACACACTTCATAAATGTATACACATACATACATAATAAAAGTCATGAGCTTTACATAATACTATATTCCCTAAAAAAATTATGTCTATAGGCTGGGGAGAAGGTTAAGTGGGTAAAGTGTCTGGTGTACAAACATGAGGACGTGAGTTCAAATCACCAGCAATTCAGATGTCTGGAACCCGGATCCCACTGCTGGGGAAACACAGGCAGATAGAACAGGAAGCTTACTGCCAGCCAATCTAGCCTCTACACAATGTAAGGCAGAACACAATAGCGCACAACCAGTGTTGACCTCTGGCCACCGGATGTGCATGCAGGGGTGGGAACACTTACACACTTACACTCACACACACACACACACACACACCCCGGATGTGCATGCAGAGGTGGGAACACTTACACACTTACACTCTCACACACACACACATCCCGGATGTGCATGCAGGGGTGGGAATACTTACACACACTACACATACACACACAAACACACACACACACACACACACACACACACACACACACACACACACACAATTCTGCCTAAACACTGGATCATTGAAAAAAATGTTCTATTTATTAAACTATTATTTTAGTGAGTATACATTTTTTTTTTCTTTTCTATCGAAAATAATTGTACACTGAACTTTTGGTTCTAGACTTTCACCTACATCCTTGCTTATGTTCTTGGGATTCATTCCTTAAGGGGAACTTGGAAATCTAAAAGCACAGTAATTCCTCCCCCTTATTCATTGGGAAGGACTACAAGACAGCCCATCACAGGTACAAGTGGAATTGTGTGGGAAGGATTAGGAGGTGTGGTTTTGCTGGAGGATGTGTGTCACTGGAAGAGGGCTTTGAAGTTTCAAAACCCAATGCCATCATGCCTACTGAGCTCTCAGCTGTTCCTGCTGCCATTTTCATTCCATCCTTATGTCTTACCACAGCAACGAGAAAGTACTAATATATATACTATTTAGTTAATATAATTATATTCTATTCAAACTGGCAAAGAATATTACACCCAAGACCATGGCAGTCACATAGATTGGGTAAACAGAAGCAGATCAAGCGTCTCTAGAGCACCAAGCGCCTGCATGGCCCCAGCAGCTGTGTGTGAGAAGCTCACCTGTGATGAGGGCGTCAGGTCGGGACTGCTCTTTTCTCCAAGCAGGAACAAAGACCGTTATATCTTTGTGGCCTCTTTCCAAAAACCAATCCACTGCCAATTTTATTCCTCGGCACGAGAATACTTCTTTGTTTCCATGGCTGAAAAATTAGTTTAGAATACTTAAAGCACAATGAAACCTAAATTCAAGTTTATAAACAGAAGTAGCCACATAATTATAATGATAGGAAGAAAAACAAAATGTAAAGTTACACAACTGAGAAAAATCAAAGCAGTTGACTTCAATTAACTTAATTAAAAATCAGAATCTGTGTGGAAAAAAGAAAATGGAAACACTGTGGACAATAAAGAAAGGTGAGTTTTAAATGTTAACTACAAAGGTTAACTAATCAAAAAGATACAACTTCTTTTTGCTCGTGGTAGGGTAAATAGAAAGTTTTAAACAGGAAAAATTTCATTAAAAATAGAGAAACCTCACACTCAGACACATACATATACACAGACACACAGACACACACACACACACACACACACACACACTCCATATCTTACCCTGAGGTCTGTTCCACACCACTGTGTTGGACAAGATGAATGACTATAGAACATTGAGAACTGGACCAGTGGTGTCAGCCACCCCCTGTTGGTATTTACCTGGTGCCGGCTCGGCTTGTACGATACCTTTGTCCTAGCAATTAAACAAGTCAGATTCTCATGTTTTCAAAGGAAAGCTTTTTGCTCTGGACATACTCTGTTTGTTGCCTTCTTTTACAGTATGAACACCGAAGGATTTATTTCTCATATATCTTTCTTCTTGGAACAAAGGAAGGCATAGTAGAATAGGTAAATACTTGGCTAACTTTCAGCATGTATCAACTATTAGGCATGTTACTCTTCTGTCCTAGCTGGAAGCACTAGAACCTTCTAATGTATGAAAATCAACTTAGAATAAATTAGAAGTAAAAGCGACTTGCTTTGAAGATGTTGAAGGCTGTGCTTAAGTACAGCTGCAGACTTAGTACTACAGTACTTAGACTTAGACCACAGCCTGTGCTAATGGTCCAGAACGAGGCTAGAGGTAAAACAGAGGCACCGAGATGTTCAGAGGATGAAGTAAGGCAGAGTCGGAGGCCACTATGTAAGATGGGCTGCCTGACAGCTGACTAATCCAACAGCAAGATGTACAATGTGATGTTAGGTTTCATGGGAAAGACTGACTGAAACTTCATCGTTCTGAAAAAAAAATCTAGGAAAATCCTGTTCTCTCTGTAGAGAATATATATAGCAAGTATTCATAAATATATCCCACTTGCTAAACTTTAACTACATTGTTACTGTGCTTTAATGGTTTGAGATCTACCGTATTACACTGTGCTAGTAATCTGTATTATCTGGCAATCTGAGAATCAACAATGTAATTGTTTCTTGGAGTTCTCAATACTGGACTGCATAAGTTTTTTCTTTCTGGTGCTTCACTTGGCAAGAACTGTCATACTCAAGAAAGTAAGATTATCAATAAAGAACGTAATAAAATACTTATATATAGTAGAGTATTTACAGTCACAGGACATAGATCTCGAGGTGCTATAAGAGGAAACTAGTTGGGATGATAAAGACTATCTGTCTCATTATCTTCTGTGAAAACAGGTAAGGGAGTGAAGGTTAGCCATAGGAAGAACGAGCTGTTATGGAGTCTGCATTTCTGAGCAGTAAACCCACATCTATGCCTAATCTTCTCTGAGAAAAAATAGTTCTCCATTTGCTTATGTAACTACAGTGAACTTCTCTGTTGTCTGCATTTGAACATATCCTTAACTTCTTCTATGCATACTATAATCCAAAGAAAACTGGCATCACTCTATTACTTCTAGGAGAAAATGTAACTAGTAGGCAAAACACTGTTAGGGTTTTAAAAGTGATTGCAAAAAAGAATACACACAGGAAACTTCAGTAATTATGGATTCTGTCTCTAGATTAGTAAGACAGAACAATACAGAATTACTAGAAGAAACAAGCAAATCTGTATTCATACTAATGGACACTAAGAGACACAGAAGAAAGGAACAATCATTTGAATCCTGATCTAATGGACACATATAATTAATTCCTCAATGATTAAACAGGAGGACATCTTCTCAAGAGCACATGGGAGCTACATGAACAGTCACTTTACAGAAGAGACAACCCAAATGACCGACACACATGAAATGCTCAATAGTAAAAATGCAAATTAAAGCCAAAGTGAGACACCACTTCACACCCATCATATGGGTAAAAATAAAATCTGCAAACACCAGATGTTGCCAAGAATGTGTGAAAATAGAAACTCATACATCACAGGTGGGAATGTAAATTGATGTAACTATTTGGGAGAAGAATTTGGCAATATTATAAAGTTGAAATTGTACTTTCTCTAAAACACGGTAATCCTACATCCCTACACTAAAACCCTGCAGTAACCTAAAGTGAAATACAATGCAGTT
Source organism: Rhabdomys pumilio (assembly GCA_030674055.1). NCBI lineage: Eukaryota > Metazoa > Chordata > Mammalia > Rodentia > Muridae > Rhabdomys > Rhabdomys pumilio. Next base: position 12,265,945 of record JANHMN010000024.1, read on the forward strand.
AGCCATTGGCTTCTACCCTCTGGCCAGTCTTACATTTCAAGTAGATATAAGCTAATGCTCCTATCTTTGCAAGGGAATGTAAAATATAAAAGGGATTTAATATAAAAATACAAATGGGATTGTGCAGGTTAAGTCCCTGAATGTCCAAGATTTTCTGATCCAACCTCCATCTGATTGGGTCAAAAGTGAATGTTGTCAGTGGAGTGTTGAGATGCAAACAGGGCACCTATACCGTCCTCCACCCTAAGAATCAGAGACCATTGTAGGATATGAGGAGGAAAGATTAAAATCACTAGAGGGCTAGGGAGGACCAGACAAAATGGTGTCTTCTGAATATGACAGGACTCATGGACTTATAGCAGCAGCACAGCGTTTGCCTGCACAGGAGCAAGCCAGTCAATATTCTAGCAAGGAGGAGGAAAGGCTCCTGAGTTCCCACCCCTGAGCAGCTACCGATAGCTGTTGGTTTCTTGTGGGGAGGAAGAGTCAGTTTTCTTTAAGGGTATGGCTCTGGTAGGTCAACCGTGCTCCAGTGATGGTTCCACACTCCTCACTATATGAGAAGCACAACTGGACTCACTGGGTCATTAGAAACAAAAGAGGACAAGAAACTGGGAGGGGGAAGAAGATGGGGCTGGGCCTCAGAAGAGAGAGCAGAGGAAGCCTTGAGTGAAGGACCCCATAGCCTCAGACCCATGGGAAATGAGAAAGCTTTCCTTGGTAGCTGTGTTTCTGAGTGCTGATACTAACAGTGTGTGCAGAAAATGTCTACAGTAGCTCCCCGCCTGATATCTGCAGCCTGAAGACTGCTCCCTACAGACTGCTCCTACTGAGGCTAGCTAAACCCGCCTCCTCCATCAGCGGTTTACCATAAACTCTTCCTCCTTGTTCACCTGAACGTAACAACCCCACCTCCTTATTCAACTGTATGCAATAACCCTGCCTCACTGTTCAACTCTAGAACAAACATGCTGAGCTCTGCAGTAATACAGCTTCTCTATCAGAGCTCAGGCCACCCAAATCTAGCTTTTTTTGTGACTGTCTTTTCTTCGGTCTCTTGTGACCCCTGGTCAAGTCCATCCCCGGAGCAGTGCTAGCTAGATATGGCAAAATATACTGTATGAAATTGTCAAAGATTAAGAAAAATGCAATATTAAAGATGAATAGTCACTAAACAGTCCACAAAATGCTTTTAGAGAAGTCCAATCAGTAACCGAGTCTCAGAATTACCCTAGTAACAAGTGAACAGATGGCCGCTGGGAAGCTCCAAGTTGCAAATGGGACTTGGATAGTGAGGAGAATGTTGGGAGAAGAACTAATAAGTTTCTTTACTGAGACATGTAGCAAGATATGACAGCTCACATGTAATAGAAAGATCAGCTGATGAAGAATAAAACAGTAATTCTGACAACATTACAAAAAGCAGGATCTAAAAGTATAGTGTAGCCTTAGACACAAATCAACTGCTTGTTGATTACTAAAAAGCACTACATTTCTAATTCTACATGCAAGGAACAGAAAATTTACTAAAGCTTTGAAAGCATTTATGAACTCTATGTGTGCAGAGTATCTTCCCACGCAATTAAAAAAAAAAAGCTGATCCTATATTTATAATTTAAAATTTCTTTATGTATCAATTTCTTTTTATTTTAATACCTCAGTAATAAATATAGTTGACATCTCTTATGTTTTAAACCTTAAATTAGGTGAGTATTGGAAGATTTGTAGTCACCTTGGATTCAGTAGGACCATGAACAGTTACTAGGAGCACCTCTCTCCCAACCTCTCTCCCAACTATTTTGGTTTAGTGGTGTTGGATTTCCAGGAAAAATTCCAAACCCCCACTGCAAATACTAAGTTTCTGTGGAGCAAACGTGTAAGAGCTTAAGGCCCCATTGGACTCACCCCTTGGTGGCTGGTATGAAAGCCCAGATGTCATTCTTATAAACAGAAGGCTCGTTCCGTTGTGTTTGGAGCTGTATACTTAAGAGAATCCTACTTTGCAATGAACAGAGCTCATTTGAAGTAAACAAAATAATAATAATAATAATAATAATAATAATAATAATAATAATAATAATAATGGTGAGTCTAACCAGACTTCATTTCTTAAGATTCTGCTAGTGTAGTTCAGTAACAAAGTGTGTGCTGAAGGATACCACAAAGAAATATAAACCAAGCAAATCTTTAATGTGACATTCCCAACTCTTTTTTTTTTAAAAAAAAAAATTGTGTGTGTGTGTGTGTGTGTGTGTGTGTGTGTGTGTGTGTGTGTACAGAGGACCAGGATGGCCTGGAACTCACAGAGATGAGCCTGCCTTTGCCTCCTGAGTACTGGGATTAAAGGCATGAAATCATATCAGGCTCTCAAATGTCTTCATGATGATCCAGGACTATCAGGAACATCAGGTATATTAAGAGTTCACATGCTTTATTTCCCCAGGTGACATTACTCACCTTAAAAGTTAAGTTTCCAGTACTCTGGAAAAACTTGTAAAAACTTACCAAAATGCTTTGTGGCATATTTTCAGCTTATAGCCCTATGCATGAAGACGCTATATGCAGTGACTTTGCCTGACCAGTGGGACAGGAAAGGCAGAGGTGAAGAATAACCCTCTTCATAAGGCTGTGTCATGGTCCCAGGAAGTTATCATCCCCCAACAGCTCTGTCTGCCCCTATGCTGACAGCAGCCCTGGAAACCCTTCTATATAGGAGGTGACCTGGGAGACGCTGCCGTAGAGCTGCTCAATCCCTCATTTGAGCTGCTTCAAATGAATGATGGACCTCGGAGCAGATTCAAACAGGCTCTTCCTCTTTCCTACTTTGGGGCAACCACTGGACTTTCTGGATACTTACTGGAAATGCAAACATAAGTAAGAGAACAGGGAAACCATGGAGCAGAATAAAGAAGGTAAAGGAACCTAAGTTGCAACCTTGCCTGGATGGTTAAAAGTCTGCGTAAGGAATGCCGGAGAAATGGATGTAGCTCAGTTGGTAGCCTGCTTGCTTAGTATAGATGAAGTCCTGGCTTGATAATCAGCACCCTCAAAAGAACACCCTAAAAGAAACACACATTATTTACACACATAACCAGGGAATGAACCTTTTTCTAGGGCCACTATCAAGAAGAGAGTTTTAATAAAAAGTCATTAGGCCAAGATGGCATGAAGCTAAGGCACTGATAAAAGGAAAACTAGGAGGACACAGAGTGCAGCTCAACCCAAAGCTCGGTGGCTTGGATGACTCACACCCTCAGGAAACAGGCTGAGAGCAGCTGGCAAATGAGCAAAGCAACACTACAGGTAGAAAGGCAGAGCCTCAGAGTTGGGAAGGAAAGCACCTCATGGCTGCCTGTGCTTTCCGCCTTCATCTGTCTCTTTCGCATGAATATTGAAGGTGAAAGCTCTGCAGTAAGAGAAATAACTAGTCACCTTCTCTTGACAGCCTTCTGAGGTCCCTAACTAACTAACTAACTAACTAACTAACTAACTAACTAACTAACTAACTCCTGTGGAGAACTACTTATGTTCTTTTCTTGCCTCTCAAGGCCATTACCCTGTGGGAAACAGACCTGCTGTGTCAAGCAAGAGCAGCCACATTCTGGAGAAAAATGTCAGCTGAGCTGCTGAGTATGTGGTCATTTCACTGAGAGCGAATACTGATAGTTTTCCATGCCACGGGACCCACTGTGACCAACACGGGGCCACTGCTTTCCTACATTAATGGGAACAACACTATGGACTATGTGCAGGAAAGAAAGGTGAGATACATTTGCAGATGAAGCTATAACTGGACCACTGACAACTGGATTGGTTAATTTGAGTTTTATTATTTTTACAGGGGCCACCAAATTGGTTTCAGATATACATATACAATTCTCTATGCCTAGGAAATTGAAAGGCAGCAAAAGATACGATGGATACAAATTATCTTGACTAATAAATGTATTCTATATAAGACTTTCACTCATTTAACTACTGTGCAAGATTATTTTTTTTGTAGATGTAAAAGTGATTATCTGTAATTGGTTCATACTTACCAATGCAGTATATTTATAAAACACATAAATTTTATTTTTTCTGTCTTCAACATAAATGCAACTTCATGAGAAGTTAAAATTTGTTATTTATATCAAAATTTGTTATTTTATATCATAGCTACCATTTGGAGATTTAAAGTATACTTGCTTATTAATGTCACTAAAATACTTATGAGAGTTAACACATTATTAAGGTACATTTTAAAAAAAATATAGAGGAAGATTCAGGAAATGATTTATTTAATTATAATTTGTATAATTCAGAAAAAGAAGATGACAGACCAACCACTATCTGCCCTACCTAGTGAATGAAAGTCCCTATAATATAAGATCATAACATTAACTAGGCTAGTCCAAGGAAAAGAAAGCTTACTTCAGAACCACAGCTCTCATCTTCCAATGGAAGATGCAAGTCGTGATGAAGAACCTAACACAGGATAAAGTCATCTGCTAAGGAAACTACCGCTTCTTAATGATTTATATGGCAGCCACAGGCAACACAGAACCAAGTGTTGCTTTCTAATTACAGGTGACTTTTTATTACATAAAATTATATAAATATATTTATTGAATAAATATACTAATTATATGATCAAAGAAAAGCTATCCTTAAAAATCCTTTGCATAAATCTACAACCTAATTATAAAATTTGCACCCAGTATGGCATGTTTTAAAATTTAAAATAGAAATGGATTTTCAAGGCTGGAGAGATGGCTCAGTGATTAAGAGCACTGACTACTCTTCCAGAGGTCCTGAGTTCAATTCCCAGCAACCACATGGTGGCTCACAGCCATCTGCGATGGGGTCTGATGCCCTCTTCTAGTGTGTACTCATATACATAAAATAAATAAATCTTTTAAAAAAAAAAAGAAATGGATTTTCAAAAGTAATATAATGAAAATAACAATAGTCTCTGGAATGAAACATGTCTCTGTTTTTAAGCCACTTTTCTATATGATCTTGGGCAAATTGTTATCCTGATCTTCAGTTTCCCTTATTTCAAACCTTATGTGAGTGACTGTGAGAATCACAAGAAGGTGATATACACGAGGAGCCTGCCCGAGTGCTCAGCAAACGTTAGTTTCCTCAGTTCTCATGAGCTCTGAGCTCATTTTAGAAAAGATAGTTGGGTTAGAATGGAAAAACCAAACTTTAATAGCTCCCATCTCACTACTCAGTGTAATCATTCTTAGATACGACGATGTGAAGACATCACTAAGCAGTTTTAATTTTCAAAAGAAACAAAAAAGGTTCAAGGTAATTAGAGGACTCAAGAGTTCTATAATCTATACTTCTTTTATTTAATTAAAAAACTTGAGTTATCCAGTTCCTATATTCTAAAATGTGCCTTTATATGATAATCTCCCTGGGATGATTAATTATGAATATACACAATGCCGCAGACTTTAATGGATCTTCATACCAGCCAACCACTGAGACAACTACAGGGCGGAGCTGCTCAGCGCTGTTTAGGAGGAAAGCCAGAGGATGGAGAGCACTGTTACGCTTAAGACCCACAGTCTCTGGTACTAGAGCACATGGTTAGAGCAGCATTACAGAAAAGTAAGAGTTCACAGAATAATCCCAGAATAGTAGCAGAATAGTAGAATTACTAAATATTTGATGAAGACTAAATTATTTAGATAAAGTCTAGATGTTCTCCAAATATTTGAATTCATTTCACTGATTTCTTCAATTTCAGACCTTTAGAAGGGGGTCATCTTACACATATAAAAATGTATTTTAATTTTAAAGCAACTTAAAAATATCTTTAAAACCTTCATTGAGGCTATCTTTCAATATTTAATTTTTTTAAAAGAAAATGTATTTTATGTATACAGTGTGTATTATTAGTAGGGGGAATTACCAGAACCTTCAACACAGAGTTAAGGAACACTTCACTCTCTTTTTGTAGTCCAGTTAACTTTCACATTGTACTTGAAAACTTACAATTAAATCATGGAGATTTTTTTCCTAGCCCACTCTGCTGCTACTCAGCTTTACTATGTCTGACCCCTTTTACACCAGCAGCAAGTCTCTGAGACACTCAGGCTAGTCTTCTTGCTGCTCTCACAGTAAACCCTGCTGTCACAGGCCATGCACATCAATGTTTACACTTGTGATCCAGACAGAAACTCCACATCAGGGCACAGAGGCTCTTTTGGAGAAGGACATTTTTGCAGTGGGCCATAAAGCCCCACATACATGCCTCAAGTCAAACAGAATTCCACTTTGTTTTCAAGCAAGTTTTGCGAGATTATACTGCTTCCAGGGCAAAGAAAACTTTGAAAAGTCACTGATTTAGAAAAATAAAACTATTCTACCAAAATTGATTATGAATCTAGTAAGGGAGGTGGTACTGAGACCTGAGAAGTGGAGGAGGAAGAAGAGGAAAAGGAGGAGGAGGAGGAGGAGAAAGAGGAGGAAGAAGAGAAAGAAGAGGAGGAGGAGGGAAGAGGAAGAGGAGGAGGAGGAGGAAGAGGAGGAGGAGAAAGAGGAAGAAGAAGAGAAGGAGGAGAAAGAGGAAGAGGAAGAGGAGGCAGCGGCAGTGGCTGTGGCAGCTCTTTATTTACAAGGTCCATGTTTGAGGTGAGATTAACATGCAAGGACACATCTCACTAATCTAGATCTGAGTGGGCCATGGGTCTAAAGATGACAAAAAAAAATATCTGCTAAGAAAAAATAAACATGTAAATCAGTAAAAGTAGAAAAAGTGTACTCTGACCACATTTTGATAGTAATGCTAGTTAAGTGAAGATCTTGGGTTAACTTTTCCTAGTTTGCTATGCTTTAGGGTATGGTTTAAATAAGCACACCTAAGGCAAGAGTGCCACTGCTCTCTTATAATGTGTGATTATCAACGCCAAGTAGAATTATGTACTTAAAGGGACAGAGTATCATGGAGCATAATTAGGCTTTGTCTCTATCAGACTCTCTACACTGCTACAATAAGCAACAAAAACACATCCCACTTTATAAAAACAGAAAGAGAAATGGGGCACTGTCTATTAACTTGCAACTAATACCAGTGATATACCTGATGGAAGGTATGCCGCCCTTGAACTCATGCTGTCAGTTGGACTTACAAGCATTTTACTGAGGCCTGTCCAACAGACAGACTTGCACTGATGGGGTGGGGCTCAAGAGTTTGGTCATATTAAACAGAGGACAGGTGTTCCAGCTTTCTTTCCAATATCTGACAGGAAATATGTGCTCCAATGTCCAGTGGCGGTATTGACCAGGCTCTTGGTTTCTTTTCTTATTTGTCATTCTTATTGTATCTGAAATCTGAAAGAAGCCTAAGTAGCATGTGGAGACCTACTGGGATGTCACGATGAGTAGAGAAGCCTACTGAGGAAGACAGCCTTTCTAGGAGCAGCGGCTCTTGTTCCCGACTGCTCACATGTTTTACTCTCTTAGTGAGATGGGAAGTCACCTAAAGCTAAAAAAATTAAAATGATGGATTTGGATTTGTTTAAGTAAACACACTAATATAAACTAATAGGTATATCTGGAGAGAAACCAATTTTATATTCCACTGCTGAGCTATCCCAAATTTAATGGAATCACAAACTTTGAAGAAACAGGAATCATAACAAGAATTCTAGCAATTATGGTAGATACTATATTTTGTTTCCATGTCTGTAAATAATGTATAAACTTCATGACCATGAAATACTACTACTAAGGGAAGAGGTCTATTTGCTGAATGAATAATATATGAAATAAGTTAGTTGACTTTTCAGAAGAATTGATATTAGCTACAGGCATTTGTCAGAGCTTTTCAGACTAACTCCACTAAATAGAAATTCTATTCTGTTCCATACCCAGACAGCAAGCACATCTTTGGTTCCCATCACTTTACAGGAAACCTTAGAAATCTCTCACTCTTTCTAGTTTTTCGAGCCATGTCTTGAAGATCCTACCCCCAGTTGATAGTGTTGTAGCTATCTCACCCCCAGTTGATAGTGACATAGCGATCTCAGACGCAGAAGACTAAGTTGAGTACTCATCTCTCAGTTTGTGGCCAACTGTATTCAATTCTTATCATTGTAGAACATTAACAACAACAAAAGAAAACCATTAACCAAGCTGAAAGAGGAAGCATGTTCCCTAAAAGCAACAGAAGCCCCACAATTCTGGGACCCATGTGTTATACACACATGTGCGTGCACACACACACACACACACACACACACACACACACACACATACACACAGACACACACACACTTTTTTTTTCCTGGAGACTCCTTTATGACATTGTAGAAAATACCATTGAATGGATGGTGATCAAAATCAACACAATTATTAAACTATATCATTTATAGCTCATAAGAACAATATGAACCATTAAGTTGCAACGGCTATGACCTGCACAAAGAACATATCAGATGGCACGGCAACATGGATGGGAAAAAGGTTCATGAGGCCACACCCCTAGTAGAAGAGCTATAGGCAGCAAGGCTTCTGAGGGAGGAAAAACAGTTTTCTTCAGGAACATGTTCCCTGATACGTCCCCTAAATGGTCATCCCTAAACCCACACACATAGGGTAACAATACTTAGACTCAGTGGATTGTGCGTGTATGTGTGTATATATACCTATAAGCATATGTAAAACAACAGTAATAATCATAGGATAAAGAATATAAATTTGAGAGGGGATATTACTGGTAGAGATGTATGCAGGTGGAAGAAAGAGGGATGGGAAAAATTATAAAATTTCAGTGTACAAAATTCTCAAAAAATGGTTCCTGAATAAAAATAAATAAAACTGTAATAAAAACTAAGTTTAAGCCCCTCCCCCCCAATATTTCAAATTGAACCTAGGACTTCATTCAAGGAATTCAACTGCTCTACCACTGAGCTACAGCCCCGGGCCAAATTCTCATTTTAATTGTTACTATATCCTTGACTGAGAAGAGATTGATTGTTTAAGGTAAGGCTACATGCAATTCACTGTATACTACATATCAAGTGTTGGTAACAATGATCTCTCATCCTAATAAACAGCATTGGAATAAGTCCTCCCCCTTCAAGAATCTGAAAATAGAGCCTGGAGACGTCAAACAATTGGAGAAAAATAAAAAGCGTCTTGCGTAGGGAATTAAGTAGAAGCCACAGGGAAGCTGGGAAGTTCAGTGGTAGTTTCCTAACACGCATCAGGTCACGTTCAAGCCTCTGCACGCTTTGTGTTTTAATAAAGATGGTATTGCTGTTCTACTTTAAATCTGCATGTAAACATGACTGTGTATCAAGACTGTGGTTAGCATTTAACTGATAATGAAATATACTTTCTTACAGAATCTGTCAGGACATAAGAAAGATAATAAAATAAGGTTTTATTCTAAGCTAGTTCCATATTTACTTATCACATATAATCTGTTACATATGTAAATAGATTAGATACAAAGTGGGTTTGCTAAGCTTAGCATGAGTATATAATTAATTTTAAAAGTAAAGGTATATAATATTTAATGAAGGCAACCTCCATTTCTAACAGAATATTTGGGGACTTGAAGTAAATAGGTATTTATAAACAATTTTGTAACTGCAGGTAGAACTTAAAAATGGCAGAATTTTTAAGTTTCCTTTACATTTTCATGAGTTCTGGCACTTTCAAAATAATAGAAATGGTGAAATGTTTTATTGTGACTGAAAAAATAACACTACTATAATAAAATTTTTTTGTCAACTTGTTCACTCCTAAAATGCCTTAAGCACTTCAGTTTAGGTGTCAGATTAAAATGCATGATGACGAAAAGCATCGTCAAGCAAGCGCTACAGAATGGTGCCAAATTAGGGGTAGGCAGAGGTCTGTAGAGTTACATTAAAAGCAGCTCTTTGAAATGATTTAATTATGCCATGCATCTTGCATTAAAGCTTTTCTACAGGTAATTTTCACCATGTCATATTAAAACTTAACAAAATCTTTCCCCAACTTTTCCTCTTTTCCTGTCCCTTCCTCTGTTAACTTTCTGGAGCAGCGGTTCTCAACCTTCCCAATGTTGCAATTTTTTAATACAGTTTTTCATGTTGTGGTGATCCCTAGCCATAAAATTATTTCATTACTACTTGGCAACTAAAATTTTGCTACTGTTATGAATCATAATGTAAATATCTGCTATGCAGGATACTTGATATGAGACCCCTGAGAAAAGCTCATTTGATCCCTCAAGGGTTGTGACCCACTGGCTGAGAATCAGTGCTCTAGCTGTCTAGACCAATTTCAGTCACTGGGCTTCTGGCTGCAATATGGCACGGCATGTTTGATGACAACTTCCTGGCTGTAATGACTTTTTTTTTTTTAACCACACAGGATATTCTCCTGAAAGCCTTCCCCTTCCTCCTCTTCTTCTTCTTCTTTTTTTTTCTTTGTCTCTTGATTTTTCTAGCACTGTGAGTATTTTTCTAGCACTGTGAGTATTTTTCTAGCACTGTGAAACTAAACTAACTTTACTTTCTTCCATATTACCAACTCTGGGTAACCCCCTTTATGCACTGATCTCTAGATATCAAAACTGTTAATAATGATTCTTAACAATGAATACCCATCAAAATAATAGCACCAAAAAGTATAGGGTATTGGGCTTTTCCTGTGCTTGACTGAGTCATCAGGCACTCAGGTGTAGAACACTGACAGCTGTACTTTTAAAGAACTCTGATAATTCTGGCAGTATTGCCATGACAACAGGTGTTCCCCAAGGATGTACAACTGTCCTTACTACTTTCCTCACTGCAAGTTCATGGCTCTTGGGACTATGTATTATCACCACGGTGATCATTTAGTACTTCTGGGTTATTATAAGAAAAACTGTCATTCTGCCATCAATTTTAGAAAAGATAAAACAGCAGAGGGGTTTTTACTGAAAGATTTCTCAAAGCCATGAGCATGCTTCAACACCTCTATGGTACCTGTCAAGGTTCTCTTCACCATTAGAATGCATTGTTTGCATTAAAATGATCTCCTACTTGCTACATACACATCACTGATGAGTTGGTATCTAGCATTCTTCTATGTAAAACCCTTCAATTATCTTTGGATTGCAAAGCATTTAAGGCCTTCTTGCAGTACTGGGGATTAACTCATGGAATTATACATACTAGGCAAGTGCACAACCACTGAACTACATTCCCAACCCTGTTAAAGCCTTGTACGATATGCCAAGAGCCTTTGCCACATTTCCTCTTCTACTCTACAATGAAGGGAGCACCTTTTGAAGTCAGACATATTTGGCTTTGAATAATGTTTAGCCATGGTAAGTATTTTAGAACAATTCAATTTGCTGATAGGAAGGGCTGCTCAGAAGAATACAAGCTGGTCCTCTTCACACCTTATGTGACCGTGTGAGCACTTAACTATAACAATTCCAATAGAGATACACTATACCATACTCGAAAGACTCATTACAAGAATAATGTCAAATGTCTTATTAGTAACTTTAAAACCGAATTATATGTTAGGATGTTATTTTAAATGCTGAGACATGTAAGATATCATGTAGTTTTCACTGTACGACCACTGAAAACACTGCTAGAAAATAAACATTTCAACAACTTCTCTTGGCTAAGTGTCTCCAAGAAATGCTTTGACCTACAATAGATGAAGCACTAAGCTCTTGAAGATCTCATGTGGTTTTGTGTCCTTTCATTCTCAAATAACACCGTGGGCAGTTAACTAGACTGACTGAATTCAGATTCACTTTCAACTTTAGGGCATCAGATTCACTTGAATAAAATGTTTTCTTTTCCTTTCCTTTTCCTCAGATCCTAAAGAATTATGTTTGAATTAATTCTTGAATGGAGCATAGAGCTGAAAAGTATACTTACAATTTGTTCTCAAACCAGTGAACAGACTCTTCTAAAAGAACTGAATTTTCCTAAGTTATTTTCATATAAAAATAGACTATTTGACTAAGATTCTAGAATTGGTGAATGCTATCATACTTGAGTCTTTTAAAACTCACAGTCTAAGCTGGTGACATATAATTTTTAAGCCATCATGATTTAGTCAGAGGGTGAAAAAAAAAAGCGAGATCTGAAAAGAGTGTCTACTCAAGGATAGAAAACAAAGCTGACGTGGAGATATTTAATGATATGGATTTTAATGACTATAAAGAAGAGAACATTTAACAGCTGGATTAAAACTTACCTCATTGCCACATTGCTGCCATCAATAACTACTGGTCTCAGATTTTCACCATCATCTGTTACCATCTCTTGCAGTGGGGATTCAGACCTCTGAGATTCCAGGGATGATGTTTCCCGCATTACGCTGTTAACAGTACTAACCGTTTGATCAGCTTCACTTTTATTTCCAAGTTTGACAAGTTCTCCCAATATATCATTGATTAAAGCATCAGTACCAAGTTTGTTTAGCACAAGCTGGACCTGTTCTTCAGAATAACCTAACTTAAGTGCAAACTCCAGTTTTGTTTGGTATTCTCGAACCACATCAGGGGGTTTCTTCACTTCCTTGGATGGAGTCTGGGACTCTTCTAATTTAAAGTCTTGCAAAACGTCACTGTGTTTCAGTAGGTGAGACTCTAAGCAAGGAGAGCGACATAACTGTCTGTGAGTCTTGGTTAATAAGAATGGCTCTACTGAAAGGCTCCTCAGTTGTTCTGACTCATGATCAGAAGTCGTGCTTTCCTCAGAGTCACCAGAGCTCACATTCTCTTCAGACAGCCCTTTTTCTTCCTTCCCTGCACTGACTGTATCCATTGTTGGTTTCTCTACCATAGGCCAAGGCACAGCTGCACTTAGCTGTGGGTCAGTGCTCTCCATATAAAGGTGGCCAAGGTCATGTTCCACGTGATCCTTCAAGCCCATGAACCTGTTCCGGGCACTTGACTCCACTTCGCTGCTTTTCCTGTATTCTTGAATGCAAAGCACCCCGTATTCCTAGGAAAAAATGTAAAATAGTTAACATATCATATTTATTGTTTGAATCTTTCCTCAGTGAGTAAGTTAGAAGGGCCAAACTACAAATGGCTACTTTGTATTTTGTCTGTAGCCTTTCATCACTCACAGCAAACTTGCCAAGACTCCTTCCTATGAATCCTTCCCAGGCAACAAAGTAAACAGAAAGCAAACTGGGGTTTTACAAAGGTTCGTTCTCTCTTGCTCTTTCTTGTTCTCTCTCTTTCTCCCTTTCCCTCTCCCCATCCCTCCCTCCCTCTCTTTCCTTCTTAACCCCTGCTCCCATGTAGATACGTAGGTGTGTAACAAAGAATCAGAGGCTATGAATTTGAAAAGAAGCCTGACACATGAAATAGGAAGGGAGAAAAGGGAAGAGGAAATGACAGAAATATAGTACTCATGTGAAAGCCTCAAAAAAAGTTAATTTTCATAGTTTACTAAAGGGGCACATAGTCTAACATGGTCAGTGAGGAATGGAATAATAACAAAGCTAGTCACATGCTTCCCCCAAGCATCCTGCTATTGCCTATGATTCCAGCAACTGGGCCACTGACACATGAAGATGGCGTCTTTGAGATTAATTTGGGCTACATAATGAGTTCCAATCAAGTCTGTGTTAGAGACCCTGTCTCAAGAAGAAGAAGAAGAAAAATGGCTAATTATCTTCCATTTTAAGATGAATATAATTTTTCATTAATAGTTATGACTTTTGAATACTTAACATTATAACAGAAGACACTTTTAAATATTACGATCTTTTATTGGCAGACATATACAGATTTTATTCCACATAAAATTTGAGGCAAGCAGGCATACTGTTCTATCAGGTTTTTTTAAAATTTTTTTTATATTTATTTATTTATTCTTTGTATGTGAATACACTTATCTTTCTTCAAACAAGACATCAGATCCCATTACAGATGGTTGTGAGCCACCATGTGGTTGCTGGGAATTGAACTTAAGACCTCTGGAAGCAGTCAGTGCTCTTAACCGCTGAGCCATCTCTCCAGCCCCAGTTTTTTTATTTTTATGATAGAAAGTATTTTTGTATTGCATCAGACTAATACATGTTTATGGTCATACCACCTTGACCTGACCTTGTCTGACCTCAGATTAACAGCATACCTGCATTTCGTTAAAAACTCATCTTTTTATTTTTTTGTTTGTTTGTTTTCCCTGTAGAAATATTTTTACTGTTTTAAATTTTTCTGATGTTACACTTTTTTTCCTTCAGACCTACTGGAAGTAATTTAATTCTCTACTAGGGATAGCTCAGAAAAATAAGGCTATTTTTCTCTTTCTACATCATTTTGAGGACTAAATCAACAGCATGAGTTATTAAAGCAGTTCTGGTGTTCTTCCATTAATTAGCAAGTCAAGAGTAGCCAAACCTAAGGCTTTTGTAAAACACCTATTTGGATAATCTAATAAAGAAAATTGGAGAAATATTTTAAACTGAAGCTCTTCAACAAAACATATACACCAGAAGAAATCTATCATATAAACATTAAAAGAAAATGGGGATTTTGAAATTTAAAAATTTATCTAATAAACCCATCAAATATTTCCCCACAGTGTAATGAATTTCATTAACGATGATAAATACTAGAGAACATGCAATCTTTAAATATACAAAATTTCAATATTTCCTTAGGGCAAAAGTCCTACACATTTCTATAGGAGTTTCTTCAGGGTTTGTTCTTTGAGAATAACTTGAATGTTCTACTAATACAGCTGTTCTACTAATACAACACTCACTAAAGAAACGCCCAACTTCCTAGTTTCTGGAAACCCTCATGATAAAGAGCATCTGCTTCATTATGAAGCTGTGTCCATTTCAACTTTTTCTTTTAATATGGATATGCATGGCCCAATTAGAATTAAGGAAGGGATTCTGAAAGTAAATCTGTACACCCTGTGATTTATTAACTACAGTAATGTACTAACACCATAATGCAAGTAACAAATCACAACAGCATCCTAATAATGGGATACAGTTAAAAGAAAATCTACACCGTGGCCTTAGTAAAGCTCCCACCAAAAGTATCTTAAACAAGAGAAATCTATTGGAAGCTGGGCTGCCTGGCAACCAGAAGATGGTTGCTAAGCTGCACTCCTTTAACATGCCATCATGAATGCTAGCACAGTGAAAGAATAATTTGGTATGAACAAAAGCCTATAAAAGAGACTGGGACTTAAGTGCGTCTGGTTTACCCTCAGAGAACAATGCAGCTGCCAAGCCAATCTGGACGCTGCGACATGACTGTTCTGTAAACCCCACAATCTGTTCTGACTGCAGGAAGTGCATTTAATGGGAAATATTTTTGCTCTCCCCTGAAAAGTTTGGGTTTTGCATAAATGCTGTTGTGAGATAATTCAGGATAATGACTTGCTGACCAAATTGCTGAGTTGAACTAAGGAGTATTATTTTAATATTGAGCAGTTTTGTTGTGTTTTTGAGCTGGGGGATCTGTATCAGACATGATAAATACCTCTGGAAAATACAGACATGAGAAACATTGGAAAGAAATTTTCTAATTGAAAGATATGTATATTTTCTTAATTTTAACTTTTCAAAGTGGCAAACCCAGATACTGCAAAGTTTTGACACAAAAAGCCTGACCAGTTTAAAACTGCATTTCAATCTATTCAGATTTCTATTTCCCCTTCAATCTAGTGTTTGAGAAGTACCCGGGTCTGTTTTCCTATGCACTTTACCACATGGCTATCGTGTAAGGCTGGGAGAAATGGACGTTTGGTTGTTTTATAACATTAAGCCATTTAATAGTTTTTCACAATAAGAGAGCAAACACTAATACTTTCAGTTTCATTTGTACATACGATTTAAATAACATTTCACAATATTTTTTTCAATAATAACCAATAATGCTTTTCAATGTTAAAACTAAATACAAGCATGGTCTAGGTTTTAAATTAACATTTGAAATAACTTGATTTGTATTGACTGAAATGGTAAACATTAGGATTCTAAAACTTCCATTTGTAGAACGCTTCTGATCAAGTTGTAGCCAGTAAAAAGTTGCCATGACGTAATAGGGCGTTTAAAAACAATCCAGAATTTGACACTATCTTAAAGTTATTTAGTAAAAAATCTGATATAAGCCTGAATATTTAGTGATACAGATAGCTGTAGCAGGACACACAGGTCTTAAAGAGGTTAACATCCAAAGCTGTGTAAAGAGTGGCACGGTGTTTATGTTTGGTTAGCATTTTAACAATGACTACTAAGTTTGCAAAAGAAAAAAAAACTCATAGAATATGTTACTTATCGTATGTAATGTAATAATATCTTTTAATTTCTAAACCATGAATGGTTTAGACTTTTAAAGTTTTACATTATTTAATCAAGCCTAAGTTTATGTAAGTATTCATAAAACTCAAATAAAATCAACTAGTGTGGAAATTTTCCTCTGTTCATGCAGAAGCAGAGTCAAAGCAACACCACGGAGTAGACCAGTTTGTACTTGCAGAGTCACTGGAAGACTCTGAGAAGAACTGTAAATGTTGTATCACAGAACCGTTCTATATGATGGCTTGTACATGATACAAGAATATAATAAAGATATTCTGTTCTTGAACACAAAAAGTACTAGGCAAAAATACAATAAAAGACATATCCAGTTTTAAAAGTCCATAAACTACCTCTAGATATATCAGAAACTCACTCTTTTTCTTGACAAAGACTAAAGGTTACATAATAGTATTTGTTGAAAAAGAAGGAATTGTGTTGATTTTGTAGACGATGAAGATGTTCTTTCAGTTGTCAAAAGATAACTCTATAGCGGCTAAATGCAGGCTTAGGACATGAAGTGCATTGCTCTGAAATTTACTGCATCTATGGAAGTCCTCTATTTTGTGAAAAGATTGAAAGTTCTCAATAGGCAACTTGGATAACCACTCACCCTGAGCCTTGCAAAGCTTGTTCTTAGCATTCTAGAGAGCATTACAGTGACCAGGAATATTAGACCATAAACTTGCTACATCATATTATTTGTTTGTAAAGTCACAATGCATGAAAGTAGGCTCTGGTTGCTGTCCAAATGGTTATACTATGAGAACAATGAGAATAAATTAATGAATATGTAATAAGTACCTACTGCTATGGTCTTTGCGTATTTAATTACCATTGTATTTGAGTGAGCACTGTTGTCTGCATCCCTCTAGCTAACAAAGGAAGGATGTTCCTTTGAACAGATTGGTTAATGTTCTGGGGCAACAGATGTCTACTGGAACTGCAGGAGACCAGCAACTGGTGGCCTGCCTATCTTCTGAAAACTTTCAATAGACTTATGCATATGTTCACACAATAGGGCATGTGGTAGAAACGAAAACCTCTCTTTAACCCTTTATATTCTTTCTTTTCCTTCCAACTGACAGATGAAAGTCTTTGTATACTCCTCAGTTCCCCATTACCGAACTCTTGAAACTAACTGGAATGGTATCTTAAACCTAATATCTGAAATTAAAACAAGGGGAATAGACGGAGAAAGAAAATAACTTCAACAGCAACACTGACATTGTTGACAAGGCACCTAAATGCTTAATCATCATCTTTAAAAGCAGCTGTTGGAAACATCGATCAGTCTCAATCCATCTCTGCAAACTAGACTCTTCACATAACAGAAACAATCCACTGAACCTGACCAGCATTTCACAGGGATGCCATGAGAAAACAAAGGCATTTGACAAGAGAAAAATCTAAGTTTGTTGTTTAGCAGGATATAGAACTTTTGTATAACTTGTCTTAAGTTCCAAATGATTGTGTTTAATGCCCGTCACTTACACGCATTCACTAAGCTAAAAGTAAGTACATGCAAAAACATAATAACATAAAACTCTGCTTCACAGATACATTCTTACAGAAAGAACCAGACTCTTTTAGCATACTAGCACTAACATAGCCTTTACAGCAAAGTTTAACTTCTAAAAGCACTAAGTAGTAAGATACTTACGTTAGCAGGAAAATACAAAGACATTGGTTTCTGTGGCAGCTCCAGCAGTAACAACAATTTTAGCTGCAGACTTCCAGGCAGGCAAGAAGAACAATGAGTGGTTGAACAGATGGAATGGCAATGTCTTTGCTTAACCTATTACCGAGTGGAGCAACAGCCAATCACAGGCCAGAAAGCTCACAATTAGTTAGTCAGGCAGATGCAAGACAACCTCAGCACCCTGCGTCAGGTTCGTAGGTTTCTAAGATAAGCAAGTTGATGTCATTCTTGGGTCTGCCCCGGGCAGCATGTGTATTAAACGAGGGGTGTGCAGCAACAATAGGCCATACAAAGCTGACAAGTAGGCAGCTGCTCTATGAGAGCAGTCATTAGGGAGCAGGCTGCCAACAAGAAACACCTGGCTTGGGCAGACTTCAGCCTTTCCTCTGTTTTTAATGCACGAAAACAAAGAAAGCAATTATATTTTAAAGTAGTAAAAGTTGCATGTTTCCAAAAAGTTGAGCCTATATATTAGTCTATTAGTGTTTCATTTTTCTTTGAGAGAGAAAGAAAATGAGGTGTGTCAAAGTAGCAGCTAACTATTGCAGCAATCTCCTTTAATAAATCAGTTACTGGTGAAATGAGGCACAAGTTATAGTTAATCTATTTCTCTGGCTACAGTGGAAAATCTGTACTTTCAATAGCTGGGTGGTGGTAGGTGGTGGTGCTCACCTTTTAATCTCAGAACCATGGAGGCAGAGGCAGGTGGATCTCTGAGTTATAGGCCAGCCTGGTCTAGAGTGAGTTCTAGGACAGCCAGGGCTACACAATGAAACCCTGTCTTGTAAAAAAAAAAAAAAAAAAAAAGACAGCAACAACAACAGCAAAAAGTATCTGCTAATGTGTTACAAGATAATAAAACTTAAAAAGAGCTGGTGAAATGGCAAAATAAAAGGCATACGAGTTTACAAATAGAATTAATTTTAAAAGTTCTCTAGAAATATAGTAAAATAAAATATTAATTTGGTCTAAGTTTGTGAAAACAAGTAACATAAAAGTGTATATTTAGACAAAACTAACTTCAACCTAAAATCATTACACCAGACCAGCTGAACTATGTAATATAGCAATGTAAAACTCTCTTATTATAGATACCGGTAGCCACATCTAATTACGTAAAATAAAACCTTTCATAACATACTCGTTAAAAAATGTATTTCATAAAATTTGCAAGTTGTAATACTCAAATGTAAGTTTAGAATACGTTAGTACTAAAATAAATTGAAATTCAGGGATAATTTTGAAGGCCATCTAAAGTTCACTAAGTAAGTACCCTCGATTTACTTCTAAGTTCCACATGACAGCGTTCATAAGTCCATGGACTCCTTGCTTCTGAGTGCTGCACAGGTTATTGCTCGAGTGAGCTAGATTATGACAACATTTAATCCAAATGTCAACACCATAAGACACTGTGGTATTTCCTTATGGAACAAGTCTACAGTTGCTCTATTTACTTATGTGATGTAGACTGCCCATGTGTGCAGTACAGAAGCAACACATACACATATATGCATTGCACACATGCACATGAACATGCACAGCTGTGCACACTGCTGCACATACACACTCCCTTTTCACTGAAATGCAAATAAAATTCCAGTATAGGCTAAGAACTAGTTTATGCACAGCCCAGACTTTAAAGATATAAAACTAAAATACTGGAAACCTAAGTCAACTTCTCTTTTCAACACACAGTGGGACCATTTGTGAAAACCTAGGACAAGGAAATTCTCTTTGGGACTTCTGCCCTTGTCCTTTTCATGTTCACTCAAACACAAATCAGGTTTCTCTCTATCTATGAAACAAAAAATCTATTTCATACACTTAAAATTTTCAGCTATCTCACTAAAAACATTCACCATGCTAACTAAAAACCTGATACCTATTTCCAGAATTAAAAGATATAGTATGACATTGTAGGTCATCATGTCTATGGATGTTTTCCCCCAATAGAACTTAGTGTTTACTGAAGTTGTGTGTGTGTCTGTGTGAGTGTAGAGGTCAGGGGATAACCTTCTCAGGTTGGTTCTCTCCTTCCACCATGTAGGACTCAGTGATCAAACTCAGGTTGCCAGGCTTTGCAAGCTCCTTTATCCACTGAGCCATCTTGTCAGCCCAGTGACGACAATATTGTTGAATAAAACTCAATGGCTAGATTTTAGATGTTGTGTTAATCTCTGAGTTGAGAGCTACTACTTTTCTGCCAAGCACTGTTGTGATGTAGCAGAAGCAGTTAAACCTCTGGTCTGAATTTATTAGCTCATTGAAAATCAAGATAAAGTGTCTTTATCATCACAGTTTACTGCAAATTACTAGGTCAAGTACATAAAATGCAAAGCCTCGATTTGGGGTAAAAGTATGTGTATCACAAAAATGAGGAAAATTAGGATTTATCTCTACCTCCTTCCATTCCCAGAGCTCTTTTAAAAGATAGAGGGAAAAGATATCAACTCTGAAAGCAATAAGGCCTAAATCAGATAAATATGATTAAGACAGCATAAATCCATGCAAAGTAATTACAGCTCCAACCAAAAACCCAAGTAGAAAACAGGGTGAGAAAAGTATTAATATTAAGGCATTTTCTTTTTGTTTGTAAAAGGAAACTATCTAGCATGAATGGACACTTACGTGCCTCTTAGTTTTCGCCTTTTCTTTAACACTTGCTACCACAGTTACTAGTTTATAGCTTTAATGCCAGAGGGGAGGAATCACAAAGAAGGAAAACTACCCCAGAGCACAGCAGGAAGCCTCAACTACAGCACTGGATAAGCTCCCCCACCCCCACCCCCAAACAGCAAATAAAGGCAGTGATCTGAAAAAACTAATCAGATCCTGCTGCGATATTTATACCCCTCAGTTGCCAGTATTGGATAATGTTAAGCACATTAAAACATCTGTAGGTGAAAAGGGCCCAGTCTGGCATTTTTAGTCACATAGGTCTGCCTTGTCCACTTCCCAATGCAGGACAAACAGAAACAGCTGACCCTTCTGAGCTCTGTTTGGGTCATTGCAAAAGACTTATATGACAGAAACAAAACAAAGTAACACAAAGAAAAGGAGCCAGCACAGCTTTTGGTGTTCCTTACAATTTGACAATGCAAAGGGTGAAAATCTATCGTTTGAAAATCAGGCCTTGCGCAGGAAAGTGATACAAATATATCTTGAGGCTGTGTTTGGAAGCAAGCCTCTTGACCAGAGGTGACTCAAATTGACTTTCTGTTATCTTTCCCCTAATGCGTTACCTTTCTCTTTAATATATGAGCACTCTTGATTCCCACAGCAGTATCATGAAAGATTATTCTAATTTGTTATCTCTCAGGGTATAAAAAAATAAACAAACCAGCCAAATAAAAGATAACTTATAAACAGAGTTTAAAACATGAACTAGGTATTAACAGCCATACCTGAGCTTTTCTGTTAGGAAGGCATGAGATCTTCCGCACATGAAACTATTCTTCTGTGTGTTATCTGAAACCTTGAGCCACCACACTGAGAATACTGACTGTATGAACTAAATACAAACTACTGCATAGTATCAGTTAAAAGAAAGTCACAGGATCAACTGAATGCCAAGAGCTGATATCACTTTTTATATGGTGATTCGAGAATGTTCTGAAGAAATATACATTCTCCTAAGTTCCTTTGACCAGTGAAGAGGAGGCAGAGCATGAAAGCTTCAACATTAGTTTATGTTTGGATCTGGCCCTTAATATATAATGAAGTATATAATATATACTTCATTATATATTAAGGATTTATAATATAATATAGTAAGTATATCTTGTATTTAACATCAATTGTGAGATAAGAAATAAGAGATGCAATTGGAACCTTCTAGTAAGGAAAATCATCAAATATAAATAATTTTGTATTAAACAAAGCTCATAATCTAACAATATTCATATTGGCTGGCCAGCAATAATACTAAGGCCAGATGTAGTGGCACCTGCCCACCATCTCAGCACTCAGGATGTGCAGGTGGCAGAACCCCAAACTGCAGGCCAGCTGGACCAACAAACACCACACCTCACACAGCAAAATAAGCAAACAACAGAATGTTCACTAATACATTACAATTCAGATGGAAACAAAACCAATGGGAACAGCCCACTGGAATACAGAGCAGAGCTCAGATCCCAGACTTCAGATTCTGTTCCCACTCGGCAGTTCTCACTTTAAGTTAAACATGGTTGGCAGATAGGGAAGTAGGTTAAAATAATCAAGACACATCTTCCTTTCGAGCCATAAAATAAACCAGTACTGGTCTGAAATGTAAACAGATAAAGTGATTAATAAAAAAAAGGTACTGTTTTATAATAAAAACATCTTTCCCAATCTGTACCAAGAACAAAATATCAAAAATCTTTAGTGTAAGAATTATTTGCTCCTAAAAGTACCACAATATACCAAGAGTAAGTGCACTGGCTTTACAGCTGACATCCTAGCACTGGGGTGGGGGTGGGGAGGCAAGATGCTGAGCTCAAGGCTGACCTGGGCTTCAGAGTGAGACCGTGTCTCAAAAAACAAGCACACAACACAGTAAGAAATAATCGATGTGTATTTTTTTTAAACTCTTTATCCACAGGAAAAACAAACTTTTAAAGAAAAAGTTTACAAATAAACTTATAAAAATAAACTTATAAAAAGCTTACAGGCTTACACTGGCTAATTTTATGTCAACCTGATACAGGCTATAGAGTTTGTAAGAGGGGAACCTCTTTTGAGAAAATGCCTCCCTAAGACCAGGCTAGGCTGTAGGCAAGCCTGTGGAACATTTTCTTAATTAATGACTGATGCGTATGATGCGAGAGGAGCCCAGAGCATCGTCAGGGGTGTGATCCCCGGACTAGTGCTTCTTGGTTCTGTAAGAGAGCAGGCTGAGCAAGTCATGGAGCGAGGCAGTAAGCAGCGAACCGTGGCCTCTGCGTCAGCTTCTGCCTCCAAGTTCCTACCTGGTTTGAGTTCCTACTTTGGCTTCCTTCAGTGGTCCTTTGTTTGTATTATGTAAACCAAACAAACCCTTTCCTCCTCAAGTTGCTTTGGTCATGATGTTTCATCACAGCAATAGTAACCCTGACTAACACAAGGATCAAAAAAAGAACTCAACTTTTTAAACTTTCTGGAAGGCCGAAGACCAGGACAGAACTCAGGGTCTGACCTGTCAGGTTTGTGGAATGCTTTCATCTAAGGACTCAGGGATGGCTATTCAAATTCCTGAGACAGCCTTACAAGTGCAGTTTTAGGTCACACGCTCATCCTTTCACCTAAATAGTGTGGCCAGAGGTATGTGGGGCTGTAATTGGCAGTTCTCTCAAGAGTTAGAGTGGGCTGAAGGTTATCTGATAGGTGATATTAACAGAAGCAGAAGAGAGGAAAATGGTAGGGAATAACATTAAATCAAAAGATAACCGATGTTTCAGGTTAATTTTCATGTTTATAAAACAAAAATACACATGCAACCGAGGCTCAGACTCAGAAACAAAGCCCAGGTCTGCATCCACCATCTCAGCTATCAAGGAGCTCTTCCCTGTGGCAATCCGTGCATTCCAGAAACTAGTCACCTCTGCCCAGTTTTCAGCTGTTTCAGTGAGTTCTAGTTAATTAAATCCTGGTTATTTTCTCTTCTCAGCTTTGTTTTCCTCCTGCATATGAATCACCTCCAGGTAGGCAGATACCCTCCCCTCAGGCTTAAAAGACTTGTCTCTTAATTCATCTCCTTAATTACTCCTAGGTGTCTTCTGAGAAAGTCATTTCCAATGACATCACTCTCAGGCTAAACAGCTTCAAATCAGGAGTTGCTAATTGTCTTTGTTTTCAAGATTATAGGGCTTCCTCTGGCCCTATAATCATACCTCTTGTTTTGCTTGTAGTAAAGAGAAGCAAAAACAAAGGTGCAGAAGTTAAGAGATCTGCCTGAGGTGCTTCATCCTGATCACACCTGTCATCTTAAATCAAACCCAAGGCTCACTTTTACTTTATTCCTCTTATAGTATATCTGTACCTAACCATATATGAACAACTGTAGGTCACAACAGGCTGGGTGCACTGTGTACAAGTCCTTTACTGTGGGTTACAACAGGCTG
>JANHMN010000024.1:12290014-12309153 GCA_030674055.1 Rhabdomys pumilio
GCTGGTGTGGACTTGCTGGGAGTCCTGTAAGGGCCCACTGAGGACACTGAGTCTTGTGGTGCTGAGCAGTGTAACTCACGACACTGAGTCCACTGAAGTCTCCTTAATCTTTCAATAGAGCCCTTTATAGGTCATATATTTCTCAAGAAACTTAAAATACTTTGATGTTTTGTTTTCAGTGCTGTGAATACTGAAATATAAGGGAATATTTCTTTCACTCACATTTTCTGACTACCTATTGCTAACCTCTTAGAAAATACTTGTTAGACATGAAACTTTAGTGCATTACAGCTCAACTTGTCCTTTAATGTTTATCCGAGACTCTTGAGTGTTCCAGATGTGTGTGTGCATGTATTACAATGTAAAAGAATCAGAGTGCCTCTTCACAACCAACTTTTATACCTGCACCGTAACTTTTCACTAGTCATATTGTAAGATAAAAGAACAATGTGTGTGTGTGTGTGTGCACCAGCCTGTGTGCACATACATGAGTATGTACTGACCCTGATATACTATAAGAGGAATAAGTTTTTAAATGTTACAAATGATATGAAAATATGATAAAAAATATGGACACATTTCATATAATATATTTACTAATAATTCACTAAAAATTATTAGTAAATAATTACACTAAGTATGTGTTTGTCTGTCTACTTATCCATGTATTGATCTAACTAAGGTCTTGGACAAATTAATCTCTCCATGCCTGGTTATCCTCAGTTGTGGAAAATAAAGGCATATAATATGGTTTATTTTGAAAATTAATGATCAAACCTTTAGAATAGTATTAGATGCATAATAACCAGTCAGTATTAGTTATATTTTCATATCACATGTGTGCCATACTGCCTTGCAAAAATCAGTTATTGAAATATATTCAGAAGAAAACCAGGAATGTTGGTTGTATTAAAATGATCTATTAAGCACATCAGACATTAGAGGCAGAGGTAAGAAGGTTATGAGTTCCAGTACCCTAGACGACATAGTGAACTCCACCTCTGCACCAAACGTGATCCTCTATGTTCTTAGTTAACTCAAATATGAATATACTATTAGGTTACCTAATGTAGAAACATGAGGGAAGGACTTGCCATTTTCTGTAACTTACCCATTTGCTACACACAGGCTCCAGGGTTTGCTGACTTAAAAGAGATGTGGTTGTTTCATTCAACAGTATCTCTCAATGCCACAGAAGCAGATGGAATCACTTGTTGCTATTTAGGTGCCTCTATTTCTAGAGATGATTCACTTGTTTCATCTCTGAGTACTTACTGTAAGTCCTAGGTACATTTAACTGCAGCAGAAACCTAATGAGAAGTGGATGAGCAAGGCTAGAATAAATTATACACTTACAATTTAGAGCATAAGAAAGGGCACCACACCATGCTGCCTGGAATAACCCTGTGCCTAGAGAAGCTGCTCATCCTCTCTCAGCTCCTCAGCTGGTTTCTAGAACAGGGCTCTCATAAGGACCAGTGGGATTAATACATATAGTAACTTGTAACAGTACCTGCCACACAGGAAAGGCAGAAGCATATTCTTTAAAATGTTTGTAAGGGAAACTACAGCACAAAAAGTAGAAAGCTTGATTTATAGTATTTATTTTATATTCTCAATAGAATAATTATAAAGGTTCTTTCTATTAACCTAGAAGAAAGAACAGCATACAGGCAACGGCCTCACTGGGTCCCACATACCACTTGTTTAATAACTCTAAAGTTTTCTTCGTATTAATACAGAAAAAAGAACATCCTTCAGGAAAAGCCTATTATTGTACGTTATATGCTGTTCTTCCATTGACAGAGCCGCAAATCAAATGCCTTCAGAGTTCACACTCCTCATTATATTCCTTTGTCTGCGATATCATCCTATTAACTTGTAAGACAAAAATAATCTAGAGCGATGTTTCTCGAGGGAAAAAGAGGTAACATTTAGTCCAGAAAAGCCAAAACCACATATATTATTTTGTTAGAAAAACAAGACTATGATACCAGAAAAGACTCCAGCTAGTGATGTTAATTAGAAGACGTTAGTAACTGGTGAAAAAAACATGCATGAAAACAATTTTCATGACTAAATTACTGGCAATCAGTAATTTAAAAGAAATCCATTGATTTACTGGTGGGCAGGAATATGGGAGGTAGTAAGTATGGGGGTGCAATTCTCTAATCTCAGTGTGAGGGAGGTGGAGGCAGGTGGATCTTTGTCAGTTTGAGGCCAGCCTTGTGTACACAGTGAGTTCCAGGACAGCCAAAGGCCATAGTGAAACCCTGTCAGGGAAAGGGATACTGGTGGAGAGAAGAAATGAAATCACAAGACAATATTTACAAGACAATAAAACAAGTGCCTAAAAGAAAACTAGTGTTTCCTTTAAACAGCACCATTTCTTTCCTTTAATGACTCAGATGGGAGATGTTAAAAGTTTCCTGTAGAACACATGGCTGGGGACAGACTAAGAACAGTATGGTCTCCCTAACCTTGTCATTTCTACCCACCATGTCTCCAAAAGCAATATACTGCTGTCTGCCATACTCTTCAGTTAGCTTGCTCCATGGGCCTACAAATTAACTATTGAAAATTCAAGCCGTAATAGTTCCCCCAGATATTACTACTGGATAAAATCATGTATTTAAAAATATCCCCAAAGAATCATTTTGACTTGCAAGAAATCAAACAATGATTTAAAAGTTTATCTTACTGATAGTCGGTTAAGTAAAATTTAGGACATATAAATTACATGTTACCTAGTTAAACTTTATTGCAAGTCTGCACAAGTAATAGTTTTAAAGTAATACTTTGATGAAAAGTGAGAAAATAACAAGGGGCAAGATTAGCAATCCAAAGCCAATGGGAGTTTAAGCCAGTATCCAATAGATTCATCAATTCACTAATCTGCATGCCTGTCAGGAGAGACATGCTAAGAGACTGAGACATGTTACAAAGGTGAATGTAGCTGCTATAACTCTCAAAAGTCTTTTTTTATTTTTCGTGTGTGTGTGTGTGTGTGTGTGTGTGTGTGTGTGTGTGTGTAGAGATTTAGTTTATCTCTGTGTCTTTTGGAAGAAATTTGAAGTTGTTATGTAAAAAATTAATGGGTATTTTTTTTTTTGTTTTTTAAAATAAGTACACAGCTGCGGTCTTCAGACCCACCAGAAGAGGGCATCAGATCCCATTACAGATGTTGTGAGCAAACATGGTTGCTGGGAATTGAACTCTGGACCTTTGCAAGGACAGCCAGTGCTCTTAACCACTGAGCCATCTCTCCAGCCCCTGCTAACTCCATTTCTTTTCTTGGGAAAACTTTTAACCCACTGGGTTCGGTAAACAATGGCTGAGGCCATAGGGAAGCAATGGTTTAGTAAATAGGTGTGTCCGTATGGAACCAGCATTTGTAAACTAAGCATTTCACTTTAAAGAGATAAAGAATGTAACAAGCTGAGTAAGGGGCTATTACATATTGAACATATAGTCACTTATATACCGTTCTAATCACCTCATCAAGTATGTTTTCGTGGCATGTAATTTCTTAGTTGGGGCATTATGTTAACATAATGAGAATATGTCCCTCTAAAATAATGAGAAGCTGTTACTAATAACCATAGCAGCTAAGGGCTTCCGTGACTCAGTGTGTACCACCAGTCCTTCCCAACAGTCATACTACACGATCATATCCTAACAGCTGCTACTATCACCATTTAATAGACCAGAAACCTGAGACTTAAGGAAATGAAAATGAAATGCAGCCCAGATCACATCCATGCCATGCAGCAGCACAACAGGAGCTCGGTCTGGTCCCCTGACTGTAAAATCTGCTTCCGAGCACTCTGTCCACTCACGGCTAGAAAGCCAGCCAGACTGTGGCAAAAACACTGACAGGTGCATAGAAATGGACATTCATATGATGCTTACAGGAATGCCAGCTAGCTACCTTCTCCAGAGGTCAGCTGCTGTGATCACATGCCAGATAGCGAGTTTAAAATATGGACTGGAGAGATGCTTCAGCAGGTAAAAGACCTGAGTTCACTCACTGTCCAGCACTCAGTTCAGGAAACTGACAAGTGCCTCTAACTCCAGCTCTAGGGCATCTGGCTGGCGTTCCTTCTGGTCTCTGACCTGGACACTTATGTGCATATACTCACATAAATGCACATGGTTTTAAAATGATAAAAATGAAAACAAAATTCATAATGAAGGCACCATGGGCACAGAACTTTAGACAGAAATTTGTCCCTCAATTGTTTATTATGGGGGAAAAATTGTATCGAATCTACGTGTCCAGAAATGTATCCATTTCTTTTAGGCTTTCCTAGTTGGTAGCATGCAGTTTTTCATAAGTTCAAGTAATCTCTTTTCATGTTTATGATATCAGTTTTAATGTTTCTTTTTCATTTCTAATTTTATTGAGTGTTTTTAAAAATCAAATTGTAATATTTGAATATGTTCAATGTCATCCAGGCAGTAAAAAGAATCCCTTAAAGGAATATGAAGAGCAGAAACTATAATGTTCATACATTTTTGAAGGCTGTGCTTATAATGATTAAAGGAATTTTAAAGTAAAAACAAGGAATCTCACATTTTACGTTATCTTTAGGTAAGAATTATAGATGTTTTCATTATTATTTTACACCTTTCCTATATTTTACAAATGTGATAAAATATGCCAAAATATCACACTGCAATTTTAATTTTAAAAGCTAGGTTGAAATAGTAAAAAAAATAATTGAGATAACATTTAAAAAATATCCCAGTTTACTGAGTGAGCCCTTGTATGGACTCAGACTGACTTTAAACTCATGACTTCTGCTACTCCAGACACGTTTTGTCTCAGCAAAACCAGGAATATTTCATCTATAAAAACCAATTATTGTACATTTCAAGTTGTTTATAGCTGTACTAGTCATCTTAAAATTATAACTAAAATCCCAGAAAGTAATGCCTATGATCAACTCAATCAGGCCAAAGAAAATGACGCAAATATTTAAAAAGGGTAAGTTCCAATGAGATGGCTTCAAGTATATGAGCAAACCATTTAATGTAAGTGTATAAAATAATTAAAACAAATTATAAGGTAAAAGCCAAGATCTGAAACAGAGTAACTCTCAGAAGAGGATGAAATGAAGCCCACATAACTTTGAATAGGAAATGAGTACAGATGACTAAGAATAAAAACTAATTTTAGCTTCATCCTAAAAGACACAAAGTAATAGATTTAAAGGATTTCTGAAAAATCTAAAAATATAAGCTTGCAAATTTGTAACAATAAAAGCTTGATTTTACACAAGTTTTACATCTGGCAACTTTGGTTCCTCCCAATACAACTAAAAGTCAGGAAGTAAAAAGCAAAAGAAATAAAATCTGTCCAATCAAACCAATGATACTGATAAGTGTGTTTTATTGTTTTGTCTCTCTCTCTCTCTCTCTCTCTCTCTCTCTCTCTCTCTCTCTCTGTGTGTGTGTGTGTGTGTGTGTGTGTGTGTGTGTGTGTGTGTGAATAGTACTTTTGGAGGTCAGAGGACAACCTGTGAGAGAGAGTTTTCTCCCTCCACTCTGTAGATTCTTGATTTGGGACATCAGGCCTGGAAGCCAGGGCCCCAGGGCCTTACACTGAGCGGTCTTATCAGCCCTCATTTTTTTTTTTTTTCTTTTTTTTGGTCCCAGTAAAAGTAAGGCTACAAAGTAGACAGTGTTTGATGGGTAGGAACAGAAATAAAGTTAACATTTTTACTTAGGAGAGACCCAGAACTGACAGGGCTACGGCAGGCTGACATCAGAGGCTGCATATGCCTTTTCCATACAACACGAACCTTCTTTCTTCAACCTCTGTATCTTAACGTCCTCTACCATATGTGTCCAAACTTCTGACACAGTAACACACAACATTATTTGCAGAGCTTGAAAACTACACAGTGTGATTACCAAAACAAATGACCAAACCCTTATGTTTGAAGCAAGGTCTACAGTGTTGTGTTGGGTTCCATTCTTAGTCACCCTGGGTCTCATGTGGGTGGAGAACAGGCTGGACAGATCCACCAGGTCACTGACTTTTTAGGTACAAGGTTGGCTAGCTATCATCTGTAAATTAGAGAAAGTGAGTGACAGTGTCACTGAAGAGTAGCTACTGACAGAGAAAACCCCATCACTGATGTGAGTCAACATAAGAGCTCCTGGCATTTACCACACCTCACACAAATGACATTCAGCAGAGCTCCATAACTCTCAGTCACCTGGACCATTAATTTATAAGTGCACACTACAGTGCTCACAGGAGGCCACAGGACAATCTGTGAGAGCTGATTCTCTACTTCCACCTTGTTGGTCCCATCAATCAAATCCAGGTCTTCAGGCTTGGCAGCAATCTTACCAGCCAAAACTGTGAAAGATTTTTAAAGTTAATCTTTAATTAAAGCATGATAAAATCAACCTTCTTACTTGTTTGTTTCTTTGTTATTTGAGACAGGGTTTCTTGATGCAGCTCTGGCTGTTTTGGAACTTGCTCTATAGACCAGGTTGGCCTCAAACTCAGAAATGCACCTGTCTCTGCCTCCTGAGTGCTAGGATTAAAGGCATGCGCCACCACCGCCCCGCAGTCTTCTTACTCTTTGCTAATGGGTTTACATATCAATTCAACTTGTGGTAAAACATGCATTCTTTTCCATCACTATGTTTAGAAATACATTCTTAAACCACAGACACAAAACAAGTTTTTACTGAGATATTAGATAAAAGTTATTATGATGTTGGTGTTAGGAAACACAAATGTCTGAGAGCAAGAGGATGATTACACAAAATAACATTTTTGAAAAGAAAATATTTGAAATGCAGTTAATACCATAAGTAAATCCTTGATGCATATTATTCTAGGAACCAGAAGGAGGGATTCAACTCTTTAAGCAATATAACTCCACATCTTTGGGAAAGTGGTCTGCCTTCTTAAAAACAAACTCCCTAGAAGGATGATGGCACTGTACTGTTCCATCTTAACAGTAACAGACAAGTCTATGGTAAAGTTACAGGACTTTAATATTGTCACAACAGGGATGCAGCATGGCTAACTTTGAAACCTCATCCTACCATTGTTAACTAAAGAGGAACCATGCAGGTCTATGAGGCTGACTAGTACTTAAAACACACCAAGCTTTTCTGGAATATTTGGTACAGTGCAGGTCAACCTCCAGGCTTTAAATAGTTAAAGACTAAACTTGGAATTTTCCTTCAAGAGATGTTAACTATTCACTCATTTATTACTTTTCTTCCTAATACAAACAATACCATATGACTGCCACATGCCACAGACACTGGCCCACCCACTCTGCTTTCCAGCCAGGGTCCTAGGACATGACTTTCACTTGGTGCTATCTACTTGAACCTAATTTTGAAGTCTTAAACAAAATCTGAATTTTTCACTTCTTCACTCGCAATGCTTAAGAGATTTCCGTTAAGCACTGTGTTCTGTTAGTAAGAAGTTCTCCAGAGGTTAGGGCCTTTACTCTACACCTAAATAATTATTTAACAATGAAACAGAAGCATACCAACTTTAAATGAGCAATAACTGGCAGACCAGATTATAATTTTACATTCTAACATTAAAAATCATTTTAAAACAATTCAATCAACATCTTGTTTCTTTAAAACTTGAAATTAGAATGCAAAAGAATTGCGACTCTACCACACTTAAGCAAATCACCGAGTATATACTGACAGCAACACTTTTAGATATGTACAGTAGTTGAATGCAAGAACCATGGAAGTCGGCTAGAATAACAGGTAATTCAATTTTGGACTAGAAAATGTTTTAAAGGTAATTTTATATTAACCACTTGGGGTCCAATCTGGCAGTTGTAACCCATTAAGATGTCTCCAGAGAGGCCCCAAATATAAAACAGGACATTTTTATTGTAATCATCTAAAAAGATGGTAAAAGGAAATGAGTAATAGAAGCACTCCCCAGCACACAAACATTCCAAGTTTCTATTTTCCATCACAACAAAATAGTTTCATTAGACTCTCATTATTAAATAGAAGTTAAAAAAATACTGATTTCTTTGTTGCCATTCACTTGGGTGAATGACAAATGATTGTTAGAAACCCTAGCATGCAGTAGGTTCCAAAAGTCAACTCCAAATATCAAAGAGAAAAAAATGCTCATTTGTTTTATTTATAATGTTTCCTCTTTTGTTTTGTTGCTTATTTGGAGACAAGGATACCAACATTATATCTCTGACTAACCTAGAACTTGCTGTAGAGATCAAGCTGGCCTAGAACTCAAGAGATCTGCCTGCTTCTGCCTCTCAAATGTTGGGACTAAAGGCGTGCTTACTCTTCTTAATGGTCAGATACTAGAAGAACTGCAACTTGCTAGGAAAGTAAAAAGCGATTCTTCAAGAAAAAAATACTCAAATATGAATTCAGTCATGAATTCAGATTCAACCAAACATGTCATTTTGATGTCTTTATGGTACCTTCAAGTGGACAGGCTTAACAATGCTGAAGTGCAAGAACAGAAAGAAATGTCTGACAGTCCAGGTTACCTTACATGGATAGTTGGATTTCAAAACGTCAGAAATCCATAGAATTGACGTCACAAATATTTCTATATTAATGTTCATTTTGATTAGAGACCTGTCTGCTCCTGACAGCTTCCTGTCTTGGATTCTAAGAAGAAATTGAGCATCTTTGGAGTTACTCCAGTTGTGCAGAGACAGCCACTAGGCAAGAATTGCCTCTCTCCATCTACAGACAAATTACTGTCCAGAAAAGGACACACTTGCAGAATAGTCGACTGATTATATCTGCCTAGACAGAGTAATCAGCCCTTAATAATTCTGCATCACTAAGGTCTGTCAGATGATCCTGGGCCAGAAGGCTGAAGATTTGATGCTCCAACGTTCGGTAGTATAGGGGCTGTCCAGGTGTTCAGCGGTCTCTATAAATTGGCTAAGTTTTAGAAGCTATGCTTAGTGCTTCCCATATCTTCAGTTAACTCAGTCATTCTGGATTTCTGACTGGGTTGAAGACCTATAGTCTCAATCCTGGCTATTTACTTTGAGAGAAAAGAACTGAGTGGATGGTTTTCAGCTCACATTCATTCTAAAGTCAAGAAAAAAGCCAGGTTCAAAACTAAGTGTTTTAGTCAAGAGAGATGACAGAGGTTCTGGTTAGGCAACAAAAGGATGGACTGGGTATTAAGACTATCTTGTACCTCACTGGTACAAATAGGAATAATTATGCTCTAATTGTATTTTGAGAGAAAAGTTTTATTTTAACAGGAAGGGTGATATGTAGGAGGAGCTAAGGGGCAAGGAGCACCGAGAGGAAAAGATGGAGTAAGGAGAGGAGAAGATGAAGTAGAGGAGAAGCTAGGTGATGAGAGAGAGAAAGAGAGAGAAAGAGAGAGGGGGCATGGAGGCAGATGTTCATGTGTCTCCACCAGTCAAAGATAGTTTATATATCTAGGTTGGGTATTGGGTTACACTTCTGATTGAGCATTACCATACTTACAAAGCCTTTGATTAACATTTTAAAAATTGTATAAAAGCAAAAAGGAAAAGGGGGCACGGGATAGAGGTTTTCTAGGGAGGGGAAATGGGGAAAGGGGATGGCATCTGAAATGTAAATAAAATATCAAATAAAAAAAGAAGAAAGAAATGTCTGAAACGTGAACGGGCTTGGGCCATCTATTCAGAAGTCAGAGACTACCAAGATTTAAGAAACTGTAAGCAAATTCAATTAATTATACATGTAAGAGACTGAATAAACTTAGGTTATCCCTTGTACCCATTGTTTTGCTTAATACATTCTCCTACTCAACCCTGGCTAGCCTCGAACTTAGGATCCTGTTGCATTAGCTGAGTGCTAGGATCACAGGCATGTGTCCCGCTGCTTCTAGCTGCAGTCTTTTTAAATGGGTCTTGGAAAAAAAAAAAAAAAAAAAAAAAAAAAAAAAAAAAGTGAGGTAGGTCTCCTGGTTTCTGTTTATATTTGAAGTAGACACGAAAATCTCAATAAGGAAATGAGTGAAGAACTGTACAACTTTCTTAGACTTCTAAATATACAACGCTTAGACCCAATTATCTCTTCATCTATTCTAAGGCGGTTAAAAAAAAATCTGAATCAATAAGCGCCTGATGGAGCTGGAGATACTCCAAGGCAGTCCTGCAACCAATAGGAGAACTTTCCCTAAATGTGGATTACGGCTTCATCTCTTTATCACAAAACTAAGAACACAAACCCCCAGTGTTAACGGATACCCAAAGCAGCAGGAGACCCAGTTAGAGTAATCAGTGCTTGGAAGCAACCGCTGTTTGTAAGGATTTTAAGGGACAATAAAGGATAAAACAGTGTAGGAAGGAAAAGCGGGATTCATTTCTCCAAGTTAAGTAACACCTTGTCCCTCACAGGGAGTTAAAAACGAGCCTAGCTGAAATGGGCGCGGGCTTTGGGCAGGAGGCTGAGGACGGGGACCAGGCGAGGGGAGGAAGGTTGGTTTCCCTAGGACTCGCCAGAGGACGGGTGGAGATGGCTAATGAAAGCGAATGGCCGGGGCTGGACGGAAATGCCGGGCGATGCCTCACCCCACGAGCGCGCGAGGGTCCGAGCGGCAGGATCACAGCCGTGGGTCCGTTTCCCTCGGCGGCGCCCGGGCCCGCCTCCATGTTCGCCGGCCCTGGCCCTCGGGCGGGCGGGAGCTACTGGACCGCCGTTCTAGGCCTCCGGGCCCGGCCTCCCCTCGTCGAATTCCCCACGGGGCTGGCGCCGCCCGCGGACAGGATGCGCTTGGCTTTCCCGCTCGGCGTTCCCGGCGGCGGGCGCTGTGCCACTCGACCTCGGGGGTCGGAGCCGCCTGGGCCTGGAGCTCCCTGAGCGCCGCCGCTCCGACCCCGGCGGAGCCAGAGCTCGGCGATCGGGCGCGGCCTCCCTGCCCCGCGGGCCTCCCGCGCCGCTCGCTCGGGTGCAAGCCGCACTGAGGACGGCGAGGAAAGACTAGCGCGGCCACCCCGGCCCTCCTCACACCCCGCGGGCCTCCGTGCCACCCACCTGCAGTGTCTTCTCCGCAGCCATCACGGCATGCTCTGGAAGCCGGGCCGGCCCCGGGCTCCCTCCGCCAGGCGGCCGCCTCTCGCCTCAGCGCCCGGCCGCCGCGGCCGCCGCTAGGGCTCGGGCCGAGCGGGACGCTCCCCCATGTCGCCGGCCCGCCCGCACGCCGGGCGAACCGCACGCCAGGGCCGCGGCTCTCAGGCGCCCCGGGGCTCCGCCGCCCGCCGCCACGCTCCTCGCTCGCCTGCTCGCCCGCCTGCCCGCCTGCCCGCCTGCCCGCCCGAGCCGCTGCAGCCACTGCGTGCCGCGTTCCTCCCCTCCGCTCCCTGGACTTCCTTCGCTGCCACTGGAGCGGAGCTTGGCAAACCAGCACCTGCTGCTGGAGAACGCCGAGAACTGAAACAGGAAACCCTAAGCCAGGGGGGGAAACCCGGGAGGCGTGGAGAGGGGTGAGGGGAGCTGCTGGGACCTGTCGGGTTCTACCCGAGCCTCCTCCCCGCCCTTGTATTCCCCTCCGGGCACAACTCTAGGGTCCCTAGTCCTCTCCCCAACAACATTTCCCGTTCCCTGCCGTGTCTCAGACGACGCCTCTCGTGCTGGCCACAGCATCTTCACCTTGCACTAGCCCAGATCATGCCCTGGGCGGTCAAGGAAATCGACGTGTTGCTTTCTCGGGGCATGTTGCTTGTTTGATGACTTACTATTAATACCTTGAAATGGGGGAGGGGCAAACCACACCCTGCGCAATAAAGACCACTAAGAGAATTTAAACAAATGAAGCTGTAGGGAATTCACCTTTTGGGAAGGGCTTCCTTCAGCTAGGAAACCGGCTTTGCTGGAAATGGCAATCAACGTCGGAATTGAGGTTAAACCCGAGATGAACGCAGATCACTTTCGGTTGGGAGCAGGCAGCCCTGTGCACCGAGGTAGACACCTGTGAATAGCCCTGAGCGCTGAGCGTTCCTGTTTCAGAAAAGTGAACTACACCTAGAGCAATCTAGGTCAGCTTCTCAGAAATGCTCCTACCTCTTACTCACCTGCTTATGGAAATGTTACCATCAAAGTCTTACTTCTTGCCCTTGCGGACTGCATCTAATTCTGAAACAAGAGGAACACTAATTGGCCACATGCCATCCATCATCACTAGTTTATCTCATAAAATTGCCACCCCAGCCAGGTTTATCGCCAGACTATCGAAGTTCTAAAATTTTATACAATTTAGATTAGAAGAAAGATCCCTCTGTGTTTGTCTCAGGGCTGGTCTGTGACGCCTTTGGTTACGTGTTCCACCTTTATTAGAATTGTTTCTTGCCTTTCTGAATTGTTTTCAATAGGACGTAGTTCATTTAAGCCTGAGTCCCTGGCTACTCAATGTTCTAGTATTCATGATGTTTATTGACGCTCAAACTGTATAGTTGAGTGTTTCTTTTCGTTTTACAAAACTGAAACCTGCCTTCCTGGTTCCGTTGAGCACCCCATCTCTCCACACTGCATCTGTTTTGCACTTTAAGTATTGAGGAGGACCCAGCTGAAAGCATCCTTCACATTCGGCCCATAGACACTCTCAGCCTAAGAAAGCAGAGTGTCTTACATAGCCTAGTCTCTACTTTTGGCAGACCAATTTTGGGGCCTGTTCAATAGGATTGCAGACAGGAGGTTGGCATCTGTGGGCCATAGTTTTAGTATCACATTGGAGACCCCAGGAAGACTGGCAATCTGCTTTCTGCAGCAGGTCAGATTTTTTTGGCAAGAAGGAGGGAATACTCTGGGAAAGCCGCCCCTGTATACTCAGCCAAACCTACAGATCTCTGGAGCAGGACTAAGAGAGTGGCAGGGACTTAGAAAGAATTTGGCTGGCAGACAACAGTAAGTATCAGCTTTATGACATGACTTTAGTGACACCAGGAAGTTTCTCCATTCTATAATGTACTCTCTGCACAGCCTTCCTCTTATCCTGCAGTTGACTCAACCACAAACCCCATGTAGAGGATGACCTGCCATACCTCCCTCCCCTTTTACAGATGAGAAAACCAAGACCAGTCAGTAAATAACCAAGACGACAAGGAATACAATTTAGGCAGTTTGACTAGAGAATTAGGAGCTATTATATGAATAAGATGTAATAACTGCTCTTACTCACGCTGTTCTTTAGCTGAGGAGATAAGAACACCCAAAGATAACCTTGAGCTTTGAAAAGGGAAAGGCAGATTGTGATGGGTGAATAGTATTTCGATAAGTGTAGAGAGAACAAAGATCATATCCAAGGACAGCATTCAAGAACAGCCAGGGCAGTCTTGGGAACAGAGATTCAAAGGAAAGGCTGGAGAGGAAAAGAAGGGCAGAAGTATAGATTCTGTGAAAACAGAAAGGGGGAGGAGGGAGGGGTGGAAGAGAGAAAAGGAGGGAGGTACAGGTGGATACTTGGTTCCATGTAGCCCACTAGCCAGTGGAGATCTGTGACAGATTTCAGAAGATCATCTGGAGCCCCTTATATTTTAGGTAGACAAGGCTATATTCATTGGATGGCTAGAGGGAACCGGAAGCAAATGTTGATGCTTACATGGTAGAACACACCTGAAATAATGACGTAAACAGCAAGGTGAGAGAAGAAAGGAAGAAACCCATTATTGTTAAGTGTAAACCTGAGAGGCCTCGTGTATATGTGGGTGTGCACTCAGTGGCGAGATGGAGTTGAGCAGAGGTGGGTTGGGTACGGGTAGGATGAGGGAGTGGGAAGTGAGCAGTCACATGAGTGTAGCGTCAAACCTGAAGGAAAGCCAAAGGGTGGGAGAGAAGGAACGACGTCTAAAATCCAGAATTATTCTGTCTTAAATGTGCGGTTGAGAGAAACCCAGGTTCTTCGTGTAGGAATATCAAAGTGTTATCTATGGGAGATAGTTCAATAGCTTTATCTGCTAATGAAAGAAAAAGATGAAAATTTAACATGCTCTCCATTACAAAGCAATCAGGTAAGGCTATTCCATTTTTGTAAAAAACAGTGTTGAAAGACAATTTCTAATAAAAATAAAATGTTTCTATGGCTCTGAGTTAAATGGGCTTCCTGCAATCCTATTTACAGTCTCCTCTTTCCCCCAGGTAGAGGGAGTTCAAATATCGAAATGAAACATTATTTAATCTGAACTTATTCTTTTGGTGAGATTGGGGATCGAATCCTGCTTGTCTGGTAGTAAACCTTCCCTGGGCGTCCAGCAAGTCCAGCACCTTCCTTCCTGCTATCAGTTCTGGGGCGCGAGTCTGTATTTTAGTTATGAGTTCAAGTCTGGTCCTAGAAATGCAACACGGAATTGAAATAGATCTCCGGAAAGCCTTATGAGTTTGAGAAGATCCCTTCAGAAAGAATGGACAGGGAAGGGTGGTGGTGAGGGCTGTACTCCTTCCTAAAGTATGCTCTCAGATAGACTAGTGCCCTCCTAGATTGGTGCTTGAATCATAAAAGGTACAATTTTAGATGCTTGTCCCTCCCCACTGTGGCTTGCCTTCATCAAGACTTTTCATTTGCCCCCTACCTTACGTAATAGCGCCAGAGGCTTCAAACTGTTTCAGGTTGAAAACTGCCAGATACTCCTGGCAAATGCTTCTACTTGTACTCAGAGGTTTCCTAGTAGTGGTGGTGGGACTTTTCTCGTGACTCATTTATGGACCTATGCTACACGTGGGGTTGCAAAAGCTGTCCCTGTGTCACACTTGTACCGTTTCTGCCAAAATTCTTACCTTAGCTGAACAGAGGTCAGTAGTTCCTTCAGTGTGCCTTCCTCTTCAGTTCTAGAGCCAACAGCCTTTTCCTCTAGCTGACGGGCTTCATTCGCAGTTTCTATATCCTTTAGGAGATTCTGTAATTCCAACAACCTATAAGTAAAACCTAGCTTCATTCACCTGCATTACTCCAGGAAAACTATTTACTAAGCACATGCCCTGTGTAAGACACTCGGGGTATACAGCATACTCTGGGCCAGTGAGTCTACTCTGCTGCTTATTAATGCTGCATTCTTAGGGAAGGAAACTAGAAGACATGAGATAGGTGCGGCTGACCAATCCCGGGACTTCATTTTTCTGATGGGTAACCACAAGATTCCATAGCAGCTGTTTCACTTTTTCCTCCAGCGTTTGAGGGAGGCCATCAAAGAAAGCCACCAAGGAGTCAAAGGAGCAAAGTTTTCTGTACACCAATGCCATAGCCAAGTGCTGGTTTTCTAGCTGAGCCTGGAATGGCAGCATCGTTTTTTACCATGTTTGGCAAACACAGGGAATCTGAGAACAATGGGAGTATCTCTGCTATCTGGTGGAGGGCAAGATTACAATGCCACTGAAGTTTACACTGCCCAGAAGTTTTAGAGGTTTTCTCTCCAGATGGGATTTCAGGTGAACGGAAACCTCTTCCTCACCTCTGCAGTCACTGGCTATCTGAGAAGAAAACCCATGCTCAGAATTGTAAATATGCAAAATCAAACTGGCTGAAAACGGTTAACGTCACAGGGTCATATTGAAAGATCATTAACTAGTATTATTTGCAAATATCTAAAAAAAACCCAATCAAACAAATAATCATAAATGAAATAAAATCAGCTTAAATGCACACCTATGGGAGACCATTTAAATTTACCTACTCTTCCTATTCATTGGTCCAGCTGTTAAAGAGTAGAGTTGCTTTATGTCTACGGAATAAACTTCAAGATATGTTGCTTACTGAAAAGAGAAGGTAGAGAGTGCTTAGCTTTTGTGTATGGGGAAATCTATGATTGCATAAGAATATGATAGCTCCGACAAACACAAAGCAGACTGGGGACACTAGTTACTACGGACAGAAGGACTGAAGAACTGGAAGGAAAGGGTAGAAGAGAGATTTTGTTGTTCTACATTCTTACAGCTTTCGAATTTTAAGTTGTATGTATAAATTTACCATTCAAAAACACTATTTAAAAGACAGTTTTTTTTTAATCAATAATGTATCTTTTGGTTGATATGTTTCTGCTGAATTCCATAAATAGTCAGGTGTTTTTAAAGTAACAGAAATAATTCCAACTTTACGTATGGTTGGTGGGAATGCAAATTAGAATAGCCACTATGGAAATCAAGGTTCCTCAGAGAACTAAAAATAGAACTACTAAATGACAAAGCTATTTCACCACCCAAAGAAATGAACTCAGTACACTACAGAAATTCTGATATATCTGCAGAATTAGCCTAGGTGCCAATCAATAGATGAAATGGATTAAAAAATATATGCTGTACACACAATGGAGTATTATTCAGTCACCGTGAAGAACAGAATCGTGTTGTTTGTAGAGAATAAATGGAACGTAAGATCATTATGTTAAGGAAAACAAGCCAGACTTAGAAAGACAGATATTGCATTTTTCTCTTTTATGTTGAAACAAGTTTGAAATGGAGGGGGGTGAAAGGAGGGAGGAAGAGGGGGAGGGAAGGAGAGAGAGATTCAAGAAGGAGAACTATTTGGGGAAAAGAAGAAGACCGGCGGGAACAGGCAAGGGGTTAACAAGAGAGAAAGTAAGGTCAAAGCAAGTTATATGCCTGTATGAATATACATGAAACCACTTAGTTGGTACAATTAATATAGATTAATAAAAAAAAAGAAAGAGACTGCTCTCAGTGACAAGGATGAGGAAGTGAAGGAAGCCCTGTGAGCTGCACGTGTGGAGTCTGGGGCTTCCCAACAAGGGAAAGATTTCCATGATCATATG
This sequence comes from Rhabdomys pumilio, assembly GCA_030674055.1. Classification (NCBI taxonomy): domain Eukaryota; kingdom Metazoa; phylum Chordata; class Mammalia; order Rodentia; family Muridae; genus Rhabdomys; species Rhabdomys pumilio. The sequence goes on from JANHMN010000024.1 coordinate 12,306,772, forward strand.
GAAGGGAGATCCCAAGATTGCTTAAAGATTCCCAGACAGAATTAATGTATTAGTCACAGTGCTTACAACTTAGTTGCTAAAACTGTAACCTCAGATTCTATGAAGCTTGCTTTTCTGTTTTGAAAGGAACTACTTTAATTAAGGGGGTTGTTTGGGCGATGTTCTCTTAGCCAGAGAGTGGAAGGAAGTGTGTATAGATAAGCCAGAGAGACCTCACGGCAAGTCAGATGTAGGTACAAGCAGACTCAACACGAGTGGCTTTTCATAGTGCGCATCGCCTAGAATTCTCTTTGCTCGTGCTAGTGTCTTCTGTGTCACAATGTAAGTCCCACTGCTCTGTCTTGCCCCCAGAGGTCTTCAACTCTTTTGTCGTAGTAGGAATGTGACAATGGAGTTGGCACCCCGATATTCTAATCTGTGGCTGTTTATTTCTCTTTGATCTGTTAGAAGGTAGTGAAGTCATGTCCATAGGAACTAGGACTCAGGATTGTAGCTTTTAAAAGAGAGGTCAAGGCAAAAATTTCAAATCCCAAAGCGAATGGGAAATCAGAAAAATCGTCTGGCCTGGGGAAATAAGGGGAGGAGTTTACTGAAATATCAGGGGTAGTACAAGCATGAAGAAGAAAGAGGAAAGGGAGGAGGGAGAGGAGGAGGAAGAAAAAGAAGTGTGTGTGGGGGGGGAGAGAAAGAAAATGAAAAGGATGTAGACCAGCCAGCAGATAAATGAAGAGAAACTGTCTTATAAACAAGCAACCAAGTGTGCAACAAGAAATGAGAAGTCAGCCTTGTAGGAAGGCTGCAATGTCAGGAAATGCAGAATTATCAGTGGAGCACACTGGCTGCTGAGTCACTGTGGGACCGGAGACTTCTGCAGTGGTGGGGGTGGATCCAGTGACCCTGACTTAGGGTCTCGGTTGGCTTCAGAGTCTAGGAGAGTGGGAAGATGAATAATCTTAGGGCTAATGTCAGCCGGTTATGGGGGAAACCATCTAGGTGGCTCTGAGCGCCCACTTTCAACCTTTTCGTAGAGGTCAGTGGGAAATTTACACTGTCAGTTATATCTGTCTGAACACTGAAATTGCAGGAGCTACCTGGGAAAAAGAGTCTAGAAACCAGGTTCCGTGATCTATGTCTGTAAAGCCAGCACTCGGGAAACTGAATCCATAGGATTGCAGGTTCAAGGCCATCCTGGGCTACTTATAGAGACATTGTCTCAAAAAGTAAATCTAGGAATCAGAGATGAGGACTCCAGGCAGGCAAAAGATGCTAGTCACACCTTAATCAGTCTAGCAGGCAAGTGCCACAGCTCTGGAAATGATTAGAGTTAAAGAGGGAAACAAGTTGGAAGCATCTTGTGGATTTAATAGTCTTTGTCAATCCTTGGTCAGGGACTGGGTGTAGGGGATCCCAGAAGACCTTTGATATTCTGCCCTTTGTATTATGTAGCCAGTGAGCGCTCAGGGTTAAAGCTATTTCTGTGTCTCTGGGCCATCATTTTGGTCTCCTTATTTGAACCAATATTGGTGGTTTCCTGAAATGCTTCTTTTAGCTCTTCAGTCATCAAACAACTTCTAACTTTTGAGTTTTATACACAGAACCCTGAAGGTTTACAAAGAAAGACTAGGTTTCCTGTGCTATCCTTACAATATCTTTGTGTTGTGGTATGTATGTGTTCCTGTGTGTATATGTGTGAAGCCCAGAGATCAAGATTAGATATTTCTCCCAGCTTTTAGGTGGGTCATGGGGATCCAGACTTGGTGGTGAGCATTTTACTTACTGAGCCATCTCCCCTTCCCTACGAAATATTTTTTCTTACTTTTAAAGTGAGTACTGTTTGTCTTAGGCCATGCGTACTTTCTGATGAAGATCTTGTTAGAGGAATCCAAGAACCATTGATCCTAGTCTGGATAACTACGACTTGATAATCACTCACAGGCTTTGGCAAAAATATTGAGAGGACGGTGAGCTGCCACAGCGGTGTGCTTCTGTAAAACATGCTTCTGTGGACACTGGAGACCGTCTTTACAAACACTTCCATTTTCTTAGTTTTCTTAGTGGTTGATTCTTTGTTTTCAAAAGCAAGATCTGGCACTTCCTGAGTTCCTCTGCAGTAAAGCTGAGGACCATTAACTTAGCTGTGTGGAACTGGAATAGAGGTAAGGGAGGATCTTACTTGCTTTAAACTCTGGGACCATTAAGCATTCTATTGTTATTTTAAATTTTAATAGCTACATGCTCCTTGTAGAGAGTTTAATGTGGTGCTGTTTTAAAAATACGAATTCTGTTTTATCCATCACTTGGATAACCAATCACCTCCCACCTTTTCATTCTTACATCTTAGACCTGTACTTCACTGCCTTCTTTAATTCAAGCAAAGCAGTC
>JANHMN010000024.1:12314153-12393082 GCA_030674055.1 Rhabdomys pumilio
GGGGGGGACTTGGTCTAAGTACAGGCTGGCTGCTTTAAGAGGCCATGTTCTCTCTCTTGTTTGCCTTGGATTTTATATCTCTTCCTTGCCCTATCTTGGGGGCAGCCTCCCTTCTTTTATCTGACTTGTCTGACCCTTGTAGACTTTTTCGTTTTTATGCCTTTAATGTTCTTGGTAAAACTGTATTCTCATTATCAAAAGTTTTGGACCCTTGTTTATATGGATGGGCTGATTTCTCTGTCTACAACACCCTTCTAATAAATTTGTGAGGCAATATTTATGTCAGTGTTCCATTCCGTTCTCGGTAAACTCTTCTATCTGTGCTAGATGTCCCTCTTCTAAGCTCTAGAGTCCTGCATGATCGTTAAGCTACATAAATGTTGAACTTGTTCATCCAAATCACACAACAAAGCTAGAATTTAAACCTGTGTTAGTAACTACAGTGCCGCACAGACTGAATGCATGATGCAAATACAGCTGTGAGGGCAAACCGTGACCTTAAACCTGTGTTAGTAACTACAGTGCCGCACAGACTGAACGCATGATGCAAATACAGCTGTGAGGGCAAACCGTGACCTTTAGAAAAATACTCAATAAATATTAGACTTGATGGCAGACAATCTTGGTCACTGAGTAGCTTATGGTTAAAAGAGGGCGTGGAAAGTTTAGTAAATGAATAAGATAGAGAAACAAATTGAATGCCTAGGAGGATCTTAAGTATCGCTGTGTTTCTCAAAAGGCTCTTTTGGTAAAATACCAGACATTTAGTAACAATGATAGTGACATCTTTCAAAAAAAAATGAAGAGTAGAAATTTTTGAAAAAGGGATAAATTCAGTTTTAGACAGGTGGAACTTGAGAAGTGTCTGGAATATTTAACTGGAGATGAGCAGGAGACCAAACAAATAGCAGCAGACTTCATGACATGGGCATCTTGCTTGATTATTGTTTCAGCCTTCACATTATCTCTATAATATACTGTGCTATTCAGCCTCCTGTTGCTGCGACAAACTACCAAGAACTCCCAGTGGAAGTGCTTTTAGGTCTATCACAAAGGAGAAAATCATTCAGAGAGCATGAGACAGAGAAAATCTGTTCAATTCATGACAATTGGAAAGTAAAGCCAGAGAGAAAAGAGGCTGGAGTTCTAAGGTACCTTTCAAGGGTACTCTCCAAATGACCAACTTCCTCAAAGGAATGCCCATCTCCAAAAATAGTCACGACTCTCCAGTAACACACTACTGTAAGAATCCACCAATAGACTATTACTACTGCATTGATAAAATCAGAGCCCTCATGATCCAATTATATCCAAAAACCCCACCTCAGAGCATTGCTCCATGGGGAATAAAGTCTTAATGTACAAACTAGAGGGACACATTTTAAACTGCAACGTACAAGTCTCTTCTCCTCTACCACCATCTTGATACAAACCCTTGCTTTGCCCTGTGTCTCACATTCTTCATCTGTCATATGAGTAAACAAATAGCGTTTATCTTTGAGTTTTCTGTGTGCCTTAAGGAAATTTGTGTATAAGACTCAGGCTGCCCTTTAGCATGTAGATCAAGGAAAGCACAAAAAGTAGAATAAGTAGCAAGATTGCACTGGAGCACTGGAGTCCAAAGAGCAAAGGTCTCTAGAAGAAAAGTAGCTGTCAGGTGTCAGTAGATGAGGAACCTTCAAATATGTGATTTTTTCCTGTTAGTGCATGTTTACACAGAGTGATAAAAGACAAACTTGAACGGGGTTATTCTAACCAATCAGTAATCAAAATGGCTCATATAGCCATTATGTACAGAAAGGCTGAGTCAACCGGAAGCTCTGGTTACAAAGAACAAGATTGAGCTAGAATCTGGTTTACACAAATCACCTCTGTTGAGTCAAAACTATTTGTGTCAGGCTGATGACTGGCTTTCTTGTAGTTGCCTGCTCCTGTTCAGTCACTGGGAGCCAGAGAGGTGCTACCCATCCATCCTGTACACAGAATACTGCTGAACTGGGGACCATGTACTGTATACATTATCTTCTCTACCAATCGTCTTCATCTAAACCCTCTGGGCTCTGTGGTGACAAGCACTGCAGTTAACATTAGAGTTAGGAGACAGAGTGAGCTGAGGAAAAACAGAAGGTCTGAAGTCTGGAGGCTAGTTTTGAGTCTGAGCAATCTAGTTTCACTTGTGATAAGCTGCGTGCTTGAGCAAGCTAGTGAATCTCTCATGCATGTCTTTCCTCTGCTAAGTTGCTGTGTTCATAATTCCAAGGGAGGTAGGTTTTGTGGTTAACTGCATTCACCCCAAATCATGTGGTCACAAATAAGTGTCCTTGTTTAGTAGGTGAGACAGTTATACTTGAGTTATTTAAATGAATTGCTAAAGGTCTTTTTGATTCTGCTTAAAGGATACTACTTTCTGGGAATAGAAAACAGATATAATTCTTACCAAATATTTTGTCTTCTTTCAGAAGTACACAAAGAAAGAAAATCCCTTCCAGACAGGAACAGAGAATATGGAAAAACTGCAGCAAGAAGAGTTAGCACTGTCACACTTTCTAATAAAATGCATGCAATTTTTTGCTTTGATTTAATGTCCAGAGAGGTAGGATGAAATGGAATATAGTGGGTAAGATTCTTCTTCTTAAAACATTAATTATGGAAGCAAAGACAGGAGAGCCATGAGTTCAAAGACAGCTTGGGCTAGATAACAAATTCTAGACCAATCTGGGCTGCATGGTGAGACCCTGTGAAACTAATGGTTAGGAACGGAATTAAGTGTCATACTATAAGCCCCAAGTCTTGTGTCTGATCCTCATCATTACAAAAAAAATGACTAACAAAAAGTATATAAAATAAAAAATCTAGCTATACTTTACCCACATATTATATACACATACTACATATATGTATTTATATATATAATTTTATATATTTATTATATATACTATAAATACTTTCTGTTAGACATATTACACATGACATGTATATATGACGTGTATACATGCCATGAAACTCAATACTTGAACTCTGAACCTATCCATCACTTCATAGACTTCTGAATGACATGACATGTATATATGACATATATACATGCCATGAAACTCAATACTTGAACTCTGAGCCTATCCATCACTTCATAGACTTCTGAATGTCGTAACAACACTTAACTTTTATTCTCTGAGACTCTCAAGCACAGAATATTTGTCAAGGCTCCTTTTTAAAGAAGTAGAACATTATGGCAAAGGAGCTTGGGCAAGAAAGTAGGAAAAAGTGAATAAAACAAGGGGAAGTCCAATGTAATGAGAAGGTCTGCCTGGTACTCCACAAGTTCTCAGTGGATGAGAAGTTACTCCCCACGCCAAACTCCCTGAACTGGCCAGTAAGTGTGAAAAATGGACAGGCTGGAAGCCAAAGGACAGTATGAAGACCTGAGTCTAGATTAAAAAAAAAAAAAACAGCGAAGTGCTTACTGTTGCATGTCAGATACAGCCGCTGCCTCTCAGAAGTATACAGTGGGCTGAGAACTCCCAAACTGAAACAAGTACTTTTGCTACTGCAAGGCTGAAACTCTGTGAAGTTGCCCAACCGTGGTGGTGCTGTCCTCTCTTTATTAAGTGAAAACTGCTTTATGTTTTAAGCTATAACACCAAAGTGAGTTTCTGGTTGTGTCATGTGATGCAGACTCGTGGTACCTTCCTGAGGGAGACTCATGTGCTTGCATAGCTGGCCTTGCAATGCTTCACTGGTCTCAAGTCTTCACTGACCTTCATTTCACTGAGAGAGACATACGGCAAAGAACTCCTGGCATTCTGGCTGGTTCTGGCCGTTCCTGGTGACTCATGCTGACTCAGTGGAAGCCTGGCTGTTTCTGCTGGATGGTTCCACCACTGCTGATTTGAGTTTGGTATCTGGACACTACTGAACTGGACTGCTGGTATCCTGACAAACAAGATTAGAATTGCCCCAAAGAACTTACTTCTAAACAGGTCCACATCTGCTTGTTCTATTTACCATCTTTTCTCCTTTACTTTTAGACAGTGAGGTAGAAGGGGGATTGACGTGTGTGAGAACCCTTATTAAAAGTATGTGTTGAAAAATTTAAGCCCACATAACACAATAATGTATTCAATATATTTTTCAGCAAGTCAGGATTTTACTCTCATATAATTAATTAAAGAATATCAGTTATCTTTTACAATCTTTTATAAGTGTTAGCGAATCAGACCAGGGGACTGTGGAGCCATCCACTATCCAGAAGCATGAACATCCCAGGTGAGTCAAGGGCATAAATGTCTGACATATATAGATACTAAAGCTGGTTTTACCTCTAACCTGATGCTGTGCAGGAGGTGACCACTCATGGAAAGATGGTTTCTGCTCTTGCCAGAACAGACTGGAGGAGGGTTATTCCCTTTATTTGTGTGTCATTGATTCTTGCTTCAAACCTATGGTGTGAGCCTCCAGTCAGAGGAGTCTAGGCCATGTTCCAAAACCTTTACTCTAAGAGAAGCTGGGTAATTAAGGTCACTCACTTGGTGTTTTAACACCGACTTTGACAATGTCTCAGGAACATTCAGTGTTTTCCTTAGGCGGCCTTCAGAGTGGGTTTCTGCGGGTAGTATTGGGTTCTTGATTCTCAGCTAATAAGAAATGTAGAAGTGCTCAGTTTCTATAGTACCAGGAGGTACCTGCCTCAAGATGCTTCTAATATATAGCAGTCAGGGTTAGACGCCATGAAATAAAAATACCAAACATTCACACACACACACACACACACACACACACACACACACACACACACACCTTCACATGCACACTCACACAGTTTATAAGAATCCTTTAATTCTGGTGAAAAAAAAATACAAGATATTTTGGTACACAACTTCTAAGCTATTTGATTTGAGCTCTCAAATCTTCTAGGAAGTTCTTAAGAAAGCTCTAAGAAAGTAACTGCAATACTGATTTCATGATCTTTTGGTCAACAATAGACCACACATAGACAATGGTGATCTTGCCAGTAACAGACAGAGAGATCCAACTCCAAAATGCTTGCTACACCCTGATAAACTTCCCTTCAGTGGAAGTTCTACTGAAATACTCCCGAGATCTTGACTAACAGCAGAAAAGTACTGCAGGCTGAGTCAGCATGAAGCAAGGTTGGCTTTAGTAAGGAAGTGAGAAAAGAGAGGTAATACACATTTTAGTGTAGGCATTAAGTGAGACATATGCTAAGCTCTCAGCAACAGCTGTATCTGCAATTCTGCCACTTGGGAAGTTACTTTGGCTGAAGGATGTAATTTAAAACCAGGTTTAAAGAGTAAACAAAGTTTAAAACCAAATCTAAGATCAAAGGTTAAGTAAAGCAATATGAACTGGTTTACATGCTTGTTTTATCTTGAAGAATCTCTTTGTAAATAAAATTGTAAATGATTTATGAGATGTATTGTTCAGATCAGGGAGGAAGGCTGATACCCTTAAACTCAAAGGTCCCATAGGGTCTGGCTCAAGGAAGATCGGTCACTTGATGTTTTAACACTTTCTTTGATGGATATCTCAGGAACGTCCAGTGCTTTCTGTAGGCGGCCTTTAGAGTGGGTTTCTGCCTGCTTTCTGCCAGTAGTATTGAGTTCTTGATTATCAGTTAATAAAAATATGTAGAGGGTACTCCAAGGGTGTGTAGTTTCTTTCTGTTCCCTATGCCTTCTTATTTGCCCCAGTCTTGGTATCCTGACTCAGTCTTGGATGATTTGATCACCTGGAAACCTTACACGGTTACAGCCTTCACAGTAAGTGCACAAAACACTAAGTCATTTAACAGAGCAGTTCCTGAGGCTGTGTACACTGTGTTGAAAGACAGTGATTACATTTCCTCCCTGTGGAATACTATATAAGCAGTATTTTAGTTCAAAACTCTGAACACAGTATCAAAAATCAAGGCAAGGAGAGCTAAATGGGCAAAAGTGCTTCCTATACCAGAGAAAGGACCTGAGTTCAAATTCCAGCACCCACATATAAAGCCAGGTATGGCCAAATACTGGCCTGTAACCAGGGTGCTGTAGAGAGCAGAGACAGGAGGATTGCTAGGTCTTCTTGGCCACCAGCCTAGCTCCAGGTTCAGTGAGAGACCCTTTCTCAAGGGAATAAGGCAAAGAGTTATACAGCAGGACATCCAACGCACTCCTGTGGCCTCCATGTGCATATACATACTCTCTACACACAAACACACACACTCAAAAAGATCAAGGTGTCACTTTAGTGCACAAATACTCATTAATATAACAAATGTATAGGATATACTCAGTAAGTATCCATTGAAATAAATAGATTTGAAGTAAAGGTAATAGGACTCTTTCATACTTAAGGCACACAAAGATTAGGTATCCCCAAGTGATTAATGATAATAATAATGATAATGATAATGATAATGATAATGATAATGATAATAATAATAGGAATGGAAGACTAGATCATTAAAGATTTTCTCTAGCATTAAATTTTCCATCTAGTCTTCTGTCTAGACCCATAGCCAACTATTTATGTTGTGAAAAAGCTTCCATTTTGTTTTCACCATTGGTAAAACATAGACTGTAATAATGCCTATCAAACGCATCTCGTAGTCTTCTTACAGTTGATCTTCAATGACAGCTGTGATGCAGATGCATGCCACACGCAGAAACTTCTAACATCTCTGTGGTCTCTCTGCATTCTCTCCCCACTCCTCGTGTGGCTAATATATTCGGGGAAATCTGATGGGAATTAGACTTTCCTCAAAAGCCTGGGGACTTCTTAGTCCACATATTTCCCGTGTTCCATCTGGAGACCATTGTTCCCAAGCAACGGGGATGAGAAGATGAGTGGGCTTCCGATGGTGCTTACTCAGTCTTTGTCTTTCCTGTGAGTCATTATTGTCCCCAGATTCTGTGGCAAGGCTCATTTTCAGTGTGCCCTTTCATTCATTTGAAAACTAAAAAGACACGCTGTGCACCGTGTCCTTCATCATGTCAGCCGCCGGCTCTGCTGGATTCAGATGCAGAGACACAGTCACAGCCAGTGCATACTGTACCATGCTGTCTGCTTCAGGGAAACAGTCACATGGGGCTTGTTAATGGGATGCCCAGAGGCCTTTGAAGGCTAGAGGCCTGGAGCTAATAACACCTCATGGCTGGGCTTGCAAAGAAAACAGGCTTTTATCTTTGTGACTGGGAGATAGATTTGGGACATATTAGAAGTCCCTATTACATGGTGCTAGGATATTTATCCCCATGTCTACTCTGATATGCTTGGAACAATGCTTACTTATTAAAAAAGCTTTTAATAAGTGTTATGCCATGCAGTCTTTTTCAGTTTTAGTTTTATGAGTCAGGATCTTATAGAGTCCAGGCTGGCTCTGAACTCATTATATAGCTAACGAGAATCTTTAATTTATGCTACTCCTACTTTTGCCTCCAGATGCTGGGATTACAGATGTATGAGGGGACCCATTCTGTGTGATGCTGGTGCTGGGACCCAGAGATTGCTGCATGCCAGGCAAGCACTCTACCAACTGAGCTGTGTTCCCACCTCAACATGCAGTCTTTACAACGGTTCTGCTCCAACTAGGAAACTAACTCCCAAGATGTCAAGGGACTTACTGAGTATCACACAGGTCGTCAGCGGTGGAGCCAGAGTTCAAGCCTCATCCTGTCTTAAACTTCACCAGTAAAGCTAAATTTAACATTTGGAATCACATAATATGGGTAACAGGAGAGATCAAGCACTGGATTTCTCACAGAAAGGAAGTGTGAGTTCAAGAGGACTGCACGAGTGAAGTGATGAGGCAAAATGAGGAACCTCTAGCGTGCTCCTGGGGACATAGAGATTGGAGAGGCCGGATATAGCCAGAGGCTGCTTAAAACCGGAGAGATTCTATTGACTGTTGCATTCTTCAGTGTATTAACACCACCCCCAAATTATTATTTATTTATTTATTTATTTTTATTTATTTATTTATTTATTTATTTATTTGAGACAGGGTTTCTCTGTACAGTCCTGGCTGTCCTGGAACTCACTCTGTAGACCAGGCTGGCCTCAAACTCAGAAATCCACCTGCCTCTGCCTCCCAAGTGCTGGGATTAAAGGCGTGTGCCACCACTGCCCAGCCAAAATTATCTTACTATATAAGTAACTTCCTCAAATGCAATAGTGAAGAAAAGAAATAAAGGATTTAAATATTCACGATTTGCTAACCTTTGAGCTAGTAATAATTGCCTCACTAGATGTTCAACAAATGTTTTACTAATGAAAGAACGGAGAGGATGACTAAGAATGCTGTGTGTGTAACGTAGAGGTTGAAAAAGTTGGAGCCAAGGCTTTTAAGATTACCATCATCATCATCATCACCACCATCGGCATCACCACCACCATCATCATCGACACCACCATCAGCATCATTTACGGGTGCACAATTTAACAAGTGTTTAGTGACAACCCAGATCCTACAATTATATGCATTGCTATACAACCTAGAAAGATTTATGGCAGTGAATTCTATGAGGCCAAGGAGGATTGGTTAGTATTGCCCCAGTGTGGTGGCTGGTTTTATGTGTCAACTTGACACAAGTTAGAGTCACCAGAGAGGAAGGAACCTCAATTGGGGAAATGCCTCTATGAGATCCAGTTGTAAGACATTTTCTCAATTAATGATCAGTGAGGTAGGGCCCAGCTCATTGTGGGTGGTGCCATGCCTGGGCTGGTGGTCCTGGGTTCTATAAGAACTCAGGCTGAGCAAGCCAGGGGAAGCATGAACTTGCTTTTTAGTCATGGTGTTCTGCCCAAGCAATTGAAAGCGTAACTTAGACATCCAGGCATCCCACGGTTTTAAGAGCACGTTTATATTTAGCTTTATCAACTTTAACAAATGAATATCTGGGCTGGTGAGATGGCTCAGTGGTTAAGAGCACCGACTGCTCTTCAGGAGGTCATGAGTTCAAATCCTAACAACCACATAGTGGCTCACAACCATCCATAATGAGATCTGATTCCCTCATATGGGTGTCTGAAGACAACTACAGTGTACTTGGGGCCAGAGTGAGCAGGGGCTGGAGCAAGAGGGAGAAGGGGAGAGACGAGGGAAGAATATCCTTCAGGAAGTAACAGTGCAATGAAGCTAGGGTTGCCCAAGCACTTTCTGTGTACCCTGATGACTTTCCATTGATAAGGAAAGGGTTCCTCTGGGCAGGTGTTGATGGACAGCTGATTGATCAGCTATTATTAGTAGAGCAGACAGTACATCTCCAAGGCATGTGGTTCTAGTTTCAGGCATCTACTCTTTCATTCCTACACCTCAAAATGTGAGTTAGTTGTCTCCTAGAATTTTCTGGGGTATTTTGTAGAAAATCCCACCATGGCCCATCCACATCACTAAACTGGATGTCTTCAAATAACTATGTTCTTATCTCTTTTCAATACTTAGGTAGCACATTGCTTGACATACTGATGGATAATCAGTGACTGATGGTAACTCATGGGGGGACAGGACATATGAAAGAAGGCATGGGGGGAGAAAGGTGATCTCCAATTGCACTAGACACAGTTGTTCACACAAGCTGTAATCAGTAATGTCTTGCGTTGCAATATAGTAATTAAGTCATTCGTTTTATATTTTACTATGGAGTTTAACTTGAAATGCACATACTTTGTGTTTGCTGAGTGCTGGGCATTATGAGATTGGTTTCAATTCCTAAGAAGCATTCAGCATAGTGGGAAAAGTGAACCTGAGTAAACAACTATAACCCAAGGTCACATGATCACTGTGATACAAGTACATCTGTGTAAGAAGGGATAGCATATTCTTTATGTCGTTTAATTTTAATAATATAGTGAGATAGAGACAATTACTACTTTTTTCAGATTGGGAAATGGAGACCCAGAAAAATGAAATGAACTGTTGATTATCATACAGTGACAAAGTTGGTAGAGTCAGGTGACAAGCTTAGATTGAACTGCATTAAACAAGAACGAGAACAACAACAAGATGGGGACTATGGCACTACAGCAGCCAGCACAGAAGATGGAGGGATTATCTGGGAGCAATGGCAGTGGGTGTCAGGAAGGAGGAAGATGACAACGACAGAATGTCAGATCAAGGAGTTGGCAACAGAAGAGGAAGAGAGAATGATGTTGGTAAACTCCCGAGGGATTCAGAAATGTGATGTGGTCAGGGAACTGGGGGAGTTTGGTATTTGTTAAGGAAAGAACCCAAGGAACAAAGAGGGTGGAAAGACAGAGATTGTACATGGGAATTAAAATGTCTTCAAAATTCTATCATTTCTGAAAGAATTTGTTCCTTTGCAAGAAGTTGCAAATGAGAAGAAGAATGTACCTTACTTGCTGCTCATGTGCCTGCTAGGTGTCTGTCTGGCCACATCTACATGGTATCCCAGATGAGTGAGTTCTGGGGCGACAGTCAGAGAAGAGTTCAGAAACGGTGAGATAGAAATTCTGCATTTGCACAGGAGCCCAAGCTCTCAGGCGTGAGCTGAGAATGTGCTACAGCATGGTTTTTTTGTTGTTGTCTCTCAAAGGCTTATGTATTGGGAGTTTGTCTCTAAATGAGGGGATATTGGGAGGTGGACCCTTTAAGACATGGCACCTAGTCAGGGATTTTTGGGTTAATTGAGGCCATGTCTTCAGAAAGAGCCTGCGGGGCCTCCCTTTACCCCACACTTCCAGTTTTGAGAACTGATCTTTTCCCTCTGCATGTTACCACCACTTCAACACTGGTTGCTGTGGAGTCCTCTTCAGCGCTAAGGAACTGCACTGAATCTCCAGAATTACAAGCCCTCTTTCTTCATAATTGTGGTCTACCACAGGTAATCACTAGAGTAACAGAAGCACAGACTCGTGCTGATTCTTAGACCTAGAATGCAGTGGGCTCCCAGATATCTAAATTTTTTTTTTAAAAAAGGATAAATGAGTAAAAGAGAATTCACCACCAGAAAGACTAAAGTCTAACAAAATTAGAGGGAAAAGCTAAGAAGGACTGAAGACAGTTATCTTATAAAGTCAAAAAAATCAAGCAAGGTCTAGAATGGATATTTTCACTGATAGCAGCCAGACCTTGCACTGTGAGCAGAGGTGACTAAGTACAGAAAAGTCAGCAGGCTCTGGCATGCATTTTGTTGGACCTGATTAGAATGGAAAGGATCCACACAATTTCTTTTAGGGTAGCCAAACTTTCCTAATCCTGTACTCATGTTTTTTTAAATAAAAAGAAATATCATGCATAAAACTTCACATGAAGTGTAGTCTTCACTGACTCCAGTTGTATTTAACATAGAGAATCAAACAACAAATTTCTAATGACTGTTTATTACAGGTTTTGCTGAAAAACCATAGACTGGACAAGCTGAGCTGACTCCAGGCTATAACATAGTATCTAGAACAGAGGGTTCACAGGCCATAAGAGATACTTTGTAAGTAATCCCTCTCTCAGCAAAAGGCTCTTGGTAGCAGGTGGAAAATGCTGAGATGGCCTTCTCCATCTAGGGTCTGATGTGCCAGTGGTCTTTGTGGCTGGCTGATCGATGTGTGCCTTGACAATAAAAATAGCAGAGTCAGACTATTGCTGTATTATTAATATAGAAGAACTTTCAAGTCACTCTTGGTTGGTTGGTTTTTGTTTTATTCTTTTCTGTTTATGGAAATGCACTGGATTATGGAAAAGTATAACTCTCAGCAACTGGTATGATGCATGGGGCCAGGAACCTGTTTTCTCCTTCATCTACATTTTTAGAATTAAAAAATCCAATGGAACCATGAAAAGACTTCCTTATTTGTTAATTAACAGACCTTATGGGTTTTCTAATTCTCTACTATTCCCCACAAAAAATCTTGTAACTTCATTGTTGTGATAGAAAACAGAAAGAACACAAGTTAGGAAACCTCACTGTAATGCTGTGGTTTTTTTCTGGCATCATCTCTTCCTGGATAGTATGCCCCTGCTGAGGAGGTCACCCTTCCTCACAGCATCACTTAAAGCTGTGTTAGTTATGTTTCTGTTGCTTTGATAAAACACTCATAATAGACCCAATTTAAGAAGGAAACAATTTATTCAGGCTTAAGATTCATGGAATTAGAGCCCATGGCATTGAGGAATATCATGGTAACAGGCAGCTGGAGCACAAGGCTGACTGACCACATCTCAACCACATACAGGGAGCAGAGACAACAAACAAAAAGTAGGGTGTGGCTAAAACCATTTAATACCCCGCCCCCCAGTGATGTACTTTCTTTAGAAACCCTCCATATCCTAAAGGTTCCATAACATCTCCAAACAATGTCACCAGCTGGGGACCAAGTGTTTAAAAACAGGAGCATCAGGGGCACATTCTCATTCAAACAAGAACAACCTCCTATCACCAGATGTACATTCTCTCTCTTTCCTAACAAGTATCCCTGAAGGTCATGGTTTCTCTCCTTGTTGCTTATGTAATTGCATTTTGAAAATGATTTCAATGCAATCCTTTCTATCTTTTCTTAATCATTTCTAGTTTTAATTTGACAACACCATCACCCTAACTCCCCCCCCCCCTTTTTTTTTTTAATATTTCAGCATTTGTTATTTCAGAGTTCCTGGAGAACAGCGCCTTTCCCCCAGGGTTGACGACAGGATTGTTGCTTCTCTTCCACTTCTTTCATCATGAATAAGTGAATGCTGTTACTCAGCTCCAGGAGTTAGGAAACCAAAGGTAACGCTAAAAATTTCACTCATTCATTGACTCATTAGTTCCTTCAATTATCCTTAATCAGATACTATGTGATTACAAGTAAAAGACAGTCCTCTCTCTTGAGAGTTTGTGCACCACCTGAAAGACTAGCTGTGAACAGGAGTGATCATACAGTGAGCTATACAGTAAGATTCATGAAAAGAGCCAGAGATGATAAGCTCTGCTTAGAAAAAAGGGAGGACATTTTCTAGAAAGGAAAACAGAACATTAATATTGAAGATTGAGGATTCACTTACTGCATGTTACAGGAGTACTCTAGGTACGACATTATGGTCAGGAGAGGGAAATGCAAGTATGCCACATGCTGAGACAGGAGATGAACATGAAGGAGTGGGAGAGGAGACTGGAAAGGGTATTGAGAATGCAAGAAGACACTACCACATTTACCAGTACTGTTAGCCATGTTGGTGGCCATAGAATCCATAAAGAATTTTAAGCAAGGAAAAGATAGTATAAGAATCTCATTTTAAGAAGAGTCACTGAGATTCAACTTAGAGAATAGATTAGAAAGAGATGTAGGTGGAAGATTTCTAACTTCCGTAGGCAGGTTATTAGGTGCTAGGGCACTAGTGGGTGGAGATTAGAAATACCCCTCACCCAGTGAGTTTTCTCACGGTATCAGAAGAAGATGGCCAGGGCTATGTGTAGGAGAGATGTGGGGTGGCAAGACTGATTGTTCAAAGGGAATTGTCAAAAGTGAAGTGAAAGACGGAAGAGATGGGAGCCCAGTGACAACCTGGAAAGCCTGAGACAGAAGGTGGCTGGAACCAGCTCTATCGAGGGAAGCCTGTGTAGGATTTCGGGCCTTCACTGCCCCATACATTCCTCAAGCCTCAGGGAAGAAAATCCACCTGTGGGTGGGGTAGGCCCAAAGCAGGAAGACAGATTCCTGGCCACAAAGATAAGTAAAAAGGCATGCCCAGACAAGTCCTAACTAGCCATCCTGCCACCTCTGCAAGTTGCTGATATTTGAAATAGCCAATCATGTGTAATCGCGCGAAAATTCCTTCCTTTCCCTACCCCCTACTATAAAAGGTTCCTTAGCTCACCACGCGGGGTCAAACTGTACTCTTGCACGAGTGTGCAGTTTGAACGCTGGCTGCCAGCTCTCTTCCCTAATAAACCTCTGCTAATTGCATCCAGGTACGGTCTTGGAGTTTGTGGGTGTTCGCGACTTCCCGAGACTTGAGTAAGGGTCTCCCGAATTTGGGAGTCTTCACCTGCACTTGCAACAGACCACTGCGTGCGCTTCTGTACATGTATGATCTCACAAGTTTAGAAGGGTGGAAGGCATTTACTGGAAGCAGCTACAATGAGAAAAGCGCACACTAGGTTCCTTAACACCCAAGTGCAGCTGTCCAGTCAAGGCGAAGGCAGAACTTGTGGAAGGAGACATGGATCTTAGCTCCCTCGGTTTCCGTCCTGAGCTATTTTCCAGGATAAACGAGTAGAACAACCTGCCACCAGGAAACAAATTAAACTGATGTGCATTGGATGATTCTACGTTAAATTTTGCCGTTTAACTTAGAGGAATGTCAGAGGCCATGCTTTTAGCATTTGCATATTAATGCAGAGATATTCTGGCAGTAGGTATGAGAACAAATTGTATATGGACTCCTTTCCTTGGTTCATAGCAAAACTATATTAATATTCTTTGGGGGGTGCTTACTCCTACTGTCTATGTTAAGGGACATCCTCCAGACTGCCTGGAGTAATTTTAAATTATGAATACGCGCACTGGAAATCAGCGGGGCTAGAACATATGGAGGTTAGCATCTAACTTCTCAGGAGAGCACTTGCTCTCACACTGGCTCTGTGTGAACATAAGTATCCAGAGCCTATATAAAGCCCATGCAGCTTAGCCTAGAGCTACATCCTGCCTCAAGAGGGGAAGGCGAGGACAGGGCACTAAGAGATAAAGCTGGTCGCAATGGGAGTGCCTGTTCAGCTCGCCCTGGGCTGACTGCTTGAACCATTATAAATCTGGATATGAGAACTTCTCCTACCCACTCCAGTGGTCACACAGTTGTTGTCTGAATGTGATTAAATGTTTTCATGCATGGGACTGAAATACTAGTGGAGCAGAGGTCACACCACACACACACACACACACACACACACACACACAAGTACCCAGAGAAATTCTGCTCAATTGTTTGCTAATTTCTTTCTTTAACCTCCTAAGTGTTTTTCATTTTAACTTCTGTAATGGGAGGACTTGGGATAAATAATTGTAGCTGCCTGCAGCCACGACCACCAGGTTCTCCTGAGACGAAGCCTAGGAATTAACGGGAAGGAGGGCGAGAGAAACGTGGGGCCAAGACAAAGTATTCTGATCAAGGCCCCAAGTTTAATAATTTGCTTTCACATATAAAAGGGAAGCCTCACCCCCCAGAGTCTCTTCTTGGTACCGCCCAGGGGCTAGGCGAGGAGATAGTAGTCAGGAGGGTGTCAAGGCTAGCTCAGCAGGCAGTCCATTCTTCTTAGCTCTGTAGCAGACCTCAGGCGCCAAGACTGGCAAGGCAATGCCTCCTTCTAGGTCCAATTGTTGTTTGGTCTTGTCGTGGTCAATGACTTGCAGGCCTGCTTAGGCCTGGGGGAAGGGCACAGTTCCCCCCTTAATAAGAAGAATTCACTAGGGGATTTTTTTTTATCATGGGTGCCTGTTATCTCTGTCCTACGCCATTAAGACTTCAGTATCCCATTTTTGAACCAGGGTGTCAGAGTTCGTTGGCCAGGACCAGCAAGATTTCCTGTGACATAAAGTTCTAATGTTCTGTGCAGCCACAGACCCAAAGCAATAGAACCAAGTATCAGTGGATGGAATCTCTGAAACCCTGAAACAATAACATGTTCAGTTGACATGTCAAATTCCTCTAGTGAATTCTTTTACGTGTTTGAACCCACATTTATACAACTATCTATATGCCTGTTTATATGGACTCTATCTATCTATCTATCTATCTATCTATCTATCTATCTATCTATCTATCATCTGACTCTTTTCCCATCTATCAATATCATCTCCTTATTCAGCATGTCAAGATTCAAAAAATAATTTTTTATTAAATGTGACTAAAAGCTGTGGTTACCTATCCCCCCAACCCCCTACCCTGCAAGACTGCAATGCATGTGGATTGGTAAGGGGAAGGAGATGAACCACTGCAGAGACAGTTTCAGGGAACAGTGTTTACTATTGCACATGAACAACTACTTACCTAGTGGAAGCCTATCCACTGATTGGTTAGCACATCACCTTGGATTAGACACTTAGAGCCCACAGCACCAGTGTCCCTATGCAGAAACACATTAGGGGAGACATGAGGGTGCAGACTCATCTGCAGGCCAGTTACCTCTAGTCACACTACTTCAGAACTCAGGGTTCTGACTTTTGGGAATATTCAGCAGGATGGTGTGCCAAGTTTTTTATTTAGAAGTGAATGGTGCCAGGCATGCTGGCTGCAGGGTCACACCTGTATTTTCTCCTACAGAGAGATTCAATTATCTTTTGTCCCCAGTTTTCCTGCTCCAACCTTCCACACCCAACCCCACAAAGAAGCTAGTTTACATAGCTCCTGCAAGGCCATCTTTGGTCACTCATTCCCAGTGTCTTTCTGGAACTCTATGGATGGGTCACCATACTCAGCCATCTCCACCCATTAATGGCCTGCTGTGTTGTTTTCAGTTCTTGGTCCTTACACGTGTCCTGATGTCTTGGCATCCTCATTAGGTTGGCTCCCTGAGGAATGAACACATGAGTTTGCTGGTCATAAAAGCTTGTAACATCTAAATTTTCTTTCCATATATTTCAGTAATTTCTCTTTATCTCTCACAAAATCTGTTATAATCTTCTCAGGATTTTCAGTTGACAAAATGATTATTATGATTATTCTTACTTTAAATTTACCCAACTCTGAGTGAATTTAAGCCCTTTTACATGGTTGCTGACCATTTATGCTTGCTTTTCTTGATGTATCCATATGTTTTCATTAGTTTTAATATTTTACATTTTCCCTTTTCCTGCTCTTCGGAAAATGACTTTATACATTACTGGAGATCAAAATGGCCCTTTTCTATGTGATTTAAAATATGAATTCCAAGAAGGGTATAAAAAGAAAAGGAAAACTACTACTAGAAAATTTTCGAAAGAAATAAAACTTATATTAGGCCAATTTTAGAGTCTTGTATTCAGCAGTATTTGGTGAAATTTACTGATTAGTTCAGAGATTGTTTTCATTCAGGTTAAAATAGCTTTCTGTAAAGTAGCAGCCATGCCAAATGGAAATTATCCTGTTGGCCCAACCTGTTAAAGAAACGCTTTGGCAAGAGGACTGCTCATCTTGACAGCATAATTTCCAGAGATGAACATCAGAGGTATTAGAGATAAGACAGCTGAACAACCAGCACGCAGCATAGGGGGAGAATAATCACTAAGCATATCGTGTTCATCTCACTGAAGGGTAGCGTCAGGTATACACAAACAAGTTGTTACTTTATGATCTTGGGAGTTGAGTGACAGTCCATCTAACAAGGCTTTTAAACTACACAGGCTAACTTTTTCTTCGCCATTAATAGGCTTCAGTGACTGGCAATGAGGTCATTATAAATTAGTATTTGTAAGTAGAATAACATCTTGAAGCACACCTAAAGATAATGTGTTTGTTAGATGCTATCTGGTTGTAAATATTCTAGGGGAAATCCCTGCTTGGTGAAATGACTCTACGGTTTCAGCGTCTGTCTATCTTCCTGTCTATTTGTATATCTACCTACCTACCCACCTACCTACCTATGTAGTACCTCTCATCTGTGTATTCATTTGTGCTCTCCCTATCATCTGTCTGTCTTTCTACCTCCACCCTTTGTGGAGATGATTCTTGTCATAGTTCACTTCTCTTTGAACATTAATTCAAAGTAAAGAGGTAGAAAATCCATTCAGGAGTGGAACTTTTATGCCAAATCTGGAGAAGAGATCAGTCACATTAGTTGTAAATAAATGGGTTGTTTACATGTTGGGGTTCATGTTGCATCTTCAATGTGACTCCTTTTCAGGAAAATTACTATAATGTTTCAAAACTTCCTTTATTTAAATATACTTGGAGACGATGTGAAGGAAATCTTCTCCCTCCCGAGAGATCCTCCCAGGAGGAGCTGTTCCCACACATTGGTTTTATACTCAAGGACCACGGGCTGCATTTCATAGAAACTTCAACAGAGGAACACATTGGAGCACAGGAGAAGAAACAAACATGATTGTAGCTACCATTCCAGATACTGGTTTACTTCATTAAGCAGTCTTTGTGGAGTGGGGCAATCATGTTTACCATCCCCTGACAGCATAGAAAATTATTGTTCAATGAGAGAGCAGTGGCTTTGAAACTTTCTGGATTAAAGACTTTTTTAAAATTAATTTTAGAAAACTTGTTTGCTTTAGTATGTATAAATGTTTGCCTGCACATGTATGTGTGCATTACATATATTCTTGTTGCCCGAGGAGGTTTGAAGGCACCATCCTCCTGGAACCGTGGTTATAAATGATAACTGTGTGCTATCATGGCGTTACCAAGATCTTCTGAAAGATCAGCGAGTGCTCTGAACCACATTTCTCCAGCCCCTGGGTCAATGTTTATAGCTGAGCATTTAGAATCTGGAGAAGATCGGAAACTATCTGCTAAAACTGTATGAAAATTCCCAGAAGTCTGTGGAAGAGGATTAACATTAGTTGGAGGCTAGCCTGGGCTACAGAGTGGGTTTTTAAGGTAGGCAGTTGGCAATGGAAAGTTTGAAGCTTACTACCATTAGCTAAGGAAACATTTTAAAACTCAAACAGAAGCAAATATGTTTGATATAGAAAGTAGTAAAATACTTAAGTCTAGAAACTTAGATAAACTATATATAGGGCTTTTAATATAATCAAAATGTGAAATTTAAGTAGTAAAGACAAAATAGGCTAAGTTATACTAAGACAAATCACATATAAAGATATTTAAGACATACATGTCTAAATAAAATGGACTAAAAATAATGCCATCAAACCATTTATCATCTCAGTAAATTTAAAAAAATGACTGAATTAGAAGGAAAAGCTGAAAATGGAAAACACATTTAAAAAATTCCAATTCTCCAGGAAGGAGTAAATTTCTATGGCTTCCAAGATAAGGTCACAAAGTAAGTTCCCAGAGAGCTAAGGGCCAAGCATGAGGACATTGGCCATTCCTCTGCCCCTGGTGAGCTGAACCCCCGTGTGCTTTGTTTGGCAAGGCAGACTCTATGGGTGGGACACTAATTCCTACCCACTCCACAGCACAGCCTAGCAAACTCATGGTAAGCCGTTAGGAAGGAGGTGAGTGGAATGAAGAGGGAACACGAGACACACGGATGCTCTCACACTTTCTCCCCTCCTCAGTGGGTCAGATGGCTGACACATCACCCTGGACACGCTCCATGCTATGCCACTTCACTCCTAATGCAGTGACCTAAATTTAAATGACTTCCAGGAACAAAGACATAACTGCCTGATTCAGATCACAACAGCACTTAGAGAACTAACTTGCAGTTTTCGTCATGGACACGTGCCAAACTGTGTCACTTCGTTTGTATATGTTGTGGTATTCAGATGGCTTTGCATATGCTGCGTGTGTAAAACTGTTTTCTGGTCTTTTGGGTCTAAAACTGGGTCTATCCGCAAGATTTCAATTTAGGAGCTTTTTAAGATAGTGTTATTTAAAGAGGCCTCTGAATGCAGGGAGGGTGAATCTCTCCACAATGCTTCCCAATCCATCTTGATGGTTTTGCATCCCACTTCTGTGAAATTTTAAGGCAGATGTGAAAGACACAATCCAAAGTCCTGATACTATGGCTCTCCACTGTGTTCATAAGGCCTATTCCCAAGATTAGCAGTGAGTTCTCTGTGTTCCTAGCTCTCAGTTGAGTACTAGAACCATGTCTATTCAGGAACATATTTCTAATAGTGCAAGAATGAAATTCTCCAAAGCTTTATTTTAACAGGAAGGGTAATATGTAGGAGGAGCTAAGGGGGAAGGAGCACAGAGAGGAAAAGATGGAGTAAGGAGAGGAGAAGATGAAGTAGATGAAAAGCTAGGTAATGAGAGAGAAAAAGAGAGAGAAAGAGAGAGGGGGCATGGAGGCAGAAGTTCACGTGTCTCCACTAGTCAAAGATAGTTTACA
Organism: Rhabdomys pumilio; assembly: GCA_030674055.1. Classification (NCBI taxonomy): domain Eukaryota; kingdom Metazoa; phylum Chordata; class Mammalia; order Rodentia; family Muridae; genus Rhabdomys; species Rhabdomys pumilio. Next base: position 12,334,097 of record JANHMN010000024.1, read on the forward strand.
TAGCTAGGTTGGGTATTAGGTTACACTTCTGACTGAGCATTACCATACTTATAAAGCCCTTGATTAACATTTTTAAAAGAATTGTATAAAAGCCAAATGGAAAAAGGGGGGCACGGGATAGGGGTTTTCTAGGGAGGGGAAATGAGGAAAGGGATTGGCATCTGAAATGTAAATAAAATATCCAATAAAAAAAAAAGAATGAAATTCTCCTATCTGGTAAAGCATGGCTGCCTGCTTATAGAACACAAGTCCTCTGTTGGTATTTTTGAACAGCTATAAACTCCAAAGCTCCCACACCACCTCTCTGTCATTCTGTATCTCTTACACAGAAGCTGGGTTAGAACATGCTTCTCTCCATTAGAGATTTTTTAAAAAAATGCTTTCCTCTGACACTTGAAGGCAAAGTCTTAATATTGGCTACTTTCTAATGTGTTTCTCCTTCCCCTTATGTCTCCCTTCTTTGCTCACTTTCTAGTTATTAAGTATGGTATATTGCTTTTCTTATTTCTGTGATGTCTAAGGTTTATTTGTGCTCACAGCTTGGCATGGGATACAGCCTATATGAGAGTGATATGATAATTGAGTGACACAGTCTGAGTTCATGAGTTTGCGGAGAAACAGCAACCTTACAGCCAGGGTCTTCTCACGGTGGCCTACATCTGCCAGCTAGACACTATATTTGCAAGGTTCTAGAACCTTCTTAAAGTAGCACTACCTCATGGCCTTTTCATTTGCTGCCATCTGTCTGGAATATTCTTTCCTGGTCTTTCACTTCCTGTAAGACATGAGTACTAAGCAACTTTCTCTGTGATCTATACCCTGACAGTGGTGCTTAATGCCTTCATCCACACTTCCTACCTGATTTTGGTTTCGTCCTCTCCCACCTAGCTCTGCATGCAACTTATTTCCATTTTTCTTCCATTAGAATACTAACCTCATTCAAGTTGACCTCACAGTCAAGAGCTTGACAACATAACAGTCTTTTAATTAATTCCTGCTATTTGAACTAATGAGCAAAGGTACCGAGAGCTCGTTGGCTTGCCCATTGCTCTAGCTCCAATGCCAAGGATGCTGTCTGGCTCATAGTAAATTTTCAATAATTATTTTAGTGAATAAATAAACCAGGTTAGAAGCCAAAAATCATACAGTCATACAGATGTATGTCAGTCATACCACTGACTCCCAGACACATCTGAATTGGCTATTCAAGTTATTTGACATTTGCTTGCATTTGACTCTGAGTTAATCCTTGATAAATTTCTGGTCTTTAGTCTTGGCTGGATCCTCAAATGTCTTTAAAGGATGCAGTTAGCCTTCGGAAAGAGGAGACTGCAAGCTGGGTAGGGACTTGGGAAGGCTTAGGAACACAACTACAGGGCCAATACTTCTTCCTTGAATCCTACTGGGTGGCCAGTTTATTATTAACTCAAGCAATATTCATAAATGTTTATCAATGTGCTAAACACTCAAGATGCAATTCATTCATTGACACTTCCTGCACAGTGCCAAATGTCACCTCTGTTCATGTGACTCTAAGTGGTCTATGTAGAATACTAACTGTCAAGATAGAGGGAATGGAGATCACCTCAGGAAATGGTACAGAAGCTAATTGTACCCCTTCCTGGAGGGAGGTGGCAATCTGAGGGGTTCCCTCAATTCGACATTGAGGGTTTTCAGGGTGCTCTATGTGATCAAACACAGTGTTTGTTTTTTGTCTTCCTGTAATGGAGAGGGTAATTAACCTTTGATGATATAAGAATTAGATCTTAGATCTTGAATTCACCAGGCAGACATTTCTAATTCTTCATCTTTTGTCACTAATGTCTCATCTGATCTAAAACCCTGAAATATTATACCTTGAGTATTTTCACAGGCAAGGGAGGAAGTCTGTCTCAATTCTATCATCACCATTATTGTCATCATTTTTAACTCTGATCACTGGAAACCTATATGAAATCGAGACACCAATCATAGAGCCTGATTGTTACAGCTTTTCTTTGCTGGGGCAAGTGGGAAGGAAAGTTGCTGAGACAGGTTCATCTTACAAACCACAGTGTGAGGTCCAGTAGATGATAAAGAACTAAGAGGGGACTTTGGCAAGAGGATACCTCTAAGTTTACCACATATATGGACTGAGGAGAGTGAGCTGAGAGGAAGATATTTGGAATAATTGCAAGACAAAAGGAATGATTGCATAATAATTATAGAAATAAATGGGTTGAGCAGGGGAAATGGAAGAGGGCTTGAAGAGACAGAAGAAAGCTTGGACTGTCCCCTAAAGCTGTCTTAATGTCTGATATAGGCACAGACAGTACATGGCTGAGACTCTCACATGCTCAGTAGCACAGAGTAACAGTATTGCTTCACACAAACAGGGGTTAGTCATGTTCCTTGAGAAGGCCAGCTTCTATGTGGCATTGAGAGGCACACAGGGACAGTTCAATGAGCTGATCAATAGCAATTGGAGAAAGCATCTTATTCTAAAATAATTTGAGACCTTAAAAAGTTGCAAGTGTTGGGAGTATAGCTCAGGGGTGGATCACTTGTCCAGTTGAATGAAAATGGCCTCCATAGTCTCAGTGGAAATGGCACTATGAGGAGCAAGTGTGGGTTGTTGGAGGAAGTGTGTCACCAGGGCGGGCTTTGTGGTTTTAAATGCTCACGCCAGGCCTAGTGCACAAGGCCTTTGGTTTGGTTCCCCAAAAGAAGAAAGAACACAATGAGCATGCTGGAGAGGCTGCGAAGTTGCAAAAATGATGTAAACATTCCTGTTTACCGTCTCTATCCACATTTACTATCATGTGACTGCTTTATACAGTTTTCTTTTTCGATATGTATGCTTATAACCCCTTTCTGATACGGTTGAGAGTAAGTCATGATATAATGATAGATTTCACACACAGTACTTCAATGTGTACTTCTTAACAAACAAGAACACACAGTACAAATATCAAAATCCGGAAAGTAAAATCAACTGAATGAGACTAGCCAACTTACAGACATTCAGTTTTGCTTTAGTGGTTAAAAAGTGAAAAGTTGTCAACTTACACACGGGAATAAAAATTTAAAACCTTCCACTAAGATTATATATTCTCAGGAAATCAATGCAAAGATGATTTGAAAGCACAACTTAAAAAAAAAAAAAACCCTAAATGAAACTTTTAACAGCTGTATATCCAATTATGGGGGGGAAAGTAGATTGATTTCAAACTGTTTGTAATGCTTACAGGAAAAAAGCTCTCTCTGTTGAAATAAAACTGCTAATGGAGTTTTCAGTAATGGAAAAAAAGACACCTAGGTCATTATTTTTTACAGTAATGTGTACCAGAAATCAGGATTATAGAAAATTACTAATGGGGATACAGAACTGTACCATTACATTTCTCAGTGCTCCTTGAAAACTGTGGAAATTTTATTTCTGGTAGGCAAAAATGTCACGATATATTCAGAGAGAAGCCCAGAGTTCCAGGACCCTGGCACATTCCATAGCCAGTGTTCCAGAGTTCAGGAGGGGGCAGGAGGTAGTGTTTTTCTGTCACGGAGACATTGTAACACTCACGGACAAAGACTAAGAAGAGAATATAAAGGACACACAGCAATGACATTGGGACAAGACAAAATGTTGCCCCCCCCTTGCAGAGCCTGGCATAAATCCTCCAAGTCCTGCCTGATACTATTCATCTAGCTTCACCCGAAGACTCTGCATGTCTTCTACGTGTGTTTTCTCCTTCTTTTGTTCATTTACTTAAATGGTGACAGCAGTACACACAAAAACCATACCCCATTGAAATGCATCTTAGGAGTTTGCCATATTTGTGGCTCAAAACGGTTGAATAAGTAGCTGTGACATGTAGTCTGGTTTGATGAAAGAGGTACATCCAGTGACAGGAAACACTTTTAGCAAAATGTTAATTTTATATTCAGTTACATTTCTAGCCCTGTTAAGTAACCAGTGTTAAGTTTTTAAGTGTATCCCAGTCTTTTCCCTAAATGTTTATGTAATGGCATCTAGCTATACAAAACACATATATACTTGTATCTACTAAAGATGTGGAGGTAGGACCATTCTGTGTGCACAGTTTTATAACTATTGAGTGCATGTGACAAACTGTGTGTATCTCACATCTGATCTAACTCCTGGCCATAGTTATGTAGCACCATGTAATTGCTTCATGGCTTGAAACCATTTGTTTATAATTCCCTTAAGAAGGTGTGTTTTTAAGTGCTTTACTCAAAACTAATAAGAATCCGATACAGATATTTGTGCACATAGACAAACTATAAAAGTTTCTCAGAAATTTCATTAGCTGGGACATAGTTAAAATATTATTAAATGTTGTAAACTTCCTCCCCCAAGAGTTTTCCAGTTGATTATCTCTCAGTGGCCATTTTTGTGTGTTGTCGCTGCTATTATATATTGATAATGTGCTAAGTTCTTATTGACTTAATGGGAAATTATGGTAATATTTTTCCTTGTTGGCCAGCAAGGTCATACTGCCTTAGGTAGCTCCTAGGGACCACTTCCGTTGCTTCTGTCAGTAACTCTTTCATAATTGTTGATTTTTTTAAATGTAGAAGTGTAACATTAATGCCTTTTGAAGTTTACAAACTTTTAATTTCGATGAAATCCAATTTGTTAGTGTTCCATTAATGCTTCCATATTCTAAGAGACACTGCCCAAGTCACAAACATATTTTCCCATGTTTTCACCCAGAAAATTTATAGTTCTAGCTTTTTTGATTAGGTTTATGGCCTACCTTAAAGTAATTGAATATAGAGAGAATAAGACAAAGAGTGCTTTCCCCGTGGACCCTAGTGTTGCGGAAACATTCGTTTGAAAGTCTTTGGTGATCCAATGAATGGACTCAGGGCCTTAGTAGAAAATCAGCCGAGTACATCTGTAAGGGGTTATCCCTGAACCATGTGTTCTTCTTCACTGACTCTTTTGTCCTTATGCCTGCACCAATGTCACTTTATAATAAACCTTCAAATCAGGGAGTATAGTTTTAGTGTGGTTTTTATTCTCTTGCATTCTAGAACCACTGGTTAGTTTCTACCAAAATGCAACTAACTTTCAGTATAGATTGTATTGAATCCACAAATTATTATGAAATAACGGATATCTTTTTTTGTTTTTGTTTTTTTTTGTTTGTTTGTTTTTTGTTTTTTGAGACAGGGTTTTTCTGTGTAGCCCTGGCTGTCCTAGAACTCACTCCGTAGACCAGGCTGGCCTCGAACTCAGAAATCCGCCTGCCTCTGCCTCCCAAGTGCTGGGATTAAAGGCGTGTGCCACCACCGCCCGGCTAATAACGGATATCTTAATGTTTTCAAATACTTCTCTATAACTTTTACTTGGTTTCCCACCAATTTCTCTTAAGGTTTTATAGCTTTTGGTTTACTTAGAATTTTGTATTTTTATTAAGTATAATTCTAGCAATTTGAATTTTCTATACTCTTAACACCTGTTTTTAGAAGTTGTAATTTCTAACCATTTTCTGGGGGAGATAGGACAATTAGACTTTTCATGTGTTCTAATAGTTCTAATTTACTGATTAATTTTACTGTTGTTTTTGCTTTTCTGTAGATTCATTAGAGGTTTCTGTGTTCATAATGATGCCTTGTATAAATACATTTCATTTTTCCTTCCCAACAAGGAGCAGTCCTTGTCTAATTTTTCCTCATCTCACACAGCAGCTAAGCCTTTCCTTTATTATATTCTTAGTACTTGATTTTGCACATTTCAATTTAGATTGTGAGATTAATATAAAAGCCACAACTGGTGTTTTGCATTGTGTCAAGCTGGATGGCAGCTCTCTAACATGGAAATGTGATTAGCATAAATGTGTCCATTTAAACCATTTTTATGAAACTTCTGTATCATCTGTCTTCCAAAATTTTTATCTCTACCCTAACATCAAACACTGTGGTCTCCTCACTCAGCTCCCACCCAGCCCAAGGAGCCACCATTCCACTTGGTGTCTCTGTGAGCTGACTACTTTGAGTTGCTTAGGTCAGAGAAACCATGCATTAGTTTTTCTGTGATTAGCTATTTTTGTTTTTAATTAAATTAATTAATTAGCTAATTAATTAATTAACTAAAAAATTAAAAAACTATTAAAAAACTATTCTCTTCATATCCTGCTCACTGTCCCACTCCCAGTCACCTCCTCCTACAATTCTTCCTTGATTCCCCCTCCTCTTCTCCTCTGGGTGTGTGCCACTGCCCTGGGTAATCTACCTCTCCAACCCTGGCACTTCAAGTCTCTGCAAGGATAGTTGTTTCCTCTCTTATGGAGGCCATACAAGGTAGCCTGGCTAGCTGAACATATCCCACATACAGGCAACAGCTTTTGGGATAGCTCCCACTCCAGTTGTCAGGACCCACATGAAGGCCAAGCTGCACATCTGCTACATGTGAGTGGGGAGGCCTAGGTCCAGCCCATGTATGTTCTTTTGTTGGTAGTTCAGACTCTGAGAGCTCCAACAGTCCAGGTTAGTCTCTGTTGCTCTAACTGTGGAGTTCCTATCTCTGTCAGGACCCACAATTTATCCTCCTATTCTTCCCTAAGAATTCCAGAGCTCCATCCACTGTTTGGCTCTGGGTGTCTGTATCTGTCTGAGTCAGCTGAGGCACATGGAGGGAGGGACCTGAGAAGAAGGTGGGATGGAGAGGAGAATGGGGGATTGAGCTGCTGAGAAGGACAGGAGAGATGGCTAGATGGCAATGAAAATGAATAGAAATCTGCAACTGACAGGGGTGAGGAGGTGGGGGGCATGTCCAGGATGAGACATGGTTTGGGACAAGGGAGGCACCCAAGAATCAATGGGGATGACCTCAGCTGTTACTCAGTACATTGGGGATATGGAACCTGAAGAGGCAACCTTCTGTATCCAGAAAGGAACCCCAGTGGAGTGGTAGAGACACCAACCCACCCACAAAACTTTCAACTCCAAATTTATCCTGCCTACAAGTAATACAGGTACAGGGGAGGGAGCAGAGACTGCGGAAATGGCCAACCAATAACCAGACCAACTTGAGACCCATCCCATGGGCAAGCATCAATCCCTAACACTGTTAATGATACTCTCTTATGCTTGCAGACAGGAACATGTTATCCTCTGAGAGGCTCTACTCAGCAGGTGACTAGCTATCTTAGTTAAGTGCGAGAGTCTCAAGCTTCTGGTTGCATTCTACTTAAGGCTGAATAACGTTCCACCAAATGCAGATACTGTGTTTAATTACACTGCTTCGGTTATTGATGGACACTTGAGTGACTTCTCCATTTAGTGATTATGAATAAAGCTGCTATAGCAACGGCAATATCCAATTCTTGCTTTCAATTATTTTTGCATTATATGCAGGTGGAATTGGTGACCATATTAATTTCTTGAGGAGTCGCTGTACTGTATTAAACAGTAGCTGGATCGTCTTACATTTCCTCCAGCAATGCCACAGATCCAGTTTCTCCATGCTTCCTGGTGTGGTTTGGTTGGTTTTGTTTTTAGTATCAATCATCGTGGTATGCACGGAGTGGCATCACTTTGTGGTTTAATCTGCATGTCCCCAGTGACCAGAGATGCCACGCATTTTTTTTCATGAGTTTAATGATTATTTGTTTAACTTTCAAAAGATGTTTCTTCAAGCTTTTTTTGTTACATTGTAACATTTTCAAGCTATTTTTGTTACATTGTAGGCATTTTATATATTCTGTATGTTAATCACGAGTCACATATATTTTTCTTCCATTAAGTGGGCTGCCTTCTACTTGTTGATGGCATATCCTTCGATACATAAAAAGTTCGGTGTTGATAAAGTCCAGCTTGTGCATTTTACTTTTATTACCTGTATTTTTGGCATCCAATCCAAGGAATGGCTGCCAACTCTGGTTTCATGAAGCTTTTCCCTGTATTTGGTTCTAAGACTTTTACAACTTGGACCAACTATCCTCTTATATGTTTGATGCCTTTATTTTCTGATGAACAATTTTGCCCAGTGTCAGCTTCCTTTGCTTTCTCACCAGTATAGAAAAGTGGAACAGATAAAGTATAATCCAAAAATCATGGCTGATCGAAAGAAGAAATGACAGGCAGACAGTAGACACCCTTTACCTGAAGTGAAGGCACCCCAAAAAGTAAGAGAACAGGTTGAGGCCGGATTGAAGCCAGGAGGAATTATCAAAATTTCTTTGACACCACTCCACTCTCTACTACCCAGGCTCTAACAAATGGCTTAAGACATTTTTTGTTTTGATTTGTTTTTGGTTTGTTTTTGTTGTTTGTCTTTTTTTTCTTTTTCAAAAGGGAGGAAAAGGAACCTTGTAAGGAAATACTGGACCAAAGCAAGACCAGAAACCAGCTGGGCAAACTTCAAACTCAGCATCTCCATGTCTGCTATCAAAGCACTCTCCAGATCTCCAACGCCTTTCAGCGTTTTGGACTGCCGCACACTTCTTTGTCTCGGGCTGATTCCACTCTCTGTTTGCAGCTTTCCTCAGCAGTTTTCCCACTGTTTAGGCATCTCCAGCATTTTGGTATCTCCAAGGCAATCCAGGCTTCACCTTTTCACCTTCACACAATGGCTTCTCTAGGCAGCCACACAGGGACAGCCCTGACACTTGCCTGGCCTCAGCTGCTTTCCTTAGCCTAGGAGGAGATTCCACAACCCTTTCTTGAAGCCTTGACTCTAAAACCAGAACCACTGTGGCTGAAACTGCCAGGTTTTGCTGCTTGCTGGGACTAAAACATACCTCCCCTGCACCCCAACCCCCTTGTTCAATGTCTTCACTAGCTTTTTGTTTTAGACAGTTTTCCTCACTGCTTAAGCCTGTCTGTCCTGAAATTCCGTCTGTAAACCAGGCTGGCCTCAAACTCAGAGATGTGCTTGCCTCTGTCTTCTGAGTGCTGGGATTAAAGGTGTGCACCACCACACCACTCTAAGCTTTTCTTTAATTCCTTTTTACAAGTTGGAAGCTGAGTTGGGTGGGACCTGCCCCGAGGTAACCAAACCCTTTATCCCGTTTAACACCAGGCTTTTCTTTAATCTGCTTATCTCTATGAACACAGGACGTAGCTCCTTTTCTCCTCAATCTGTACATTTTGAAATTTTCTTTGCTTAGTTTGCTCCTTTTCATCATAAATCTGCATAAGAGTGAATACCAATAACCAAGCAACACAGTCCATGCTAGGCTGTTTGAAATCCCTGTAAGTGCAATTAGTTCAAAACGCTCCAATTTAGCCTCAGGTAGATTTTTTTTGACAAGGGAAGAAAGCCACATTCTTCACCAAAATGTCTTAAGAGCAGTCTCTAGCCCACATATTAACATTCTTCTTTGGAATCTCTTGAGCCAGGCCGCCACAGTTCAAAGCACCACTGTTTTACACATTCCTACTCTGATGGCCCATGAAGCCCACTTAAAGTATTTGATCACTTTGTCCTAAAGTCTACATTACTCCAAACAAAAGCACCAGACCTATCACAGCAATACTCTAGTTCCTGGTCTTTGTAGGAGGAGCTAAGGCTGGGGAGAGAAGAGAAGGAGGAGGACTGGAGGAAGACAATAGAGGAGGAAGACAGGAAGGAGAGGACACTGGGAAGCAGGAGGTAGAAGGACAGATGCAGGGTCTGGAAAATTCTGAAGTTGTAAGGGTCTCATAGCTGGGGAACAGAGTAGTGTAGGGGTATCTGCCCAATCTAGGCTTACAGAATATATTCATAATTACTGAGTTGTGCTTTCATTGACCGGTCATATTTGGGTTGGAGATTTAAGTATCTCCCACTACAGGTCTTAGAGTTTTATACTGTGAAAAGACACTGTGACTGTGGCAACTCTTATGAAGGAAACACTTCATTGCAGCTGGCTTACAGTGAAGAGGCTTAGTCCATTCTTAGTACCCTGAGATGCCTGGTGGCATGCAAGGCAGACATGGTACTAGCGAGGTAGCTGAGAGTTCTACATCTGAATCCACAGGTAACAGGAAGAGACAGTGAGCTTCTGAGACCTCAAAGCCCGCCTGCAGTGACACATTTCCTCCAACAATGCCGTGCTTACCCCAACAAGGCTATATCGCCTAATATTACCACTCCCAATGGGGACTATTTTCTTACAAACCACCACACTCTTCCTAGTGAATTCTGTCGTAGAGCAAACTATTTTTGGAGCAAAGATTTTGCTGGCTAGGATTACAACGTTGTTGTCTATGGTTCACGAGTATCTTGAGTTAGGATTACAACGTTGTTGTCTATGGTTCACGAGTATCTTGAGTTTAACTCACAAATTCTTTGATGTACAGTGCTAGGGCAGATCTACACCATGAAAAGAATAACAGACTAGTGACTGTTTTGTGGTATGGATGCATTGTGCAATGCATTGTGGTAAGGATGGTCTGACAAAGCAGAACAGGATTAAGAATCCATAAGATCTTAAAAATAATGGCAAAACAGAGGGGAAGGGGAGGGCTCTGGGAGAGGGTGATCAGGAGCAGAGCAGTGAACAGGCTGTAAAGTGAGCAAGTTAAAAAAAAATTAAATAAAAAAATACTGACAAAAATGTCCTCTCACATAGGAAATTAGTTAGCCTAGAAGGGCACTTCCAAAGCTAGAACACAGTAATCTTTGAGAGGTATCTGCTTGTTCTACTAACCACAACTCACCAAACAAGTTAATTCCTTTAAAATTCTCCTAATACCAACCATACTCCCGTGATGTCTAAGAAATTTCGACTGTCTACAGCCCTCTACTATGCTTACAGAGCTTATTCTGTGAAAATCTGCAGTATGATATCTTTTTCTTCTTCCTCTATTTCTGACTTCAGATTCCTGATGAGATTGATATCTGTGTCACAGAACTGGCAGGAACCATAACACATGATCTAGAGTTAGAATTCAAGACAGAACTAAAACACGGTAAAATCAAAGACTACTTGGAAATACTGGCTATTATTTCATAAATACATGATATTTTGAAAAAATAGAGAATTTTGTATCAAAACAAATACTAGTTTCAGCTCTCCAGTCATCTTTAGGGAATGCTTAATAAGGAGGAAGTTAACAGCTATGATGTGATACCTTCCCAGTATCCACTCCCTCCCCCAACCAGGGTGGCATGTGTACTGTGACTGATAAATTCTACACTGACACTTGATCACGAGCCAGAGTTCAAAGTTCAGATTTGGGTTTCTTTTGTGTTGTGCACTCCATGAACTTGGACAACAGTATCATGACTTCACCATTGTTGTAATATTGGCAGCATTTTTGTTGGCCTAAAAGTCTGTGCTCCATCTGTGCATATCTGTGCATATCTGTGCACATCTGTGCATATCTGTGCACATCTGTGCATATCTGTGCATATCTGTGCATATCTGTGCTCACACAAACCCCTAGCAATCAAGCCTGTTGCTCTCTGTATAGTTTTGCCTTCTTCAGAACATCAGATAATCAGAAGCATAGAGCACACAGATTCTTTGGAATTGGCTTGTTACACTTGATAAAATATATTTAAGTTTTTTCATTTGGTTTTTTTCCCCTTTTAATTGAATATTATATTTACATTTCAGATTTTATCCCCTTACCTCATTCCCCCCACCACCCAGGAACCCCTTATTTTATCCCCCCTCCTCCTGCTTCTATGAGGGTGTGTCCCCACCTACCCCCCACTCCCACTTCCCAACCCTCATATTCCCCCATCCCCCCACTCAGTGTTCAGCCTTCATGGGACCAAAGATCTCCTCTCCCACCTATGCCCAACAAGGCCATCCTCCCCTACATATACAGCTGGAGTCATGGGTCCCTCCCTATGTGCTCCTAGGATGGTGGTTTAGACCCTGGGGAGCTCTGGTTGGTTGGTATTGTTGCTCTCCTCATGGGACTGCAAACCCCTTCAGCTCCTTCAGTCTTCTCTCTAACTTTTCCACTGGGAATCCTTGATCAGATCAATGGTTAGCTGTGAGCATCTGCCTCTGGATATGTCGGACTCTGGGAGACCTCTAAGGAGACAGCCATTTCAGGTTCCTGTCAGCATGCACTTCTTGACATCCATATCAGTGTCTATCTTTGGTGACTGTACATGGGATGAATATCCAGGTGCAATGGTCTCCAGATGACCCCTCCTTCAGTTTCTGTCCCAAACCTTGTTTCCATATTTGCTCCCTTGGGTATTTTGTTACTCCTTCTAAGTAAGACCTCATTGAGCAAGACCTCATGCCTTTATAGTGTTAGATAAAGTTCCACTGTCTGTCTATAAACACTCATTTATACATTCATATATCAAAGAACATTCTGGTTGCTTCTAAGCTCTGTCAATTATTAATAAAATTGATGCTCTTAAGCTACAATATATTGAAAGTAATAGACATGTGTGGATTTGTATAATGGGCTTTGACAATTGAGCCCTCTTTATATACACAGCCATGTTGAGCTCATTTCACGAAACTGCTTATGTCCCATTGATATACTGACATCTCTCAAATGTATATCTCACACAAAACTCATCTCTTCTCAACTCCAGACTCCCATGCCAAAGCTCAATGTACAATATTAAACTCGGAGTATTCAAATTGAACTCCTGTTCTTCCTCTGGGAAACTCAGTCTGACATACCTATAGCCTCTTTCTGTCATTTAGAGTTTCTCCAGTCTTCCCTAGTCCCAAACCCTAAAATCCTTGAATTTTTTTCTTTCTCTGAGATTTCTCGTATCACTTGGTAGCAGGTCAAAGGGACCTCACCCAATATGACCAATTTTTGTCTGATCATTTGACAGACTAACGTTGCTTTTAAACCATCATCATTTTTCATTTTAAGAGATTGAATAGCCTCCTCAATAGTGTCTGTGTCTCTATCATTAGTATCAATATTATAGCCTTGAGTTTACACTTATATTATTTTACTTAGAGACAATCACAAAGTTACAGGAGAGCTGTACAGTCAATGCAAAGAATTTATTTTTCTGTTCTGTTCTCTCACCTTCCTCCACTCAGATACTTCAGTATATGTTTTCTACCCAAACAGCATGGTCTATGTGCCAACAACCTAATGTTAAACTCAGCAATCTAATGGTTCAGCTTCCTTCAAATTCTTGCTGAAACCTCACATTTTCAGTGGTGCTCACTCAACTCTCAATTAATAATTCAAACTCCCCTTTGCTTTGATTGATGTCTCTTTAGCACAATGCACAAATGGGTTGGTCTGAAATGGATGCTGTCTGATCCTTACAGGAGATTGGAACTGTGAGGATGGGAACCAAGAGACACCTGAACTGCTCTGTTTAATAAAACAAGCAGTTAAAAGTTTGCATAGGTAGCTGCTGAGGGGCCAGGGATGGAGACTTTGAGAGCAGTTGAGAATTAAGATGCAAACAGGATCCACGGATAAATATCCAGGAACATTTAGGAACAATGGTGTATTGTTTATGAGCGTATTGTTGTCTGGGCATTGTCAGGATGCCACTGTTTGTGCACACACGGTTTGATTCCCAGATTAAGAATCCAGTGGAAAAGCTTACTAAGGTGAAAGACCCTAATGAGAACAAATAAAGCACTTTTTGGGAAGGAAGTTGTCCGTCTCACAGTGGGATGATGAACTAAGCTACTCACCATGTTTTTATAGAAAAGGATAATCCCAGAAGCCTGGTAGCCTTAGAACCTTCTAGATATACGCAAGAATACTTCTGAGGTTCCTCTACCTATTCCTAACTAAATCTATTGCACACTTGGTGAAAGTATTCACCAATCAAAGAATTCTATCTGAAAATTTTAGGCAAGTTCTGGGCAAAAGAACATACTGGATGGCGATGGAACTTTTTTCCCCCAAGTTAGAAAAGTAGTGCAGTATGCTGGACTGATCACAGATCAGCACAGTCAAAGTCTTTCACATATCATGAAACATGCATGCTCTTAAACAGCATGAAATATACATGCTTATAAACACCATGATGCCACGTGCTCATAAATACCATAAAACATGCATGCTCAAACACCACGAAACATACATGCTCATAAACACTGCATTTAAACATCATATGTCTGCAACAGTGACTGATTTTAATCTGATTTCTCAAGTCTGGCTTTTGACTTTTACTTTAATTAGGTCTAGTAAGACTGTCTCAGCTTTCCCTACATTCTGATAGTCCTTAACTTTCATTTTCTGCTTTACTGCAAATGGCTATTAAATTTTATATAACTCATATCCTTGAAAAGGACTCTGGCCTGGCTTGTCTCTTTGAACCAGTTTTCCCAGTTCAGAGTTGATGGGCCAGGCCAGTCAGTACATGAGGTGCCCTGTAGTCAGCTGATATCCCTGGTTGTAGTCACTCTCCAGGCAGAGGCTAGAGGGTCTCTGAATTCAAGGCTAGTCTGGTCTACAGATTGAGTTCTAGGGGAGACAGGGTACTATGGTAAAAAACATGGCTGCTATACCTTAGTAGGGTTTTAGATTATTTAAGTCTAGTAGCAGAGAATCACAGGAGGCTTGTTAAGAAGGTTGGTGAACCTGATTTACAAACAACAGTCACTGGGCAGTAGTGGCCCATACTTTTAATCTCAAGACTCTCCAGGTAGAAGCTAGAGGGTCTCTGAATTCAAGGCTAGTCTGGTCTACAGACTGAGTTCTAGGACAGCCAAGGCTACATAGAGAAGCCTTGTCTAAGAAAAACAAAACAATAAAACAAAAGAAAACAAAACTCAAACAGGTTTTTAAGTGTGTGTGTGTGTGTGTGTGTGAGAGAGAGAGAGAGAGAGAGAGAGAGAGAGAGACAGACAGACAGACAGACAGACAGAGACAGAGAGACAGAGAGTCTCTGTCTCTCAGAGAGAGAGAGAGAGAAAGAGAGGGAGAGAGAGAGGGAGAGAGAGAGGGAGAGAGAAAGAGAGAGAGAGAGGGAGAGAGAAAGAGGTCTTGCTTTGAGGCTCAGATGGATCTTAAGTTCAGGATTCTGTGCCTTAGCCTCTGGATCGTTGGAATTTCAGGCATGCACCACCAGGCCTGGCTAAAATAGTTTTTTTTGGTTTTGTTTTGTAAGATGGAGTTTCACTGTGTAGGTTTTGCTGGCCTAGAGCTAACTGTGTAGACCAGGCTAGCTTTACACTCACAGAGCTCTGCCTGCCTCTGTCTCCTCAGTGCTGTGGTTAAAGAGCCTACCCATACCCTAGCCTCCACATAGGTTTCATTTGAATTGAAAGAAAAGATTATACCTATTAAAATCCAGTATAAATGAGATTTCCCTGCAGTGCACAGTTGAGCATCAGGTCTCTTAATGTTTCCTCGTAAAACTGTGAAGACATTTACCCATCTACTTGGGAAACTGGGAAAGAAAGCCAAGCCATTTTCTTTCTTTCTTTCCTTTAAAAAAAAAAAACCATATGAAGTATCTTGGAAAGGATTGCCAACACAGGGGTGTAGCAGGTTGGCATACTGGCTGTGTCTGCTTTCTGTTTCTGTTTCCTTCATAGTCAAAGAATACGGCAAAAGACCCTCAAGGCCAAATGAACGTTTACTAGTGAATCATTTGCTGCCAGGAACACAGAGGGAAATGCTGAAGTTAAAAATGGCATCTTGAGAAGCACGCAGGGGAAATGCGGGTGGAGCCAGCTAGCCCCGCCATGGTGCAGAAAAGGAAGGTCAAACGGTCTAGCAACAAACCACGACAGAAGTGGCTCATGTCTGAGAACCACATTACTACTTGGCCTGAAGTCCGTTGTCTGTCTTTATCAAGGATCATTGAACAACATGAAGACACATTCTAAGATTACTTCTAGGCAAATATTTCCCAGGCAGGGTAGAAAAATGTAACTCTCAGAGAAATATACAGAAATATATTTTGAATATATTTGTTATATATCAATATATCTGTTTGAAATATACAGAAAAACAGAGTGACAAGTTTTCAGTACTATTCTAATAGGTGATTGATTGATGAACTGGACATAAATGCATGTTTCCACCTGAGACTCTTCACTCATTTGTCCACATGCACATATGTGTACCTGTTTCTGAATATGTACATACAGCTCATTTGAGTGAAAGTTTTATAAAGTGCCGAATCATGTTGGCTCTCTTTACATTATCCTCTGATGCCTAAGGTAGGTGAATGTATGATTTTATTCAGAGCAACAAGAATAATAAGAAAAAATTAAGAATTTATCTTGCCCTTTAGTTCAACTGTGTTTTGCAATAGCCAAGTGGTTTCATTGATGAAGTAAATTTTTCTTTTTGACTTTTAAATATTTTTTAATTAAAATATGATTACATCAAATGCCACATGTCTTTTCATCTGAGGTTCCTTGCTGCAAATCTTTAGGTGTGAGTAACATGGGGAAACCACAGAAGTCAGTAAGAGAAACTTCATTAGTGCAGGGAGAAAGAGCTACAGAGCTGTCAAATCACTAGTTTTTCACTCATTAGTGGTTGCTAATACCACAGAACAGACAAGTCTGCAGTTCTTGAGGTTGGTTTTGTACTGTGTTCCTGAAGGGCTTTATAAGCTCTTGACACCTATCTAGTACCAAGAGAGATTCAGATGGAATTTACCTGGGCACCAAGATGTGATTTCCCATAAACTTCCAGGCTTTATAAACAATAGCATATTCACCTTGGGTAGTCATACACAGCCAAAATAACATTCTTAGTATTCTTTGTTTAGTTTTATATTTTGCCAATCACAAAGGGAGATGTGTATTTTATAACAAAGAGAGCTGCTTCCTGTCACTTTAATCCAGGAATCAAACTCAGCCTCTTCATGCTCAGAGTGACCAGACATTGTATTCCTTTTAATCTGATATATTTCCTGGTGAGATAAACAAAATAAAAACAGATGCTGTACTTAAGGACCACAAGTTCTATCTAAAATTATAACAGAGGCAAGTATACTAAAGGAAAGACACATGGTTCTAGAGAAAGGTCTCATGGAGCCAGATTGAGGAGTAAGATTTACCCCTTTTTGCTTTATGGGTGACACACTGGGTAAGAAAGTGCACACACTTCCTTGGCTTACTCTCCTTTCACTATTATCTATCATGGGTACATACACAAAAGGAGAGTTTCTCTTCCTGCTGATGCCCACACTTCCTGGAAAGCACTATGCCCAGAAGATCTTCCACTGCTCCTCTCCTCTGAGCTCCCAGGTCAATCCCTGAGCCAACATTACTGCTTCCTTCTTCCTATGGATGTGCGGCAGGCTGGAGGGGCACTGGGTTTAGCTTAAAGATGCTCAAATTTTGTCTCTGCTGTTTAGCAACTCAGTTACCTGAGGCATCATAAGGCCTCACAGTGCCTCATTTTTCTTATCTGCAAAACAGGAACAGCAATGGCTCCTTTATAATGTTATAGTTGTGTGAATGACAAAAAAAAATTAATGTAAGTGTAACATGCTTAGGGGAAAATCCTGCTACAGAGCAAGTGCTCAGGGAATGGTAGCTCTTATCCTTCTAACATACATTTCTATCAAATTGGTAAAAAAATGACTTTCTTCTGCTTTACTGTAATGTGTCTTGTGCCCTCAGTTTTCAGATCAGCCCCATATAACTGCAGGATCTGGATTAGTAGATTCAAGTTAAAAATTAATTTCGATCTCTACTGAGCATCTAGGCACTCTGTTCTCTGTTGATACACACCCAAAATACTCTCTATTCACACAGATTTCATACTGTATGGTAAGTAATTTATATTACATTGTAAGTAAACTAGAGATGGCTTAAAATAAGCAGAGGAACACATGTAGGTTATTTGTAAACACTATGCTGTTTTATACAAGGTACTTTATAGCATTCGGGATGTTAACATTCTTAGGGGTCCTGGACCAAATCTCTTGAGGATAATTAGAGATGACAGGATGACAGTGTAGGGATGCTGGCATGTGCATTTGTGATTGATCTTTTCTCTTAGGAGGGCTTCTCCAAATTCCAAAATCCTAATTGCCAGGATGGAAAGACCATGTCAAGATCCATGCATTTTTTATGTCTTGCAAGTTCCACTTTATCCCTGAATTCTGCCTCTGTGCTCCGTTAGTGAGCTGCCATTTATACTGAATCTCTGTCCTCATTTCCCGTCATCACGTGTCACTGAACAGTCACTCACTGCACACTCATAAACCTTATGCCTGCTCTGGAGAAGCAGCATTGAAAACAGGATTTGTTTTATAATACTTCTAGCAGGTGGAGCATAGGATCATGAACTTAAAAGCAAATAAACATATAATCCCAGATAAGCACCAGGAAAATAGAGAGGAAGGGGGTCCAAGCACTTGAGCAGATTCCCGGTGGCAGCTCTGCTCCCAATCTCACAGAACCCAGAGGAATAAGGCCTCCCAGGAACTCTAACCCAGGCAGTATCTTAGGTAAGGAGACAGCTACACCTGTCCCAAACAGGGAGTAACTTGGACCCACTAGGACTCAAGAAGTCTTCTCCTGGCCCGGAGCAGTGCTTCTTTCCTGTCTGTGCCTAAGCACTGAGTAGATCTTGGGCCCCAGCTCTAACCCCAGTAGTAATACCCACCCCACACAGTTCTGATACAACCAAGATAATAGGAAAGACAGGCTCCAGTCAGAGACAGGGCAGGTAGCACTAAGGAGATCCAGATGGCAAAAGGCAAGCACAAGAACATAAGCATCAGCAACCCAGGGTACTTGGCATCATTAAAACCTAGTTCTCCCACACGAGAAAGTCCCATAATCACTAGGAAAGCAAAATTCAGATTTAAAATTACTTCTAATGATGATGACAGAGGACTTTAAGAAGGACATAGATAATACTCTTAAAGAATTTGAGGAGAACACAGGTAAACAGGTAGAAGCACTTAAAGAGGAAACACAAAAATCCCTTAAAGAATTACAAGAGGACACAACCAAACAGGTAAAGGAATTGAACAAAATCATCTAAGACATAAAAATGGAAGTAGAAACAATAAATAAATCACAAAGGGAGACTACCCTGGAGATAGAAACCCTAGGAAAAAAATCAGGAGTCATAGACACAAGCATCACCAACAGAATACAAGACATAGAAGAGAGAATCTCAGGTGCAGAAGATACCATAGAAAATATTGACACAACTCTCAAAGAAAATGCAAAAAGTTCTTAACACAAAACATCCAGGAAATCTAGGACACAATGAGAAGACCAAACCTAAGGATAATTAGGTATAAATGAGGGTGAAGATTCCCAACTTAAAGGGCCAATAAATATCTTCAACAAAATTATAGAAGAAAACTTCCCTAATCTAAAGAATGAGATGCCCATAAACATACAAGAAGCCTATAGAATGCCAAATAGACTAGACCAGAAAAGAAATACCTCCTGTCACATAATAATCAAAACACCAAGTGCACAAAACAAAGAAAGAATATTAAATGCAGTAAGGGAAAAAGGCCAAGTAACATATTAAGGTAGACCTATAAGAATTACACCAGACTTCCCACCAGATACTATAAAAGTGAAAATATCCTGGACAGATATCATACAGACACTAAGAAAACACAAATGCCAGCCCAGGCTACTATACTCAGCAAAACTCTCAATTACCGTAGATGGGGAAACCAAGATATTCCACAACAAAACCAAGTTTATCCAACATTTTTCCACAAACCCAGCACTACAAAGGATAATAGTGGGAAAGCTCCAATACAAGGATGGAAATTATACCCTAGAAAGAGCAAAAAAGTAATCTTCTTCCAACAAATCCAAGGGAAGGTAACCACACAAACAATGTCACTGCTAATAACAAAAATGGCAGGAAGAAACAATCTTCTCTCCTTAATATCTCTTAACATCAATGGACTCAATTCCCCAATAAAAAGACATAGGCGAATGGACTGGATATGTAAACAAGACTCAGCATTTTGCTGCATACAGGAAACCCACCTCAGTGACAAAGACAGACTCTACCTTAGAGTAAAAGGCTGGAAAACAATTTTTAAGCAAATGGTCCTAAGAAACAAGCTGGAGTAGGCATTCTAAAACCTCCAGCCCGAGAACACAAAGGGAGGGACTCATGGCTCCACCTGTATAGGTAGTTGAGGGTGGCCTTACCAGGCATCAGTGTAAGTGGAGGGCCTTGGTGCCTTTAAGTTTGGATTTCCTAGAGTTGGGGAATTCGAGAGCAGGGAGGCGGGAATGGGAGCATGGGGGGAGCACACCCTCATAGAAGTAAGAGGAGAGGGGATGGGATAAGGGGTTTTGTGGGGGGAATGGGAGAGCAGATAACATTGAAAGGTAAATAAATAAAATATCTAATTAAAAAAAAACAGATAATGTGTCTGGCACTTGTAGTTGAGCAGTTAAGAATTTTTGTCAAGAATTCATTACGGGGATTTCATATAATCCTCAAGGACAAGGTATTGTGGAAGAGGCCCATGGAACTTTAAAAAGATTGGTGAGACATACTGTTGTTGAGACAAAGAATGATGCCAACCTGTGAGTTTGCTGGGTGCCCTGACAAGGGTGACTGGGGAGCTGTATTGAACATATGTTCCGGACCCACCTTTGCTTGACTATATCCCAGATGAGACAAGCTGCCTTGTCTCAAGTTTTTAGACCTTGTGGGATAGAGAATCAAAAAGAAAAATTATGTCTCTTGCATTTTTCTTAAAGGTGCCCAGCTAAGGACTAAATCATGTACTGGACTTTAGCTCAGGCTGTACCAGGCCAAGGAGTTGCATTTTATTCTGTTGAAATGGAAAGTGATTGGAGACAACAGCAGCAGAGGTGGAAGGATCTAGCAGGGGTGTAAACTTTGGAGATAAAAAACAGACCATGTTGACTGAGTGGTATGTAAGAGAGGGAATCACACATGACTCTAGATTTCT
Organism: Rhabdomys pumilio; assembly: GCA_030674055.1. NCBI lineage: Eukaryota > Metazoa > Chordata > Mammalia > Rodentia > Muridae > Rhabdomys > Rhabdomys pumilio. The sequence goes on from JANHMN010000024.1 coordinate 12,354,885, forward strand.
GTACGAAATCCATCGACTAGTACTGTTATTTACTTAGATGAGAAAATAGAAATACTTTGACTTGTGGTGTTTTACAAAGGGGAAAGAAGTAATTCTGTTTTGATTGTTAAGTTGGAAATGTTTATTGATCAACCAATTGAGAAGAGGTTAACAATAGAGGTAGAAGCCTGGAACTCTGGGAGAGCCTGGCTTGAGCCATAGACTTCAGAATCATTAACCTGCTGGATAAGTTAGTATTAAAGCCACAGTGAAGAATGAAGACAGAAAAGCAAAGGTTCCAAGGACAGACATCTGAAGCATTCTAACATGTGAGTGACAGATGCCACAACTGAGGCCTTGAGTTCTCCTCACCCCTGGACATCCTACCTAAGGCTACTCACCTTCCCAGCTCTGTGCAAAGCAGGAGTGCTCCCAGTTTTCCCCAGGCTCTGACTTTGCCCATGGGAATGCTCTTGGCTTTCCTCAGGCTCTGACTTAGCTTGCAGTAGTGCTCCTGGCTTTCCCCATAATTCTGACTTTGCCTTTATCTTTAGCCCAGCTCTCCCAGCATGCCTCCCTCTCTGAGACATTATGGAAGCTTGGTCACTTTTCTTTATTCTGTGAATTAGTCTTGTCTTCCCAGTCTGCTTGCTTCCTTCAGGGCAGAGAACATATCTGATAAATCTTTGTACCTCCTTGAAAAACCTAACTGGTGATTGCTATGTACTCAAAATGCCTGCTGACTGACAGATTGCTTGTGAATGTCCCTTTCAGGCGATGCTGGCAGATGCTTGTGATCCACAGGTCTAGAGCATCTTCCACGTAGTGCTGCTCAGATAGGGTTAGCTATTGTTGATACTTGGAAGATTAAATAAGCACCAGAAAAAATGTATTCCGACAGGCAGTTGGGCAAAGCAAGATACAGAGAAGTGAAAGGACTTTGGTCACAGATAAGTACAAACAAGACAAAGAAAGCCAAAGCAGCTCAATAGAAGATCAGAATGTCTGTAGAAGAAGGAAGGAGGTTTGTGCTCTGGAGACTGCTTAGTTGGTGGAGCGCTTTCTACGCAAGCAAGCGTGCAGACTGAGTTACATCCTCAGAGCCCCTAGGAAAGTCTGAGTGTGGTGTTGTCTGCTTGTAATGTCAGCTCTGGGAAAGCAGAGACTGTAGGGGCGTTTTGTCTAACCACTTCAGAGCTCTCAGCAATCTTTGGGCCTCAAAAGCGAGGTGAGAGTCAGAAAAAAATACCCATCGTCGAACTCTGGCTTGCACACATATGTGGGTACGTGTTGGTCTAGCTTGTTCTGCTGCCGTGACGAAACAAAAGCAGTTTGGAGGGAAGGGTTTATTTGGCTCACAACTCCACGTAACAGTTCACTGAGGGAAGTCAGGGCAGAAACTCAAACGAGAACTAAAGCAGACACTGTGGAAGAAGGCTGCTTACTGGTTTCATAGGTTAGCTTTCTTACACAGGCCAGGGCACACTGGGCCGGTCTTCTTACATCAATCATCAATCAGCAGTCAAGTCAATCTCTCACAGATATGGCGCCAGAGGCCAGTGTGATCTGGGCGATACCTCAATTGAGATAGATTCCTTCTTCCTAGTACACATGTACATGCACACACATATGCACGCACATGAACACACAATGAAAATAATAAAAAGGAAAAGGTTTGCCAAGTGTGGTGCTGTATTCCTACGACCTCAGTAATCTGGAGAATAAGGCAGGATTGCCAATTTGAGGCCTGCTTTGGGCTGCACAGTATGATACTCACAAAAGAAAACAAACAACAGCGATGACAACAACAACAACCACCACAACAACAGAATAGAACGAAAGAAAATTAATTTAAAAAAAAAGGAAAAGCCTTTAGCAGTCACTCCAGGAACCTGACCACAGCAGCCCTGTCTGCTGATCAAAAGGCAAGCCAGTCTGAGCAGACAAGAGAGTTAGCTCTTGGATTTCTAGAACACTGAGAAAGGTTGCTGCAGAGTGGGTTCTTTGTGTTTCTCTTTTCTTCTAGAATATTGTAAGTTGCCTGCTGCTTAAAGAACAGTTAGATCATGGCTAGCTGTGGCCCAAATGCCAACTCCTGGAGGCCTTCTCAAAGCCTGTGCAGCTTCTGATCAGCAGCGCAGAAAGACAAAGGGGACCCGCCCACAGGCACAGAGGACAGGAGGAGGCGGGGAGAGATAGAGGGAGGCTGCGCATTGAATCCAGGGAACAAAAAGAAACTCGTAGCAGCAGGTGTTAGCTGGGAAGAATATGAGGATGCTGGTGAGCGGAATGGAGCCGGGACCATCAGAAACAAAGAGAAGATGAGACTATTGGGAAGGGAACACAAAGGCATGGCATGGAGTGCAAATCAGAGCCGAGAGGGAGCGAACAAAAATGCAGAAAGAATAGGTGGAGGATGGGCTCACAGGAAGATTGTACTCTAAACTGGAAAAAGTAGCTCTGATGGGGTATTCTTTGGAATACAGAGGATTCCAGGAATGCGGAATAACAAGGTCTTTAATAAAATTAACTTAATATATTATTGTTTTTATCTTAGTGATTGAACATACATGGAAAACTGGGGGCATGGGGAGTGGAGTATACATAGTCCATAGCCGGTATAATCCACAGTTCCAAAAGAAGGAGTTGTTTTCAGTTGCTGAAGGTGATATTTTTACAAGTGTGTCCTTAGGGCAAACAGTGAATCTCACTGGTATTTCTACTGTTAATGAAGACAGTCACCTGGACTGTGTGGTGGACTCACACTAAAGCAAGCACCGAAGTGAGCACGGATGATTCTTGCGGAGGCTTTCTCTGTGGCAAGATTTTCTCTATGCTTCACTATAGTTACATACGCAGCCCTGCAGCGTACAGACTTGGGAGATACCCTGAGAGCATAGTTTATCCGTTCCCTGTGACTTCATGTACAAATCCAAAGGCCTGACTTAAATGGGATGGTTAGATCACTGTCAATGTAAGTCCATGAAAGTCAAATATCTTGTTACTATTTAGCTCTGCCCACTTTGTTGACTCATAAGCACCTGAGAATCCAGTCAGCCTCATGTTATCAATCCAGAGAACTATAGTGTAGAGGCTCCACTCCGGGTCCATCTGGGCTGCTGTGAAATGTCCTTTTGGTGTTTTCTGGTTCATCACACAAAGGAGAGAGAGAGCAGGAGACACAGAGTCTCTCACAGCAAACTACTTTGATTCTTTTATTTTATCCAAATATTGCTTTGGGTCTTTGCTGGAACTGCAGTGAAGAAAGCCCTAAGCACCACATTTGAGATTCTGGATGGTTACCTGCAAATGCCTACGTAGAAAGACAAGGTGATTGTATGGCCATTTCTAGACACCGTGATACAATTATATCGTCTGTACCATTGAGGGTTTTGGGGAGCTCTTATGTCTCCATGTGAGGTCCAGTGTGTATTCTAGGTAATAAGATCATCCTAAAAAAAGGAAAATTTGCCATAGCTTTAAAGTTGTGATGGAAGCCTTCTCTGTCTCCATGGAGGGAGCACTAGGTAATAGGTTGCACAAACAAATCATAGTTTCTAGAGTAATTTTACCCTCTTAGTAGCTCTGGGCTAGATGTGTGAAAGAACCCATAGGGGACCCCTACATATTTGAGGCTTCTAAGTATTTCTTTATTGCTTGCTTGCTTGCTTTTTTTTATTTTTTATTTTTTGGCAGTTCTGTGACCTTGACATTGAGCAGGTTAGTTCTCATGCACATTGACCGTCTGTAGATTTTTGGATGTGGTAACAGGCACGTGAGTTACCAATGTGTAGAGCTTGTTTGGTGAATCCTTACTTTCATTATGTTTTCTGAACCAATGTATTCCGATGCGGTATGGAACATTCCTTATTCCCTTGGCCCAGATGGCTTTATTGAGCCTGGTGTCAATGTGCACATCTGGAGTCCCCATGTCCTTCACAGCAAACTCCCAGATTACTATGAGTGCCTGAGGAGCACGCTTCTTGAAGCCCACTCCATGGATGGGCTTGTGAATGTTGATGGCAGTCCTTCTTCTTCTCGACACCCCTCTTTGTGGGAGCCATTCTACCCTGGCTAAGTTGGAAAAAAAGCTCTTAAGTATTTCTTAAGTGTGTGTTCACTACTTGGCCATTTGTCAAGAGAAATAATTTGGACAAGGAGGTTCCATCTTGTGTTCCAGAATTTGAAGAGCAGCATGCTTGTGACAGAAGACGTAATGTGTGCAAATGTGACCCTCCCCAGCAGAGGGTCTGTACTGTATGCTTTGGTTGGAGGTTGGAAGAGAATTATGGAGAAGTTAAGGGACCTACTCAAGGTTACAGATAATCAGACATGAAGCATTATTCTGATCTTCCCTTTTCATCACTCAAAATATTCCATGCCCTCATAGAACAAAAAGGAACCAATAAAGGCATGCCCCTAGACCACTGACCCTTGACCCTTGGCAGGTGGTCACTCTATAGTGCACTTTCCTTACAACATGTTGTTTCAGATATGACCTCAACTCCTTCTCTTCCTTCTCCCAGGGCATGTGTCAGTGAATGAGGAAGATCCTATAGAGGAGAGTTGACAGCCCATAAGTCTTTTCATCAGACACAGGGGCACATGACCCTTACTCCCAGGGACACATTTCTCACTGTCAGGTCTGCTTGGCAACCGAATCAAGGCACAGATTCATTTGAGTTGTTCATATTCTCTCTTACATTACTAGGAGAGTTCCTGGCTTCTGTATAGGTTAGGGTGCGTCACTTCTCATCTTTTCTTACAAAAAGCATAGACTCTCACTGTTCATAGAAAGGCCTGATTCACTTTCACCCATTTCCTCTCCTTAACAAGGTCAGTATTTTTGTATTCTGTTTTCACCAAGATCACTTTTCACATGTGTCAGTAAAAAGGGAAGCTCACTGGTGATCTTTAAGGCCACTGATACTCCACGGCTCAGTAACCGTCATGCAGTGTGTCCTTTCCTACACCAATCTCATATGGTTTGAAGTGCTTACCTCTGTTGAGTAGAGTTATAGACAGTGAGTTTTTAATCTTAGTATAAAGATAAGACAATGGAGGATGAATATTCATTCAGAGTGAGTAGATTGTCTCTAGAAGTGGTAAGCTTCCAAGGTTTGGGGGTGGGTAATGAACACTCACTGGAAAGCAATTGCATGTTAGAGATTAATAGGGGGTCTCAACAATAGCAAATGGAATACTTTCTAGGTAGGAGATATAGAAAACCAAGAAAACAACTATTCTGTCTAGCAGAATTAGAAGATCCCTTACATCTCTTTCAGCCATATATTGTAGGTGGATGTACTGAGATATAAACCAAGAAAAACTGGATACAGTTTGTTTCTTACAATTGACAACTGCTTTAGTTAGGATTTCCATTGCTGTGATGGAAAGAAATAAGCAAGAGCTACTTGGGGAGGAAAAGGTTTACTTGGGTTACACTTCCACATCACAGTCTGTTACTGGAAGAAGTCAGGGTAGAAACTCAAGCAGGGTAAGAACCTGGAGGCAGGAGCTGATGCAGAGGCCATGGAGAGATACTGCTTACTGGCTTGCTTTTTGTGGCTTTCTCAGACTGCTTTTTTATAGAACACAGGACCACCAGCCCAGTTCGCACCACCCACAATGTGCTGGGCTGTCCCACATCCATCACTAATTAAGAAAAAGTCCTATAGGCTTCCTACAGTTGTATCTTAATCCAGGCATTTTTCTGAGTTGAGGTCCTCGCCTCTCAGTTGGCTGGAGTTAGTGTCAAGTTGACATAAGACTATCCAGCACAGGGACTTAAAGAGGGAGAGATCTCTAGAGATAATTTTTGTTAAGCCCCTTTAAACAGAAGAAATCTAAGCCTCAAAATGAGAAGTATTTTTTTTCAAAGATCACATAACTAGTCCGGTTGTCTATTAAAACACAAGAAGTGCTCAATAGAGTAAGGGACCAGGAGAAACAGCTGTGGGACTGTAACCCCCCCTTGACTGATGCTGTAATTTCCTAGTTCTCTAGCTATTGTTTTAGGTGAGGTTGAGGAAAGAGCTTTATTTTGATCCTCTGGCTTGTGAGGCAGGGAGGAAGAAATGTAGTATTGGAGAGTGTTTCTGCTAAGACCTCAGAAGCCTCACCTAAGAAGGGGCAGTAAAACAACAGACAGGAAGGGAGCAGTGTTGCCATGGTACCACTTAACGAGATACCATGGTTACTACTCTTTAGACCAAGGCCAGCAGCCATCATTCTATATGGATACTTTCATTGCTTTGGGTCTAAAAAGTATTTTCAATTTTAAAGAGGACACTATTGAAACTTCATCTTCAATGTATCTAACTGTACCAATTAATACTTCACTAAGTCAATAACATTTTTAAAGATTTATTTATTTTATGTATGTCTGTTATAGATGGTATGAGACACCATGTGGTTGCTGGGACTTGAACTCAAGACCTTTGAAAGAGCAGTCAGTGCTCTTAACCGCTGAGCCATCTCTCCAGCCCCGATAACATTTTTAATACCTCTCTGTACTTAGTTCATAATGACCTCATTCCCTTGCTCACAGACAGCTCCTTCAGGTACTTTACAGAGCACAGGATACGGACTGGATACTCAGACAAAGGAATATGACCATTAAGAGGCTGAGTTATGAACTCATGTAATACTGGCTTCCAATAACATCTCCGCCATTTCCTCCTGATAAAGACAGTGATAATCCAGAGGTCTATTTTGAGAATTAGCTATTTGTGGAAAGTACCTGAAAGAGAGCAAGATCTGGGTAAGATCCTCCATGAGTATTATTATTTAAGCCTGAGTGACATGTTAGTACAAAGCCAATTTTACCCAGGCATTGTGAAAGACTGGATCTCAGAAAGGAGCCAAGGGAACAGCGATGTGAACGGTGCTGTGAAGACTCTCTTTCCACATTGTGTGTCTTTTAAGGCACTGGGTGTGTGCTGGTTATGTTCATAAAGAACTCACACTTTCAGCTTGCCTACAAGACCCACTTTCCCTCCTCACCCCAATCTCTCAGTATTATGTATCTCAGCTCTTCGGAATTTCTAATCTCTAGATAACCACACATGTTGTTACTTCTGCCAGAAAATATTTCTAGCTGGTTAACTCACCCGAATTCCAGATTTCAGGTTGTAAATTAATATCTTCTGGGAAGTCACTCTGCCTCTAGACCGAGCTGATGTCCCTCCTGAGTGCATCCACAGGTTGTACAGCCAGATAGGTCTTCATGCTTCTGCTGATTCTTCATTTCTTTCCCCCTCCATGAGGGTGTATGTGGAGTGACAGCAGGGACCCCGTCTACCTTGTTCACTGTACTCGTTTCAGTGCCCAGCAGAATGAATGACCACTAAGAGGGACTCATTAAGCACTTATTTTAAATGTTAGTGGATAAATGAATTATATGCTAAGGGTTAGGGAAAGAAGTTCTGCTTTGGCGCCCACTCTGATCAGAGGAGATCCTTGTTAGCTTATCATTTTAATAGAAATGTACATACTATTTACTTTTGTTGTTGTTGTTGTTTGTCGAGACAGGGTTTCTCTGTGTAGCCCTGGCTGTCCTGGAGCTCACTCTGTAGACCAGGCTGGCCTCGAACTCAGAAATCCCCCTGCCTCTGCCTCCCAAGTGCCAGGATTAAAGGTGTGCACCACCACTGCCTGGCTCTATTTACATTTTATAACACGGAGGACTTTCTTGTAGTTAAAGGTAATGACATGCAATTATTTTTCTAGATTAGATGTTGTTTAAGGGTACCACCAAAATTTATGTACTAGAAGTTTGGTTGCCATTATGGCAGTATTGGGTGGTAGGGTCTTCAGGGGATGAGAATATTATGTAGTTCTGACAGGACCAGGTTAGTTTCAGAGAGAGTACTTTTTGTTATAAATTGCTTGATTCTTCCTGTATTTTGGCTTTCTTGCTTGCACACATGCCTTTTACAATCATGAATCTCTCTGTTGTGTTACAGCAGAGATGGAGTGCTCCCAGATGATGCTGAGGACGTGCTGATAGGACTATACAGCCTGTAGAATCATATCCCCCCCCCTCTCTCTCTCTCTCTCTCACACACACACACACACACACACACACACACACACACACACACACTCCACCATCAGGCATTATGTTCTAACAACACAAAACAGAAGAGGCAGGACTGGAACCACTTCTGTTTTTCAAACCTACAGTTTGGCCAGGATTTTGGTGCTCTATATTTGACAGCTCATGATCAGATGTATGATTTGGCTACTCCAAATGTAACCCTCCGAGAAGGTCTTCCAGGCTCACTTTGCAAATGGCTGTTTCCACACTGAGCCTTGTTTTCAATGTCCCCTGTACAAGTTCACAAGGTCTCAGTATGTTCATTGTTAAAAGAAATTATAAGAGCAATTGTGGAACAGAGGCGACCAGCACATTCCGAATGCTGTGTAGCAACATTTCCACATCCTATCTGTGCTACCAAGAATGGTTGAACGATAAGTATGTGTATTTGACTTCTGTTTACCTTGACAACTAGACCACCACTTCTGAGGCTCAGAAGTCATCCCTCCATCCATCTGTGTGACTATACTATCATCCTTGTGCTCACACGCACTTCCTTCTGCCTCACATTTTCCGCCCAGTTAAGAAAATGATTACAAATAGAAATACTTGTATTGTTATTTCTAATTTCAGAGTTAAGAAAATGATCACAAACAGAATTATCACAATAACCTGAATCTGCTGGTGTATCGCAATACCTGAGAGGTTGAGGCAAGAAAATCGCAAGGTTAGTTTGGGATTTATAATAAGAACTGTGAGAGCGAGAACGAGAGAGTGAGAGAGGAAGAGAGAGTGGGGGCGGGAGCAGCTCACAGTGAGAGCACTCTCGGTTACTTTCCCTGGGAGTTTTCACGTGTACCACATGACCCTCAACCGGTGGTTGAGCACGGAGCGATCATACGGCTATCACTTAGACTTCAGTTCCAACAGGTGACCTGAGCTCGGGTTCACTTCCTCTTTATGTGCTGCGTGCAGCAAATGAAAGAGGAATCACCGGGGTTACTTCCCCTAGTTCAGGGGGATGGCAGTGAACACTTAATACTCCGGTTGTGATGCATGTGACCTAGAGACCTCTGTGAGGTCTGCAAGAGGGCTCCAAGAAAAACCATGTTTGTTTTCCATAATAAAAAACAAGCAACCTTTTATTTGAGGTAGTTTCATGAATAAACACAGGTCGTGTACAGCATCGTTTTCAGGTTCTCTACTCATTTTCTTCAACTGCGGGTTTTGTTGCATCCCCTCTTCCTCACTTTGTGCATCCTTTGTGGAGCAGAGAAGGAAGCCTCTTCTTGATCTTAAAATCACTGCGTCAGGACAGGCGTTTGGAAAACACCCGAACAAAAAATGTTGCAAACTAGAGAGTGAATGCGTTCCACACCAAGCCCGCAGATGTGAAGCCCTGGCTACGCTTTTTGCAAACGTTTCCTCTCTGAGTCCTTGGAAGAATCCATTGCAGTGGGTATAATTCTTCCTAATAAAGGAGAAAGGAGAACAACTTACCCAGGTCACAGAGCCAGGGAATGCTTACACCAGAATATGCTTCTCTTTCCTTTAGAGCTCAACCTTGTCATTTGTTAAAGGAATATTCACCTGGAACAAAAATGGCTGAGCTTTAACCTAAAGCAATGTTACCTGGGCTAATCATTCCTTGTCATTAGAACAAATTAATTAAGTAGGCTGTAAAGTAGAAGAGAGTGGACTAGATGAACGCTAATATTAGTTACAGCTTGAAATTGTTAGAATAATTTAGTAAATGTAATCTTATTAAATCTCCTTAAAAATAGGAAAGGGGAGAACTAGAGCATATTTAATGCAGTAGCAAAGTGGCTAGAACTAGCTTGCTCTCCCTATCTGTTGAGTTCCATTCTTCAGTAACTTCCAGGCTGCTCACTCACGCTTTTTTATAGGCACTCGGGTGATTCTGAGGGCTAGGGAGTGAGATGTTCTCACTTGAAAGAGTTGAGTAAAGGGTTTCTTCCCTTATCAATTGCAGGTTTTGAACACATCCATGGTAGCACGGTGGTCACTGTGTACAGAAGTATCCTTAGGTAGTTATTGTGGATTATTGCATACCTCCCACTGAAGGCCGATTAGCTCAAGGGAGGCAAAAGAGAGAAAGGCAGACAAGGTCATCTCTATCTTCCTGAATTTATACATTAGGAAAAACAGGAAAAACTACCTATCTATTGAGCAGCTAAAGTTGTGTTTATCTTTCCCTCTTTCCTTTTCCTTCTTCTCCCTTCCCCCTCTCCTCCCTTCCCTTCTCTTTCTCCCCTCCCCTCATATCCCCTCCCCTCCCTTCCCTTCCTTCATTTCCCTTCCAGTCTTCGTTTTTAGGAATTATTTTCTTACTGGAGACTGTCTACAGGGACAGGATCAGAGTGATATAAGTCCTCCCCAAGGGCTAGCAATGGCGCACACGCACATTAAGCCAGCCTGCTGTTTCATCCCTGCAACAATGATGCCGCAGATAATTGAATTTTCCTCCTTTATCAGACAATCTGGTTATAGAACATTGCTGTAGTCCTCATTCCTATCTCCAATGCTCATAAGAAAGAAGTTTACTCCCTTGTAATATATTCTTTTTTTCTTCTTCTAATGAATTCCTTTTGCTCACATTAGACAGTGGATTACCATGTAATCCTAACATAAAAGAAATATCCATACTGAGATGTGCCATCTACTGTGTCGGCACCAATATCTTCTCTTTACTGGTTTCTATGATACTCATGCAAGTTTAGAAGTTGTAAGTAATCTGACTTTTAATTTGCCCATGCTGTGCCTTTATTCCAGAATGTTGATTCCATGGAAGAAGAGTGAGAACTTGTTATTTATCTTACCTATCTTCTCATAATGCAGCTCTGTGATCTTCATGGAAATGCTTAATGAAGCATATTACTTTTGATTGAACATAAAATAAATGGCCTTATTTACTTGATAATTTAATACATGTATGTAATTATTTATTTTTTAAAAAATTATTTTATATGCATTTGTGTGAGGGTGTTTTAGATCCCCTGGAAATGGAGTTACAGACAGTTGTGAGCCACCATGTGGTTGCTGAGGATTGAAGCCGGGTTCTCTGGAAGAGCAGCCAGTGCTCTTAACCACTGAGCCATCTCTCCAGTCCCCACCATATGCAGTAATGTTAATCATATGTACTTTCAGACCCACTCCAACTTCTTACAGGTCCCTTGCCGTGTTCACCCCCACTCCATTCATTTTCTTTTAAAGAGATATTATATGCTTAGTCTAAACTTTCCAAATGTGCATAGGTGTCAAGCCATCAACCTGAGGATGCTCAATCTACCTTATAACCCTAAAGAAAATTGACTTCCTCATAAGCCATCAACAGTCAATAGCTCCTCAGCTGGAAAAGGAGGTCTTTGTGAGCCCCTCCCACATCCATTCTGAATGTTTATTGGCTTACTCTTGCAGAAATCTTGTGCAGGCAACCACAGCTGCTGTGGCACCCCATGTGCAGTGCCCAGACAACACCATCTTGCCCCAATCCCCGCTAATCTTACAACCTTAAATGTTCTCTGAGTCTTGGGGTCTCGGGGGTAAGGGATGTGATATGGGCTTTGTAGATTTTGAGGCTGAGCACTGCACAGACATTTGTTTTCTGCACTTTGACAAACTGACAATATCTATATTAACCACCATTCCCTTTGGAAAGAGGCCTCTCTGATAAGAGAGTAAGAGCTGGTCTAATTCGTGGTTATAGAGATAAATATTTAGAAGGTTGTTTTATATTATGCCAATGTATCAACATAATAATAACAGGTTTTCCCCTAGAGTCTATGAGTTTACTAGCCCCGGAGTTTTGGCCAGATTTTAAAGTACAAGGAATGAGTTTCCTCTGTGGAGGGGTCTTAAATCCAATCAGAAAGCAATTTGTTTTTCCCATAATCATTATACCCTGATTATGTCTATGGGCATCTCTTGTCAGGGTGATCGGTATCTCAGCTCGAAGGTTCACATTTGGGTAAGAGTGTTTGCACCTTTTTCTTCCCCAGCAGCCTGTCTATGGCTCTGTGAAAACCAGTTATTCAGAAGTCGATATCCAGGTTGGTACCAGCTTGGTTCCCCTATGTTCTGTGACTAAAACCTATGGTGTCTTCAACAATAGGGACTTCCTAACAAGTTCTGGTGGACAAACCGGAGCAATGACAATAGCCTTCAATGTTTTTGGTGCTCTCTGGGACACCCCTGATAATTTGAAGGGTTGAAGGGAGGTATCCTATCTCTTCATTGAGGTTTTTTCCTAACAATCTATAGCTTCTAGGCTGAGCATAAGATCTGCCCATGGGTCTCTTTCTCTCTCTCTCTCTCTCTCTCTCTCTCTCTCTCTCTCTCTTTCTCTTTTTCCCTCCCTCCCTTCCCCCTCTCTCTTTCTCTCTCTCCACATATATAAAGCTTATAGAATAGTGTGTTTTTCTATGACCTTTTCTGCCCTACCATCTTCCTCCCATGTCTACATTTCCAATTCGAAGAAGTCAGTTCAGCTGTAGAATTGCTCCAGGCTCCATGCTCTTTCTTCTAGGCAAAACCGGGGGAGGAAGAGACATTTGCATCTGCCAAAATGTCAGTCTTTTACAATGAAGTTAGAGTTCATCTTCTAATCAGTGTTGAAAAATGACATAAGGAAAGCAGGTGCCTGGGTGCAAGATTGAAGTGAAAGCCTGGGTACAGGTGAGTGCTTCGTTGGTTAGATGCTGAAGCAGGGGCTTTAATGGAGCTGCTGTCCTGCTTGTCCTTGACACAGAATTTTTCTCTCATGTGTTGTATCTGCTCTCCTTTCTGTCAGTTAAGAGTTTTATCATTAAAGTTTCACACACTTTCCTTACTGGTGAGATGCTATCCAGATAGCTGTGACTACGAGATACCTCATAGGAATTGTGGATCTGAGAGTAGCTATTGATGGAGGCTAGCATCTATGAATATGAAACAAGAGAGGGAGAGAGAGGAAGCAGCACTGGCTAGTAGTGCAGTAGTGAGCCTTAGGCCTTAGGCTATGGGGACAATCTGCTGGCCTCTGCCAAGCCAGCAAGGAGCAAAGCTTGTCTGTTAGAGGAAGCTCTGGTCAGAGGTAGTCACAGCATGTAGCCACTGTTGGGAGATGGCCAAGAAAATGTTAGTCTCAGTCCAAAATCTGCAGACTTACAGCATGGAGACTTACAGCATGCAGAGTGGGGGCTGCAGCTGTTGACCTGCTTGAGGGCATCCCGTGGCTCCCACCTTTTCTTGAACGGTGTCCTAAACTCCCTCATGATGTGAGCCTTCAATGTACACAATGCTTCCAAATGGTCCAGCTGACTTTTTAAAATACAGTGTCTTAAATTTAGAGCCCAGGTTGGCCTCAAACTCTCACTGATGTGCCTGCCTTGACTTCTCTAGGGCTGAAGTAACAGTGTGAACCACTATGCCAGTCTAGATGGTCTGGGTGCGAACCCTAGCTTTTACATTAGCTCACTATGTGACCTCAGACAACTTCTTAAACCTAGCTGTTCCTCACAGGCCTCATAAATTGGAGATAAAATCAGGTATAGCCTTTGGAATTAGTGTACTGCAGGCAGAAGATGTTCAATGCAGGGTAAGTAGGCCATAAATATATTCATTACTGTTACTGATCGATGGAATGTCAATTCTGGGCCAGTCCCCTTTGTTAGAGTATCTGTCAAGTAATGTTACAGCTTGCTCTTTATAGAACGTATATCTGAGAGACTGGAGATCCCGATCAATCCCCCAATTACCAGCCCAGTGGCAGTGATTGGAGCTTCTGCTTGGAGTTCGTGTTGCTGGCAGACTTTGCTGTTTTCTGTTTTACGGTTCCTTCCACATTAGCATGGGCTCCCAAGGCTGCTGCAAAGTGCAGCCTCTCAGTTCCAAATGTCAACCTTCCATTTATTGTAGAGGTGGAACAAGGGAACACACGTCACTTCACATAAATGTGAGTGGATAGGCCCACACGCAGCATTTTGAGGAACTGTGAAGAGATAGTTTTAAAAAAAAAAGTCCTCCAAAGGTCTCCAGAGAGATAGTTTTATTTATTTACCAAATATGTATGGTTCCCAGTTTATTATTCTAAAGGCTTTATAAATATCTGTTCATTTAACCCTTACATCACCTCTATTTTGTCAGTGTTTAGTGTAGATTGTATCAATATAATCATTTTGGAGGGCGAGATCTCTTTATGGTCTAGACTGACCTTGAACTGTGATCCTTTGCCTCTGTCTTTGAAGAACACATTTACTTTATAGCAATGGTAACCGAGGCACACTTGGCCAAGGACAGAAGACTGTAGGAATCGGAGCTGAACATGACACGTCTCTGGAGTCTGTGACTTCAGCAGACACGCCATGACTCCGAGGTTATTGCTTCTTGTTCAGTCACATCCATTCCTTCTCACTGGTCTACTGTGAAGGAGGACTTCTTGAAAAGCCACTGTCTGAGGAGAAGGCTCCAATCACTCTGGGACTGGGGATTCTTCTAACCTGCTGTGGAGGGGACCCTTAATTGTGGTTCAGCGATTCTTATTTTACAACCTCCCCTCTGAGTTCTACGTGGTCTATATGTCCCTGAGCAGCGAGCTGGATTCTAACTCGAGCTCTTGCATAAATGTGTTATGTGACATTGGACAGGACAGCATTTCACTTGTCTGGGCCTCCATTTCTGGGTTTTTTTTTTTTTTTTTTTTTGGATTTTTAATGATCATTTCAGCATCAATTCTGAGAGAGGGTAATAGCAGACATCCCCCAGGGGGCTGAGCTAAAGCGATATTTATTTCATCTATTCCTCTTTTCCCTCTTCTCATTAGTAAGCCATTTGTGTGCTCTGGACTAACCAGCACAAGGCAGACTGCACTGTTGTCTCATTTTCAACAAGAAATGAAGTATATGTGAAATTACTGAAGGGACTTTATAGGAATAGTGACACCATTGTCACTAGCTCTTCAGCTCTGGAGACTCCTCTGCTCAGGTGACGACAGGTGGGAATTGTATTGATGTAGCCAGGCATCTTTTGTACTCTAGCAGTGAAAATTATGTCATTATTCGCCACCTATCTTCCTTGACATGTCTTCTCCATCACTGTCACCAACAGAATGGATCTATTCATAAGCTGGTGTTGCTATTTCTTATTTTAGAAATAAAACAATTATAAAAAGGAAAAGAATGCTGTTCTCAAATTTGAGCTTCCTAAACTTAGCAGTTGTCAAGCAAAACTGTGTGCTAGTGCTACAGAAACATTCTATCGATTCTTTTAGTCAATCAATAGTCTTGGGTATCTTCTATGTGACCCGGCATTACAACTAGGGTTGGAACTAGTATGTGGCAAGAAAAAGGTATTTTGAGTATATTGGAAACTGTGACAGTTAATATTGTTAACTTGACAAGAAATTGAGACTTTCTGAGGAGACAGTCCTGTGGGTGTACCTGAGAGATTATTCAGATTAGATTCAGTCTAGGGAGATGCACCTTTGTGTGGGTGCTACCATTTCATAGGCTGACGCCCTGGACTTAACACAGAGGAGAAAGTGAGCTGAGCTAGCATTTGCTACTTCCTGTTTGATGGCATGACGAGATGCTTCAAGATCCTGCTGCCATGCCTTCCCCATCCTAATGAACTGGACCCTTGAACTGTAACCCAAAAAAGAGCCCTCCTTCCTCAAGTTGTTTTAGCCAGGATTGTTTATCACAATAATAGGAATGGTAACTAGTACAGAGATTCACATAATAGGAATGTAATATCACATAGAAACTTACATATGATACATGTAGACACAATCATGAGAATGTATACCTGCCTGGGCCTGCTGAGCAGATACATTGTAATGCAGGCACAGTATCCTAGAATCAGCTCAATTGGTATGCTTGTTTTTATGTGACTTACTTTGCCCTGCAATGTTTTAGAGGCCTGTCTTTGTATTGCTTTCTATAATGCCATTACCCTGAGATGCCAAACCTATTTCCTTACTTGGTGATGGATGCGTGGATTATTGGCATTTTCATTAATACAAATAGCACCTGTCAACTTTGTGTGGCTCTCATCAAAGTTCCTCAGAGGCAACCTGAGAAATGAAGGCTTATTTTGCTTATCAATTCAAAGGGTTCAATCCATCATCATAGGGGAGTATGTGGTTGCAGGGCATAGCACCAGCCAACGGAGACTAAGCAATACAGGAAGGAGCCAAGGCGGGATAAAGCCTTTAGTGACAAACTCCAGAGATCTGTTTCCTCCAACTATGCCCCCACATCCTGCCTTTCCCCACTCCCCCCAAAATGTCATTGAAATATGAACCCACCTTGGCATTCAGACTCTGATTAGAGCTAATTAAATCTAACTGCTCCTAGAAATACCACAGACACACTCAAGTTAACCATCAAGACCAACCATCACATGGTAAAATCACTATGAGTATTCATGGGCAAGTCTTTGTATCAATGCACAGTACATGCATGTGCGAAATTCTCAAATAAAAAAATTTTAAAATTGTACAATGTACTGGCTGGTTTTGTGTGTCAACTTGACACAAGCTGGAGTTATCACAGAGAAAGGAGCCTTCCTTGAGGAAATGCCTCCATAAGATCTAGCTGTAAAGCATTTTCTCAATTAGTGATCAAGCGGGGAGGGCCCCTTGTGGGTGGTGCCATCCCTGGGCTGGTAGTCCTGGGTTCTATAGAAAGCAAGCTGAGCAAGCCAGGGGAAGCAAGCCAGTAAGGAACATCCCTCCATGGCCTCTGCAATAGCTCCTGCTCCCTGACCTGGTTGAGTTCCAGTCCTGACTTCCTTTGGTGATGAAAAGTCATGTGAAAATGCAAGCTGAATACACCCTTTCCTCCCCAACTTGTTTCTTGGACAGGATGTTTATGCAGAAATAGAAACCCCATTAAGACAGACAATAATATGCTTCTATCTTTTATTCTCATTATTTTTTGTTTTCTATATTTAATATCTAAATATATTATACACCCAAACATTATTTTTGCTTAAAAGACTATTTATCCTTTTACATATTTAAAATTGAGAAGCAAAATTTGTGGAACTTTGGTTCTTAAGAATCTAGAAGTTCTGTTCTTTTCTTCAAATAAACATGACAGATTGCTTTGTATTTTGTATTTTTCCTTATTCTTTCACAGCTTAGGTTATGTTAGTTAGTTTGTTTGCCTTTTCTTTTTCTTTTCTTTATTTTTATTTTTATTTTTTGCTTCTTTGCTTTATTAGATACATTTCCACTGTATGGTCAGGTTCACTAATATTTCCTTCTGAATGTCTAATTGGGTATTAGTCTGATCTATAATTTTCATTTTAGCTATTCATATTTTAACTCTTTCACTAGATTCTTTTTAATATATTGTATGTATCTCCTGTGTCCATATTGTTCTTTAAATCCCTAAACATATTACAACATGTTAAAATACCTCTAGAAATCTTCTAACTACATTCTTTTTTTTTTCTGAGACAGGGTTTCTCTGTGTAGCCCTGGCTGTCCTGGAACTCATTCGTAGACCAGGCTGGCCTCGAACTCAGAAATCCGCCTGCCACTCTGTTTGTCCTTGTCACCTGCATTGTCACAATGTAGCACATTCAATATTCTTCTTATTCTAGGGAGAAGACAATCTTGGTGGCAACCTCTAGAGATGGTTTCTAGTTTTGCTGATCTTTCTGAAAAAGCTAGAAACTACCCACTCCCTGATAAGAGTCTTAACACATAATAACCAGTGATATGTCACAAGTGCTTCACCAGTATGCAGTGTAATAAATAGAAATAATAACAAAAAAGTACTCCAGATGGATGTAAAACAAAACTTTAGCCAAATCAAATGAAGCATGGGTACAGAGAATGAGGACACTCCCTTACTGTAGTCATGTTTCTTTTTTGTCTCCATGTGTCCCTTTGCTATGTTAGGACAGTGCCTCTTATTTCAAACCCATTTCATTTTCTGACAAGAAGCTTGTGTGACATTTACAAATTCTCTTAGGAGACTTCCCCATTTCTATCAGGTAAAACAATAAATAAATAAAGCAATAAGGCCAGAGAGATGACTGTCTCTGTAAAGCACTTGTCTTGTGAGCATGAGGACACAAGTTTGGAGCCCTTGAACCTACATAAAATGCCAGCAGCGTGTGCCTATAATCCCAGCATTAGACCCATCAGAGGCTAAGGCAGGTGAAGCTCTGGAAGCTCATGAGTCCTCTAGCTTTACCTACTTGGTAAAGATTCAGGTCAGTGAGAGGCTCCATCTCAAAGAAAAGATGAAAGGTGCTGGTTACTTGATGAGTGACACCTGAAGTTGTCTTATGACCTTCCATGTGGGTCAGACTGGCTAGTACCTGCACACAGATCCCCCTCAGCCAGCCAAATCAAAGCATGATAACCCCTTCTAGGCATGATAAGGATAATGAATATCAATGAACCAATCCATTTTGACTCCTTATTTGTTCATTTGCCTTGGCCACACCTCCCCCCTTTTGCAGGTCTGTAGAATATTGTTTAAGAAAAGTTTCCTGCTTGAAGAATAAAAGTCTCAGAAAATGAACTGACTCATAGGGCCAAGAGACTATTTTTCTATTTTCCTTTAAGCATTATTCAAAGGAATTAATTATCTTTGGAGATCTGGGAGATTTTTCAGTGACCTCTTACGCTGAAGTTATAGTAGCTTCGTGGAAGATATTTGATTGCTAAGCTACACTCATCTAATTTTTCAATTTAAATAATTGCCTGTAGAATATTAAGACCTTGTCTGAGAGCTGGATGACGCTTCTCACATTTATTGCCTCTATTTGTTTGATTTGCTTCCAAAAATGTAGAGTTAAAAAGAGACACACTAATATTTGGACATATGTTCAGCATGATAGTTCATTCTCCGTCGTCACAGCCAGGAAAAATGTCATCAGCAGGGAAGGAGATGCTGGCTTTTATCAAATCCGAAGCAGATATTTTCAACAAGCATGCTCTTCCCAATTATGTTAGATGCCAGGAACGCAGAGCAGTGTTGGGTTGGGCTCTGAGGGACACATGGCGAGATGCTGGAAGGGCCAAGGATGTAAAGATAGGGAAGGACAGGAGCCCTTTAGATTCCCTGGCATGCCTCTCTGTGATTATTCGGTTATCAGACCAGAAAATGACAGTGGTAGGAGGGAGGGAAGAAAGGCTGGGAGTGAGCGTAATCAGAATGTATTTCTGTGTGAAATTGTCAAAGAGCAAAGTTAATGAATAAACAAGAAGGGAGTCGGTGAGATCATCACAAACAAAACAAATAAAGTAGAAAAGCCCACTTGTTCTCCCCAAATTGTAAACAGTAAAGGCAGAGAATAAAAACTGGAAGCAGTAAATTAATTCAACGCTTGAAAGGATGTCAACAGTGGGTGGTAGTGCTCTCATGTGTTGTGAGGGTCAACGAAAGTAATCCGTGAAAAGTCCTTAGAGTAAGTGTACATTAAGAGAGGTAGTGTGTTATTCCAGCCTGTTTCCTTTCGCAGCCAGTCATTTGTGAGGAAGTGGAGACTTTACACACACAAACACACACATTCACACACAGATATACACACATACATGCATATACACACAGACACATATAGACATACAAACAGACACACAGACACACACAGATACATATACACACACACACACACACACACAGACATAGACAGACACATAAACACTTGCACACAGATACACAGACACACATACAGACAAACGCACAGACAGACAGACAGACAGACACACACACACACACACACACACACACACACACACACACACACAGACACACAGAGAGAGACTTGTTTGGTTTCAGTGTTCAGAGCTATCACTGTTTGAATTGTATGTTTTCCTATCATGTTCCCAGGAGCTTGCATGCCCGTGGATAATCCCTTGAATTGATTAACCTGGTCTGTTTTTCCTCTGGTATGCGTTCTTCCTGGAACTGGAACCTCACTTTGGCCACAGTTTCCCTGTGTTTTTCTCTCCTTCCCATATTCAAAACAGAATAGAGATAAGACAGCCTTGACCAGTAAATGATGGTAAGCCATCTGTTAAGTGAGAAAATCAAAAGAAGTCACCGCAGTCAGCATGACTCTAGCCTGCTATAGCCAACATGGGCAGGCAGGCAGCTTAACGCATACAATGTTTCTGATAGACCAGAGAATTGCTTTTTCTGCCCTGCACCATGGCCTCTGGATCTAAAGACCTGACTGGGGCACATCTTCATACTCTATCCTCATCGCCCATTCCAGGGATGTCTGATGAACTTTGTTCAGACCTGCCCAGTGTCTGGCAGCACTACATCATTTCAGGATAAAAACACTGCGGCGTCTCTCTGTGAGAGTTTTTAAACTTGCCCCTCCTTTACTTCCAGGGTCAGATCCTCTGGTATGTAGGGTGTTGGAAGTGGCCTAAATTCAGTACTGAGACTTTGTTACAATATCTTTCTGATTTTGTCTATGTGAGGGAGAAATTTGAAACAGGTTCATTGCTTCTTTAAATTTCCAAAGATTATAGTGAACTTAGTATAAATTATACATTTTGCATTCCAGTTCCTTCCTAAGAGTCAGAACCTCAGTGGCCCCTTGACAAACTTTCTTTGCCAATTCTCTTCTAGCTCACTGTAGACTTGGTTCAGCTAGTTCTGCCTGCCATTGATACAGATGTCCCTTGGACTCCTCCTCCCGGGATAAAAGTGTTCCTGTTGTAAGTCCTACTGTCCTGCTGTTGTAACCACAGCAGCTCTTGGTGACCCTTGAGAAGGAAAGAGGAGCCACTGCAGTGAGTCCAGAGTATGTGTCAGCCCTGTCATGGGTCCCAGGGAGCGTGCAGGCCACACCTCTTGCCTCTTACTCTCTTAAAGATTCAATTTCTTTTGTAGATTATGTTAAGACAGATTTCGTCTTCCTGGCTTTTCTGTGTCCTTGAGGGTACTATTTGGTTTTTGTCTTCATTTATCTTGTAATAAACAGCTGCTAGAAGCAAAGATCGATCATGGCTAATTGGAAAGGTAGATACTGTGAATACAAGGGCAAACGCAAAGGACTTTTGGATGACCTCGCTGTTGTCATTGTCAGTTTGGCAGACAGCCCTGACATTGTTGGTTCCTGGTGCACTACGTCTGTAATTCCTCAAGTGCTACTCTGTAAGGCTCTCACTGGAGTGAGCTCACACACACGGCTACATTTTAGTTGCTTTCCCCATGACACCTTAGCTGCTTTCTATCAGCTCTAAATCATCGCAGCAAACATGTTCAGATTCTGAACATACTTCTGTAGACACAGGTTTTCGTTGTTGTTGTTGTCGTCATATGTTGTCAAATGTTGTCGTCATTTAAATATGTATGTGTGTGCTTGTGTGAGTTTGTGTGTACCACATACATGAAGTGCCTGTGGAGAACAGATGAGGGCATCTGATCCCCTGGGAGCTGGAGTTATAGGGGTTGTGAGCTGCCATGTGGCAACTGGACCCAGGAACTTGGCAAAAAGTGATCAGTACTCTGAACACTGAGCCGTCTCCCCAGCCCCAGAGAGCAGTCCCTTTGCCCCTAGTGAAAGTATGCTTTCCAACTTACCTTGTAAGGAATTCGAGTGCTATCTTTGTTTGGAATATTTCCGTTTCTTCTGACATTTAGTGAGCCGATAGAGAAAGCTGATGCGTGTAGCCTGCTGTTTTTTACATCAGTTATTTAGTGAGTCGAACAAGAATACATTAAGCCTATTTTTAGAATGTTCTTTCTTACAAGCGCATCATGCACGTCATAGAGTCTTAGCAGCCTCACTAATGTGGGAAGTGAACTTGTCAGATATCAGTTCCTCTGCAGGGTCAGACTTAATTGAAACACTGAGATGGAGATAGGGAACCACACTAAAGAAAACTCCAAGTGATTCAAGAAGTGGTATTTATAAACCTGAGTCAGCAGTGAATCAGCTCTCGAGTGGGGGCTCAGGGGATGGCTTGGTTAAAGCAACAACAGTGCCAAATTGAAGCCGAGCCCGCCTGGGGTTCTTGTTTTGATATCTTGGGTTTTCCTCTGGAATTACTGCCCACCTCTTCAAAAGTCTGAGGACCAGACTGTGATCCCTGCCCTCCCCTTCCTGCCCCCCAGGTGTTTTTCTCAGTGTTAAAAGCAGAAAAGACATCAACAATAAGTTAATTTAAAATTAAAATGTGGTGTCTCCTTGGGACCATTTTGTTGTTGTTGTTGTCTTGAGGCAAGGTCTCCTGGAACCCAGCCTGACCTCAAACTCATTATGTAGCTGATCTTGGACTTCTGATTACCACGCTTTGATTCTTGGGGGACCAAGTTCCACAATGGGACATTGTGCATGCTAGATGAACACTTTGCTAAACGAACTACATCCTCAACTTAAATTTTTTAAAAGAATAAAAGAAAAAAAAAACCAAGATTAGCACTTTTTAGAACTTCATACCTGACCCATGCTAACCACATGGTCTTACAAAGCCTATTTTAGAAGATGTGAAAGGCTGGTGGGAAAAATACAGCTTGAAACAATTTCCAGTCATGATTCTGATTCAAATAATCCCTGTCAGACAGACCCAGGTTTTCTACCTCATGTCCAAGTGGAAAGCAATAAATCGCAGGTCTTTTCCAGCCACTTAAAACAACTAAAGCTCCACCTGGGTTTCCAGTAGATTCACTAACATCCTAAATGATAAAAGATAAAGATAACAGAAATTATTTTAAAAACTTGGAGGCTCAAAGCATGATGTATGTGCAGATGAACCCTGTCTTTCTGTGATCTGATATTGGTAAAATTATAACCCTCAATTTTCTTTCCTTCTTTTTTTTTAATTTAAAATTTGAAGACAGATTCCAGTCAAATTTATTAATGTTTGGCATCATTGTTAAACATGTATCTGAGACTCTTTTCCTTTGAACTGACATTGGATTAAAATGAGTTTATGTGGGGACCAAGAACTCAGGCTTATGTTACCAGTTGGTAATGTGAGGATAGAATTTGCCAGTATTTAAAGAGGGTTAGGGAGCATCAGGCTTGGCAATACTTGGCCAGAGAGTTGTCTGCCCAGCTTCCCACAGTGAGACTGCGCAGTGCAGCCACTGACCTCCCTCCACAGTCAGTCCGGAACCTTGAATGACTCAATCACTGGTATTGTTAGCCAGAGGCCATTTGCAAAGAGAAAGAGGTGACTGCAGAGACTGCATCGTATCATATGTAACTTAGTAGTCTTTAGCACTTAAGAAAGAAAAGTTCACAGTGGTTCTACCACATATTTTTGTATACTCTGATTTATTTGGGAGTCATGGGGTTGTCAGGGTCTAATTTTTTAAAAAGCGTGTTAAAAAAATAAAAATAAATAAAAATGGGGCTAGAGAGATGGTTTAGTAGCTAATAGGGCACACTTGCTAGAACACTCTTGCCTAGAACCAGAATTTAGTTCTCAACACCCAATGGCTCATAAATGCCTGTAACTCCAGCTCCAGGGAATCTTCTGGCTTCCACGGGAACCAGTGTTCACATGCACAAACCCACATGTAAGCAAACAAACATAGATAATAGTAGTAATAGTAGTAATAATAATAAGAAGAACTAAAAAAGTTATATAACTTATTTTTTATCACCAAAAGAGATACTATTTTAAAGCTAACAAGTAAAAGGGGATTTATACCAATGTAAAAAATGACTCAAGATAGATTGGAAATAACATTAAAGACTCACTCTACTGCATCTGTCTCTAGCTTTGATCTCTGCCTGATGGGACTCTGCTATGGATGCGCCTATACACTCTTGCTTCACAATCCCTGGATGAGGTCAACCTAGTTCTTTGGTTTACTCTCTGACCTGAGGGAAATCTAGGGAAATTGCTCCAAGAAGTCAGTTATCTAAAGCCAAGCATGCAGATATTTTTTAAAACATGTTGTTGAGAGGATTATTTCCAGATTGTGTACTAATTCTTGGGGGTGGGGTCAGGCAGGGGACAAGATACACAAAGTTTGTCTAGGTCTTCCTCCAGGAACCAGAACCTCTTCATCTTCTTGCTGCATAGCTTTAGACAGAGGGGCTCCTTCTGAGGGTCTGAAGCCCATCTTTTCATGAACCAAATATTCTCTCTGGTGGTCTGTGGGAAGGACCCACTCAGGTTACATCATATCAACAATAGCTGAACATCACCTTACAGGAGTCCCAGGCTTCCCTGCTGTGGTGGGTTTACATGGTTCATGAAAAAAGTCCTGTGTGTTAAGATCCCCATCGTTGAAGATAAACAAAAGCTTGAAATCTTTGTAACTAGACTCAATGTCTAAAGGCATCCTTCTCCTGAGAACAGATGGACTTGAGGGTCTGTTTCTCAATATAAACCTGACCAACTGTACTGAAAACACGAATAAACCAAACTATAAAGTAACATTATGAAAGTGATTACCCAAATAGCTCACTAGACAACTAAGGCTTTTTGTGTTAACTCCTACAAAGGTTTCTGATAGGCTTTGCTTTTTGTGTTTAGCTTTTAAGTATTTGGTGCAACAAATTCATAACTGTTAGGTCCTTTTTATGGCCATGTGTCTGTGTTTCACAAGCCTCTGTCTTCCTTAATGGACTAATCTTCAATGCTGTGTTGGCTAATGATGAAAACACTGACACTTCTTTTCTGTTCCTTCCCTTTTAGAAATGTATTCTCCTGCCTTCTATTCGCCTTTTTCATTGTTTTTTTCAATATCGAGAAACGCACTTTAAATAGTGTTTTGAAAACAATTCATATCTGATTTGGAAAACAAGTCCAACCTGAAACTTAATGAAGTGGTAGGTGGGAGGGGAAGGTAAAATGAGAAGTTTTGTGTGTGTGTGTGTGTGTGTGTGTGTGTGTGTGTGTGTGATAATTAACACTAGAGAGCTTTGACAACAGCCCATGAAACTGCTGCTGTAGACTCTTTGTTATACGTATGAATGTAATAAAACCCCGCCGCAGAAGACACCACATATATAAATCATAGAATGGAGAAATAAAGTCGTGATAACCTGGAATCGCATCCCTACTTGGTGGCATTCATAGAGCTGGGAGGTAATAGGACTAAAGCTATCTGTTACATAGAGAAACCATCTTGAAAAATAAAAACAAACAAACCCAAAAGACAAGAAACCAAACCCAAACCAAAACAAAACAAAACCCAACAAAACAACAACAAAAAAGAAAAAGCCAAAAGAATAAAAGTAGTCAACAGTATTATCCAGCTGTGAACCTCTGGTGCCACAACCATCAGTAACGTGTCTGGGAACACCCTCTGCTGTAATAGTAGGATACTATTAACTAATAGTTCTTACTGCAGTAACGAACCACATTCTGGTTTAAATTTAAAGTCCACTCTATTAAAGATGGGAAACATGCCTGATATTGTTAACTGGGCTAGCAACCAGTGTCTGACTAAGTCACAGTCCTTAAGTTAGAGCCTTGACTGGTCAGTCTGTTAGAAGGACACAGTAGTAAGCTGCTCCCTCAACTCGTGTCTTCTGTACCTCTAGATTAGACAGCTCTTAATCTCTATCAGAGAACCTTCTTTTTTACAGTGAATGGTGGTTAATACAGAGACTCACAATTTGTCAGTGTTCAGAAAGTAAGTCAACATGCAGAGACTAAGACACGGTGACATGCTCCACTCAAAATGAGATATCTGTATCACACACCTCTCTCCAAGGCTCACATCATGGTGGAAGAGTGGGTAGAAAGCTTTTGAGATCTATGCAGTGAATATCTGCAGTGACATGGCATTTGTCAGACATGGCAGGTCTGTTGTACACATTAACTCATAGCAGCCGTAACTCCAGTAGATCAAAGCAGCTGAAATCCCAGCGAGGATGGGATAGGGAGCTCATGAAGTTGGTGTTGTCTGAGGAGCTATTGGCAAGTAATGGTTACTACAGAGTAGAGTGTCAGGTTTTCCTTAGGGATGTGGCCCTGAGAGACTCTTAGTGCTATAGTAAATGGTCCCACACCCATGTGCATACAGGCAGCTCTAAGTGGACTAGGGGATTTAAGAAAAAAGATCACATGAAGTTGGGAGGGGAAAGTGATGGTGAATGAGGAGAAATTGTGGGGCCGGGGGTGAGGTAGGGGAAGGAGTGGTTTTGATCAAAATATGTTACACACGTATGAACAAAAATAAAAATAAAAACTTTTTTTAAAATTTTTTCCCAAAAAATATAAATTTTTAAAGAAGAAAAGAAATCTTTGTTTTTGAAAAATGAACCCAACCTTTTTGTATTTGAGCAGCTGACTTTGATACTTATTCTTCCTTCTTACCTCAATTCTTTAAATACTCACTGGGATGACGATATCTGTGTCTTCTGTAGTAAATGGAGACCTTGTCTCATTCTTCTAAATGGTACCTATCCTATTCACTGCTATAAGAGCGCTTACTCCTCTTCTATTATTTTCTATCAAAACACAATACCAGCTCATCCCTCGTCAGGGCCACATCCTCCCTGCCCCCTTCCATATTAATCATGCATTAATTTTCCTATACTTACTTAAAACCTTAAGGAAACTATTACTCCCTGCCTCTATTCTCCCTTCCCTAAAGTTTTATAAAATAATATTTGTAGATACTTTTAGATTTTTTTGGTAAGAGAGTCTTCTATTTATATAAACATTAGTACTTATATGTTTCTAACCACATTATGATCTCTAATTTAGATTTAAATTTGTGTATATGCACACATACACACATATACAAGTACTTGTCTAAGCGGAAAATTATGCATAAATATAAGTATGAAGGCACAGTCTCTATTCATGGTTGTTTTCTCACTACCTTGTGGACTCTTTTGACTCATGTCCATGGAAGATCACATCCTAGAGTATGTCCTTGGGTGAAATAGGTCTGTGATGTAATCTCTGACTCCTTCCATGCTTAGACTCACTTGTCTTTGATGCCAACAAGTGTTGTGTGGTTCTATTTGTAAGAGGTTTCTGGTTGGATTCCTGAGAGTTTGGGAGAGTATTCTTTTTTTTGTCTGACTTGTGTGTCAGTCCAATTCATGATGGTTTCTTCTTTGTATGTAGCATAATTTTTGTGTTGAACAGCCTGAATATATTTGTATATTGGAATTTAGAAACTCTGCTAGGGTATGCCCAAGTAACAAGTGCATTTAAAAATATTAATCCCCCCACCTCCATAGACATTGCCTGCAACTAAATGAGCACTTTAAAGTTGCAGAGCTGAGTCTTTCTTTAAGCCAGGGAAGATTTCTTCATTACTTCCCTGATGAATGCATCCCTGCATCAGCTCCCTTCCTTCTTGGGAATTACTGTTTGTCACAGTCAGAGGCCCTGCCTCTATTTTCTGAGTCTGAGAAACAGTCCCTCATCATTCCCTTCCCTTTGTGTCTTTCTTTCTGTGGTAGGTGTCTTTGGCCTGATCCTTCAAGTACCCAACAGGCCCTGAGAGACAGACCTCTTGATTTATTTCTGGAATCTCTGAAGTTAAAAAAAATCACACAAACAGAAATAACCCCAAGCCTCTTTGAAATCCAGAGCCTGCTGCTATCATTTGGGGCTGAATGTCCCTGAGATCTTCAATATTATCTCATTCAAAAACAAAAGTTTCTGTCATTGGTAGCAGTCCCAGTTTGGGAGAAGCTACCTTCTGGGTCAGTGTTTTGCTTAATTTCCCTTTATCTGGTTACCAGATTCCAGGATGGAGTTGTTACTTTCTTCTCCCTGGGCAGGGCCCTCCCTGTTTGCTACCTTTGAGAGCCAAGCAGAGAAGGACGGACATAAGTGACTGCAAAGCCAGATAGAAACAAGTCTGTTTTCAGCCAGCACTGTCCAGTGATCAGTCTTTGCTCCTGGGAAACACACTGCCTGAGGTGTTAATCCAGGGCTTCTCTGGGATTTCTCTGCTCCATGTTTCCACGTGAACTTCATCAAGTGGATCAAAATCTTTTGAGACACACTGGATCTGGTAGATGGGGGTAGACTAAACATATTTGAAGGTGAAAGGTGTTATCCAAGTGGAACAGGAATGAGAGGTGCCTGGGGTGACTTATGGGGTCACGCGTGTGCATTAAATAGAGTTGGCCAGAATAGTTTCATTAAGAAGTAGATATCTAGAAACAAACAAGCAAACATTAAAGAGGGTTGAATGATGAAGATACTGAAGGTAGGAGTTCTCTAGGAGAAGGCACTGCCATGAAGGTAAGCCTGACAGAGTATCTAAGAAGTAGCCAGTGACAACTAGGGCTAGCTTATTAGCCACTTTTCTGTTGCTGTGAGAAAACAACATGACTAAGAAGGAAGGGCTTCTTTGGCCTTACCATCCCAGATAGATAAGAGGCATTATGGCAGGATGCATGGCAACCAGCAGTTACAGGAGCTGGTGCAGGATACATAGTGTACCGTAAGGACAAAGTGGAGCCGACAAGTGGAAACAGCATGTGTTTCTAAGTTCTCAAAGGCCAGCTCCAGACATACTTCCTCCATCGAGACCACACCTCTAAAACCTCCACAGACAGCTCCACTAGACTATGGGGGACATTTCTCATTCAAACCATTACAGCTGGCATTGAGTGCATGGGAAAGAGGATATTCTAATATCATGTCAGAAGATCATGAAAACCGACCCAGCCAAGGCATTGCTGTAGTAACTAGACAGGACATAGTGGTGGCTGCTCCAAGGTGACAGCAGAGGGAACAGTGAAAAGAAAGATGTTTTGAAGGTAAAGCCTTCTGAAAGGGGTTTCCTAATTCATTGAGAGATACTTGAAGATAAGGCCAAGCTTCCAACACTTTAACATTCACCGTAGCCTTACCAAGAACAGTTGTTATTCTTAGCAGTTGACAAACACTTTAAATACTTGTACCACCTCTAAGGGGGTTATAATCTCATTGCACAGATTAAAGGAAGCACAGAAAAACTAGATTATCTTCTCAAAGTCACACAAATCCTGTATATGTCTAGGACTAGGCAAGTTAGTTATAAGAATTTATGGTCTTAGCATTAACTTTTATTACACTGACTTTTGTGCTAGTTAAGGATGTCATATATCATGAATGTTAAGAGTGTAAAGACAATATGAAAATACTCTGCACAATAGGTTTATGGACCTACTATGAGATTAAAGTCAAAATACCATTGTTCCCTGACTTCTGTAAACCCCCACTTGGCCTCTTAGAGCACAGTGACATTTTGGGTTCTCAGAAACGAGTGTCAGTTTAAACCTAGTTTTCAGCAATCCAAGAAAAGTTTGGGTATTTCCATTTCTGTAGAGCAGACACCCTGGTAGGTGGCTACATTCCATTTAGAGAAAACTAGGAGGAAGAATATTCATGGTATCTATGAGGTCCTTCTTCACATCAGTCTATGACATTTGGCTAGGATCCCTTTATATATTGGAGAAAAGAAAAAAAAAAAGTCCCTCCCGACTTGGAAGAAGTTAAACTCTATGCCCGAGATTCTTGAATTGAGACTGTTGAAGGGCAGATGTGTACAAGCTTTGAAGATGGGGATGGTCAGAGGAGTAAGAGCTCAGTGTGAGCATATTACCTTTGAAAGACCTTTGTACATCTTCTCAGTGCTGCTTGGCCACAGAAGCCAAGATTTCAAGATAAAAAAAATAAACCTGGCAGGGCCACTCTATTACCGTGTATGTAAAACTTTCAGATCTAAAAAGAACATATAGAAATTGAAACATTTCAAAGGAAAAGCCCTGGGATTGAAGAAGAGAACACAGCAGTCAAGCAGGCAGTCCATGTGCAGTCATGAATGGCAACTGAAAAGGATGTTTGCAAAAAGCTGAACATGACCAAATAAATCAGAAGCTGCCAGTACATTGATTGGGTAGATGAGGCCTAAACAGTGACACAGACTTCTGCCAAATGGAGACTACTGATGAACTTGGAAAAACAGTCATCAGAAGTGGTGATGGAAATCTAATTAGGTTGTGGTAAGAGAAAATTAGGAGAAAACTGGAGGCAGCGTGTAGTGGGATATTTCGAGAGGTTTTATGTACAAGATGCACACAGGAGTACACATTGTTTGTGGCCAGAAAGACCACATCGATAGATGCCAAAAGATGTGGGACACAGAAGTAAGCATTCCTGAAGTAATTTCTGGCCTGTTTAATAACCGCAAGTATGAATCCAGCCTTTAGCTCTAAGCCACAGAGATGGACTAACTCACCACTCTTCCATTTGCTTTTCTTGCTGCCTTTGTGGTTAACTTGGGCATAAACATCTCTCTCTCTCTCTCTCTCTCTCTCTCTCTCTCTCTCTCTGCCTCTCTGATTCTCTCTGGTATGTGTACACATATGTGTGCATATGTGCACCTGTGTATGTGTGTTAGATTGTGTGTGTTGTATACATGTTTGTGTGTACATGTGTGTGTATTCAGTTTGTGGTCTGCTGTACTCCTCTGTCACTTTCTACCTTACCCCCTTGAGATAAGGTCTCTTACTGAACCTGGACCTTGACAAGACCCAGAAGTCCTCCTGTCTCTACACAGGCAGGACTCTGCCTGGCTTCTTACATGGGTGCTGGAGATCTGAATTCAGTTCCTCATGCTTACACAATTGAGCACACCTACTGAGTCATCTCCCCAGACACCAATGTCAATCTTTGTAAGAATACTTACAAACCATCATGAAGAGAAACTTCTATTTTTAGTTTTGTATTCATATCAATGCAGAACCACTTCATGCTGCAATGCCACAAAAAGTCCCCGAAGAATGCTTTCTAACAGGAAGAGTTAGGGTAGGAGAGGAAAATTGCTAAATCTTAGGACCTAGAGAATGTTTGCTTCCATTACCCACAGACAGTAATAGCCTTAGGGTGTCCCATGAACCCTGGGCATATCATGAGAAGAGACCAGACTTTCTATATTCCATTTAAAGAATCTTGAGCCTCTGGAAGCTTCTACCTATTCCTTTCAATATTCATTTGCCTCTGCAGACTCACAGTGAATACTCATTTTCTATCTTTTCCTTTTAGCTTGTTAATTTACTTTAAATATTATATTGCCAATGATTGATCAATACTCTACATATTTCACTTAGGGTCAGAACCCTAAGTTTTTAATTTAAAGAGATTAGCAAGGGAGGCATGGCTTAAATAGCTATAGGATTTAATTCTCTTATATCTTTACTTACAAAACACCAGACATATTGAAGTATGGCCTGCAATGTCATTCTAAGACAGATTCCTAGCAGACATAAGTTGAACTGTCCAGAGTTGGCACAATCAGCCCACCGTACAATTACCTTAGGTCTAATGACAGAAAGGATAGCGAATACTGAAAACCATTTCCTGGTGCTGGATTTTATTCATTGTAATTCTGATTACTTACTCTTTATATAGATCTAATTTAGATTTTTATTTTTTAGATTTGAGATTCTACCTTGCATCTGTTTTGTGCTTTGTGCCCCAGCGGTGGCTGGAGATAACACCCCAGGCTTCGATGTGGCTGAGAGGAGGGGTGGTACAAGCTGCCTGATTGCTAGTTAGCCCTGTGGAACTACAGCCTTTCTCACGCTGTTTTTTTTGTATCCAACCAATGCCATTTCTAAAGGAGGGGCCATGATTCTTCTGTTCCCTCTGCAGCACTCAGTACTGTGTCTGCCACATACAGACACCTAAAAACTACTTACTTCATGCCTAGTGCCCACATTACGTGCTCAAAAATGGCCATTAGTTTCTGCCCTAAAGTAGCCCCCAGGTTTGGGAGTTTATAAATGTAGTCTATAAGTATAAGTGAATTCTATCAGTCACCCAGAAAATAAGTACCTTTCTTGTTGTTTAAACCAGCCAGCTGATGGGGTTCTGTTGTTATTTCTTTTATTTCTGATTTTGTTTTGCTTTATTTTGAGTCAGGTTTTCCTGTAGCCCAGAAAAGCCACTAACTGTTTGAATAGTTGAGGTTTGCCTTGAAGTCTCTGATCTTTGACGTGAAGTGCTAAGATTGCAGGTGTTTACAACACCTGACTTGTAGTAGCTTTTGAGTAAACACAAGGCTCCAGCACAGGTCAGGACCCCCGTAAATTTCAACAGAAGAGAAAGAGGAGCAGGGTGGGGATAGACTTGGGCATGAGACAGAGAGAGGAACGATGGAGAGAGAATGAGAAAGTGAGCCTACAGACTGAAACATCACAGAACACAAGAATCAATTGTAAATTGGAGGCTATTTAGGCCGTCACTAAAACACAAACAAATAAATAAGTAGAAGAAGCTCAAATGTTAAAGAGCCACTTGATGCTATTGTGGAATTATTAACATTTTAAAATGCTTAAATGTGAGACTGGATATGGTGGTAATCCCAGTACACAGCTGACAGAGGTAGGATGTTCACAAGTTTGAGGCCAATCAGGGCTGGTTAACAAGGTCTTGGTTAGACTCTCAAAACAAAATTCACAAGTATTTTACACAGACATAAAAATATTTCTCAATTAAACAAATATACCACATCCATAATTAAAATGTCAGGGCCTCAAACTATTTCTTTAAAAATAAACACCTTTGTTTAGCTCTGTACCCCATTTTATAATAGGGTTATTTGGCTGTCTGGAGTCTAATTTTTTGAGTTCTTTGTATATATTGGATATTAGCCCTCTATCGGATGTAGGATTGGTAAAGATCTTTTACCAATCTTTCGGGTGCTGTTTTGTCCTATTGACAGTGTCCTTTGCCTTACAGAAGCTTGCAATTTTATGAGGTCCCATTTGTCAATTCTTGATCTTAGAGCATAAGCCATTGGTGTTCTGTTCAGGAACTTTCCCCCTTTGCCCATGTGTTCGAGGTTCTTCCCCAGTTTCTCTTCTATTAGTTTCAGTGTATCTGGTTTTATGTGGAGGTCCTTGATCCACTTAGACTTGAGCTTTGTACAAGGAGATAAGAATGGATTGATTTGCATTCTTCTACATGCTGACCTCCAGTTGAACCAGAACCATTTGTTGAAAATGCTGTCCTTTTTTCCACTGGATGGTTTTAGCTCCTTTTTCAAAGATCAAGTAACCATAGGTGTGTGGGTTCATTGCTCTGTAGTACAGCTTGAGGTCATGGATGGTGATTCCCCAGAAGTTCTTTTATTGCTGGGAATAGTTTTCGATATCCTGGGTTTTTGTTATTCCAAATGAATTTGCAAATTGGTCTTTCTATCTCTATGAAAAATTGAGTTGGGATTTTGATGGGGATTGCATTGAATCTGTAGACTGCTTTTGGCAACATGGCCATTTTTACTATATTAATCCTGCCAATCCATGAGCCTGGGAGATCTTTCCATCTTCTGAGATCTTCTTTGATTTCTTTCTTCAGGGACTTGAAGTTCTTGTTGTACAGATCTGTCACTTGCTTGGTTAAATTCACACCAAGATATTTTATATTATTTGTGACTATTGTGAAGGGTGTCCTTTCCCTAATTTTTCTCTCAGCCTGTTCATCCTTCCAGTAGAGGAAGGCTACTGATTTATTTGAGTTAATTTATTTCCAGCTACTTTGCAGAAGTTGTTTATCAGGTTTAGGAGTTCTCTGGTGGAATTTTTTGGGTCACTCAACTGAGGAATACCAAATGGCTGAGAAATACCTAAAGAAATGTTCAACATCCTTAGTCATTAGGGAAATGCAAATCAAAACAACTCTGAGATTCCACCTCACACCAGTCAGAATGGTTAAGATCAAAAACTCAGGTGACAGCAGATGCTAGTGAGGATGTGGAGAAAGAGGAACACTCCTCCATTGTTGGTGGAATTGCAAGATGTTACAATCACTGTGGAAATCAGCCTGGCAGTTCCTCGGAAAATTGAACATAGCATTACCTGAGGACCAAGCTATACCACTCCTGGGCATAGACCCAGAAGATGCTCCAACATATAACAAGGACATATGCTACACCATGTTCATAGAAGCCTTATTTATAATAGCCAGAAGCTGGGAACAACCCAGATGTCCTTCAACAGAAGAATGGATACAGAAAATGTGGTACATTTACACAATGGAGTACTACTCAGTTATTAAAAACAATGAATTCATGAAATTCTTAGGCAAATGGATGGAATTAGAAAATATCCTGAGTGAGGTAACACAGTCACAAAAGAACACACATGGTATGCACTCACTGATAAGTGAATATTAGTCCAAAAGCTCAGAATGCCCAAGATACAATTCACAGACCATATGAAGCTCAAGAAGAAGAAAGACCAAAGTGTGGATGCTTCAGTTCTTCTTACAAGGGGGGAACAAAATGCTCACGGGAGGAAATACGGAGATAAGTGTGGAACAAAGACTGAAGGAAAGGCCATTCAGAGACTGCCCCACCTGGGGATCCATCCCATATACAAACACCAAACCCAGACACTATTTCAGATACCAAGAAGTGCTCACTGAAAGGAGCCTAATATAGCTGTCTCCTGATTGGCCGTGCCAGAGCCTGCAAATACAGAAGCGGATGCTAGCAGTCAACCATTGGACTGAGTATGGGGTCCCCAATGGAGGAGTTAGAGAAAGAAGGAGCTAAAGGGATTTGCAACCCATAGGAAGAACAACAATATCAACCAACCAGACTCCCCCCACCCCAGAGCTCCCAGGGACTAAACCACCAATCAAAAAGTACACATGAAGGGACCCATGGCTCCAGCTGCATATATAGCAGAGGATGGGCTTGTCAGACATCAATGGAAGAAGAGGTACTTGGTCCTGTGAAGCCTTGATGCCCCAGCGTAGGGAAATGCCAGGGTGGGAAGGCAGAAGTGGGTGGGTGGGTGGGGGAGCACAGTCATAGAAGCAAGGGGAGGGAAGATGGAATAAGGAGTTTCCAGAGGGGAAACCAGGAAAGGGGATAACATTTGAAATGTAAATAAATAAAATATTTAATAAAAAAGAAAACAAACCTGTGTGTGTATGGATGCCCATTAGACGTGACACGCAGATTTGACATTGCCTTCCATGTGCACTGGGATAAAGGACACATCAGGCAAGGCCATCTCTGTTCTCAATGACAGAAAGAAAACGTGAGTGACAGAAAGTGACCATGGTGTCCCATTAAACTGTAGTTGCCTTGAGTACACTTTGTGAGTCAGGAGTGTTTACAAAAGGAATGACATTTCTCTTAAATACTGTGATCAGGTTATTCCTTTTCAGTTTTCTCAGGACAGGGTCCTTAGTGTTCCTGGCTGACTTCACCTCAGGTTTGCATCCTCCTGCCATAGTCTTCTAAGTGCTGAGATTGCATGACTCCATCATAATGCTCAACTGTGGAGATTAAAATTCAAAACACATTTGCACTGTTCTTCCTTCATGTTTCTTCTAACTAGTCCAAGATTGCAATGTAAGCTGTCAACAAGTAAACTGCTTTCAAGATGAGCACTCATAATTTTACAGATACCGTAAAGCCAGGACAAAAGAAGTGATTTGCATGCTGAATTTCATGTCTGAATGTTCTTAAACATAGAAATCCGTATTTCTTTGAGAGATGAGATGAACTATTCATGTTGATAATACACTGGACCTGCAGAGGAAGACAGCCAGCAAAAGCCAGGAAAGCAAACATGAGATTTGCTTATGCTGTGGAAATGATCTCCCATGGATAACTGGAATGGACAGACTTGTCGTCCCATCACCTCTGCATTCTTAACTTAAAATCAAGACGACACAGGTTCACAGATATGAAGTCATCAGTTTTCTCCTCACATGTTTGAAAACTCACCTTCTTCAGCATCAGCCCCGACCTCCCTCCAGCCTCAGAAGAGATATCTCTTCTACTGTTTAGTCTTTTGCAGTTTGCCTGCATTTAAAAAATGACTCCTACAGTGTTCATAACAAAAATGTTTAAGATGACCAATCACATGATTGTGAAGCCCAGCTCTGAACTCCTGCAGACAGGAACCTTGAATCTATTAAACAATGTCTCCTTGTTCTCCTGTTCCTTCTACCACAGCACCATTCCGTATGGACAGGTAAGTCTCCATCCTCTCAGATCAGCATATTCATGCAAGTGTTTAGCTTTCTATGTATGGCCTTTTTATACTTAGCACATCTTCAAGTATGTCCATGCTGTGGCATGTGTCCATAGGTAGCACATTTTGTTCATCTATTGATGGACTTTGGTTGCTTCTACGTATTGGCTATGTGAATAAGATTATTAATTTTGGCATACAGATATCTCAAAACATTGCTTTTGATTCTTTTGGGTCTATGCTCAGAGATTGCTGGATCATTCAATCATTATATAATTAATATTTGAGAAGTTGCCATGGCGTTAACCGTAGTGACTATAATTTCACAGTCCTACCAATAGTCATGTGTGTTTTTTAAAGCTCTCTCTATTTCTTTGTCTCTTTCCTACAAACATACCTTCCCTACGCTCCTGAACGTTCCCAACATCTCTCCTTCCCAGAAGGAACGCTCCACATCCGTTTTCTTCCTTTTTATCTCTTTTTGCTAACACCAAAATTTCTGGCTACTTTTCTATCATCTACTACCAGGGTCTTCTCTTCTCTGCAGCACTCATTTAGCCATCCTGTGATCATGTTCTAGGCACCGCTCATCTTCATGAATAATTTAATCACATCGGGAAGCCGGTCATCCTTCTCTTGAATTTTGTGGTGTCAGGCTATCTTTTTTTTTTTTTTAAAGTGTATTTGCATTTTTTCCAGCATAAAAAAAATGTATTCTTGACCATCGTCTCTTTTCCAGTTTTACCTTTTTCCTAATGTCCTACTCTGTCCCATGACTTTAGAAGTAGGCAGTGGTGTTTTCAGGTCTTTATTTCTACCGCTGATCTCTCCTTGGAATGTCAATTATGAGTGTTTGTGCTCAGGGAATTTTCACCTGGATTCTTCTCCGTTTAATTGCAGTGTGCCTGTTTTTTCTTGTCATTCAGATTCTGCAGAGACATCTTCCTAAGCATGCAGTTTAAAGCCGCTGAACACGTGCTCCCAACAGCCCAGCTGATGTTTTGCATGATACTCGGTATTAGTATCTGTTTCTTTTTTCCTCCTCACTTGTCTAGATAATGTCCATTTGGCCCTGATAGAATGTGCCTTGAGAAAAGAATTGTGGCTCTGTTCATTGCTGTATTTACAGAGTTTACAAGAACATTTAGTACTCACAGAGCATTTTAAAATACTGTGACGAATGAGCAATGTGCTTCCAGGTCCCAAGGGTTTTTTAATTATAGTAATAATTAAAATTTAAAGCTAAATATGTTTGATCATATTCTTCACATTCTTCCCCTTCCTTAAGTCCTTCCATATCCTTCCTATCTCCCCACCCATCCAACTTTAAATTTTCTCAAAAAACAAAAACTTAATACAACAACAAAACCAAGGAAAAACCCAAATAGAAAACAAAACAAAACAAACAAACAAACTACCCAAAACAACCCACCAGATTGTAATCAAATGAAATCACGTAAAAAATGTAAAGTCCGTTATGTGTTGATCAGCTACTTTTGAACATGAGGCCTGCTCGGGAATGGTGATATATTCAGTATCACTCCACTAGAGAAAACCGATTTTTCCCTCTCCTGGCAGGTAAAAGTGACAGTTTAGTGGTTAACCTTTATGCTAGTGACAATATTTTCATTCATTCATTCATCCATTCATTCATTCATTCATTCATTCATTCATGCATTCACGCATTCATGCATTCATTTTCTTAAAAATACAATTATTATAATATATAATAAAATAAATAAAATAAGATAGAACAAAAACTATCACACTGAAGTTGGACAAAACATACCAACAGAAGGAAAAGAGCCCAAGAGAAGACACAAGAGTCAGAGAGGTCTGACTCGTTCCCACGCTCATAAGGCCCATAAGAATAGTAACCTGGGGATTAGGTCCCAAAGTTTACCATCCAAGGTCTAAATAGCAACTGGAGTGAAGAGTGTAAAACACACATCTAATCAAGACACTCGACACATAAGGAAACTTCTAGAGCCTCAGTAGAAAGAGAATATAATCAAAACTGCTCAGCATGGCACATGGCCTTCTCCTGTTCCACCCCTGCTTGTATCTCAAGCCTGGTCTTTCAGTTCTCCCTTCTGAGCCTGAGGACTTGCATGCATCTGTCCATCTGCCTCTGAGTCAGTGCTATGGCTTTGATTGGCCTGGAACCCACCAGGTACCTAGGCTGGCTGGCCAGTCAATCCTAGGACTCTCCTTGTCTCCACCTCCCCATGCTGGGATTATATGCTGGGATTATATGCTGGGATTATATGCTGGG